>OU612045.1:128086446-128748312 GCA_914767935.1 Coremacera marginata
TATCAACACCGGAGTTTGAAGTTGGCGCTGAATCATTTATGCTCCAACTCAATCTAGTGTTGGATGCTCGATTTCATAAGCAAAACCAAATGAAATTAATAAATGAAACAATCACAAGCACAATCCATGCTAGTGAAAATAGAATTTAAGATTAGTTACGCCGCAATGTCTCGGAAATCAAGACAGATTTCTGCGACATCACAAAAACAGTAGCCCGACTCGAAAAGAATACAGCCGAAGTCGTGACTCTGCGAGGTGAATTCGATATTATAAAAGCGAATGTTGTTAAAGATGCTGCTGGTGTTGAAGCTCTTTAGAAAGAGGTTGAAGTATTGAAGACTGATATCAAGGCTTCTGCTGATGTTGGTACTCTTAGGACCGAAGTTAAGGCTGCTGCTGAAGTTGATGCTCTTAGAAAATAGATTGGAGTATTGAAGACACAGCTAGATAGACAAGATAATGCAACCGTTGCTTGCGATCTACGTCTTAATGGTGTTCCATATTTTGGAAATGAAAACCTTCGAGGTATATTATCCCAAACCTGCACCTCTGTCAACATCAAGCTTCTTGATGTTAAAAATATCTTTCGTCTCAACCAAAACAAATCTACGAACCTATGTTATAAAATTTGAGTCAGCATACGACAGGAACTTTGTTCTTAGTAGTGTGGCTAAATTTAGGCGGTCAAGTAATGACCTTCTACGTCTGCATCATACAGGGTTTGATTCGTCTAAGCCCATCTATATAAATGAAGGCCTAACAAAAGCCAATTCAACTATTTTTCATCAGGAGCTGCGCCTCAAAAAGCATCAACAGCTATCTGCAGCGTTCACTCGTCGAGGTATTTTGCATGTGAAGTGTGTGGACAATAACAATGCAATATGTATCGAATCGATGCAACAACATATTGCGCTTTTTTCTAACACCGGTAGGAGTGGTGAAGCTAGCAACGATCAACTTTTTCGTAAGTGCTTCGCATAACATTATTTTTGTTTTCATTCTTCATTTTTGCTTAAATAGTGTGTATTTCAGTGTTGAGGTTTTGTACACTACAATTATGAATGAAGTTCTTAGTTTTATAATGTACGCGTTACAAAAAATTGCTTTGATATTTACATCTAGCTATGTTAAAATATAATAATACAGTAAATGTTCGATCCCAAGACAGTAATTTTAACTTAATCAGTATTCTTGGTAAGCAAAAAGGTGGTCTTAAGGCTTGCCATGTAAATTTGCAAAGCCTTGTTAACAAAATTGATGAGCTGAGATATGTGTTTGGTTCTGTAGTAGACGCAGTATGTGTGAGTGAAACTTGGTTTAATGCTGATATGCCAGATTCTCTGATTAATTTAAATGGATATAAAATATTTCGTTCGGACAGGGTGGGTCATGCAGGTGGAGTGGCAATCTATATAAAAGATAATATTGAGTGTAAAATATGATACTCCTAAAGTCACCACTGTATAGTGATATTGAATATGTGCTTGTGGTCATTACTAACTGCGACCAGAATTTGCTCCTGGGCTGTGTGTACCGACCAAATGTGATAATGCCAACTCATTACACAAAAACTAACAAAACACTACTATATTTATTTCTTGTGAACGATAAAACAAAAATACTTTTATATGACCAGCTTCAAGCTTTTCTAAGCACGACTTGATCTATATCGTTTATGATCTCCAAATGAGTTATACCTCTCGCAGTTTCAGTTACCGAGACTTTAAAAATGTTGACCATAATTGCCTTCAAACTGCTGTGTCCAGCGTAAATTGGATATTAATTTATGACATGATCTCTTTTAATGATCAGGTTAGATTTCTGCAAAACAATATTGACAAACTTTTTAATGAGCTTGATCCTTTGAAACGTGTCCAACTCAAGCATCAACACATTGTTCAGCAAACACATTGAAGGGTTAATAGCACAGCGCAATAATGCGTATAATAGGTGGAAATGTTATAAGGTTACAGTTTTGTATGAGGAGCTCAAAAACTTACGTGCGCTGGTTGTGAAAAGAGTTAAAATAGCAAAACAACATTATTACGGTAGAAAATTTAGTTCAAGTGTAGGCACTAAACAGAAATGGCGAGAAATACGCAGTATTGGAATTGGTAAAAAAACGTTGGTGGCTGTTTTAATGTTAATGTTGAGGAATTAAATAAAAAGTAAATTGAATAAAAAAACTTGCTGCTAGCCAAAATTTCAGTTTTGCTTGTGTAAATCAATCTGACGTGCAAAAAAGTATTCTGTCAATCAAGTCAAATGCTGTCGGATATGATGAAATTAATCCAATTTTTTTGAGGTTCCTACTCCCTTATAGACTTCCACACCTCACTTATATTTTAAATACAGTACTCACTATGTCTGTTTTTCCGGTGAACTGGAAGAGGACAAAAAATATCTCGATTCCGAAATTCGACGATGAGTATCGTCCAATCGCTATTCTCCCCTTTATTTGTAAGTCATTGGAGCAGATAATGTGTCAGAAAATTAATACACACCTAAATAAATATAACCTCTTAACTGAGAGGCAATCAGGTTTCAGGGCTAAACGTAGCTCTACCACTGCTCTCATCGATGTGTCTGAGGATTTGCGTGTTAGTTTGGATGAAAATGATGTGAGTTTATTAGTTCTTTTGGACCACTCCAACGCCTTCGACACTGTTTAACCGAATGTTTAACTTTTCTTCATCCGCTGTAAGCCCCATCTCGTCGTACCTTTTTTAGGTAGGTCGCAAGCTGTCTTTGCCAACGAAGTTTCGCCAACTTTTCTTCCTGTTAGAAGAGGTGTCCCCCAAGGGTCAGTTTTAGGTCCTTAATTTTTTTGTATGTATTTAAATGACTTTCCTGGTGTCTTAGATAACTGTAGAATACACATGTACGCTGATAATGTGCAATTGACTTATAATTCTAATAAAGAAAACAAGCACCTCTACTATACATCTAATAGCGGTATTACAATGTGGCAGTGGCAGTGGCAGCGGCAGTGTCAGTGATCAGCTGTTTTTTAGAAACAGTGTTTTTTAATGGTGACACTTACCCACTAGCCACACGTGCCAGTTCGAAGACACTAACAGTTCGAAAAACTTAATACACTCTTACTTTTCACTAATACACTCACACCTTGACATAACTGGCAGTGCACTGGCAACAACTTCTACTGAGCCAGTGAATTTTGGCAACCACATCCAGTGCAAAATCGAAGTAAGGAAACAGTGTTGTATTTTCTCCCTAAAATATTCGAACTTTAAATATGCACTTTTCCTTTAAGTCTTGTAGTGAAATATATGCAATTATTTTAATTGCCCTTATTTGACACATAAAATATCATATGAATAAGTTGCATTTAATTTTGGAAAATATTGATAAACAGATTTTACAAAATAAAGAGTTTCCCATTTTTGTCCCATTTAAGTATCGTGCTGCGTTGGCATATAAAGCATCACTGAATAAAAGCAAACGGAATAATAAAGTGGTCGAACCTTTGGCTTTGACGACATTTTGCAAATGATCATTTACTGTCACGTGTGGCCGCAGCGTAATTTGTTGATTATTTCGGAATATTTTCGAAGCAAATACATATTCTTTATTGTCATGCCAGTGTTATCACGTGTGGCTGTAGCGTTACATAAGAGCAGTGTCAGTAAGCAGTAAGTAAATTCACAGCGACTGACGAAGTGCTACCATACAAACAAACGAAAATAATTGAGGGAGCAACATTGAAATAATTAAAAAAGAAAAGAAATTAAACGCGATGGAAGAAAAATTAATTGAATTTGTTAAAAATAATTCAATTTTGTATAATAAAACGTACTGATGACATGAAAACTTAACGATAAACGCAAACACTGCCACTGCTACATTGTAAGTGTTAAGCAGTAAAATACGAAACAACTGATCACTGCCACTGCTACTGACACTGCTACTGCCGTTGCCACTGCCGCATTGTAATTCCGCTATTCGTAATGTTTTTAAGAGTGTAGGTAAGTGGGCTCAAAAATTTGGGTGAAACATTTAATAGAACTCTAACATGCATAACCATATAGTGACCACTGTCGGTAAAGTTTATGGTATGATCCGCTCGCTATGGACATCACAGTACTTCACACCACTCAATGTTCGGCTTCTACTTGCTAAAACTTACCTTGTCCCAACATTACTTTATGGTTGTGAAATTTTAGCTGGTTGCAAGAATTCTGATAAACAAAAACTAAATGTCCTGTACAATAATATTGCCCGATATGTATATCGATTAAAAAGAAGAGACCATGTTTCACTATACGCATGTAAAGTATATACGTATATACGCCTGCATAAAAAATACGTTCAAAAAGCAGTTATCTTGATATATAGTCCGGTCAATTTAGACTTTCAAGGATACATAAATTCCCAACAAGCTGAATGTTAGTAAAATTGTGCAAAACATAATTATAAATAAAATTTTAAAGTTCCCCATGCGTAAACACGATTACAACTTTTTTAATCGTTATGTCTCAGAAATGATGTCTCTTAGGGAAAAAAGTATTGATACATATTTTATAGATAATTTTATGATCAACAATTTTCGTCTGGGGTAATATTGTGATAAAACTTACCGTTTTGCTGAAAATCACTATATATACACACAAAAGAATTATTGTGTATTATATACAATAATTTAAATTTTCAATACTTTTTGCTACTTTTTTGATGCTATTGTGGAAAATGTCTGCAGGCAACACCGGAAAGTTCGGCCTGTTTGCTGTTTCAATCAGGCTGAGGCAGACGATGATTGTTTGAACGGCGTTCGATATGTATTGTTGTTGCTTTGAATGCAAAACTGTCAAAAATCAGTGAGAGCGAGAGCGGATGAACACATTGTAGAGCAATCAAAATGTGTTCATTTTTGAACGCTGCACATGACAGCAATCATCGTTCAGGACAGTGTTCCTGGGTGACAAAATAACGAATATGCTGGCTTTTAGTAGGTAAAAAGTACTTTTTTGAGAAAAATAGTACTTTAATACTACAACATAATAAAAAAAGAGTTGTATAAAAATAAGACTTCTTGGCTATACTCACACAAACGGCGACCATAGCTTGTCATTTACTTGTATATTTAACTTGTTATTTTTGTTTACATTTCTCATAGATTGTCAAAAACCGTACAAAGTCGAGAACAAAAACAAGTAAAAAAAAAATAAAAAGTAAAATATACAACCAAGTGACAACCAATGGTCGCCGTTTGTGTCAATATAATTGCATGATGCAACTAACCAGGCGGTAGTGACGGTTCTTTTGACGATCATAAAATGTAAAAAATAGTACAAAGTAGAAAATGAAAAAAAATAAAATAAAAATACAACCAAATTACATCCTATGGTAGCCGTTTCTGTGAAAATAATTGCATGATCCAAAAAAAAGGTGGTAGTGACAGTTCTTTTGGCAATAAAAGGTTGTTAAATATGGTACAAAGTAGAAAACGAAAAAATTGGAAAAATAAGAATAAAATGTATAGCCATTTGTGAATCCAACTGTCACTACTACCATAGTGGGATTATTAAAAGGTGTTCTCATCCCATGAAATTGTTCAATATGTTTTTTGACATGCTGCCTTATTTTGACAAGTTTCATATATGGTTTGATGTATAATTCAATGAAAATGTCAAAATAAGGCAACCGATTTTTTTCTGATTTACCGGATGAGAACTCCTTATAATTATTCCACCATGACTATTAAGAAAATCTGTACTGGTAGTGACGTCATGCTCAATCACTCTGCTAAACTCTACCGATAGAAGACAGGTGTTTATGTATATCATGAAACTCACCAATTGAGATATTCATAGTGGGCATGATACAATTATAAGGTGGGTGCATTTGAAACACGCTCTCTCCGACAATAAAACAACAACAAAGGCGTAGGTAGAATGTCAAAATCAGCCGACGGTAGTTAAGGCAGTTTTATTTTGGCTGCTTGTATTTTACTATCGCGGCGCAGCTGCTGCTGCTGTTTTTGCTTAACAACGAGGTTACTGTTGAAAGATGCGGTATCATCTCGTGGCTTTAAACGATAAAATAAGCGAACAATCGCAGATTTATTTAAAAAAGAATTAATTTAATGTTTTTCAGCAGCAATTTCCCTTGTCAAAATATATTTTGACAGTTCAAAGCTGCCGTACATAGTGACACAAATAAATTGGTTACTGCACAAACGAATTAAGTAGTCGAATGAAAAGATATTAAATGTTACCTTTTATTTGCCTCGTTCAAAGCCAAAATACAATTAATTCTGTAATATATCTAAAAAAACCCTGTTAATTTTATTAAATTTGTAGGTTTTTGCTTACTTTTTTTACATTTCAACACATAAAATCTGGGTACTCAATCTGTTTATACGGCTACAAGTAAATTATACATCCCTATGGCTGATCGAGCAAACGGCAAATGTCAAAACTGACATTATACCTACACCAATGTTTTGCTTTTTCATATTTTTATCTCCGAGTTGCACCTACCTTATAATTCTATCATGATAGTGGGTTGACAATTTGACATTTGTGATTGAGAATTGTATTCTTGTTTGAGCCAATAAGAAAAATAGAAAAAAATAATAAGCTAAGTAAATAGAAAAAGACATTTTTAATCTCAACTGCATCTAGATCAATATATAAGGTAAAAACTGTATAATTTTAATTTGAAAACTGTTGGAATGATTGTTTTTTTTTGCGTGAATTTCAGCATTGAAAATTTGGCAAATTTTCATTTTTTGTATTAAAATGCTTGATCGCGCTGTACTGTCGCTTATGTAGTTGATGCTGTCCAGCGGGATTCGGAATGGTACGCACCTAAAAGCCCCAGCACCGGAGCTTTATACAGTGTGCCTCACTCTCAACAGCACACACATGTAAAAAGTTCAAACAGAAATCGCCGAGCACGCACATGCTAGCACCGAGCACCAGCACACTGCAATCGGGGCTGGGGGCAAATAAAATAGTACGTTCACCGAGATCTGACGTAAGGAAATATCTATATATATCTATATATATAATAGGGAACATTTTACTGTTTTTTTTTTAAATTTAATGTGACAACCATTCAAAGCATGATGAACTTTCTCTCTTCTTCGAGATATGGCGCTTTAGATATGACTCCCCAAACAAAAAATCAAGAAATTACTTCATATCTCAATATCCCCTTCGATATGCCGCACCCACTTTTCTAGTATAAAGACTCCATATTTTACCGAAGAATATATGTATGGGTTGGATGGGCGGAACTTGGGTACATACAGACACGATGTCATTCAGTTTTATATATTTACGAAAGTTTTTCAATTTTGATGACGTCATTTTGTATTGAAGGTAGGCGTGGCTTTCATCCGATTTTTCCAAATTTCATAGCCAAGATTAAGAATGAAGATCAAAGCTTACGTGCCAAATTTCAAGGCATTTTTTTAATTGTTGTGGATTTTAACCCTTTATTGCACCGTATATCATATATGATATATTGACTTTATGAACTAACTACTATGGATTAAAAAAAATAATTAACTTATTTCTTCTCTTTTGCACTTACTCGTAATTGAGTTAATATTGTTTATACCAAAACATAACAGTTAAAAATTTGCAAGGTTATAGTGCACGTGCTTTGAAACTGATAGTTAAACTTCTAATTCTTCGCTAAAATTAAAATTTAAAAAAGGTATTTCCAATCTTTTGCAATCAAAAAATTTAACTTATATTAATTTAGTTATTGAAAAATATTCTAACATAAAAAATTATATTTAATTAAATAAATCTGTGTGTTAAATTATATCTATCATATATGATATCTTGTGCGTTAAGGAATTTAAAAAACTCAATATCATATATGATATATTATCATGATATATTATCATGATATATTATCATATATGATATTTCATCCACTTATATGCTTTGTAGATGACTACGCGTAGGAACATCATCATAGATGATGAAATCGAGTTGATTCTCAATAACTGGGATCAAAGTGAGGATGAATTTGAAACAAGGGATGATATTGATAACATTGATATTGATAATGGTGTACAGAGTATGGAGAAAGCGAGAGATAAACAAGAAGAAACTATTGACGATTTGTTTGAAAGTGAAGTACTGCCAATTCAAAATGTTAATGAATAAAGTTATTCAAGTTTATACGGCCGACCATCTGCAGCTGAAGAGCTTAGAGATGTTAAAAACCATTATTCAAAAATAATTTGGAAAAAGAAGAATATGGAAGATAATGACTATACTTTTAAAGGCAGAACTAAGCTACCCGATGATATTATGAACCTCAGTACACTATATTCGTTTTTCAATTTCTTTTTTCCACGAAATATTTTTAATTTGATCGTTGAGAGTAACTTGTACTCAAATCAGTGCGATCCATTGTGTCAGAAGATGATATTAGGAAATACATTGGAATATGTGTGTTAATGTCTATTATTCATATTCCGAATACACGAAGATACTGGAATAGCACTTTGGGAAATGAGCTCGTTAAAAACACTCTTCCGGTCCGAAAGTTTGAGAAGATTCGGCAAGTTTTACATTTTAATGACAATTCTCAAATGGTGCCAAAGTCTAGTTCGAAACATGATCGACTGTACAAAATTCGTCCTTTGGTAAATGAGCTTATTAGCAATTTCCAAAAAGTTTCATTTGAGGAATTCTTATGTGTGGATGAGCAGATATGCTCTACAAAAGCAAGAAACTATATGAAGCAGTATCTTCCAGCAAAGCCTTACAAATGGGGCTATAAGTTTTTCGTTTTATGTGGAGTTTTAGGATACGTGTTTAATTTTGAAGTTTACACTGGTCATGAAAATTATGATCACTTTAGGCTATACTCCGAAAAAAATGTAGGCGCAAGTTCTAATGTAGTCATTCGCTTAACTCGAAATATTCCTCACCAAATTTATTACAAACTATATTTCGACAACTACTATAATTCAATCCCTTTGATATCCGAACTTTATAGGAAAGATATGTTCAAAATGTTTTAATCAGTTGAAGGTATCTGTGCATATAAATTTCATAAATATTTAGGAATCTTGAGCTTAAGAACTATTAGAAAGAATCGTATATCGAATTGCAAGTTACCAGACGATAAATATTGGAAACCAATGATTCGCGGATCTTCATATGAAATGGTTGGTAGTATCGATGATATGGACATTTGTTGTTGCGTGAAAAGATACAAAAATAGTTACTGTTGCATAAAACTTCATTGGAGAACAGCCTATTTCTAAGTCTCAAATACGAGAAAAAATTGCAAAGGTTGAAAGATGTTGATTGCCCAGCCATTATTAAAAACTGCAACAAGGTCATGGGGGCGTCGATTTGGAAGATTCGTTACTCGGAAGGTATAAAATTAAAATCAAATCGAAAAATGGTACCATTGAATTTTATATCATTTGTTATACATAGTTGTTTTAAATTCATGTCTTTTGTATAGGTAAATTTTATTTTTTGTTTGAAATTTACTTACATGAAAAATAACTTTGTCATTTACAAAAATTAGACGTGTTAAAACACAAAAAAATACAAATGAGAAGCTTCTTTTCTTAGCAGACATTAAAGTGTCTGTAGCAGAAACACTTTGTCGTATCGAAACTAAAAGAACTAAACGTGGGAGACCATTCAATAACTTGAGCACACAAATTGAACTCAAACGAAACCATTTAAAATCTGCTCCAGTTCCATCGAAAGAAGTTCGTCTTGATGGTGTCGGTTATTTTCCCAATTGGATATCTCAAAGGTTATCCTGTAAACTTCCTGGATGTGGAAGACTTACCTTCGTAAAGTGTACAAAATGCAATCTTACACTTTGTTTTAACAAAGACAGAAATTGTTTTTCCAAAGTTCATGGTTTTTAAGAAGAAATAGATTATAATTTTTTTAATTTTATGTAATAATAATAGTTCACAGTATATCATATTTGATATATATGAAAATTTTTAAATATTTTTCGAATAAAAAAGAATTTTTGAAAACAATTATCATTTTCGGAATCGCTCTGATTCTGAAATTCATATAAAAATATATTTTTTTTTAAAAAAGAAAAATTTGTGCAGTAAAGGGTTAATAACATTTTACGGTTAAAAAAATGTCACTTTGTATGGGAGGCAGGTGTGGTTTTCATCCGATTTGGCCCATTTCCGAACTTAATCTTCCTATTTTAAAAATAAAGTTATATATTTAATTTCATCGCGATAGCTTTAAAATTACGGCTGCAATCGTGTCAACGGGTGGACAGACGGACACACGGAAATCGGTTAAGGAGGTGATGCTGATCAAAAATATTTTTCTACGCCTCCTTTTTGACGTTACAAACGGAAAGACTATGTTAATATACCCCTTACGCAGTACGCGTTGGTGTATAAATATGAGAAAACACAAATTGAAGAAAAATTAATTCTTAAAATCAATACAAAATTTTATCAATGCAGTTGATGATTTTATTAGCAATCGTTATTGTTGAATTTCAACAATAATTTTGAGAGGATGTTTTCATTTTTGTTTTTGGATTTCAGTCACCCGAAATAAATAAAAAATTTTATTAAATTTAAACGAAATAAAAATTATACTTACAACACCATCCGTTCTCAATCGCAAATTGACAGACTCTACAAGTATAAAGCTGACGAGAACTTGTCAACTAGTAGAAAATGCAATACTCAACTCACCACAGTTCTATGAACGCTCTAGTTGAGAATGTCGTCATTATGACGTCACAATCTCAACCAGTTGAGAAAAAAGTAGTAGAGAAGAGTTAAATAAACGCACCGCTGGTCATGTAAGAGGAATTTTTTATAGTACGAAATAAAAATTGAGAAGAAAAAGGAATGAAATTTATGAAATGTTAAAAATTGAACGCCAATCAATTTTCTGCCGTCTGACCGACAAGTAATCAAAATGTGAAAGAGAGTAAAAATAGTTCTTTGATTGCCGTTCAAACGATCATCGTCTGACCTCAGCCTCACCGTTTGCACAAAAGTTGTACCTGCTGAACGCAGCCAATAAAATTTGGCACTAATCCACAGTTGCTCTCTCCCTGTCAGAATTTTTTGACGGACCCGGGGCTATCTAAAGTGTGGTGAAAAATTCGCTACCACCTGTTTTTATTACACCATAGTCTCGCTAATGCTCAAAAACGCCTCGACCGATTTGGCTGCGATTTTTTTATTTTGTTGGTAATTGTTCAGGGATGTTTTAAAAATAGAGAAAATTCGAAAACTTTGGTAGAAAATTTGGAGAATCACGAAAACAAAAATAGGAGTTTTTGTATGGGAATTTAATAAAGATATATTTGATTCTCCACGCCCATTCAAACCCCCTACTAACAGCGTTGCAACCGTTTCAGTATATGGAGGAAAACGTTTATAATTCAGAATTAAAACTAGATTGAGCTTAAATTTTGGCAGTAAATATGTTTCGTGTACAAGATGGTTTAGGAACAAACAAAGGAAGTATTAGATAATATGTCGTGCCACTTCTCATACAAGTCCAATATCTCAAAAGTGATATCTTGACAATACATAAATAGGAATTTTAGGATACGGTAAGTGTTTAAGGGCTATATATTTTGATTTATCTTGAATGTGGAGATGTCGCCTTTGTTCAAACTGTATTGAAATACGCTAAAACCTCCTAAACAGCTATTTCGATTAGCTTTGTAAAAATTGGTTTAAGGGTGCGGTGAGTATTATGGCCATATTTCTTTTACTTTACCTTGAACGTCATAGAGCGCTGTAGTACAAATATTTTCAAAATACGAGAAAAACTCCTAAAGCGTATGTATGTAAGGATTTTCGGGAAGGCCGAGTCCTTTGGGCATGTTAAACTTTATTTCAATGCGTTTGACAACGCGAGCACTCCAAGAGCTGCTAATCAAAGCACGAACAAGCCTGGCAAACGAAAAAAAAAACTGTACGAAGCCTAATTACAAAAAAAAATTATTTAAAGCGCGATAGAAGGCATTTAGAACAGAAAATAAGTATATATTTCAGCAGGCCTAAACAGTGGCAGATGAAAATAGTTGATATTCCATATTGAAGTGTGAAATCTGTGCATTTTGATCAACCCAGTAGAAGGTGTTTTGATCGGGTTACAGGAAATTTTTTTCGAAATTGTTTATCCAATTTTCATCCTCCATCTGACACAGAAAATGTTTTCAATTGAATTAATTTTTCTGTTCGGCCGTCACCTCTCTGCAGACAATGGCAAACCACAGAGAGTAAAAACCATTAAAACTTCTTGAGAACATAAGCCGTTCGGAGTCGGCGTAAAACTTGTAGGTACAGTTCTCGATCATTTGTGTTCAAACATTTCACAACACACACAACACATTTAATCATAATAAGCTCGGTCAAAGTCCTTTTAAGGGCTGAAATATCCATTTCGTTTATTTGCATGAAAATTTGTATACAGGGGTTTTCGGGTACGGTGAGTGTTAATGACTTATCTATTCTGTTCTATTTTATGGACCAGCGTTCATACAAATAATATTTACGTTCATACATACATACATACATACATACAATATTTTATGGAGTTCAACAGCGTCGAACAAATATTTAAAAAATCTCAAAAACTTCTAAGCCGCTCATTCATATTGCATGACAATTTGAATGTATATGGGGGTTTTCGGATACTGTGAGAATTTTGAATGTATCTATTATACTATCTATCTTGAACATTACTATAGTAGTAGTAGTACAAATCTCTTAAGAAATCATGAGAAACTCCGAAACCACTCATTCTATTAGGATGCAAATCGGTATATAGGGATTTTTGAGTACGGTAAATGTTTTGGCGCTATCTCTTTTTTAGTACCTCGAAAGTCAGAGAGCGCTGTTGCATACTATGAAATATTCTTTGAAATTTTCTGATCAAACTAATGTAAATTTTTGTCGAATTTTCAGTTCTTGTGTAATTTGGTCATTTTTTGTATCATTTTATAAGATTTTATACGTCAAAAATGTTTAAATTGCAACACAAAAGTGTATAATGGTAAACACAAAGTATATGAAAATTTCAAATAATACAGAAACTTAAATTTTAAGCAAAAAATTATGCAAAATTAATATACAAAACAAGTGTTTAAATTTAACACGAATATGTAAAGTGTGAGCACATAATGTGTATGCATTGACTTTTGCTTTCGTTCATATCATGGCAGTATTATAAGGTAGGGCCGACTAGGAGAAGAATGAAGTAGACAGCAGAGAAAATTATGGCTAGTTGTCAAAATCATCTGTTCATCTCGATTTGCTTTGTCTTCACGTTTCGCAGTTGATTTTTGGGTTAGAATTGCTACAAGTTTTTTTGCAAATTTAAGACTTCTTCAACATTTTATAGTTTTTACTACATTGTTTTTATAACATTTTTACTAAAATTATCACAAATTTAACACACGCTACAGCACAGTTTACAACTTGGAAAAATTATATATTTACTTCGTTTGCAATTTCTACCAAATTCGTCGTTTTGACAACTAGCCGGCATTCTCAGCTTGCACTATTCGTTGACGCGTGAGGGCACTAAGCGACTCGGCCCTACCTTATAATTCTAACATGGTTCATAATAATATTTATAGTTCGAGTATCGGTGCGCGCGTAGTTCAGTTTAAGCGTTTAATTAGTAATTTCTAGGAAGCACATATAACAAGACAGGAAACTTAAAAAGCATTACCCCAAAAAAGGTTCGCATGTATTTTTGAACCGAAAAATGCAACCATGAACGCCACTCTTGTTCTTAATCGGCTGCAAACTCTAATTGATTGGCAATCAATTAACTTTTCTTACGCTCTTTTAAATTTTAATTGTTGGTAGCTCACACGAAACGCCAATCTACGTTTGACATTTCTATAATTTACAGTACTATTTCTCCTCCACTTTATTTCATACTATAAAAACATTTGATATTAATTGATTGCATATCTGGAATTGCTTGAACTTTCCATTCTTATTTAAATTGTTACTTTGTTATTAACGCATTTATTATGATTAATTGAATAAATTAAAATTTTATTTATATCAACAAACAACCTTCAATGACGAAAAAACAAACTTAATACTAATTTTAAAGCATTTCAAAAATATATACAGTAAACAACAAAAATGAAACAAAAATTATTCTTCAATGCTTTGTAACATTTTTCAGTATTAAATGATTTCTTTCAATTCATAAAAGAGCTTTGAGTCTTTTCTAGACACTTCAAAATTAACATTAAAAAAATATTTATGCTTATTTTCATAGTATCTACGTTTATTCCAACATCCAAATGGAATTAGGACATCGATTTACAGTGAATTTAAATTAATGTAACATTGTAACATTGGTCCGATATACAAGAATTTTTATTCGTCGTTTTCCGGAGTGTTTGTTTTGAGTTTTTAGCTCAAAACCGAAGATCGTCTGATGCCTGGGTGACTAGTGCTCCGAATGGCTGAGCCTGCTGCTTGTCTTGTCGGGGTGCTGCGCTCTGTTCTCGTGCGTCCTCGTTAAGTCAGGAATGGAGACAGCGTTCATTCAAGAGGAGCAGGAAGGTCTACTATGAATGTATGGAGGGTATCCGATTCGGATTTGGTTGAGAGAACACTATGGGAGGCCAGATGTCTCCTAGCGCAAATGTCTGCTCAAAGGAGAGGTTAAGGTGAGTATCCGAGAAGGATCAATTTGTTGAGCGAACACTAGAGGAGGCCGGATGCCTCCTAGTGCAAGTATTTACTCAATGGGAAAATATATGGGGAATATCCGATTTGGATTTGGTTGTTGAAAGAAACACTAAGGGAGGCCGGATGCCTCCTAACGCAAGTGCCCACTCAAGAGAGGAATTGTTTGGCGTGAATACCCGATAAGGATCAGGTGGTTGACCGATCACTAGGGGAAGCCGGATGCCTCCTAGCGCAAGTGCTTACTCAAAAGTGAGGTTAAGGTGGGTATCCGTGAGCCTAAAAAATACCTTACTACTAATTAATGTACTTAGACACTATAACTATTTGTTTGAATGAGTGCATGTTTACTCATACAAATATAAATATTTCATGGTGTTATGAAATTATTCATATAATATAAAATAGCAAAATATAATTGAATTATCGCAAACTATAATTCATACTTATATTAATACTTAATACATAACTTATATTGAATATAATTAAATATGAAAATGAAAAAATATAAAAACATAATTAACTTAATTCAAACATATTGTTTGCTTATTGTTTGGCTAAGATAATAGTTAACATACGCTTCTGTATGTGTATGTAATAAAATATATACACAACTTGCTTGCAGAGTTCTGTCGTTGCCCTTGAACTGCTGCTGACCCGAGTTGTTCCATTTGTCGTTGGCTGGTCATCGTATGATTGCGTACCTGTGTGACGCATTGTTGATGTTCCGTTAACTGCTGTATATTTTGTTGTTGGGCTGTTTAACTTGGGTTTTAGACTCTCTAGTCTTGTTACTGTTTGCTTGCAGCTGGTGTGCAGCGTCATAGTGCACTGCAGCTTGATGAGGGCTGCATATAGGGGGCTTTGGCTGCCACGGTGTACTGATGATAGATGATTTGTTCTTGTGCGGATCTAGGTCTTTACGTGTGGACCTGGGCCTTATTGTGCGGATCTATTTGTGTGTACTTAAATAGGTTCGTCACAACGTCGTAATGCAAATCGAATTTTTATTACGATTTGCAAACGGTTACAACGCCATCTAGCTGTGAAATTGATTTCTTCACTGCATATCGTTATCTAAATCTGATTTGGATATTCGAAAAAAAACTCAGGTACCAAGGTTTATTTATACATGTTAAGTCACTTGAGAGAAAGGCACTCTTTTCCGCCTTTGCTCGAACTGTCAAAGTCAGCTGTTCGCTAAAAATTGTGTTTTTGTTTTGGTTTTCTTATTCGCGTGCAAAATTGTGTTAACAAACGTTCAAGTGCAGTGCAAATTATTAAAATAAAGTGAAAAGATATTAAAAAATATAATATGCGGTGGGAAAAGTGTGCTTTATGCAATAAAAGATTTTACGAAGGAAACCGCTCCTTTTTTAAAGTGCCTAAAGACGAGTTAAGGCTCCAAAGGTGGAATGAACTCTGTGCAATGACTTTTAAGGCAAACGCAGTTATTTGTGAAAATTATTTCATTGCAAATGATTTCATTCAACCTCCGGGTGACCCCAACAAAAAAGCGCGACTGCAGCCAGGCGCAGTGTCTTTGATGCCCAAGAAATCTCCGGAAGCAGCGGCAGTATGCAGCATTGAAACACCGGCAGCATACAGCATGGAAGAAGCAACTTACAGTTGTGAAGCAGCAACTTGCAGCTTGAAAGCAGATGCGGTATTGCCAATGGAGGAAGCGCCTGAAGTGTCCCACATGGACTGCTCCACACAAATGGAGTAAGTGTGCTTTCCAACAAATTTATTTTAGCTCCCATATTTTCCCGCAATGGCAGTATATGGGCAATTATTTACTGTATGTCTGTACACAAGAGTACGGCTGTATTTTAAGAGTACTCATATTGGATTATGGTATATATGCCTTTTTCTTTAAAATTAAGTTCAAGGTCGACAATGGGTACATTCTTCATTTATAAAATGAGGCACCACAATTGTTAAATATTCTTATTTGTTACCATTTTTGATATATCGTTTTAAATTTATTTTTAATGCTTGCACTTTTATATTTTTTTGCTTTAGCAATGATTTCATAGAGTATAGTGCTATTATTGAAGTCAAATATTTAAAACAAAAGATCCAAAAACAGGAAAAAGAGCTGAAGAAATATAAAACATTGAAAGACAACTTGTCCAACTTTTTAACAGATGGCCAAATCAGGAAAGTGATGAATCCAGACAGCGAAATGCATTGGGCCTGGTCTGACATATCTAATGCCATATGCCTTCATGCTGCTGGACCCAGGGTGTATAGACATCTATATAGCAAAAGTTTTCCTTGGCCACACGAATCAACTTTGCAAAGATGGGCAAGGAAAATAAATATAGAGGAGGGCATACTTCATTTCTGCATAGACAGCATGAAGTTCAATAGCGACATGCCAGCAGATGAAAAAATATGCGTGCTGTCATTTGACGAGATGAAGGTTTGTGCTTCATATGAATACGACTAGTCCTTGGATTTAGTTCGAGAGCCCGCAAACTATGTCCAAGTTGCAATGGCACGGGGACTAAAAAAGTCTTGGAAGTAACCAGTTTTTTATGGCTTCGATTGCAAAATTACAAAGTCAATTGTAGTCCAAGTCATAACAGCGCTTCATGATGCGACCTATACGGTAGTGGCTATTGTGTCGGACATGGGTCCCACAAACCAAAGTTTGTTGAAAGAGCTTGGGGTATCTGCACGTAATTATGAAATAAACTTATAAAATTTTCCCTTGTCTAATATTCTGTTTAAAAAATAACAGAAAAGCCTTGGTTCGACAATCCAAATACAGCAGATGATAAAATTTTTGTTTTTGCGGATGTTCCACACTTGCTGAAATTGGTCCGAAACCATTTTATTGATACCGGTTTCATTTGGAACGGCATTTACTTAAATTCAGATACCATAAAGCAACTCATTGACAATGTTTCGACATCGGATTTATCCATAGTTCACAAATTAACAATGGACCATTTGTTAGTGAGCAATGCTGGTAATAAATTGTTTTGTTTTTATTATTATCTATAATAAAAATACTTCCTATTCGCAGGTCGACAAAAGGTAAAACTTGCGGCGCAGCTGTTTTCGAACACCACAGCGAACGCAGTAAGAAGATGCTACTCCGTGGGGCGGGAGTTATATCAGCCTCTCGAAACAGCTGATTTTATTCAGTTAATTAACGATTGGTTTGATATTTTTAACTCCAAACTATCAACAATGGGCTATCCTGGAAAGGTAATACATTATTTTTATTTATATATTAAAAAACTAAATACTAAACTAAATACTAAAAACTGGTACGCATTTCGTTTTTCATTTAGTTTTTCTTTAAAATGAGTTATGAAAAATGAGTTATAAAAAATGAGAATCGGAGTTAATTTACTAGAATTATGATTTTTTACTTTTGGAAAAAATCTCTTTTTTTCTTGTTGCATTAAAAACAATTGCAAATTTAAAATTTCCAAAAATCCAAATTTAAAAAAAAATCAGTGATATATCATCAGAAATATTTTCTAAAACTATACTTTATATAGAAACGAAAAAGGTGCAATTACGTTCAATAATTTGGTTGTTACGAATTTTTTTGCTAAAAGTATGCCTCTTTTGGAAAATTTATAACTGTTGAAACTTGACATTTTTTCAAAAGTGCCCTTTTCTGGCATATCGAACACTTTCGAATATTTTTCCCTGTAAATTTCACAGCTCACCTCTGTCATGTTAAGAAACAAAACCCCGGTGCGTAATTAAAGATCAGAAAAAGTTTTCCTCCATACAACTAGGGATCACTCCCATACTAATAAAAAAAACTGTTTCATATATTCTTAGAAGCCCTACGGCAAGGACCTTGCATACCAAAACGAAATTTTGGAAAAAATGGACAGCTTCATGGCGAATCCCATAATTCCCAAAAAACAGCATGCGGAAAATGGCAGCTCCAGCAAAAATGGCAATATAACGAAGCGGTCACTAGCTCCTTTCCAAAAAGGCATTTTAATGTCCAACAACGCCATCAGAAATTTGTATACTTACGTGAAGCAAAAAAATAACATGGATTATATTTTAACGTACCGGCTAAACCAAGACGTGCTTGAAAACTTCTTCGGTGCTATCCGAAGTAAAGGGGGACTTAACGACCATCCAAGCGCCAAGGACTTCAAATATCGTTTGCGGAAATATGTGTTAGGTAATTATTAACGTCACCATAACTTATATATTTATATATATATTTATAAATATATTCATTATATATTTAACTTACATATTTATTTTTTTCAAGGCATTCGCGTTGAACTATGCGGTTACAATTGGTTTTCGTAATTATAATTTATTAGGCTAATGTCAATTCTGACTTTTCGGGGCAATTTCAAAATGAATATTTTTGTAAAATGTTTTAAAGGTTTTTGACCATTACTTTTTAAATTGCAATATATAAATGGAAAAAATAATTTTTAAATTTTTTTCGACTTTTCGGCATTTGCTTGGCAACCTATTCTATATAGTATAGGAAACACTATATAGTACACAAAGAAACTACTCTAAAATAAATTATGTTTAAGTTTTCATTAATCAGAAAAGTTTTTATATAAAAATATATTCATTAAAAAATATGAAAAATTTTGTTATTAAAAAAATATATTCGCAAAATGTGTATCTAAAAGAATGAAATTGTTAAGAAATAAAGACACAATTTATTATGCTTAGATAAAGAACCACCAATAAAAATATACCAAAAATAAAATAGTATCAAAAATACTATAAACCTATTTGTCAATTACTACTAGTTGCTACTAGAGTAAAATTTTGTTTAAAAATTTTGATTTAAAAAGTAATGGTCAAAAATCTCTAACACATTTTAATATTAATTTAGTTTAATAATTATAATGTGAATATTTATACCGAGACTTATTTGTGTGTTTAATATTAGAATATTAGGCTAATATTAACTTAATAAATAAAAATAGATTCGATAAATCGAATCATTAAGGTTTTGTAAAATGCGAAAGCTTAATTATTAGGTTAAACCATACGTCAATGCCCATAGATTACTTAGATTTACTTTTAGAATTAACAATTAAGATTAAACGTTATTATTGTAAACGCTAATATTTAATATTAATTAATATTTAATTTAATTTTAATACTTAGACTTAATCTTAGAAATTAATAAAACATAAAAGAACTAATACTAATATAATTGATGGAGATGAAACTAACCTCAACAATATTAATACGTTAATTTAATAATAAGTATAGATGGCAAATTAATGACGTGATCAACATTTTATTTATTTCACAGTGTTTTGTACTTTATGAGTTTTAATTTTTTTGTTAAAATTCTACGTGTTAAAAATTTGCTATCTGTAATCTTATGCATAACTCTATAAATTAATCAATAACTAACATTTATTACCATTAATACAAGGAAGCATACCTCTTTTTCGTTTTTATTAACGGACTCACAAAATTTAAGAACCCCAACCTGACATGTGTTAAGTATATAGTAATTACTAAAACTAATTTTAAGTCTTCATTACAAACAAAATTTTTTTATAACATAGCAAGGAACACGGAATTGCTAAATAACACAGGCAACGTTGAAAGAGATGACGTGCATTGGCTAAATTGTTCGGCGGATGTTTCTAGCTCCGAAGGTCCAAGTGGCAGCGCAGAAACCGTTTTCGAGGAGTTGAGCGAATCCTTCGACTTATGCCCTTCTGAGGAAATCAACACGACGCAGGAGTTTCCCAAAGAGCTGCACGACCTCTGCGAAAAAAACGATTCCGAAATGGACATTCTGCATGAGGACGCATTGCAATTCATGGCAGGGTATGTAATTCAAAAGCTGAATTTGGATCAGTTCGACAGATCAACCTCAAATTCATTTTCCTGGGTTGACCAAGTGTCAAAAGGAGGCTTGAAGAAACCTTCCGAAGACTTTTTAACGAAAGTTAAAGGCCTGGAAAATGTTTTCCACGAGGTTAATGGCAAGAACATTGTTGCCATGAAAAACTTCCAGGCGCACATGATGGAAAGGAGCTCAGCCGTCAAATTGCCCTATCACGTTAAAAAATTCTTTTTTAAGTGTCGAATGTATTTCCGCATTACTCACCTTAATAAGCGTTTGCAAATACAAAAGGCCAAACAGCGTATTATGGGTAACAAGAAATTCATAAAAATTAAGCTTTAAGTCGTATTTCGGTAAGTTATTTAAGTGTGCTTAGTTAATTTAGATGGTAATTCTTAACTTCTTTAGGTCACATATATTCAATATATGTTAATGCATGGATTATGCCTACTGGGGAAACCATGAAAAAAAAAACTCGCCATGCATTCTACCTCAAAGGTGGTGGGGATATGAATGTGTTGCTGATTTTTAAAATCCTAAAATACTGAAGTGATACCTGAAAGGTAGAGTATCGCAACCAACATACCGACCAAATAAATTTTAATTTTTGCTATTCTTTAAGGTTCTATCATATCGTCGCTGCGCCAAAGAAACAGTTAAATGCTTTTTTTATTTCATATTTTATTAACACTATCTATTGGCCACATTTTCGCATTTTCCGTTTTTTTTATATCTCTTTTCGTTTAGAAGTTATCAAAAATAGCTTTGTACTCGCAGTACTAAAAATACTCTGAAAAGAAATGAGTTTTTTTGCTCTCCTGAAAAACACAAATGCGCAGCGACGAAATCCTTCGAAGACTTTCTTACTACAATCTTTACATCGTAAAAGTCTTGAAACATTTTATCTTAAAAAAACAATTCCCATATAATCATTTAAATTGTTCCGTTGTTGCTTTCGTTTCCTGCGGCTTATGAAGTTTATAATTTGTTAGCTACGATATTTTACTTTTAAGGTTTCAATAGTTCTGTGTCAAAACTCATAATCCCGGAAGTTCTATTTCCCGATTCTCTGAGTTAATCAAATAATTCAGGCAGGAATTTATAGATACGGAAATGGTTTTCCATTTAGTTTAAAAAAATTTGTTCTCATAAAATAAACTTTTTAAAGATTTTTAACGATGTTTTTAGTTTAGCTGTTTTGCCTTGTACGTACAGATTAAATGTAGCATATAACAATTTTACAAGTAACTTCATTTGCAAATTTACAAACTAACCACAACTACCACAAAAATCAAAAAAATAAGGAATATTATGGAAATTATAATTTTTTCGAAATTTTAATGTATTTTAATGCACAAAATATTTATAGAGGTTTTATTTACCACATGTAAACACAGCAAATTTTAACATATTTGTTTTGAAATGAAAATGTAACCACAACGGAGCAGCCTGCCAGATAAGGTCGACGATGATGAAGAGGCGCTTGCAAAGACACAGCCAACAGAAGTAGAAAATGCATGCCAAGCCGAAAAATATAAAAATTCAGGAGTTCATGTTCATCCACAAGCCATCGGACATTAATTTGTTGCAATCCGAAAGCAGCTTCTTGCCGTCGCCTGTGCCTTCTTCTTCGGCCATAGCGACACCACCATATTCCGACCTCACAGAACCGGCGCAGGTGAGCAGCATCTTGCAGTCCGCGGAGCTCTGTGTTGTGACACTGCTTTATTGGGCCACGACCAAATGGCAGTGAGTCTCATCGATGAACCAGGCGCAGTGGTTGGAGTCGCACATATAATGCGACTAGATGCAGCAGTCATGCAGGGCAAAGAACTGGCTGCATTGGTGGAACTGAATCACTTTCCGTTTGTATTATGGGACGCGTTTTTGGTTTTAATTTTTAAAGATTCTGCGTGGTCGAAAAGTACAATTATAATATTAAAACTGCATGTAAGTGACGAGTGGAGTCGCGGTGATTAAATTTTTCCCAAATTTTCGGTATAAAATAACTTATTTATGCTAAGCAAATAAATTTCACAAAACTTGCGTTCTCGTTAGAACTGTCAACTGTGTTTTTTTTTTTTATGGTTTTCTTTGCATTCATTTTGACAGAAATATAGATTCAGGTTTTCTTCTTCGTGATTTCCTTTCATCCATTTTGACAGTTCGACCGAGCTTCTCTCAAGTGACTTAACCTGTATTAATAAGCCTTGTCAGGTACTATGTTAATATGCATATAAGTGTTGACATTGAATTTAGCGCACTCTCCTTTTTGCTTCTATTCTGGTAGCTGGGGTCACGCACATCCCACAGCTCGCGCTTTGCTTCCAACAAAGAAACTAGCAACTTCACTTCAACTCTTGAGTAAGCCACCATAATTATCCTATCTAAAAAAAAAAAATTAATGAGAGATATAAATTCATTTAAATTTAAAATTATAAGTACCACAAGTTAATATTAATGCTTGCCTGTTTCTTGTTTCAAATACACACTTTCTTGCCCGCTTTTTTCTTTGTTTACTTCATTTATTCACTTGTTAAGAATAAGGGTTTCATGCAACGCCTTTTCCATTATGTTATTGTAAATAATACTACGTTTCATTAGCAAAAGTACTTTTTAGGTACTTAAACCACCCAGCAACACTGAATGGTATGTAGCATAAAGCAGGGTTGGTATTATTGACGATTTATCGTCATTTCGACTTTTTTTTTTTGTCTGCAATTATGACCTTACGTTTTTCTTTCAATTTTTTGTCAAAAATTACGTTTTTTGGTTAAATCGCTTTTCCTTTATTATTTAAAATTTGAGATTTAAGTTCAGATTCAAATTTGATTTGTGTGCCCAAGCTCCAAAGCAGCTATATTTCGCTGTTGAGGTAAAATTTAAGTTAGAGCAATTATCAAATGCGATAAGTCCAATAGAGAAACTGACATTTAAAAATATTTGCCGATTTGCTCAAACTATTTCCTAATCTGGTTTCAGAAAACGAAGTCTTGATTCTGAAGTTTTAAATTGAGAGCTTGCTTATATTTTCAGTGATTCACCAGAATAAGTAGAAACTGAATATTACTGGAAAACAGTTTAGTCAATTAGAAGAGGAGACTAATCTTTGGCATTTTCTTTGATGCGAAAATTTATTTTTAAAATTTTGACCTAGCCTAGTTCGCCAGCAAACGTTGGTCGTATTTTTTCTCAAATAAACTTAAATAAACAAACATCTGAGGCGTTTTGAACACACAAACGTTGATTTAAAAGTGAAGAATCCGTCTTGTTATAATTTGGACATAAGGAAAAAATTAACAAACAAATACAATATAATACAAATTTAATTGAATCTTATAATTTTTTAACCTTATTAATATAGTTATTTTATTTGATATTAATAAGCGGAATAAACTCTTAAAGGTCCTGTTTAATTTTTCATTAAAACCTATATGTATAAATATGCTTATGAATAAAGCAAAATTTATTGTAAAACTACGAAATTTACAGTACGAAAATTACTTTTTTTTCATAGCCTGTTCGAGAGAGTGATTTTGTGCTTGTTCTTCTATCTCTTTTGAGCTAGAAAAATATGGAAACACGTTCTAGCAGCTTGTAAGTTATTACAATCAAGTATCTAACCTAGCGTCCACACGTGCAAGTGAATGTTCGAAAAACTCAATACATCCAAACATTTTTACTATCACACTCACATTTTCGGACTACAGCCTACTTGTAGCGCTACTTGCACGGAAATTTCCTGTTTAGGTACAAACATACATATTTCATTGCATTGCTTTGTTTAAAATAAAAGCAAAGCAATGCAATGTAAAACAATAATAAATGACAAACAAAGTTATGCTTGCATACATATTGTGTTGATGCGCTTTATGAAAATAAAGCAAAGTCAGCATAGTATGGCCTTGGCATAACAACAAGCCAAAACAAATGCAAACAACAAAAATTAAAGCTCTGCTAATAAATCGTTGACCGACGGATATGCGTCGGTCAGCGACTGCATTTTTTACTGTTAATTCAATTTTCAATATTTCAATATTTTAAATTAAATTTTATTATTTTCAAATTTGTTAATTTAGCTATTTTTTATGTATATAAGCAAGTAAAAATCAATCAATAAATTCAGTTTTATTCTATAACTAAACTCAACAAGTGTTCTCATTTAACATTAAACATTTAAAATTTAGGTAATTGGTATCACGTGCCAAATTGCCAACATAATTTAAACAGCTTTTGGTGTACCACAATTCGAGCAGAATACGTAAAATTTATGCAAGAATATGAAGCTTTAGGACACATGCAGAAGATCCAAAATCAATACATTCCGTCAACAAATTACATCATTCCTCACCACTATGTTGAAAAGCCGGATAGTAGTACAACCAAGCTACGAGTCGTGTTTGACGCTTCAGCAAAAACATCAACTGGGCTGTCACTTAACGATATCTTACAAAAGGGTCCAACTGTTCAAAGCGAATTATTCACTATATTGCTTCGATTTAGATCTCATCGTTTTGTTTTTACTGCCGATATTGAAAAAATGTATCGACAAATTCTGGTGCATGCAGACGATAGAGCGCAGCAACTTATAGTCTGGAGAAAAGATGATTCTGAAGATCTACAGTACTACCGCTTACAAACTGTTACTTACGGTACGACGTCGGCACCTTATATGGCAACAAAATGTCTACAGCACCTAGCAGTACAAAAAATGACCAGATATCCATATGGAGCCCAAACAATCCGTGATGATTTCTATGTTGATGACTGTTTGAGCGGCGCAAACGACATTGCAACGGCCTTAGAAACTCAACAACAAATTACAACTATACTGCAGGGAGCTGGATTCAAATTACGAAAATGGTGTTCAAATCATCCTCGACTTCTAGCTGGCATACCGCGTGAAGACCAAGAAATTAATCTTGACCTAGATGATGACGCAAATCAAACTATTAAAACATTGGGACTCATTTGGCGTCCAAATTCAGACGAATTGTGTGGAAAGACACAAATAAATCAAGTTAACCAACTCACCAAGAGAGCAGTAGCATCAGATTTGTCACGAATCTTTGACCCACTGGGAATATTCGGACCAGTCACGGTAAAAGCAAAAATTTTTATGCAGAAGCTTTGGGAGCTAAAACTACCATGAGACCAAGAGCTACCTCCCCAGCTTTTACAGCAATGGACACAGTTCAGAATTGATCTATTGACACTCAACACTCTAAGAACATCTAGACACATATTTACCAGCCAAGTCCCTGAAAACATACAAATGCACACTTTTGTTGATGCATCTGAACAAGCATATGGAGCAGCTGTCTACATAAGAGCTACCTACAAAGATAGCACTATAACCACGCGATTATTATGTGCTAAATCAAAGGTTGCACCAATGAAACAATTAACAATACCTCGACTAGAACTATCGGCCGCTGTACTTGGTGCAAATCTCACCAATCGTGTAAAAAAGGATTTAAAATATACCAACATTTCATCATTCCTCTGGTCAGACTCAGAAATTGTACTTTCATGGATTCAATCTCAATCTTCCACCCTTCACACTTTTGTGGCAAATCGAATCAGCCAGATACATCAAATGACGACATCAGAACAATGGCATCATGTTGCATCAAAAGACAATCCAGCTGATGTTTTATCCAGGGGTATAAATCCAGACAAGCTTGCGGCGCACTCACAGTGGTTTTATGGACCTTTTTTCCTGTATGGAAGCGAACAGTGGTGGAAGAAACCAGCATCAAAAATATCCGAAGTTCCTAATGACATCGAAAGAAGAACCAAGGCTGTTGTTACAACCACACATCAATGGAGTGATCTAGAAACATTAATTAATAAAATCGATCACCGAAATTCATTTCGATTTCTTCTACATACCGTTGGATATTTACGACGCCCTTTTAATCGTCAAAAGCCAGAATATTTAGCTCTCTCAAAAGCAGAATTACGATCAGCTTTACTAACAATAGTAAAAACAATTCAAGCATCAGAATTCAGTGAAGAAATTAAGGACCTTACGAAATTTAAAGCTGTTCAGAACTCCAGTTCATTGGGAAACTTGGCACCATTTGTTGACGCATTTGGTATTTTGCGTGTTGGTGGACGCATTGAATCATCATTACTGCCATACGATGCAAAACATCCCATGGTACTGCCCTACAACGACACATTATGCAAATTAATTTTCCAAATGAAGCACGAAGAAAACAAACATTGTGGATCCCAAGCACTTTTACATATAATGCGTCAAAACTTCTGGCCCCTTAAAGGAAAAATTACGACTCGAAACATAATTCACTCTTGTATACAATGTTCAAAAGCAAAGCCTAAGCTATTTGGACAGCTCATGGGCGCCTTGCCCAGCGATAGAGTTAAACAATCGCGGCCATTTTTAAATTCTGGAGTGGATTACTGGGGCCCTTTCTGGGTTCATTACAAAATTAGAGGAAAAAGGCCAACAAAAGCCTACTTAGCCATATTTTGCTGTTTTTCAACAAAAGCGGTGCATTTGGAGTTGGTTAGTGACCTTACAACGAATGGATTTATTGGAGCACTCAGTCGTTTTATCAGTAGACGAGGTCGCTGTCAAAATCTTTATTGCGACAATGCAACTAATTTTGTTGGTGCAAAAGGACAGTTAGCTGAACTTGAAGATGCAATTCATTCACAGAAGTCACGGGAAGATAACATCCGCTACAGCAGCGACAAGGGTATTCAATTTCAATTCATTCCTCCAAGAGCTCCACACTTTGGTGGACTATGGGAGGCGGCTGTCAAATCAGCAAAACATCTGCTAGTCAGGAGCGTTTTGACCTCATCACTCACCTATGAGGAGCTGGAAACAGTGGTGATCGGAATAGAAGCCATCTTAAACTCACGACCACTGACACCTATTTCCACAGACCCCAACGATTTGACAGCGCTTACGCCAGGACATTTTTTGATTGGAGAACCACTTACGGCTCCAGTTGACCTACTCGCTCAGCAGCTGACTTCAAGCCCACTTACTCACTGGAAAGAAGTGTCTAGAGTAAAACATGGATTTTGGACACGGTGGTCTAAACAATATCTGAATCAACTTCAACAACGTAGAAAATGGACAAAAGAAAAGGTCAATTTGAAAGAAGGTGCAATGGTCATAATTAATGATGATAATTTGCCAATTATGAAATGGCCAATTGGGCGCGTGATAAAAACCTTTTCAGGAAATGATGGTTTAATTCGCGTTGCACAAATAAAAACATCTCAAGGAACTTATAAACGACCTATCCATCTGCTTGCACCATTGCCAACAATTGCATCAACATCTCAAGATCCTCAAGACCCTGAACCACAATTAGAAACTTCAAACTCACTTAAAGTCAGCATACCTTTAAATTGTTTGCGAAAGACAGAAACACTCACTGACCAAAATGGACCAAAGAAAATTAGTCGCATAGAACCCAATCTATTAATAACTATATTAGCACTCATATTGCTACCACTGGCGCTTTGCTCACCAATTAGCCAGCAAAGGTTCCCGAATAAGCCAGGAATATACTTCGAAGGAATTGGCACTGTGAATCGCATAGTCGGAGAATGGAAAGTTATTATCTACTATGATCTTGTACCCATACAAAGGGAGCTGGAAGTTCTTCGAAACAGCACCGCAGATCTTGAACACCTTTGTTCACTGCTTGAGCAAAAAACAATGTGTTTAGAACTAGCAAAACAATTCAACAACATTAACCTTGAGTTACAAACTGATGAGAAGATCATGACGAGACGACGCAAAACTAGAGGGGCAATCAACATCGTTGGAAATCTGGCTAACAAACTTTTCGGCGTCCTAGACTCAGAATATGCGGAAAATATTTCAAAAACGATTAATCAGATAAATAGCAACGAAGAGATCTTGTCACACATGATTCAAAACCAGACATCAGTCATCGATTCTACTTTAAACATAGTAACCAAGGAGACAGAAACCATCGCGCTAAGAATAAACAAATTACAGGAAGAGGCAAACAATATCTCTAAAACATTCAACGATGTAGAAAAACGCATTGACCTCGTGGAGATTTATATATCAACAGTAACTCAACTTTCATTAATGGCCTCAAAAGTTTTAAACATTGAAGCTGCTATTTTTGATGTATTAGCCGATACAAGAAATGGCAGAATCAGCCCCATTCTAATAACACCACAGCAACTTCAAGAACAAATAATGAAAATAAAAGGGCATTTACCGCTTAACCTACGGCTTCCCTTTGATCAATATGATGTAATCGATTTATATGGACTAATATCTTCGCAGAGTGGCATCACACAGAACCATATCATATTTATTATACAATTACCATTGACTGATAATGAACAATTTGATCTGTTCAATCTTATACCGATTCCTGTTATAACCAATAAAACAATGCTGAAAATACGACCGGAAACATCCGTACTAGCTGTCACACCACATAGAGATCAATATTTTACACTAACGGCTGCCGCACTTCAAGCTTGTGTCACCATTAAACAAACGACAAACAATATTCTGTGTTTGAATAACCAAGTAAAATATCATCAAGGAGCACATGCGTATTCCTGCGAAATCAACATGCTCAAAAATAAAACCGACTCAACTTGCATATTGAAAGAAATCAAAACCGATATTAGTTGGCAACCATTACAACATACAAATCAATGGATTTTTGGATCAAAATTTACAACACAAATTACTGCAGTTTGTAATGGCGTCACGGAACTATTAGAACTGCAAGGATCGAATTTGCTGACTCTACACGATGATTGCATATTTAAACACCATACTGTAACCATCCAGGCTCGTCAATCATTCACAGGTACACTTTATGCATCGCACATTGCATTTAGCGAACTGTTAGTTACCAACGCTTCCGAAACACGGATAATTTACAACGACTCACCTTTGGAACTTAGCAATGACTTACAACAATTGAAACAACTTCAGGAAAACATCAAGAAGAATAAAATCATTGAATTGCCTCAACTGTTTCAAAACGCTAATACTCATCACAACGTAAAAAGCTATTCAGCCTTACTGCTTATTACCTTCACCATCATTTGGTGTATTTGGAAAATGAGACAAATGAAGCATACTCCGGTACAACGGCCAGACAACGCGCCCATCCCAGCACCAAGATTTGTCATCGATCCTCAACTTGTGTAATCACCAACAATTTAATTTGCAATTAAAATTTTTTTTTTTTTTTTAATTCATATTAAAAATTTTTGAAATTATGTTTTAAAATTGAAAAAATATATATATATATTTTTTTTTTTTGAAGCTTCCCTTTCAAACTAACTTCAAATTCAAACTAAATTCAAATATTGTGCAACAGTGAAAAATGCATCATAACATCTTAAAAGAGTTCAGGCGGGCAAGATGTTTAGGTACAAACATACATATTTCATTGCATTGCTTTGTTTAAAATAAAAGCAAAGCAATGCAATGTAAAACAATAATAAATGACAAGCAAAGTTATGCTTGCATACATATTGTGTTGATGCGCTTTATGAAAATAAAGCAAAGTCAGCATAGTATGGCCTTGGCATAACAACAACCCAAGACAAATGCAAACAAAAATTAAAGCTCTGCTAATAAATCGTTGACCGACGGATATGCGTCGGTCAGCGACTGCATTTTTTACTGTTAATGCAATTTTCAATATTTCAATATTTTAAATTAAATTTTATTATTTTCAAATTTGTTAATTTAGCTATTTTTTATGTATGTATATAAGCAAGTAAAAATCAATCAATAAAATCAGTTTTATTCTATAACTAAACTCAACAAGTGTTCTCATTTAACATTAAACATTTAAAATTTAGGTAATTGGTATCACGTGCCAAATTGCCAACATAATTTAAACAGCTTTTGGTGTACCACCTAAAGCTCAACAAAACATTTGTACCACAGTTGTACAAACATAATTTAAACAGCTTTTGGTGTACCACCTAAAGCTCAACAAAACATTTGTACCACAGCTGTACAAACATTTCCTAAGCAGTGAATTTTTCCACTTGCTGCAAGTACGTGTCAGAAAATGGTAAAAAAGTGATGTTTTTATAGTGCTTTTGTGGATTTTTTCGGGATTTCCTCAAGTATATAGAAGAAGCAACATTAGTTACATGTTTTCCTCGTTTTCTAACTTCTTAATTTCAAGCAATACTGCAATTTCAGGGAGAACCTTCGCATTCGACGACATTTTTAAAAGAACTTCCACTTGCACATGTGAACCTGAAGCAACTTGCAGCTAATTTCGAACTTTTTCGAAGACAATATATATTCTCCACCTGCAAGTGATTACTGGCAGATGTGGACACAGGGAAAACAAGCCTATTGTTTATGTTTTCGCTATCGTTTATAATTCAGAGTTTGCAAAGAAAAAACACTTGCTTATAAAATATTACCTATTTAATTTTATTATTAATAGTGAGTATTGCAATAATAGTGAGTGATTATAAGTGGAAGTTAAGTAATTTGGTAATTCCATGTTATTCAGCTGCAAGTATAATTATATCATGGCAAAGAAGAGAGCGAGCACAATCGGCCATTGTCTTTGTTCAGAGTTTGCAATTAACCAAACATTTTCTTATTCACGTACAAATATTTACCATGTCTTGTTTCATTATAAATATAATAAACTATTATTAAAACGGAGATTAAGTTTTAATTAGTGAAAACATAAAAATTGTTGAAAATGTAAAAGTGCAGCAATAAAACAACCTTAGCAGCTGCATATGACCAAAATTAAATATATTTTCATTAACGAATTTCATGTTATATTAATGGTAACCGCTCAGGGAACATATTAAGGGTATTCACTTCAACGCTGAAATTTCAGAAATGCTGAAATTTTTGAAAACTTCAGTGCAATTGTTGTTGTTTTGGTTTTCCGAAAATTGCTTAAATTTAATCATCTATTGAGTTGATGAAAAATAATCGTCGGAAATATGCGAAGAAAAGATGTGTTCTTCTTGGTTGCGATGTATTTCGTTTACTTAAAATAAAATACAGCGGCGTAGAAGTTGCTGGGTATAAGCGACTTGACCGATGGTTATTAAGCGGGGCTTGTTACCTCGATGTCCCCCAACGGACGAATAGATATTTATATATATGTCTATGTTCAAATGGTTGTTATCCAATTCTTAAATTACTTATGCAAATCTAATACACGCACCTTATACTTAGCACCATTATGATAAATTTATAAACATTTCTTTAACCCTTCAACCTTCTCCGTGCCTAAATTGCTTCAACCCATATTAATGCATATATTTTCATATAGCAAGTCATATCACTTCAGCTAAATTCAGCCAGCAGAATTTGAGTCATTGCTATTAGGTATTTGAGGGTTAAGAAAAAAACAAAACATGCAAGCACTGATAAGAACTTGCTTGACTACCACTACCGATAATGTAGTGTATAAAATTATGACCAACGCTTAAAGCAAAGACATACCCCAAACTTGCCAATTTTAAAAGTTTAAAGCAAAGACATACCCCAAACTTGCTAATTTAAAAGTATAAAGCAAAGACATATCCCAATCTTGCTAATTTTAAAAGTTTAAAGCAAAGACATACACCAAACTTGCCAATTTTTAAAAGCTTACAGCAAAGACATACACCATAATATCTTTTAGCAAAGACATACACCATAATAGCTTTTAGCAAAGACATACACCTTTGCACATTTTAGCAAAAAGCCCCCCATAAGATGGCGCTGGGCCAGAGTGACGTCATCGGCTTGAGCCTCCGAGCCTCCTGACCCAGAATCCCCATATCGTATCTACTCTTCAAACGTCAAATGCGATTTTTCAACAACTATTTTGGACAACTGTTTGGCGATTTTTAGGAGATGGACAAAAAGCGATGGTGGAGCTCTTAGGACAACTAATGGAAACAGTTCGGAAAACAGATGAGAAGAAAATTTTACATAGTTATAATACAAAAACAAATCAAATCATTTCCTACGCTCACAGGCTAAAAAAAAATGCAGCATTCATTTTCATGAACCAGAAGCTTTTTGGAGTTGTTGGACATAACGCCTCAATGCAGGTCAATGATTTATATATGGATAAGTCGGGAAAATATGTATCTTCTTGATAATAATAATGGCATTTTAATAACTTTTCCATTTTCTCTTAATAGGCCTTATTCTCTGAGGTAGAAATTTGACGGATGCTTCTTTCGCCTGCTGGACAGAAAGCCTTGGAATAGACGGATCATTTACCAATCATCAAGTAGGAATTCAAAATACCTTTTATTTGATACCAAACTTATTATTGTAACTCTTGAACTTCTTCCAGAGACCTGGCAAATTCTTTCGGAGCAAATATGGACACTTTCCTTTTAAGAGTTGTTGGGCACATTTTGTCGCAGGAGCAACTAAGATTTTTTTACCAGCACCAATCACGTAAATATATGTCTCTTTGATTGCACTGATTTTGGATTCATAACTCTTATAATTTTTCTATGCCAGGTGTAATCCTTGGGAAAAGCAGATTAAGAGCTATTTTTAAGGTTTCTGGACAGAACCACATGACCAACTACAAAAAATTAGAGAACATCAACAAGGTATGTATAATAGCTTTAATTTTAAATCAAACTCGTTAAATTTTGTTTCTTACTTTTTCCAGAACACCACCTAATCCTTTTAGGACAAAATTGGCCAATTTATTATTTTTATATATTATATATATTTTTGGAGTTGTTGGGCACTAGTAGTTGCAGGAGCATCTACATTTATACAAGCACCAATCAGGTAAGGTTGCACCTTCTTGATAGCATTTATCTCAAATTTTTAACCTTCGCCTTTTTTTTTTTTACCAGGCTTTATCCTTGGAAAAACCAGATTTTGGACGATTTTTGAGAATTTTGGACACTACTTCATGGAAAACCAAAAAAAAATTATACTCCACCAAAAAGGTATTTATTGTAGTCTTATGATGACATCAAATTTAACAATATTTCTTCTTTACTTTTTTCAGAACCCTATGTAAATCTTCCTATGTAAATTATATCAGCATCAATCAGGTAAGTATGCACCTTCTTGATAACATTTATTTCAAATTTGTAACCTTCGCCATTTTTTTTTACCAGGCTTCATCCTTGGAAAAACCAGATTTTGGACGATTTTTGAGGATTTTGGACACTTCACCATGGAAAACCAAAAAAATCATACACCACCAAAAAGGTATTTATTGTAGTCTTATGATGACATCAAATTTAACAATATTTCTTCTTTACTTTTTCCAGAATCCTATGTAATCCTTCCTGGACCAAAATGGCCAATTACATTTCTGCGGTTGTTGGGCCCTTTGAGCGGCGGGTCGATCCATAGACCTTAAACATAGAATGTGCGCAGGGTTTGGGTCCCGCCACATTACTACTGCCCAATGAAAACTAAACCAGCCTCGGATAAGAACCCCAATTACGTTGACGACCACCGCAAACGAAAAACGGACAATGATTTACGGATATGCACCTGGAATGTCCGAACCCTTTATAGGGAAGGTGCCATTATCCAACTGGCGGAAGCCCTCAAAACAATAAAATCTGACATCACCGCCATCCAGGAAATTCGATGGCTGCTCTAAACAAGCACACTGCGATATCTACTACAGCTGCCATGCGGAGAAGCGCGAATTCGGATGTGGATTCGTTGTTAGCCGGAAACTACGCCACCTTGTTTCCCGGTTCACACCTGTCAACGAAAGATTGGCCACGATCCGCATCAAGGCAAAATGTTTTTACATAAGCCTTATTTGCGCGCACGCCCCGACGGAGGAAAAGGACGAAGCCGTCAAAGACGCTTTCTACGCTAGTCTTGAGGACGTATATGACCACCTTCCGGTTCATGACGTGAAAATAGTCCTCGGCGATTTTAATGCGAAAGTCGGAAGGGAAGGCATCTTTGGCCCCACTGTCGGTCAGTTCAGTCTTCACGAGACCTCTACGAACAACGGTCTAAGACTGATCGACTTCGCCGCGGCACGAAACATGGTAGTTAGTAGCACCAGATTTAAGCACCTCGACATCCACAAGGCCACCTGGCTGTCCCCTGATCAAAAAACGCGAAACCAAATTGATCATATTGTAATCGACGGAAGGCATGCCTCTAGTGTTCTAGATGTGCGTACATTTCGGGGGGTCAACATTGACTCCGACCATTATCTTGTTGCAGCCAAGATCCGCATGCGATTATGCAATGCAAAGAACATACGCACAGGAATGCAACGAAAGTTAGATGTCGCTAAGCTGCAATTACAACGGACTGCCGAAGCCTACTCCGCTCAACTCTCGGTTAAGCTCAACCAACCAACCTCTGGACTCGACGACGCCGGTGGACTTTGGGCGCATATATCCCACTCCATGCGCGCTGTCGCTGAAGAAGTCATTGGTTTCCGGCGCCCGCAACCTCGGAACCAATGGTGCGATCAGGAGTGTCGCATCGCGACTGCAGTAAAAAACGCCGCATACAGAAAAACGCTATAGTCAGCTGCAACGCGAGCCGTGCGAGAAAACTACCGCGAAAAGAGGAAGGAAGAGAGGCGCCTTTTCAGACGCAAGAAAAGAGAGCAGGAAAAGCGTGAGCGTGAGGAACTAAAGGTATACCAGGGCAAGAAGGATGCACGAAAATTCTATCAACAGGTTAAGCGTCTAACCCAAGGTTTCAAGCCCGGAGCATCCACTTGTAGAGACGAAAATGGAGATCTGAATACGGATACACAGTGTGTGCTTAGATTGTGGAGACAGCACTTCTCCAATTTACTTACTGGCGACGATTCCACCAATGCCGCCCATGGAGAGCGCAGTGCAGTGCCACCAATCGACGATGACGGAGTGGAAGTATCACCACCTAGCCATAAAGAGGTTCGAGTTGCTATCCAACGACTCAAAAACAATAAAGCAGCGGGTGCTGACGGCCTGTCAGCTGAATTGGTTAAAACCGGCGGCGATGAATTGATAAGGCGCATGCATCAGCTCATCAGCAAAATATGGCTAGAAGAAAGCATGCCCGACGATTGGAACCTCAGTGTACTGTGCCCTATACTTAAGAAAGGAGACCCTACAATCTGCGCTAGTTATAGAGGTATCAGTCTTATTTTCATCGCATATAAGGTTCTCTCAAGCGTACTGTGTGAAAGATTAAAGCCGATTACAAAAACACTGATTGGACCTTATCAGTGTGGCTTTCGACCTGGTAAGTCCACCATAGACCAGATTTTCACGCTACGACAAATCCTGGAGAAAACCCACGAAAATCAAATTGACACACACCATCTCTTTTAATTTCTTCTCTCTTCACATTTCTTTAACCCTTCAACCTTCTCCGTGCCTAAATTGCTTCAACCCATATTAATGCATATATTTTCATATAGCAAGTCATATCACTTCAGCTAAATTCAGCCAGCAGAATTTGAGTCATTGCTATTAGGTATTTGAGGGTTAAGAAAAAAACAAAACATGCAAGCACTGATAAGAACTTGCTTGACTACCACTACCGATAATGTAGTGTATAAAATTATGACCAACGCTTAAAGCAAAGACATACCCCAAACTTGCCAATTTTAAAAGTTTAAAGCAAAGACATACCCCAAACTTGCTAATTTAAAAGTATAAAGCAAAGACATATCCCAATCTTGCTAATTTTAAAAGTTTAAAGCAAAGACATACACCAAACTTGCCAATTTTTAAAAGCTTACAGCAAAGACATACACCATAATATCTTTTAGCAAAGACATACACCATAATAGCTTTTAGCAAAGACATACACCTTTGCACATTTTAGCAAAAAGCCCCCCATAAGATGGCGCTGGGCCAGAGTGACGTCATCGGCTTGAGCCTCCGAGCCTCCTGACCCAGAATCCCCATATCGTATCTACTCTTCAAACGTCAAATGCGATTTTTCAACAACTATTTTGGACAACTGTTTGGCGATTTTTAGGAGATGGACAAAAAGCGATGGTGGAGCTCTTAGGACAACTAATGGAAACAGTTCGGAAAACAGATGAGAAGAAAATTTTACATAGTTATAATACAAAAACAAATCAAATCATTTCCTACGCTCACAGGCTAAAAAAAAATGCAGCATTCATTTTCATGAACCAGAAGCTTTTTGGAGTTGTTGGACATAACGCCTCAATGCAGGTCAATGATTTATATATGGATAAGTCGGGAAAATATGTATCTTCTTGATAATAATAATGGCATTTTAATAACTTTTCCATTTTCTCTTAATAGGCCTTATTCTCTGAGGTAGAAATTTGACGGATGCTTCTTTCGCCTGCTGGACAGAAAGCCTTGGAATAGACGGATCATTTACCAATCATCAAGTAGGAATTCAAAATACCTTTTATTTGATACCAAACTTATTATTGTAACTCTTGAACTTCTTCCAGAGACCTGGCAAATTCTTTCGGAGCAAATATGGACACTTTCCTTTTAAGAGTTGTTGGGCACATTTTGTCGCAGGAGCAACTAAGTTTCCACCAGCACCAATCACGTAAATATATGTCTCTTTGATTGCACTGATTTTGGATTCATAACTCTTATAATTTTTCTATGCCAGGTGTAATCCTTGGGAAAAGCAGATTAAGAGCTATTTTTAAGGTTTCTGGACAGAACCACATGACCAACTACAAAAAATTAGAGAACATCAACAAGGTATGTATAATAGCTTTAATTTTAAATCAAACTCGTTAAATTTTGTTTCTTACTTTTTCCAGAACACCACCTAATCCTTTTAGGACAAAATTGGCCAATTTATTATTTTTATATATTATATATATTTTTGGAGTTGTTGGGCACTAGTAGTTGCAGGAGCATCTACATTTATACAAGCACCAATCAGGTAAGGTTGCACCTTCTTGATAGCATTTATCTCAAATTTTTAACCTTCGCCTTTTTTTTTTTTTACCAGGCTTTATCCTTGGAAAAACCAGATTTTGGACGATTTTTGAGAATTTTGGACACTACTTCATGGAAAACCAAAAAAAAATTATACTCCACCAAAAAGGTATTTATTGTAGTCTTATGATGACATCAAATTTAACAATATTTCTTCTTTACTTTTTTCAGAACCCTATGTAAATCTTCCTATGTAAATTATATCAGCATCAATCAGGTAAGTATGCACCTTCTTGATAACATTTATTTCAAATTTGTAACCTTCGCCATTTTTTTTTACCAGGCTTCATCCTTGGAAAAACCAGATTTTGGACGATTTTTGAGGATTTTGGACACTTCACCATGGAAAACCAAAAAAATCATACACCACCAAAAAGGTATTTATTGTAGTCTTATGATGACATCAAATTTAACAATATTTCTTCTTTACTTTTTCCAGAATCCTATGTAATCCTTCCTGGACCAAAATGGCCAATTACATTTCTGCGGTTGTTGGGCCCTTTGAGCGGCGGGTCGATCCATAGACCTTAAACATAGAATGTGCGCAGGGTTTGGGTCCCGCCACATTACTACTGCCCAATGAAAACTAAACCAGCCTCGGATAAGAACCCCAATTACGTTGACGACCACCGCAAACGAAAAACGGACAATGATTTACGGATATGCACCTGGAATGTCCGAACCCTTTATAGGGAAGGTGCCATTATCCAACTGGCGGAAGCCCTCAAAACAATAAAATCTGACATCACCGCCATCCAGGAAATTCGATGGCTGCTCTAAACAAGCACACTGCGATATCTACTACAGCTGCCATGCGGAGAAGCGCGAATTCGGATGTGGATTCGTTGTTAGCCGGAAACTACGCCACCTTGTTTCCCGGTTCACACCTGTCAACGAAAGATTGGCCACGATCCGCATCAAGGCAAAATGTTTTTACATAAGCCTTATTTGCGCGCACGCCCCGACGGAGGAAAAGGACGAAGCCGTCAAAGACGCTTTCTACGCTAGTCTTGAGGACGTATATGACCACCTTCCGGTTCATGACGTGAAAATAGTCCTCGGCGATTTTAATGCGAAAGTCGGAAGGGAAGGCATCTTTGGCCCCACTGTCGGTCAGTTCAGTCTTCACGAGACCTCTACGAACAACGGTCTAAGACTGATCGACTTCGCCGCGGCACGAAACATGGTAGTTAGTAGCACCAGATTTAAGCACCTCGACATCCACAAGGCCACCTGGCTGTCCCCTGATCAAAAAACGCGAAACCAAATTGATCATGTTGTAATCGACGGAAGGCATGCCTCTAGTGTTCTAGATGTGCGTACATTTCGGGGGGTCAACATTGACTCCGACCATTATCTTGTTGCAGCCAAGATCCGCATGCGATTATGCAATGCAAAGAACATACGCACAGGAATGCAACGAAAGTTAGATGTCGCTAAGCTGCAATTACAACGGACTGCCGAAGCCTACTCCGCTCAACTCTCGGTTAAGCTCAACCAACCAACCTCTGGACTCGACGACGCCGGTGGACTTTGGGCGCATATATCCCACTCCATGCGCGCTGTCGCTGAAGAAGTCATTGGTTTCCGGCGCCCGCAACCTCGGAACCAATGGTGCGATCAGGAGTGTCGCATCGCGACTGCAGTAAAAAACGCCGCATACAGAAAAACGCTATAGTCAGCTGCAACGCGAGCCGTGCGAGAAAACTACCGCGAAAAGAGGAAGGAAGAGAGGCGCCTTTTCAGACGCAAGAAAAGAGAGCAGGAAAAGCGTGAGCGTGAGGAACTAAAGGTATACCAGGGCAAGAAGGATGCACGAAAATTCTATCAACAGGTTAAGCGTCTAACCCAAGGTTTCAAGCCCGGAGCATCCACTTGTAGAGACGAAAATGGAGATCTGAATACGGATACACAGTGTGTGCTTAGATTGTGGAGACAGCACTTCTCCAATTTACTTACTGGCGACGATTCCACCAATGCCGCCCATGGAGAGCGCAGTGCAGTGCCACCAATCGACGATGACGGAGTGGAAGTATCACCACCTAGCCATAAAGAGGTTCGAGTTGCTATCCAACGACTCAAAAACAATAAAGCAGCGGGTGCTGACGGCCTGTCAGCTGAATTGGTTAAAACCGGCGGCGATGAATTGATAAGGCGCATGCATCAGCTCATCAGCAAAATATGGCTAGAAGAAAGCATGCCCGACGATTGGAACCTCAGTGTACTGTGCCCTATACTTAAGAAAGGAGACCCTACAATCTGCGCTAGTTATAGAGGTATCAGTCTTATTTTCATCGCATATAAGGTTCTCTCAAGCGTACTGTGTGAAAGATTAAAGCCGATTACAAAAACACTGATTGGACCTTATCAGTGTGGCTTTCGACCTGGTAAGTCCACCATAGACCAGATTTTCACGCTACGACAAATCCTGGAGAAAACCCACGAAAATCAAATTGACACACACCATCTCTTTGTCGATTTTAAAGCTGCGTTCGATAGCCCGAGAAGGGATTGCCTATACGCAACAATGTCTGAGTTCGGTATACCTGCAAAGTTGATTAGACTTTGCAGAATGACGTTGAGCAACACACGCAGCTCCGTCAAGGTAGGAAATGACCTCTCCGAAACCTTCAATACCGAAAGAGGTTTCAGGCAAGGCGATCCACTGTCTTGCGATCTCTTCAACATCATCATGGAGGGGATCGTACGAAAGGCCGGTGTGCATCGTAATGGCACCATTTTCTATAAAGGTGTCCAGCTCCTTGCGTACGCTGATGATATTGATATTGTTGGCAGAACCAAGAGAGATGTTACCGCTGCTTTCGCCGCTATCGAAAAGGAATCAGCCAAAGAGGGTTTGACAATAAATGAGGGTAAAACAAAGTATATGCTGTCTGTTTAGACCCCCACGTTTCATCCGGCAGCTATAACTTTGAAGTAGTCAAGGAGTTCGTTTACCTTGGCACCGCCATTAATACCAAAAACGAAATCAGCCTGGAGATAAAGCGAAGAACAATCATTGCTAATAGGTGCTACTACGGGCTCAGTAAGCAACTAAGTTCCAGAGCCCTCTCTCGATCGACAAAACTAACACTCTACAAGACGCTCGTTCTACCTGTGCTGCTTTATGGCGCTGAGGCATGTTTAGTTTCGCAAACTGACGCAGCTGCTCTGGGGGTGTTCGAGAGAAAAGTTCTTCGCAAAATCTTCGGTCCTGTTCGAGTCGGCGATGACTATCGCATCCGAATGAACCACGAGCTGTATGAGCTCTACGGAGACATTGACGTAGTTCGGCGTATAACTGTGCAGCGACTACGCTGGGTGGGTCATGTCCATCGTATGGACGACGAAGTTCCAGCGAAAAAGGTGCTCGAGGCGAGGGTCGCTGGTCAACGACGGCGAGGGAGACCATGCCTCCGATGGATGGACCAGGCTGAGGAAGCCCCAACCGCGCTTGGTGTATCCGATTGGAGAAGGCGCGCGCAAAGCAGAGGCGCCTGGCGAGAGCTGATGAGGTCGGTCGAAATCCGGACACGGGTTGTCACGGCCATCTAAGTAAGTAGTAAGTAAGGTTGTTGGGCCCTTGTTGTTGCAGGAGCGACTTTATTTATATCAGAATCAATCAGGTAAGTATACGTCTTTTTGATAGCACTTATTTCGAGTTTGTAGCCATTACCGTTTTTTTTTATGACAGGCTTCATCCTTGGGAAAATCGGATTTTTGACGATTTTTTGAGGATTTTGGACACTTCTTCATGAAAAACCAAAAAACATCATACACCACCAAAAAGGTATTTATTGTGGTCTTATGATGACATAAAAATTAACAATATTTCTTCTTTACTTTTTTCAGAACTCTATGTAAATCTTCCTGGACCAAAATGGCCAATTTCATTACTGCAGTTGTTGGGCTCTTGTATCATCATCAATCAGGTCAGTATACAGGGTTGTCAATATTCGAAGAGCCCATCTGGCAACACTGTAACTTTCCGCAGTAATGCCAAATCGACTAATGACATACCGCGTTTGAAGCGCCATTCCAAGCAAATGTTTACAATGGAACAGTACACGCCACGCAAACGCTCTAAAATTGTTGAAATTTACATTCAACAAAACGATTCTATAGTGAAAACTCAACGTGCTTTCAAAAAAATAAATAAAGTGAAAAGTGCGCCTTCCAAGAAAACAATTTAACGTTTGTATGAAAGATTTACAACTGGTAATACTATTGGTAACCCAAAGAGGCCAAATAAAAAGCGACCAAGGCGATCGGCCGTTCTTTTTCGAAGATGATAATGGCCACAGAGTTACTGTCAATCAGGAGCGTTATCGCGATATGATAAACAATTTGTTCATGCCAATCGTTCGTCGAAAGCGTGTCAGGCACTACTGGTTTCAACAAGACGGCGCGCCACCACACACAAGCCGCACTACAATCGATTTAATCGATTTATAATCGATTTTTTATAAAATGGGCGCTTTGAATATGGGCAGCCCTGTACATCTTTTTGATAGCACTTATTTCGAGTTTGTAGCCATTACCGTTTTTTTATGACAGGCTTCATCCTTGGGAAAAGCGGATTTTGGACGATTTTTTGAGGATTTTGGACACTTCTTCATGGAAAACCAAAAAAATCATACACCACCAAAAAGGTATTTATTGTAGTGCTATGATGACATCAAATTTAACAATATTTCTTCTTTACTTTTTTCAGAACTCTATGTAAATCTTCCTGGACCAAAATGGCCAATTTCATTACTGCGGTTGTTGGCCCTTTTGCAGTGGCAGGAGCGACTTAATTTATACCAGCATCAATCAGGTATGTATACATCTTTTAGATAGCACTTATATGGCGTTTATAACCATCACCGTTTTTTATGCCAGGATTCATCCTTGGGAAAAGCGGATTTAAGGCAATTTCTAAGGACTCTGGACAGAACCTCATGAACAACTATAAGAAAACTAAATGCTTAAACTAATTGCTAAAAAAATTACTAAAATTGTTTATATAAAAGCTTTTATTTAAAATCAAATTCATTAAATTTTGTTCCTTACTTATTCCAGAACTCTACCTAATCCTATCGGGACCAAAATGGCCCACTTCGTTTCTGCAGTTGTTGGGTACTAGAAGCTGTAGGATCGTCTTTGTTTCTATAAGGATCAATCGGGTAAGTATACACTTTCTGGATAGCACTTCTCTCAAATTTTTAATCTTCAACATTTGTTGATGAACAACAGTTGTTGATAAACAATAGTTGTTGTTGGACACCAGTTGTTGATGAACATCAGTTGTTGATGAACAATAGTTGTTGATGAACATCAGTTGTTGATGAACAATGATGTTGTCAATTAACAAATTCCGTTGATGGAAAGCAGTTTTTTTCGAACTGAAGCTCTGTGTATACATTAATCAGGTGTTAACTAGGTCTAAATTTTAAATAAATATGAAGAATTGTGAAGTAGTAATTGAACACAAGTTATTAAAGAATAGTATTATTTAAAAATGAAAACAATTTATTTAATTAAAATGGTTTTTATATATACATTTATTATTATAATTCTTATACTGTATTAATGTAGCATTGTAATAGCATAACATTTTGACAACATTTTTAAGTTTCTTTGATGTTTAAATAAGTAAAATTAAAAATATTTAAATCTTTTTTATTAGAATTTACTTCTATATTTTTAGAAGCTGTATGCCGCAGTTGACAGTGCCAACGCTCTCCTGTCCAGTGGCCGAAAGCAGTCAATTAGTTCTGACCAGCTGGCATGAAAATTAGAAACATGTTTCGAAAAGAATAGAGATATTTGTATAAAAAATAACTATATAAAACGTTTTAACCTCAAAGCTAAGTTTGTTAACTGTTATTTTAAACATTTATGTTGATATTTCCATATCTATATAATGATCAATTAATGAATTTATTTGTTTAATTGTAAAAGTGACACGCAAGAAAAAAAACAGAATCTCATTGTTAACTAATATGTAAAAAATTTTTGCAATAATTTTGTACCTGTCCAAAATCAAATTCTTTTAATACAATTTTTTAAAAAATTACTTATAAAGTTGGTATCAATTAACTATTAAAATAAATTGTTTTTTTGATGTTATCTTATATATTTAAGAGACAATAAAAAATTAAATGTAAAATCTTAATTGTAAAACATAAATTTATTTTTAATAAAAGTTTAAGAGACTAGCTTGAAAAATCCAAAAACTTTTGTCTAGTGCATTAACCGTTTGCTTAGCTAGGAAAAGAAAATAAGTGGCAGTAATGAGTTTTATGTCAAATTATAGCCATTAAAAATACCTTTTTTATGGTGTGTAATTATGTTTACTCCTATTAATTAAAAAGTAAGAGAAGTTAAAAATAATTAATTAAATATAATGATTTATATATTTGTTAAATTTTCTTATGATGCTATGACTGAAAATGTGATCCATTTCTTCAAATTTTTTTCAAACAAATTGAGAGTTATAGAGGTAAAATAGCCAAAAACCAAAATATGATTTTTTTTAAAACGATTTCTTAGCTGAATAAATTTTTAGAAAAAGAATTAAAACAGTTATTTTTTTAGAGAAACCTTGATAATATGTAGCCATCGATTCAAATTTGAAATTATTGAAAAAATTTGAATTTTTTTTATTATTTTGATATAAAAAATAATTAATTTTAAAAGAATCCTTCATTATCCCTAGAAGATACTTTTTAAAATTTTTTTAAAATTATTTAAAAAAAAAATTGTAAAAAATCATATTTTGTTTATAGGTGATTTTAAAGATCTCAATTCAAAAACGACTTCATACCGGACCAAATTTTTGTACACGAGATGGAGGGTTAAAAAGTCTATCATACCAGAAATGTAACAAAATCGAATGGCCAAAACTGTTAGTTGTACGCATCACGTAAAATACCCCAAATTGTTCGTCGAAATCCATATTCAAATTTTATAAAAAACAAAAAACAAATAGATTATGAAGAAATCTGAAAAAGTAAATAAAAGAAAATATGAATTCTAAAATCTAAAATATCTTAAATCTGAAAAAAAATATGAAAAAAAGACGAACGTTTAAATCTTAAAATAAATGGGATTAAAAAAGTTAATGCTTACTTAATTGATGCTGGTATAAATTAATTTGCTACCTCAACAACAAAAGCTCGACATCTCCAACATCGAAAGTCACCATTTTGATCCAGTGAACATAAGGTAGAAATCTGAACAAATTAAATCGGATGTCGCCTAGTATGGAAAAAAGAAGTTAGTTAAAATCTTAAGATAAATTGGATTGAAAACATTTGTGCTTACTTTATTGATGCTGATATAAATAAACTTGCTCCTGCAACAATAAATGTCCAACAACTTCAAAAACGAATTTGACCATTTTGTTCCAGCGAGAGTCAGGTACATTATTGAATAAAACAAGTTATTTTATTGAAAAAAATTTCAAATAAGAGTTGCTATAGGAAGCTTTGGATGATGCATAATATGACAAAGCCGATTATATGATTCCATTCATAATTTAAGAATCGTTCACGATCTGGTTTTCCAAGAATAAATCCTTATAAAAAAAAAAAATGCTGAATGTAGCAAATTTAAAATAAGTGCTCTCAGGAAGATGTATACTTACCCGATTGATCCTTTAAGAAACAAAGACGATCCTATAGCTTCTAGTACCCAACAACTGTAGAAACGAAGTGGACCATTTTGGTCCCGATAGGATTAGGTAGAGTTCTGGAATAAGTAAGGAACAAAATTTAATGAATTTGATTTTAAATAAAAGCTTTTATATAAACCTTTTTGAGCGCGTTTAGTTTTTTTATAGTCTTTCATGTGGTTCTGTCCAGAGTCCTTAGAAATGGCCTTAAATCCGCTTTTCCCAAGGATGAATCCTGGCATAAAAAGACGGTAATGGTTATAAACGCGAAATAAGTGCTATCTAAAAACAATCGCAGTACTGAAATTGGCCATTTTGGTCCAGGAAGATTTACATAGAGCACTGAAAAAAGTAAAGAAGAAATATTGTTAAATTTTATGTCATCATAAGACTACAATAAATACCTTTTTGGTGGAGTATAATTTTTTTGGTTTTCCATGGTGAAGTGTCCAAAATCCTCAAAAATCGTCCAAAATCTGGTTTTTCCAAGGATGAAGCCTGGTAAAAAAAAATGGCGAAGGTTACAAATTTGAAATAAATGTTAACAAGAAGGTGCATACTTACCTGATTGATGCTGATATAATTTAAGTCGCTCCTGCAACTACAAGGGCCCAACAACTGCAGTAATGAAATTGGCCATTTTGGACCAAATTTTTGGTCCAGGAAGATTTACATAGTTCTGAAAAAAGTAAATAAGAAATATTGTTAAATTTGATGTCATCATAAGACTACAATAAATCCTTTTTGGTGGTGTATGATTTTTTTGGTTTTCCATGGTGAAGTGTCCAAAATCCTCAAAAATCGTCCAAAATCTGGTTTTTCCAAGGATGAAGCCTGGTAAAAAAAAATGGCGAAGGTTACAAATTTGAAATAAATGTTATCAAGAAGGTGCATACTTACCTGATTGATGCTGATATAATTTAAGTCGCTCCTGCAACTACAAGGGCCCAACATCTGCAGTAATGAAATTGGCCATTTTGGTCCAGGAAGATTTACATATAGTTCTGAAAAAGTAAAGAAGAAATATTGTTAAATTTGATGTCATCATAAGACTACAATAAATACCTTTTTGGTGGTGTATGATTGGAGAACAGGGGGCGAACCTTCACATGGCAACGTGTCTGACCGCCTCAACCTGGCGAGGCCAGCATTATCCATGACGAAATCGTCTCAAGTCGACTCAAACCTCCACGTGGTGTTCCCTGGGCAACGGCAAACTGGCATCCGTCAGTTTGACGGCTAATTTGAGCGGCGGGTCACTCCATAGACCTTAAACATGGAATGTGCGCAGGGTTTGGGTCCCGCCACATTACTACTGCCCAATGAAAACTAAACCAGCCTCGGATAAGAACCCCAATTACGTTGACGACCACCGCAAACGAAAAACGGACAATGATTTACGGATATGCACCTGGAATGTCCGAACCCTTTATAGGGAGGTGCCATTATCCAACTGGCGGAAGCCCTCAAAACAATAAAGGCTGACATCACCGCCATCCAGGAAATGCGATGGAAAGAGCAAGGCTGCTCTAAACAAGCACACTGTGATATCTACTACAGCTGCCATGCGGAGAGGCGCGAATTTGGATGTGGATTCGTTGTTAGCCGGAAACTACGCCACCTTGTTTCCCGGTTCACACCTGTCAACGAAAGATTGGCCACGATCCGCATCAAGGCAAAATTTTTCTCCATCAGCCTTATTTGCGCGCACGCCCCGACGGAGGAAAAGGACCACCTTCCGGTCCATGACGTGAAAATAGTCCTCGGCGATTTTAATGCGAAAGTCGGAAGGGCATCTGATTGACTTCGCCGCGGCGCGAAACATGGTAGTAAGTAGCACCAGATTTAAGCACCTCGACGTCCACAAGGCCACCTGGCTGTCCCCGGATCAAAAAACGCGAAACCAAATTGATCATGTTGTAATCGACGGAAGGCATGCCTCTAGTGTTCTAGATGTGCGTACATTTCGGGGGGTCAACATTGACTCCGACCATTATCTTGTTGCAGCCAAGATCCGCATGCGATTATGCAATGCGAAGAACATACGCACAGGAATGCAACGAAAGCTAGATGTCGCTAAGCTAAGATGTCGCAATTACAACGGACTGCCGAAGCCTACTCCGCTCAACTCTCGGTTAAGCTCAACCAACCAACCTCTGGACCCGACGACGCCGGCGGACTTTGGGCGCATGTATCCCACTCCATGCACGCTGCCGCTGAAGAAGTCATTGGTTTCCGGCGCCCGCAACCTCGGAACCAATGGTATGATCAGGAGTGTCGCATTGCGACTGCAGTAAAAAACGCCGCTTATAGAAAAACGCTGCAGTCAGCTGCAACGCGAGCCATGCGAGAAAACTACCGCGAAAAGAGGAAGAAAGAGAGGCGCCTTTTCAGACGCAAGAAAAGAGAGCAGGAAAAGCGTGAGCGTGAGGAACTAGAGGTATACCAGGGCAAGAAGGATGCACGAAAATTCTATCAACAGGTTAAGCGTCTAACCCAAGGTTTCAAGCCCGGAGCATCCACTTGTAGAGACGAAAATGGAGATCTGAATACGGATACGCAGTGTGTGCTGAGATTGTGGAGACGGCACTTCTCCAATTTACTTACTGGCGACGATGCCACCAATGCCGCCCATGGAGAGCGCAGTTCAGAGCTACCAATCAACAATGACGGAGTGGAAGTATCACCACCTAGCCATAAAGAGGTTCGAGTTGCTATCCAACGACTCAAAAACAACAAAGCAGCGGGTGCTGACGGCCTGTCAGCTGAATTGTTTAAAACCGGCGGCGATGAATTGATAAGGCGCATGCATCAGCTCATCAGCAAAATATGGCTAGAAGAAAGCATGCCCGACGATTGGAACCTCAGCGTACTGTGCCCTATACTTAAGAAAAGAGACCCAACAATCTGCGCAAGTTATAGAGGTATCAGTCTTATTTTCATCGCATATAAGGTTCTCTCAAGCGTACTGTGTGAAAGATTAAAGCCGATTAAAAAAACACTGATTGGACCTTATCAGTGTGGCTTTCGACCTGGTAAGTCCACCATAGACCAGATTTTCACGCTACGACAAATCCTGGAGAAAACCCACGAAAATCAAATTGACACACACCATCTCTTTGTCGATTTTAAAGCTGCGTTCGATAGCCCGAGAAGGGATTGCCTATACGCAACAATGTCTGAGTTCGGTATACCTGCAAAGTTGATTAGACTTTGCAGAATGACGTTGAGCAACACACGCAGCTCCGTCAAGGTAGGAAATGAAACCTCTCCGAAACCTTCAATACCGAAAGAGGTTTCAGGCAAGGCGATCCACTGTCTTGCGATCTCTTCAACATCATCATGGAGGGGATCGTACGAAAGGCCGGTGTGCATCGTAATGGCACCATTTTCTATAAAGGTGTCCAGCTCCTTGCGTACGCTGATGATATTGATATTGTTGGCAGAACCAAGAGAGATGTTACCGCTGCTTTCGCCGCTATCGAAAAGGAATCAGCCAAAGTGGGTTTGACAATAAATGAGGGTAAAACAAAGTATATGCTGTCTGTTTAGACTCCCACGTTTCATCCGGCAGCTATAACTTTGAAGTAGTCAAGGAGTTCGTTTACCTTGGCACCGCCATTAATACCAAAAACGAAATCAGCCTGGAGATAAAGCGAAGAACAATAATTGCTAATAGGTGCTACTACGGGCTCAGTAAGCAACTAAGTTCCAGAGCCCTCTCTCGATCGACAAAACTAACACTCTACAAGACGCTCGTTCTACCTGTGCTGCTTTATGGCGCTGAGGCATGTTTAGTTTCGCAATCTGACGCAGCCGCTCTGGGGGTGTTCGAGAGAAAAGTTCTTCGCAAAATCTTCGGTCCTGTTCGAGTCGGCGATGACTATCGCATCCGAATGAACCACGAGCTGTATGAGCTCTACGATGACATTGACGTAGTTCGGCGTATAACTGTGCAGCGACTACGCTGGCTGGGTCATGTCCATCGTATGAACGACGAAGCTCCAGCAAAAAAGGTGCTCGAGGCGAGGGTCGCTGGTCAACGACGAAAAGGGAGACCATGCCTCCGATGGATGGACCAGGCTGAGGAAACCCTAACCGCACTTGGTGTATCCGATTGGAGAAGGCGCGCGCAAAGCAGAGGCGCCTGGCGAGAGCTGATGAGGTCGGTTGAAACCCGGACACGGGTTGTTACGACCAACTAAGTAAGTAAGTAAGTAAGTGGTGGTGTATGAATTTTTTGGTTTTCCATGGTGAAGTGTCCATAATCCTCAAAAATCGTCCAAAATCTGGTTTTTCCAAGTATGAAGCCTGGTAAAAAAAAATGGCGAAGGTTACAAATTTGAAATAAATGTTATCAAGAAGGTGCATACCTACCTGATTGATGCTGATATAATTTAAGTCGCTCCTGTAACTACAAGGGTCCAACAACTGCAGTAATGAAATCGGCCATTTTGGTCCAGGAAGATTTACATAGAGTTCTGAAAAAAGTAAAGAAGAAATATTGTTAAATTTGATGTCATCATAAGACTACAATAAATACCTTTTTGGTGGTGTATGATTTTTTTGGTTTTCCATGGTGAAGTGTCCAAAATCCACAAAAATCGTCCAAAATCTGGTTTTTCCAAGGATGAAACCTGGTAAAAAAAAATGGCGAAGGTTACAAATTTGAAATAAATGTTATCAAGAAGGTGCATACTTACCTGATTGATGCTGATATAATTTAAGTCGCTCCTGCAACTACAAGGGCCCAACAACTGCAGTAATGAAATTGGCCATTTTGGTTCAGGAAGATTTACATAGAGTTCTGAAAAAAGTAAAAAAGAAATATTGTTAAATTTTAGTTCATCATAAGACTACAATAAATACCTTTTTGGTGGTGTATGATTTTTTTTGGTTTCCATGAAGAAGTGTCCAAAATCCTCAAAAATCGTCCAAAATCTGGTTTTTCTAAGGATGAAGCCTGGTAAAAAAAAATGGCGAAGGTTACAAATTTGAAATAAATGTTATCAAGAAGGTGCATACTTACCTGATTGATGCTGATATAATTTAAGTCGCTCCAGCAACTACAAGGGCCCAACAACTGCAGTAATGAAATTTGCCATTTTGGTCCAGGAAGATTTACATAGAGTTCTGAAAAAAGTAAAGAGAAATATTGTTAAATTTGATTTCATCATAAGACTACAATAAATACCTTTTTGGTGGTGTATAATTTTTTTTTGGTTTTCCATGAAAACGTGTCCAAAAAAAGTTATGTTGAACGGTACAATTGTAGTTATTACAAATTTAATTAAAATAATTCATGAAATTGTTATGAAAATTAAAAACTGCTGTGAAATGTTGTTAATAAAATAAGAAATGTTTTCACCTATTATATGTTATTTGCCTTTAATCCTCGCTGCTTTAATTGACGATTGATCAACAAAATTGTATTAAGAATTTCATAAGTAACTAAAAAATTATAAATAAAAAATTTTCTTCAAAATCGAAGGAAAATTTTTTTAAAAAAATCATCATTTCATTCCATTAGCAGCTGAAATTTTATAAACCAAAAATATTTCTTCAGTTTCGTATGAAAACCTTTTTAAAAAATTATCATTTTTTAAGCAGCTAAATATTTATGGAGCAAAAATCTTTCTTCAAAATCAGAGGAAACATTTTTTAACAAGAAAAAACCTGTAACTTTTAGCAGCGAAAAATTTATAAACAAAAATATTTCTTCAATTTCAGAAGAAAACTTTTGAAAAAAATATATCATTTCTTTAGCAGCTAAAAATTTATAAAGCAAACATACCTTTTTTCTAAAAAATCAGAGGTAAAATTTTTTTAACAAGAAAAAATGTAGCATTTCTTTAGCAGCTAAAAATTTATAAACTAAAAATATTTCTTCAAAACCGGAAGAAGACTTTTTCAAAAAAAAAATATCATTTCTTTAGCAGCTAAAAATTTATAGAGCAAAAATATTTCTTCAAAATCGGAAGAAAACTTTTGAAAAAAAATATAATTTCCATAGCAGCTTAAAATTTATGGGGCAAATATTTTTCTTCGAAATCATTTTTTAGCACTGAAAAATTTATAGCCAAAAATATTTCTTCAATTTCGGAAGAAAACTTTTGAAAAAACTAAGTCATTTCCAAAAGAAACAATTTTTCTTCAAAATCAAAAGAGAAATATTTGAACGAAGTTAAGATCGAATAAATTTCAATAAATTCTTAATATCTAAAACCTAAACAAAACGCAGCGCTCAGCTAGAAACAAAACACACATACCTACACATATCCTAATAATAATAGCAAACAAAACACATGCAAATAATAATTGTATCAAAGAGCTATTTTTATTCTCTCAAAACCTGTTTAGAGCGGATTTTGGCTTGCATGCATGGAATTTGTAGTTTTGGAAATGTCGCCGAAGCTGGCCGCTGCCATTCACCGTAGTACCTTCAATTCTCGCTGCTTCGAACCTAAACTATACACCAGCAGCGATTCACTATCGTAACTTCGCCACCCTCATGCATTCTCTTCACCAAGAATGATAGAAAAGAAGATTAAGCCATGCGCAGGTTTTACCGTAAGGTGACGTCATTGGACCAAACAATAACATTTATCACTTTTTGCAAGAGTTGCCATCACTTTCTGCACAGAAATTATTTATAAATAACTTTTTACACTCTAAGGAAGCAATTTTTAAAGTTTTCCAGATGAATATAATCATATTCTTCTTTTTCTATAACAATAACAATTATAACAATTGACTTTTATTTCATACATTAAAATGTTTTTATATTTTAAAAATAATATTTCTAAAAAAAATATTAAAAAATTGAATGAGAGATGGCAACCAAGAATGATAGAAAAGAAGATTAAGCCATGCGCAGGTTTTACCGTAAGGTGACGTCATTGGACCAAACAATAACATTTATCACTTTTTGCAAGAGCTGCCATCACTTTCTGCACAGAAATTATTTATAAATAACTTTTTACACTCTAAGGAAGCAATTTTTAAAGTTTTCCAGATGAATATAATCATATTCTTCTTTTTCTATAACAATAACAATTATAACAATTGACTTTTATTTCATACATTAAAATGTTTTTATATTTTAAAAATAATATTTCTAAAAAAAATATTAAAAAATTGAATGAGAGATGGCAACCATGCTTTTTGACAGTTCGCAAAACAACATTTCATCGGCTCTTAACAAAAAATATTGATTTCGCGTTTTATTAAAGAAAAAAGCCTTAAAAGCTTTTAAACTTTAAAACAATCAATTAAAAAAGAAAAAGTGAAGCAAATTGGTGTGATTAAGTGCAGATTTGCAATAAATTCGAAGCAAACAAAAACCAAACAAAAAGCAGACAAAAAAGTAAACATGAGATGTGCAGTGGGCAAATGTGCGCAAAGTAGCAGTAAAAAATCAAGTAAGAAGAAGACGAATAATTTTTTGTAATAGAAATAAAATGTGTTTATTGAAATTGTAAAGATAACAAAAAAAGGTACACTTTTCCCGTTTTCCAAAAGATGAGGAACAAAGAAAGCTTTGGGTAGCGTTTTGCAACCGACCAAGCACAGAAAAAGTACACCTTGGCAGAATTTGTTCGCAACATTTCAAGCGGGATGATTTCGAAAGAAACTTAAAATTCGAAATGGGTAAGTTAGCACTAAGTTTAGGTTTATGTTATTAACTTTTGAATTTTAAAAAGGCTTTAGCAATCGCTCTGCACCAAAATTGAAATCGACAGCAGTTCCATCAGTGGGTGCTACATCCAATGAAGTGCCAAGCAATAGTTGATAGCAGCGCTTCTGTTACAGAAGATGTTGCAAATGATATTGAACAGCATGCTAGCGTCGACGAAAGCAATTCAAAGACAAATAATATTGTAGCAGATAGTCTTGAATTAATAAAAACTTTAGAAGCAAAAATGTTCGTATTGAAAAAAAGGAAAAATTCCAATTTATTAACATTATTTAATTATTTCTAGAGGTACATTGCAGAATGAAATTGTTTTGCTAAAAGCTCAGCAAAGTCAATCTGCGATTACTATTAAAAATTTATCAAGTCAAGTTCGGAACCTAACTTTAACGAATACGAACTTCGAAACTGCATTGGGAAGGCTATTTACTAAAGGGCAATTAAAAAAAATTAAAAACGGTGACAAAAAGCAAAATTTTATTGAAGAAGACATTGCTCAGTCCATTACTTTATACTCGACAAGCCCCAAGGCCTACAGGTTGCTAAGGAATAAGCATTTCCCCCTTCCTTCTGTGAGAACATTACAAAGATGGTCGCAAAAATTAGATGTGTCACCAGGTATTTTGGAGCCTGTTATTAAAATTCTGTCTGCAGCTAACCAAATGCCTGAAATACAAAAACTTTGTATTTTGAGTTTCGATGAAATGAAGGCAAAGAAAAAGTACTGCTACGATAAGCCAACGGACACAACACTAAAACCAGCAAACTATGTTCAGGTTGCTATTTTAAGAGGTAAGTAACCAATATCAAATTCGATTTTTTTTATAAATCACTGTTTTTTTATAAGGTTTAATTTCAAAATGGAAGCAACCGATATATTACGATTATGATTGCCAAATGACACAAACAATTTTATTTAATATTTTAAAGACAATGAAAGATTGTGGCTTCATAATTGTGGCAATTGTGTGTGATTTAGGCGGCGGAAATCGTAAACTTTTTAGTGAACTTGGAGTTGACATAAACGAGCCATGGTACTTGTTTTACATAAATACATTTTTTTAGTTGTAATGAATTTCTTAAAATTTCAGGTTTTTGCATGATGACATGAAAGTTTTTGTGTTCAATGACGTGCCGCATTTAATAAAACTAATTCGAAACCATTTTATTGACAGTGGTTTCATTATTAATGGCAAAGAAGTTAAAAAAGATATAGTTTTAAATCTTTTGTCTCTTCAGACCTCTTATCTGAAGATTACTCACAAAATTTCAGCTAAGAACTTAAGTGTTGTTGGAGCCGAAAGACAGAAGGTGCAGTTGGCTACCAAACTTTTCTCTCACACCATAGCTCAATCCATAACGCGAGCTGCTAGCTTGGGGTTTTTGAAAGATAAAAATTGGAGCGAATGCAGTAAATTTTTTAAACTGGTAATAATAAGTAAAATTTATAATTAAAAAATTTTTAAAATAATAACAAAATAATTTTTGTCATTTCAATTAAAAGACAAATGACTGGTTTGACGTCATGAACACAAGGGTACCAAAACAAGATACGAGGGAGCGATGCCACGCATACGGTTTGGCTTTAGAAACTCAGGACAATATCCTTAACGAGATGTCGCAAATGATGTCAGAAATTCGGGTGATTGGAAAAAATACACTCCTTCCATTTCAAAAAGGTATAAAGGTAAATTTTTTAAAAATTTTGGCCCGTAATGAATAGCTTTTATTACAGGTATTATTCAATCTAATACAGCATTAAAAATGATGTATAAGGACCTACAGACGCGATATAACCTTGATTATGTCTTGACGTATCGACTAAATCAAGACGTATTAGAAAACTTCTTCGGTATAATAAGGTCCAAAGGTGGACTTCACGACCACCCTGATCGCCAAGAGTTTAAATACAGACTTCGATCATATATCTTGGGATATAACGAAGGTGTTCTAAGCTCCAGTGCAAATGTTGAGGTTGACCATACACCTGATTTGGAAGATGTACATAATTCTTTAACCGGTACAATTTATAATAGTATTTTAAAAGAACATATTATCTTTTTTTATTTTTATTTAAGAACAATACTAAAATGTGTAAGGCCAAGCTTGGAAGAAGAAGGGAAAGAAAATGACAATGAGTTAGATAACTTACAGTACGATGGGTTGGAAAATTTGGCTGGCTACATCTGCCACAAATTGAAAAGCGAACATCCAGCTATTGCTTCCAATCCTTTAGTGGACAGTGGCTTTACATGAGTCAACCATTTAAGTGAAGGTGGTCTAAGCAAACCTTCCAACAGCTTAATAAAAACACTTCACTTGTGTGATGCAGTTTTTAATAAACTAAACGGGGATCAATTACTTCTGACGAATGATTATTTGAAAAAGCACTTAAACGAATCTCAAAACATCGACGGCAATGAAAAAGTAAAAAAATTGTTTTTTAAATGCCGCATGTTCTTCCGCATGAGAATTCTTAACACAGAAATTGCTGATAATACTTATAAAGAAAGAGAAAATTTAATAAAATAACAACATAAATCAAAATTTGTTTTATTTTTCTTTATAAATGAATGAATCAATTGAACAAAATACCAATATTATTAAAAATTGGCTTTTTTCTCTCTTAATAAAATGCTATTTAATTTTGATAAGGAAAAAAATGAAATTGTCCCACTGTCATGTTTACATACAATTTCCGTACAAATTATGAGTTTGACAACTGAAAATTATTAGCCAATAGGAACACTTTTTGCGTGACGTCATTGGACCGACATGCGCAGAAAGTTTCAATTTTGCTTGCGCTTTGGCGTAATCTTGTATTCTATCATTCTTGGTGACAACTATAATATGACAAAGAAATGTGTTTGGCTGTGTTTAGTTACGCATGTGACGTAGGTCGCTATTGAGTGACTACTAGAATATGGTTTAGAGCATGATACAATAATTTACAAGGTAGCCTTGACAACTACCTTTTTTCTCATGAGCGGAGATCGGGACTTGTCAAATCAATACAAAGTTTAACTTTTCATCTGTTTTGCTACTTCTTCGTTTTCTCTTTTCAATGTATTTTTGACAACTCCAAATCGCTTACGGAACTGTCAGTCCCACCTTGTAAATTATTATACCATGGTTTAGAGTCGCAGTGACTTATGTCACCTCACTCCGCCAACCAGAATAGAGGCAAGTGTGTTTTTGTATGGAAGGTCGTGAATAAAGCAACAAAAAATAACACAAATATGCATTAATAATAACAAAAACCTTATTGCGGGGTGAATGATTTGTGTCTAAGTGCAAACCTATTTAGACGAGTGTTTAGCATAAGTACTTGGACCAATACTCAACTGATGTAATGTTTGATTACCGAATGAATGTTTTGGTATCTTACTAGGTACAAACCTATTAAGATGTTGATTGAGTATAAGTACATTAACAAATACTCAGTTGATGATTTGATGGGCAAAATATAGGTACTTGAGACAATATTTTGCTTGATGAATCAATCCCTTCTATGAATGTGGATTATGATGAACCTTTATCAGTAATAACACGAATGGTTTATCGGTTCACTGTAAATTTATTTATTGAACAATGTTTGGAGTTACACTTATTAAAAAAGACTGGTTAACAATTGACTAAAGTAAGAGGTATTTAAAGAAAAAATGCTTGGACTAAAATATGAATAATATAAAATGAACAAATATAAACTCATTGCACTATAAGAACGAAGTTCGTGACCGTAGGTTGTTGCACTTATCTTTGTGACCCAATTTTCCAATTTTGTTTTGGTTGCACTTCAGTTAAAACATTAACGCAATATCGAATTGCATGTCGTTGGCCTGGAATTATGCTTGTGTCAACAAACTGAGTTCTTATGTGCAGTTGATTTAACAAACAAATTGTTTTGATTGCTTAGCGTAATTTGGTTTTTGTTTATATATTTATATGTGAATTAATATTGTTTCGTGTGTGAAATGTATGAATGTCTTGTGTGTTTATTATTTTATGTTTGTTTGTATGAACAAGGGGAAAACCCAACATATTTACTCTTATTCGGCAGCAGATACCTGAGTATTCGTGTAGTTTATTAAGTGATCAGAGAAAAAAACTGCAACAACGCGTAGATCGCAAGCTCACCTCAGTGCCAGAGTGTATGAAAAGAGAACAGAACAAATAAAAAGTTATTCTCTTGCGCTACACGACCTGTTGTTTACCATGATATATGAATCCAGGTAGCATTGATAGGTGTTGATTTTCTCTTCTAAAGGCATTCCATAAGTTGTCAAAAACAGCTGTTTATGCCATACAGCTAAAAGTGAAGCAAATGAACATACACCCATTGGCTGCATTCAGCGGAAACCTTGCTACGTAGCTGTTGAACAACTTTCGGGCTGAATGGTATGTAGCATAAAGCACTCACACAATATGTTCCCTGAGCGGTTACCTTTAATATAACACGAAATTTGTTAATGAAAATATATTAAATTTAGGTCTTATGAATGTGCAGCTGGTAAGGTTGTTCTATTGCTGCACTTGTATATTTTCAACATTTTTTATATTTCCCTGAAATTGCAGTAATGCTTGAAATTAAGAAGTTAGAAAACGAGGAAAATATGTAACTAATGTTGCTTCTTCTATATACTAGAGGAATCCCGGAAAAACCCACAAAGCACTTCAAAAACATCACTTTTATCCCCTTTTCTGACATTTACTTGCAGCAAGTTAAAAAATTCACTGCTTAGGAAATTTCCGTGCAAGTAGCGCTGCAAGTAGGCTGCAAGCCCGAAAATGTGAGTGTAATAGTAAAAATGTTTGGATGTATTGAGTTTTTCGAACATTCACTTGCACGTGTGGACGCTAGGTTAGATACTTGATTGCAATAACTTACAAGCTGCTAGAGATAGAAGAACAAGCACAAAATCACTCTCTCGAACAGGCTTGATATGAAAAAAAAGTAATTTTCGTACTGTAAATTTCGTAGTTTTACAATAAATTTTGCTTTATTCATAAGCAAATTTATACATATAGGTTTTAATGAAAAATTAAACAGGACCTTTAAGAGTTTATTCCGCTTATTAATATCAAATAAAATAACTATATTAATAAGGTTAAAAAATTATAAGATTCAATTAAATTTGTATTATATTGTATTTGTTTGTTAATTTTTTCCTTATGTCCAAATTATAACAAGACGGATTCTTCACTCTTAAATCAACGTTTGTGTGCTCAAAACGCCTCAGATGTTTGCTTATTTAAGTTTATTGAGAAAAAATACGACCAACGTTTGCTGACGAACTAGGCTAGGTCAAAATTTTAAAAATAAATTTTCGCATCAAAGAAAATGCCAAAGATTAGTCTCCTCTTCTGATTGAATAAACTGTTTTCCAGTAATATTCAATTTCTACTTATCACTTTTGAATCACTGAAAAGAATAACCAAACACTAAATTTAAAACTTCAGAATCAAGACTTCGTTTTCTAAAACCAGATTAGGAAATAGTTTGAGCAAGTCCGCAAATATTTTTAAATCTCAGTTTCTCTTTTGGACTTATCGCATTTGATAATTGCTCTAACTTAAATTTTACCTCAATAGAAAAATATAACAGCTCCAAGCACACAAATCAAATTTGAATCTGAACCTAAATCTCAAATTTTAAATAATAAAGGAAAAGCGATTTAAGCCAAAAACGTAATTTTTGACAAAAAATTGAAAGAAAAACGTCAGGTCATAATTGCATCAAAAAAAAAGTCGAAATGACGATAAATCGTCAATAATACCAACCCTGCTTTATGCTACATAACATTCAGCCCAAAAGTCACGCAACAGCTACTTAGCAAATTTTCCGCTGAATGCAGCCAATGTGAATTAAACACAGTTTATAACAAAGATAACAAGATAGGAAACTTCTGTGGGGAATCCTTGTTCACCTAAAGTAAAACACACGTACACGAAAAATTCGTTCACCACGATTTTCTTAACACTCATCTCACTTTGTTTTTGCTCAACTGTCAATTTGCAAAAATAGTGAGATGCTGCTTAAGATTTATCTGTACAGTGCATTAATTATTTTCAAATAGGCTAAATATATTTATTGTTGTACTGTAGCTTCATGTTTAATGTACTTTAATACATAAAAAACACATTATTTTCTTCCAAAAAGTAAACAACTTTTACATGGAGGGTTCGGGTTAAAAATATCAGCTGTTCAAATTTATGAATGAAATAAATTTTTTTTCCATTTCATTGTCAGTAGTAGAGTTGCCAATTTCACTTTTTTCAGGCTAGCTTTTAATATGAAAAAAAATCTACTTAAGTTATCGATAAGGTGTTATAGCGCTCTGTTTAGCCACTAAATTATAATTTTGGATATCTTTTATTAATCCTCAACGATGATCATAGAAGATCAATTGGGTCTACGGGACGTCAAAAAACATGCTGAAAATTATAAAATCACGTAGAAAAAAAAATTTTGTTATTACTTGCCCAAGTATATATTCATTATTGCTCATATGTTCTTATTCTCTATGAGACAAAATAGTGTTCGAAATATATTTATATATTTTATTTTATTTATTTATTTCATCTACTGGGCAACTGCCCTCACAGATATAATACAGCAACTTAACCTAAATATCTTAAACTAGAGATAACATTTCAACTAATATTTTCTTAAATATTTCTCTATTCATACTGAAGTCCACATGGCTAGCAACAGTATTACATAGACTTAAACATTTAGAGATGACCTCATTTTGAGTAAAGTTAGTTTTATGGGGAAAAATATAAAATAGCGGTCTTTCCCTAAGGCCTCTTATTGGCGCATACAAATAGATAAGTTCCAGCAATTCTGGACATTGGATTTTGCCATCTAAAATGTCCTTAATAAATAATATTGAAAAAAGTTTTCTTCTTTGCTCCAGAGTTTGAATTCCAAGAAGTTTGCAACGAACAATATATGAAGAAATGTCCTGATATGAGTATAAGTTACGCAGAGCAAAGCGAGAAAACCTTTTTTGCACTTTTTCGACTCTGTTAACATCAACTGCATATGAAGGGCTCCAAATAATACTGGGATATTCTAAAAGGGACCTGACCAAGCTCATAAAAATGGATTTCACTGTATGTGGATCAGAGAACTCCTTGGAGTTTCTTTTAACAAAACCTAGTTGAGAGTTTGCCCTCGAAATAACGTAGTCTCTATGAGTTTTAAATGAGAAACAACGATCAAAATAAATGCCAAGATCTTTAACGGTTGTTGGTCTTTTAAAAAAATTGTTGGCGCTGTATGAATATTGGTGTGTAATGCAAACATTTTTTCGATAAAAGGTTAGGATATGGCCCTTTTAAAAATTTAATTTTAAGCCATTAACCTCACACCAGAGCTGAATAGCGTTAATATCTGCTTGAAATTTTAAGCACTCAGAGGAATTTTTAATAACTGAGAACATTTTCAAGTCGTCAGTGTACATCAAAGATTGACAGAATTTAAATTGATTTGGTATATCGTTTATATATAAAATAAACAAAAGTGGCCCTAAATGGCTTCCCTGGGGAGCACCTGAGGTAACATGAACCATAGAAGAGTAACTGTTTTCAATTTTTATGAATAATTTTCTGTTTGTAAGGTACGAGTTCATCCATTTTAAAAAGTTAGAGTGAAAACCTAGCTTACCTAATTTGGAAACCAATAATTTGTGGCTTAAGCTATCAAAAGCTTTAACAAAATCTGTGTATAACACATCAACTTGGAAGCCTTTCTCTATGGCACTCATGCAGAAATTTGAAAAAATAGCTAAATTTGTGCTAGTGGATCTACCAGCGAAAAATCCATGCTGAACAGTCGAGATATAATTCCGCACTTCAGAAAACAATTTTTCGGCAACTAATTTATCTAAAAGTTTCGGTATGACTGAAAGTTTAACAATTGGTCTATAGTTTTCAATAAGATACTTCTGTCCAGAATTGAATATTGGGGAAACATATGCTAATTTCCATTCATCTAAAAAAATTCCACTCAAGAGAGACTTATTAAAAATAATACATAGTGCAGTGCAAAGAGAATAAGCGCAAGATTTTAAGAAAACTGGTGGCAATAAATCGTACCCGCCACTCTTAGAACAGTCAATACTTTGAAGTGCTTTAAGAACTTCATTTTCTGATATCTGTAAGCTTCCAATATTAAATACTTCTGAAACAAACGGCAATTTATTAGGACCATAGGTCTGGCTGATGTTATCAAAGACTGATCCGAAATATTGTGCAAATAACTCGCAGATTTCTTTATTATTGTTGGCTTTAACGCCTCTGAATTCCATGGATTTAGGAAATCCAGAGCATTTACGCTTAGAATTATAAAAAGTCCAAAAAGACTTAGGGTTGTATTTTATATTTTGTTCCATTAAACTAACATAATTTTTATACAGAAAGTTTGATAAAAATTCAAATTCACGTCTGAGCCCTACAAATATAGATTTATCTTCATCAGAGTTGGTTTTTTTGAATTTTTTATGTGGCTTATTTCTTAAGTTTTTAAGCTGAGACAATCTGTGATTGTACCATGGCAATTTGTTTGTCCGTTTTGGTTTTTTTAAAGGAACATAAGAATTAAATCCCTATTCTAAAATTTTCTTAAATGATGAAAGATACATATTTTTTATGTCTCTGGAACCAATTTCATAGCTCCAATCAATAGAAAAAAAAATAATCATTCAAAGACTCATAATTTACTTTATAAAAATCATAAGAGATATTTAAATCATTCACTTGACTATTCATGAATTCATAAAAACTGAAAAAGAGCATTAATGCTTTGTGATGAACTGATTCGGACGTTAAAGGAATGCCACATTTAAATAACTCATATTAATTATCATTATTCATAAAAATTAAATCTAAAATTCGATTTATGTCGTTTTTTAAAGAATTGATTTGGGAAAGGCCAAGAGAATACATTGAGTCGCAGATATTCAATTCAATGTCATTTTTTAAGTTAAAAGGAATCAATATTTGATAATTTTCGCAGAAATTCCATTCAATATTACCCAAATTAAAATCCCCTAATACGCATGGAGTTTGATGTGAAAGTAGTGAACTAACGATAAACTTGATATTAAATAAATGGTCATTATATAAATTAATGTCACTAGTTGGTGGAATATAACTTAAAATACAAACTATTTCAGAAACCGAATGAATGCAATCCTCGCTGAAAGATATCGCAACACAAATTTGCTCGATGTAGTCAAAATTCCTTGGTAGTTGAATTTGTTTGCTTCTGAGTGCAGAATTGACAGCAATTAAAATGCCACCGCCCCTGGTGACACCTGGACGTAAGACCCGGTCTCTACGATAAACTTCGAAGTTGGAATCAAAAAGTTCGGTCGACAAAAAATGAGAAGTTAACCATGTCTCAGTGAGAGCGATAACGTCGAAATCATGTGAGGCAGCGGAAGAGACAAGATATTTGTCTTTTTGCGCAAACCATCTGCGTTGTGGAAGTAGAGAGGAAATCTACGTTGTTGTTGTTGTTGTTGTGAATGGTCTTTATTATTGATAGCATTAGAAAGTGGAGAAGCAGGATCGCAATTTACTGAGTCCTCAGTTGAAAGGGCAAATTTACGTTGTTGTTGTAGTTGCTGTTGTTGTTGTTGTTGTTGATGATGTTGTTGTAGAACTTGAGAGTTTGATGTTATCGAAGCAAAATTTACAGCAGTGGTGGTACTAGCTGCAGTAGAATGATCTTTATTGTTGATGAAATTAGAAAGTGGAGAAGCAGGATCGCGATTTACTGAGTCTTCGGCTGAATGGGTGGAGGAATGTTCACAATGCCTTTGTTGAAGTTTTTTGACTCCGTAACAAATCGAGATATTTTTAAGGATAATGGCCAAATTGAATTGTGCAGGTACACCTAACTTAAAGTTAACAAATTTAAGATTTTCTATGTTTACATCTTTTTTTGTAAGTCTCGTGCATTTAAAAACTTCTGGCGCCACATTAAGAGCGTTCGCGATGTAGTTGCAAACCGCCACTGGTTCCGTCTGCACATTGAATTTGGATAAGTGAATGTATTTAAAATTTTGCACTACTTTGAGAGTGTCACACATAGGAGCAGTGCCGATAAGGTGCTTGTTGTTGGTAGTTTTCGATTTTATATTTATATTATCTTTCTTCTTACTCACTGCAACCCCGTTATTAGAAGTTTCGCTTACATCAGCATCAATTCGTTGAGCTAAAGAGCGCTTATAGGGTTTAAGTATTATTGCTCACCACATTCCCATTTGAGTTACCACCCAGTACAGCTTGTGCAGCAGAAACAGGTTTGTGTGTATCAGTGTGCGTAGGAGAGGTAACCATATCGGCAAAAGAGCGGCGTTCATCAAACACATTTACAGCACTAGAATTTCGCTCATCAGTAGCTCGTTTCTGTAACTCGTATCGATCGCAGTTACCGACTGATATTATCGATTTGACGTCACTCTGACGTCACTCTCACTTGCACTGTTTCTGTAAAATAATTCGTCGATTTCTATTCCATTCGCTCGTTTCAAATCGATAATCTGTCACTTGTTCCTATTTCACTTCAATAGGAATCAACTAGTAGAGTGTTTCTGTAAGAAAAGTGAATCGATTCAAAATGGATGCTTTTCTCACTTCCAAAAAGGCAAGTGAGAACTCTGTCGATTTCAATATATGTCATTAATGTTGTGGAAACTTTAACTAAAAAGGAGTAAAAATTAACATTTAAAACCAGTTACTTTCGCTCATGTTTAAATTTTTAGCTAATTTCAATCTTTTTGTGTTTTATAATATGTTTTCTTTTTTATTGTTATGTGTTTTAAAACTAACGCGTACTTATATGAAAGCAAGGAATTTTAGCTTAAGAGTATTCGTAAAAGTAATGCATAATTATTTAATTAAATAGTGTGCGCAAACATTTTTTTTTATTTTATATATATATAATGTTAGAAATGTAAGAGATCAAGAAATCATGATTAAACTTTTTACACCAAATATAATTTTATTGCTGTAATTTTCTACAGAAAAATATATTACATAAAAAATGTTTTCCTTTTTCAAAAAAGGCTGCAAAAAAAAAAAAAGGATGAGTGTGGTAAGATTTACGAAAGTTTGACTACCGGTTTCAAAGAAATCGGTTTTGAAATGTGAAAGTAACCTATTGCAAATGTTTGTTTACTTTTTTTCCACTTCACTAAGTTTGAGTTCAGTTTATTTTGTCAAAATATATTTAAAAAGAGAATCTACCTAAAATGGAACCAAACAATGTAAAGGTATTAATTAATTTGAGTGTTGTTTTTTATATATTTTACATAATATACTCTACAGAGCTTCAAATCCGGACGAGTGTCAAAGACACAGCGACGTCGACTTCTTGAGCTGATGAAGCAGCACAGAAGCGTTGGAAAGGGTCAGTTTGTGACCAAAGACGCAAGAAGAGAACACAATGCTGTGTGGGCAGCGGTCTCCAAGGAGCTTAATGCCATAGGCGGCTCTTTAAAAACGCCGGACCAATGGAAGGTGAGTGTGCTATTATGCATCATAAACCAAGCCAAAAATATTAAATGTTTATTTACAGAGTTGGATCGACTGGAAGGCTTCCGTGAAACAGCAGTACGGCCGGCTCCGAGCATTTTCCAATAGGACCGGTAATTTGCCAAGCTCAGAAGGGCCCAAGGAGATGGTGCCTATTGACAAGGAGGTCTTGGAGTTTTTTTCCAAAGATGTGGTTAATGGAGATGGCCATACTCTTGAAGGTGGCTTGCAAGTTATTGAGGTTTGTGAATGTTGACAAGTATAAAAGCTAACTAGCTAACTAGAAATTCTTGTAACCCAATAATTTTAAATGTGTTCAATTTGTAATAAAATTTTTTCTTTTCTCTAGCCAATTGTAGAAGCAATTTATAATGTTGATGACGATGACATAATTGTTTTGGACGAAAGCCAGCTTTCTGTTGAAGACGCTGAAAACGTTCAACAATTCTCCGTTGTCGAAAAATCAGCACGGAGTCGGGAGCCTTCCAACAAAAGCTGCTTGGAAGAGGTTAAGGAGGCATGTGGTAAGAACCAAACGGAAGTAATGGGCGCGCTTCACCAAATAGTCAATTTGATTGAGCTGCAAAATAATACCCTCGGTCAAATTTTTCAATCACTTCAAAACAAAATGTAAAAAGTTTAAATGTAAATGAATTGAATTAGTTTAGTTTATTTTATGAATTTATGATTTTTAGTTATTCTCAATTTCTTTTAATTTTTTTCTTATACTCTTTTTTTCGTTTTTAAAACTTCTAATTCTAAAATGAATTTCATAATATTTTTATTTTCTCTTTCTGTAAATATTTTCTTAGACCACTAAACAGCACTGTTATATATTATAAAAAAATTAACTTAAAAGAACAAATGAATTTAATTCAAAGACTGTTAAATATAAGTTTGTCTAAGATGTTTTTAAGTAATAAATAAGAAGTTTTTAACAGAAGAAAAATAATGAATTTAATAAAAAAATTTATATTAAAATGATTTCTTAGTTCTTTATTTGGATGTTATCAATAAGATGTTAAGCTTTCTTCCTTTTCAAGATATAGCCAAAAATATATTCCAGTTGTATGGGAGGTACCACGCCCACTAAATGGAAAGTTTCATAAAGATCAGGCTACTCCTTCTATTTTTGTCCCCAGTTCAAACCCAAGTAGCACAAAAACTTTTGCCAGCTAATTTTTAAATATATTATCTTGTTTATTTATTGTATAAATGCTATAACAAATGTTAATCTTAAACGTTTATTTAATAAAAAAAATTTAGTTTTGTACAACCGAATTTTGGAAGTAGTTTCTTGTAATTGAATGGCTTTTCCTTCACTTAAAATAGCATTTGAAGTTAATGAGTCAACTGCATCTTCAGTGTTTAAATTGTTATCAATTGTTATGCTTATTTCTGGCATTGGTAAATTGTGTTTCCTACGAAAGTTATGCAGGGTGCAACATGCATTTATAATAACACCAGCAAAAACCGGTGAAACCATTAAACCACGATCCTCAGATAGGCAGGCAAACACTTTTTTTAGAACGCCATTAAGTCGTTCCACACAGTTCCTGGCTTGAATGTGTATTTTGTTGTACTTCTCCTGACTTGCATTTTCAATATGATTGTATGGTGTCATCATCCATGGCTGTACTGGCTATCCGGAATCACCAATAAGCCAACCAGCACCCTCTCCAATTTGAATGTACTGGTTGTGTAGAAATGCTTTAAGCCTGCTGCTCTCCCAAATAAAAGCGTCGTGGGTACTTCCTCCAAATCTTCCATAACATCCTAAAATTTGGAGGTCAAAATCACACACTAGTTGCACATTTTTGGAAAAAAACCTCTTGCGATTAATGTAACAGTATTCTATTTCCATTGTAGGCTTTTTAATTTTAACGTGGGTACAATCAATAGCCCCTAGTGCACCAGGAAATCCTGTAGTTGTAAAAAATCTAAAAATATGTTTATGTTTTACTGGCAATACAATGAAGTAAATTATATATATTTGTATACCCTACACACGAAGTACAATGTATAATATAAAACATATATATTAACTTTGTGCAAACGTATTTAACGCCCAAAATGAGGCGTGTTCGGTATAGAAAAGTACATATATTTTTTATCCGCCTGTCTGTGTGCTGTCTGTGACCACAGAATAAGGAGAATAGACCCAAGGATGTGCACTTTTAAGAAATACATTAAATTCGGTGTAGAGTATTTCGTTGTATTTTCACCTTGACTATAACTATGTTTTAAAGTTACTTTTCTTTCACTAAATGTTGACCTTCAGAAGTGGTTGGGAAAACGATCTATTTTTGCATTAAGTGGTTTTGAATAATCGAAGAAACTTGGTGGATAATGCGGCTTATCATTGTCTTGCTAATTGCACACGCAAAGTCCTGTCCTATATCTCGCAAAAAGGATCCAGTAGCATAATAATGCAAGGCTGCGCATATCCTTAGTGGCTTGGGAATAAATGTACTCCTTGTCCCTGTTTTCATAAACGGACTCATTTCTGATATTAAATCTAATGCTGCCTCCTTGGAAAATCTAAATATTTCCATAAATCTAGCCTCAGGAATACTAAATGGATCCGTGGAGTCCCTTAAGTGGCGACGATGAATCCTCAACATAAGGTCGTGCCTTATTGCAAACATGACAATAAACATATCATTCATTTTGCCTGGAAACCATGATAAACAATTAATTTTTACCGCAAACTTAAAAATAAATACTTACTAAATCGAAGAAAGCAAATTATTTGCATAAAACAAAAGAAATTTAAGTAAAAACAACTGCTCGTCATTAGAGTGACTGTCACTTGTTTCAATTCTTCACGTTTCATCTCGATTTGTGTTTCTTTTCATCACTGACCGAATTGTATCGATTTCAACGTACAGAAACAGCATTTCTCACGAAATCGGTAACTTTCAATCGAGACGGTGTGACGTCACAAAAATCGGCAACTTACCGATTTTTTTACAGAAACGAGCTACAGCAGTCGCTACAGTCGGCAGAAATAGAGTAGAAGATAACCCATTAGTAGTGGCTGGCTCATTTGGTTTCAAGGTAGACGAGCTTGTTGGTGTAGGGCACAAATTAAAATCCGCAGCGGGAGGTTTAGCTGCTGGAGTCACAGACTACTATATACCAGACAGTGCATCACTCACTCAATGCGGAATTTGCAGAAGCTCGGTGATATGGCGATAAGCACATGGCGAATTGGGACGGACAAGTAACTGCGAAGCAGCGAATTGATGTTGCTAGCGTTGGCTGCAAATGGTTGATAGAGCACTATATCTCTCTCTCTGTGTATCTGTCAACAATGTTGTCGAGAAGCCTTTTTATATATACTTTTCCTAGGAATTCCAAGCCGACGGCTGGCTTGTTTGTTTACTTTTTTTTTTGCTGGTTTTTGTTTTTGTCGTTGGCTTGGTTTTTTTTGCTGCTTTTTGCTATTTGCTTGGGTGGATTTTGTCGATCGTCAAAAATGATATTTTTACGATTTTGTCTATTTTGAAGTTATAGATAAATCGCTGTAACTTCTTTATTTCTGATTTGATTTAAATCCACCCAAGGACAAAATGTTGGCAAATTGTACCATATTTAAAATGACAAAATTTCTAAATTTTTTATTTATTTTGTACTAAATTTATTCATTTATTTCCTATTTCTTTGTCCTATTTTCTATGTTCAAACTATACTATAATAGAAATAAAATAAAAAAAAAAATAAAAATAAAAAAAGTATATGCTAGAAAACGGCAGTTTAAGGATTTTTGGAAAAAAGTCAAGTTGCAACAGCTGTAACTATTATATCCGATTTTCGGTTTTTTTAATTTTTTGCACAAAATAGCTCAAAACTGTTCTTAGTGGATATCTTGTTTGCATTTTTAAAAATGTTAGTTTTTGGATTTTTGAGAATTTTTTTTGTAAAAGAGAAGCCTTTTTTATATACTTTTCTTTGGAATTCTAAGCCGACGGCTGATTTCCTTATTTCGTTTTTTTTTTGCTGCTGTTTGTTTACTATTTGTTGGGGTGGATTTCGTGGATAGTCAGAAATGGATATTTTTGGCAATTATGTGAAGGATAAACTTATAGGAAAATCGCTGTAACTTCTTCATTTCTGATTTGATTTAAATCCACCCAAGGACAAAATTTTAGCAAATTTTACCATCTTTTAGCTGAATAAATTTTTAATTTTTTTACTAAATTTATTCATTCATTTTTTGATCTTTCAATTTTTACCCGCTAAAGAAATGAACAATTTTTGTTGTTCAATAATTTTTTCACCGATTTTTTTTAAAAAATCTGCTATTTTTAATTAAAGAAATAATTTTTGAATTTAAGATTTTTACCTGCTAAAGAAATGATGCAAATTTTTCCCATCTTCAAAAATTGTTCCCTTCGATTTCGAACCAATTTCTGATCTATAAAATTTTATCTGCTGAAAATAATACAAACATTTTTCTTCTTCAAATATATCATAAATATAGCATATCATAAATTCAATTGGTCTAGTTGCCAACCAGGGACATATGCAGCTAGACCAACTACCTTTTATTGTTTTGCTGTACTTACTTTGATGCCACTAAAATATACATGTCAACAGTTCGGGTCTGAAACCTTGCAAAAGATAAGAAAAAGATAGAATTTTTGTTTGTAAATTTTTATTTTTTTTTAAATGAAAGAATTTCCTATTCAAATGGAAAAATTAAATTTAATATTTTGACAATTAATATTTTGTAAAACTCACTGTGAAGAGTTTATTTACTTATGAGTAATTTGTCATGTTGAAATTTTTTAATTTCTATTTATATTGGAAACATAAAATTTTATATTTTGACAAATCATTTCTTTCAACTGTGAGTTTATATTTTCGAGTTTTTTTTTTTTATTACAATTTTTTATAACAAAGAACACAAAACCTGCAGTGCAAAGTTACTATTGTTACTATTTTTTTTTTAATTTCTTTGGCTTACCATTAAAACAATTTCGGTGAAATAATTATTATATAAATAATGTATTATTATATAATTTATTATATAATTAATTTATTATTATATAATTATTGTAACACCGCCGTTGCCGGTCCCAAGCCCGGATGTGAAAGTGTGGAGGTTGGTAGCCTCACCGTAAAATAACCCTTACCCAAGAAACTAAAATGTCCGCTCTATGCTCTGGAGATATTTATTCATCAAAATTATTTTCGTTGTTTTTATCAAGGAATAAAAAAAAATGTATCATATCTATATAAACCATCTTTACCTGCAGTGCACAGTGTTTGTGTTTGTTTTCGTTTTTTAAAGCATTAGGCCGCTCTTAAAAATTCTTGGGCTTCTTGAAATTGTTACAAAAAAAAATGTTGTTTCAAAAAAATTAAATTAAAACCGTCAAACTTGTTAAACGTATAATATTATATTTCAAAAATCTATACATATATGTCGAAATGAAAATGTTAAAAAAATGTTTAATATAAAAAAATTAGATTCTATAAATAGAACTCGCTTTTTCTATACTACTACTATAAACTATACTATTACTACTACTATAAAAATATAAAATTTAATTTTCTTTCTTTCATTTGAAATAAGAATTAAAACATTTTTAATATAAGAAAACTGTCTATTTCAAAACATTTTAATTGTAATAGAAATAAAAAATTGCAATAAAAAAAAAACCTGTCGAAAATATAAACTCACAGTTGAAAAAAATTATTTGTCAAAATATAAAATTTTATGTTTCCAATATAAATAGAAATTAAAAAATTTCAACATAACAAATTAATTTAAAAAAATATTAATTGTCAAAATATAAAATTTAATTTTTCCATTTGAATAGGAAATTCTTTCATTTAAAAAAAATAAAAATTTACAAACAAAAATTCTATCTTTTTCTTATCTTTTGCAAGGTTTCAGAACCGAACTGTTGACATGTATATTTTAGTGGCATCAAAGTAAGTACAGCAAAACAATAAAAGGTAGTTGGTCTAGCTGCATATGTCCCTGGTTGGCAACTAGACCAATTGAATTTATGATATGCTATATTTATGATATATTTGAAGAAGAAAAATGTTTGTATTATTTTCAGCAGATAAAATTTTATAGATCAGAAATTGGTTCGAAATCGAAGGGAACAATTTTTGAAGATGGGAAAAATTTGCATCATTTCTTTAGCAGGTAAAAATCTTAAATTCAAAAATTATTTCTTTAATTAAAAATAGCAGATTTTTTAAAAAAAATCGGTGAAAAAATTATTGAACAACAAAAATTGTTCATTTCTTTAGCGGGTAAAAATTGAAAGATCAAAAAATGAATGAATAAATTTAGTAAAAAAATTAAAAATTTATTCAGCTAAAAGATGGTAAAATTTGCTAAAATTTTGTCCTTGGGTGGATTTAAATCAAATCAGAAATGAAGAAGTTACAGCGATTTTCCTATAAGTTTATCCTTCACATAATTGCCAAAAATATCCATTTCTGACTATCCACGAAATCCACCCCAACAAATAGTAAACAAACAGCAGCAAAAAAAAAAAACGAAATAAGGAAATCAGCCGTCGGCTTAGAATTCCAAAGAAAAGTATATAAAAAAGGCTTCTCTTTTACAAAAAAAATTCTCAAAAATCCAAAAACTAACATTTTTAAAAATGCAAACAAGATATCCACTAAGAACAGTTTTGAGCTATTTTGTGCAAAAAATTAAAAAAACCGAAAATCGGATATAATAGTTACAGCTGTTGCAACTTGACTTTTTTCCAAAAATCCTTAAACTGCCGTTTTCTGGCATATACTTTTTTTATTTTTATTTTTTTTTTTTATTTTATTTCTATTATAGTATAGTTTGAACATAGAAAATAGAACAAAGAAATAGGAAATAAATGAATAAATTTAGTACAAAATAAATAAAAAATTTAGAAATTTTGTCATTTTAAATATGGTACAATTTGCCAACATTTTGTCCTTGGGTGGATTTAAATCAAATCAGAAATAAAGAAGTTACAGCGATTTATCTATAACTTCAAAATAGACAAAATCGTAAAAATATCATTTTTGACGATCGACAAAATCCACCCAAGCAAATAGCAAAAAGCAGCAAAAAAAAACCAAGCCAACGACAAAAACAAAAACCAGCAAAAAAAAAAGTAAACAAACAAGCCAGCTTCTCGACAAAAAAAGGCTTCTCGACAACATTGTTGACAGATACACAGAGAGAGAGATATAGTGCTCTATCAACCATTTGCAGCCAACGCTAGCAACATCAATTCGCTGCTTCGCAGTTACTTGTCCGTCCCAATTCGCCATGTGCTTATCGCCATATCACCGAGCTTCTGCAAATTCCGCATTGAGTGAGTGATGCACTGTCTGGTATATAGTAGTCTGTGTATCAATTTGAATTAAATCATTGACAGCAGAAGAAGAACCAATGATGCAACCTAATTTAGAGTGAATTGTTGATTTCAGCTCATGCATTTCACTCACCAAATTAGAGATAATGTTACTGAAGTTATCAAGAGCTAAGGAGCATGCTTCACACTTAGAGCAAAACAAACATCTCGGGTCACTAATGCGGGCGGTATTAGGCAGTGGCTGATCGACCGAACCATTCTCTTCGACATTGCAGTTCATGTTGATGCTTTTGTTGATGTTGCACTTCGGCAGCTCCGAATTCGGCTGAGAATTTACCAAAAATTCGTCTTGTTTATGCTCTTGATGAATCATGTTAGCAGCGCTAGACAATAATGACGATGAAAGTTCAATGACCTCTATCATTCTCTTCGGATCTCCTTCTGCACTTGTTAAATTTGCAGCAGGCTTAGCGGCGGCATGAGATGGAGAGTGCCTAAGAGAAGCGCGTCGAGTCGAGTGGCACGCGTCACAAATGTATTTTTTATTGATTTGCAACATGAAATCAATATCAACTTGATTAATGTTGACGCACACACAATGAAAAAATTCATTACAGTTCACACACAGAATCTTTTCGTGGTCGCGTTCAACTTTCTGATTGCATACGCACGGCATTTTAAGAGTCTTTATTATTAGATAAATTACAAGAAAAAAAAAAAAACCAGGTCGAGTGAGAGCGCAAAGAAAACCACGTCTAAACACTTCGACGACTGTAATAGAATGATTTTATGTAACAGTTATTCCCGTAAAATTCAGAAACGAAGTACGTAATGTTGGAAATTGCAGTTAAAAGGTTTGCTGACTAGCCGTATTATATTTCACCTGAAAATTATACAATAAAATACTTAGGGCCAGTTTTTAAGTTAAATTTAAACTTTAGTCAAATTAAACAGAGCTTATCTCACCAAAATTGGACGTTTAAGCTCGGTTTAACTAGATATTTTAGCATTCGTATAAGTCAAGTTGACTTAAACTATCATGGATGTGTTTCTTTTTTGCCTAAATTGAGTTTAAACTATGTCGCTAATGTTTCCATTTATATTTTTAATAGTTTCTTAACATTTTTTTCTCACATTAAAATTTAAAAAATTTTATATTTTTCAGATGAGCTTTACTGTTTTTTATTTTGAAGCAGTTTTTATGAAACATTATGTGAAAAAAATTTATTTAAAATTCTTATGTTGTTTTTCAAGTGGTACCTTGACACCACTACACAATAAACCATATTTAACTAATCATATAAAAACTATGCTTGCACTTTGCACAAATTAAAAAAAAATTGCTTTAAAAATTTTTTTAGGAAATTTAAAAGTCTTCTTGATTTTGTACTTCTAAAAACCAAGCAGAATTGTAAAATCTATATAAAAAAAATTTAATATAATGATAAAACTGTATTCTTTACAAAAAGTATACCCTTTTTCCAATAGCACATTCCTAAACTAAAAATAGATACTTTTAAAGTGGCTTAATTTTTGCACTGCATAAAAATAGACTTCAAATATCCAAAAAGGGGTAAGTTACATCCACTGTATTTACTAAACGGAAAATCAGATCCGTTTAGTAATATCCTCTTTATTACAAATGCACCAAAATTTTTTATATATCCTTTTTTAAAAATCAGTTTTGACCAAGCCTCCCATACAAGCGGCCCCTATGTGCGATGTGCTGGATTTATTATCGCTCGTGAATTTTATAATCACTTGTTTTTATTTGATGCAAAATTTAAGTTGATCTATAAGTACATAATGGGTGGCAGATAGGGGGTAGGTATGTACAAAATAAATATTGTGGACCAAAAAATAATAGGACCAGCTATAACATTTGTCCAGTCTAGGGGTTCAGTTACGGACGATATAAGCCATTTTCGACATTTCTCTTTTGTGTTTTTGTAGGAGGTGACAAGAAGGTGACAGAGAAAGGTGGGGACGTTGAGAAGAAATATTGGTGGTGAAAATATAATAGGACCTGGTCATACATTTTACCCCTCTATGGTGCACCCCGGGGAGCTATAAATCTTTTTCGTTATTTTTTTTCCTATTTAGGACCTTTTTTGAGCTAGTGCAAAAATTGTAATAAATTGAATTTGGAATTGCCAAAACTTGCGAACGAGAAACATTAAATGAATGAAATGCAGAGAGCGCTCTTCAAGTCAGTTTTTTTTGATGAGTGCAAATTATGGACGAAAACTGTTAAAGAGAAATGAATCAACATATAATGAAAGAGCGTTCATGTTTTTTTTCTTCACGAATAAACAAAGCAAAGTGAGCCGTTCGTGAATTGTTGTGAGTTTTTCCTAACCCTCACTTCAAGGCATCGAAATGTCTTAAATTTTTTGTGTGTATGTATGTAAAGCAGCATGGCAATAAAAATACAATACCAAAGCATTCTGTGATTATGCGGTTACTTCTACAGTTCATGAACTAAAGAATGTAGTCAGCTCTTCACGAAAATGAATATGAGCAGGTTTTTTTTTAACTAAAAATTGCCTCATATTCATGAAACTTCATGAGAGCCAATACGAACCCTGCTTCTACTTCCTCTAAATATGCATTTTAAAGTAGAAATAATATTTACAGTTTTAAGTAGTTCCATCAAATCCAACTCAATATTTTACGTAACAGTTGGCAACTCTGATGGCGTGAAACCTTCACAAATCGGTAGTGGTGAAAATAAAAATCAATTTATTATGTGAAAATATGCAAACTTTGTTTGGCGATAAAAAGTAAAATAAGAGCATGCATGTAATTATTTGGGTGTTAAACAGATTCCTGTAACACAACTTAAAGATTAAAACTTAATGCACTATTTTTCTTGTTTGAAAACTATGTAAGTTTCAGCAGAAAAAGAAGAAGAGCGTTATTTTTTCTTATCTCACCTCCAATAGCGGTGGTTTGTGTAAACTAACGGGGGTTTGTGAAAAATTAAATTTTTCAAAAATATTGACAAACACAACAACTGAAGAAATTGGCAAACTTTGAAAGCATATATTATCCAAAATAAGGGGATGCAATAATCAGTTTAGGTTGCAAACAGGTACTTGCAACCCAACTTAAATATTTATGCAATAAAAAATAGATGATATGCATTATTTAAAGGGGTTGCAAAGTGATTTCTTTTAGAGTTTGCGGCCGATGAAGAACAAGAGTGGCGTTCAGGGTTGCATTTTTCGGTTCATAAATACATGCAAACCTTCTTTGAGGTTATGTTTTTTAAGTTTCCTATCTTGTTATCTTTGGTTTATAATAAACGCTCTCTTTCTTGGCATTTTTTTGACAACTTATGGGATGCCAAGGAACTGTCACTTCTACCTGTATTCATGTATCATGGTTGTTTACATTTATTCGCTTGCAGCTTTGCTTGCAGCGACTGCTACAGCAGAGAATCAGGGTATATTCACTTGATGAATATATTCATGCAGGGCTGTATTAAATATGTATCACATTTCCTCGCCTGAGTAAAATAATGTAGTTTGTGTAAATTGGGGTGTTTTGAAATTATGTTGCCATCCTTTATTCTCAAAAGAGATCTTTCATAAGGCGTTATGTTTTTAAAGCGACGTGTTACGCATCGTTTTGTTGATTTGCTTCAGGAAAATCACTTAAACCAACTGTAACCGTTAGATATTTTCATTGATGTTTTGCTTGTGTCTATTTCAGTAACAAAGTAGTTATTGTGAAAATATTCCCAATCGCAATGCGATTTGAACCCCCTATCTATAGATTTTGAGACGAATGTTCTATCCTAGAAGCTATTTAAACATGTTGAACGTGGTTGTGTATTAACGATGAAGTCTTCAATTTATTTTCTTCACTTGTCTGATGGTATTAGAGATTCCTTTAGCAAATATCAGTTAATCGGTTCAAAGATGGCAGTGTAACCCCGAATTGTGTCTCGGCTATAGTTATACCAAATGCATAAAACACAAAGTTTAAAGAGCACTACAACATTAAAATTCCTAATTTAAATTAGTTAAAATGTCACAATTGTCAGACCAGATTTTAGGTCTGTTTACATATACACTGTCGAGTAAAAGTAGAGTAAAGTTCAATCTGAGAGAGTAAAATGAAATTTGAAGACAGAAACGTACAGAAGTACAGAAACGACTTCTAGCTAGTTTCAAGCAACAAAACAAAAACAGCTAATTGGCTATCAAACGTAAACAGCGCCAATTTTAGCATGGTATTTTATATGCATTGATCATACATGGGCATTTTATATTATCATTAAATTTCTATTACCACTATCCACCTAGTGGTAATGCAAATTAAAATTGCAGTGCCATTAATATGTAATGGTAATGAAAGAAAAAAATTGCCATTACCATTAATGAGTAATAGGAAAAAATTGCATTACCATTAATATGTAATGGCAATGGAAAAAAAGATTGCATTACCACTAAAATTTAGTGGTAATGAAAAATTTTAATGATAATGGAAAAAATTTGCATTACCTCTAAATTTTTAATGGCGATGAAAAATATTTACAAAATTAAGTGGTAAACCATTAAAATTACCTGGTAATGAAAAATTTTAATGAAAAAGTCATTTGTTTTCATTACCATTAAAAATTTAGTAGTAATGCAAATTTTTTCCATTATCATTAATATTTTTCATCACCACTAAATTTTAGTTGCAATGCAATTTTTTCTTCCATTTCTATTACATATGTATTAAAAGTAATGCAATTTGTTTCCATTACCATTGCATATTAATGGTAATGCAATTTTTCCCCCATTACCATTACATATTAATGGCAATGGAAATTTAATTCGAATTATCACTAGAAGAATAGTTGTAATGATATTTTTAATCCACTATTAATTGAATGCATTATGTCCATCTATGGTATTGATATTTATTGATATTTAACAACATAAGCAAAGAACAAACAACAAATTGATATTTGCTTGTTCTTCTTGATGCTTATTCTTCTTGAAGCTTGCATTTGTTCTATGTAGATGTAACAAATTTCGGAATAATTTACTTTTAGCTAAAATTCATTTTTTAGACTTTTTCCATGGATTATATGTATAAAGGCCTTCTAAGTCCAAATCTTGGAAAACTAATGGCCGCTTTCATCTGGTTTAGAAGTTATAGGGGTCAAAAGTTGAAAAATGAACCTGAAAAACTTATTATTCTTTTATTTTTATACAACACAAAGCAAAATGGGTTTGAAAAAAGGCTATTATGCTATTACCTATTCAATAAGCTGTTAACCATAAAATTCTATACATTACTTTCGAAGATTTAACATTTCACATATTAGCACACTTGACGTTTCCTATGCTTTCCAATGATTTTTTTCAATAAAACTCATTAAGCCCTACGGGTGCAAAAACGTACCACAAAAAGACATATTTTAAAAAAGTCATAGCTTAGATTCAGTATCGGCCATATTATTTTTGCATTGAGGAGCAGAGGGATGAAATTTTTTTAGACTCTTGACATGTTTTGTCATAAGATGTCGTCTACCTAACCTTTCCCGAAGTCAAAAATTGTGAATATCCAATTTACAAAAAAAATGTTTTTTTTTTAAATATTTCAAAATATATACAGTGAGAGTCAAAAATTAGTATACAGAGGATAACTACAAATTCATTTGGATGTTGTTCATATATTTTACGTTATAAAAAAAAAATGTAAATGTATAAATGAAAGTCATAACATAGTGTTTAATTATTCATAAAACTTAAATAAGAATTCAAATTTTTTTTGAAGAAATGCCACAGCAATGAGAAAATCGCCTGAAAAGTGTAGTCAAAAGTTAGTATACATTCATTTAAAACTCCATTTCTTTTTACCTAGACGTGAATATAAGGCAAGTTTTAGTACTTTGTGGGTCCACCTCGAGCCTTAATAACTGCTTCCACTCTTCTTGGCATTGAATTAACCAGATTCTGTGTCACTGCTGGTGAAATCTTAGCCCATTCTTCTGCTAATGCCGTTTTAAGATCTTGCTTACAGGATATGGTCCTTTTTCGTATATTTCTGTCTAAAACTTCCCATAAGTGTTCGATTGGGTTAAGATCTGGAGATTGCGGTGGTGAATTAAGCTGTTTAGGGACATTATACAAGAGCCATTCCTTTACTATTAGGGCTGTATGCTTTGGGTCATTATCCTGTGGGAAGACCCAAGGCGTTGTAAGACCCAGCTTTTGCACACTGTCTTTTAAATTTGTTTTTAAAATTTGCAGGTAGTTTCGGCTATTCATTGTGGACTCAATAAATACCAGATTTCCGGTCCCAGCAGCCGACATGCAACCCCAAACCATCACTGAGCCGCCACCGTGCTTAACGGTTGGAATGAGGTTTTGCGAAAGAAGCTCACTGTTAGCTGATCTACAGATCTTACCTTTTCGTTTAGCTACAAAAATCTCAAATTTACTTTCATCGCTAAAAATTACGTTGTTCCAAAACGACTGCACGGCAGTTTTATAGGAGTTTGCGAAATTGAGGCGTTTAAGGTGGTTTGCAGCCGAAATGCATGGTTTTTTCCTGGGTATTCTTCCGTGCAATCCGCTAGCATTTAGGACTCTACGAATAGTTGAGGCACTTACTTCATTACCACGTTCGGTGGCGAGGTTTTGAGCGATTTGTACCGCACTGGACCTTGGTTTTTTCTTCACTTCTCTTACAACTCTTCGAACTTCGCCTTCTGTCAATGCGCTAGGACATCCGCTTCGCAAGGAATTTTTTATATTTCCACGAATTTTATATCTTTCGATTACTTTTTGAACTGTTGCACGACTTTTTTTTACAATTGAAGCAATTTCTCCAAGAGATTTGCCTTCTTCACGGTGCTGCACGATTATTTTTCGCATTTCTTCCGGGAGGTCTCTTCCACGCGCCATTGTAAGTCAAACTGTGTTAAAACTTAAACAAACTTGACAAATGAGTATGCAACTCTCGTCGCAAAAGAAAAAATTTGCAGACCTAACGGCATTTCACAAAATGGGTTGCTGTGTAATAAATTGTATACTAACTTTTGACTGCACTTTTCAGGTGATTATTTCATTGCTGCGGCATATCTTAAGGATAAATTTAAATTGTTATTTTAATTTTATGAATAATGAAACACTAAGTTATGACCTTAATTTATGCATTTAACATTTTTATGTACTACTTTAATTATATGAACAATATCCAAATGAATTTGTAGTTATCTACTGTATACTAATTTTTGACTCTTACTGTATCATGATTCCGTGTTGCGTACGGGGACATTTTTCTGTACTTAACGTATATTTTGTTGCATTTTAATGATAAAACGAATTTAAATTTTTCTTTCTTCAATTCAGTTTTGTTCAGTTTATGTGTATCTTTAATAAAATTTGGTTTAATCGAATTAAAACATTAACCAAAATATAAATTATCTACTAGGATGCTTACGGAAGACACCAACAAGACCGTAGTCTTAGTTCATTTAAAAAACTCAATAAGCCAACGAAATGTGTTGAAATTTTCAGAAACATTTTATTTGTATGAGAAGCTTAATAGTATAGAATTCAATGTTTTATTTGAAATAAATTCAAAATTATATATAGAAATTATAAAAATTAAAATTTTGGTTTCGTATATGTCCCCAATGGTTACGTATTTGGACATGTACGAAAAAAAGAAATTAAAAATTTTTCACATTGTTTGATTACAAAACAATTTTTTTTAATGTATTTAAAACAGCTATGAAGAAAATCAGCAGCGAGCTAACAGTTTATCAAAAATGCATACGTATATAAATTCTTCCGCCGCAAAAAAGCTTTCAGTCTGCAGTAAAGATAACAAGATAGGAAACTTACAAAACATAACCTCAAAGAAAGCACATGGCAGCCATGATATAAGAACCCAGGTAACATGATAAGTGTTGGTTTTCTCTTCTAAAGGCATACAAAAAGTATATATAGTGAAGAGCAAGAATGATAGAATACAAGATTACGCCAATGCGCAAGCAAAATTGAAACTTTCTGCGCATGTCGGTCCAATGACGTCACGCAAAAAGTGTTCCTATTGGCTAATAATTTTCAGTTGTCAAACTCATAATTTGTACGGAAATTGTATGTAAACATGACAGTGGGACAATTTCATTTTTTTCCTTATCAAATTTAAATAGCATTTTATTAAGAGAGAAAAAAGCCAATTTTTAATAATATTGGTATTTTGTTCAATTGATTCATTCATTTATAAAGAAAAATAAAACAAATTTTAATTTATGTTGTTATTTTATTAAATTTTCTCTTTCTTTTATAAGTATTATCAGCAATTTCTGTGTTAAGAATTCTCATGCGGAAGAACATGCGGCATTTAAAAAACAATTTTTTTACTTTTTCATTGCCGTCGATGTTTTGAGATTCGTTTAAGTGCTTTTTCAAATAATCATTCGTCAGAAGTAATTGATCCCCGTTTAGTTTATTAAAAACTGCATCACACAAGTGAAGTGTTTTTATTAAGCTGTTGGAAGGTTTGCTTAGACCACCTTCACTTAAATGGTTGACTCATGTAAAGCCACTGTCCACTAAAGGATTGGAAGCAATAGCTGGATGTTCGCTTTTCAATTTGTGGCAGATGTAGCCAGCCAAATTTTCCAACCCATCGTACTGCAAGTTATCTAACTCATTGTCATTTTCTTTCCCTTCTTCTTCCAAGCTTGGCCTTACACATTTTAGTATTGTTCTTAAATAAAAATAAAAAAAGATAATATTGTTCTTTTAAAATACTATTATAAATTGTACCGGTTAAAGAATTATGTACATCTTCCAAATCAGGTGTATGGTCAACCTCAACATTTGCACTGGAGCTTAGAACACCTTCGTTATATCCCAAGATATATGATCGAAGTCTGTATTTAAACTCTTGGCGATCAGGGTGGTCGTGAAGTCCACCTTTGGACCTTATTATACCGAAGAAGTTTTCTAATACGTCTTGATTTAGTCGATACGTCAAGACATAATCAAGGTTATATCGCGTCTGTAGGTCCTTATACAGCATTTTTAATGCTGTATTAGATTGAATAATACCTGTAATAAAAGCTATTCATTACGGGCCAAAATTTTTAAAAAATTTACCTTTATACCTTTTTGAAATGGAAGGAGTGTATTTTTTCCAATCACCCGAATTTCTGACATCATTTGCGACATCTCGTTAAGGATATTGTCCTGAGTTTCTAAAGCCAAACCGTATGCGTGGCATCGCTCCCTCGTATCTTGTTTTGGTACCCTTGTGTTCATGACGTCAAACCAGTCATTTGTCTTTTAATTGAAATGACAAAAATTATTTTGTTATTATTTTAAAAATTTTTTAATTATAAATTTTACTTATTATTACCAGTTTAAAAAATTTACTGCATTCGCTCCAATTTTTATCTATCAAAAACCCCAAGCTAGCAGCTCGCGTTATGGATTGAGCTATGGTGTGAGAGAAAAGTTTGGTAGCCAACTGCACCTTCTGTCTTTCGGCTCCAACAACACTTAAGTTCTTAGCTGAAATTTTGTGAGTAATCTTCAGATCAGAGGTCTGAAGAGACAAAAGATTTAAAACTATATCTTTTTTAACTTCTTTGCCATTAATAATGAAACCACTGTCAATAAAATGGTTTCGAATTAGTTTTATTAAATGCGGCACGTCATTGAACACAAAAACTTTCATGTCATCATGCAAAAACCTGAAATTTTAAGAAATTCATTACAACTAAAAAAATGTATTTATGTAAAACAAGTACCATGGCTCGTTTATGTCAACTCCAAGTTCACTAAAAAGTTTACGATTTCCGCCGCCTAAATCACACACAATTGCCACAATTATGAAGCCACAATCTTTCATTGTCTTTAAAATATTAAATAAAATTGTTTGTGTCATTTGGCAATCATAATCGTAATATATCGGTTGCTTCCATTTTGAAATTAAACCTTATAAAAAAACAGTAATTTATAAAAAAAATCGAATTTGATATTGGTTACTTACCTCTTAAAATAGCAACCTGAACATAGTTTGCTGGTTTTAGTGTTGTGTCCGTTGGCTTATCGTAGCAGTACTTTTTCTTTGCCTTCATTTCATCGAAACTCAAAATACAAAGTTTTTGTATTTCAGGCATTTGGTTAGCTGCAGACAGAATTTAATAACAGGCTCCAAAATACCTGGTGACACATCTAATTTTTGCGACCATCTTTGTAATGTTCTCACAGAAGGAAGGGGGAAATGCTTATTCCTTAGCAACCTGTAGGCCTTGGGGCTTGTCGAGTATAAAGTAATGGACTGAGCAATGTCTTCTTCAATAAAATTTTGCTTTTTGTCACCGTTTTTAATTTTTTTTAATTGACCTTTAGTAAATAGCCTTCCCAATGCAGTTTCGAAGTTCGTATTCGTTAAAGTTAGGTTCCGAACTTGACTTGATAAATTTTTAATAGTAATCGCAGATTGACTTTGCTGAGCTTTTAGCAAAACAATTTCATTCTGCAATGTACCTCTAGAAATAATTAAATAATGTTAATAAATTGGAATTTTTCCTTTTTTTCAATACGAACATTTTTGCTTCTAAAGTTTTTATTAATTCAAGACTATCTGCTACAATATTATTTGTCTTTGAATTGCTTTCGTCGACGCTAGCATGCTGTTCAATATCATTTGCAACATCTTCTGTAACAGAAGCGCTGCTATCAACTATTGCTTGGCACTTCATTGGATGTAGCACCCACTGATGGAACTGCTGTCGATTTCAATTTTGGTGCAGAGCGATTGCTAAAGCCTTTTTAAAATTCAAAAGTTAATAACATAAACCTAAACTTAGTGCTAACTTACCCATTTCGAATTTTAAGTTTCTTTCGAAATCATCCCGCTTGAAATGTTGCGAACAAATTCTGCCAAGGTGTACTTTTTCTGTGCTTGGTCGGTTGCAAAACGCTACCCAAAGCTTTCTTTGTTCCTCATCTTTTGGAAAACGGGAAAAGTGTACCTTTTTTTGTTATCTTTACAATTTCAATAAACACATTTTATTTCTATTACAAAAAATTATTCGTCTTCTTCTTACTTGATTTTTTACTGCTACTTTGCGCACATTTGCCCACTGCACATCTCATGTTTACTTTTTTGTCTGCTTTTTGTTTGGTTTTTGTTTGCTTCGAATTTATTGCAAATCTGCACTTAATCACACCAATTTGCTTCACTTTTTCTTTTTTAATTGATTGTTTTAAAGTTTAAAAGCTTTTAAGGCTTTTTTCTTTAATAAAACGCGAAATCAATATTTTTTGTTAAGAGCCGATGAAATGTTGTTTTGCGAACTGTCAAAAAGCATGGTTGCCATCTCTCATTCAATTTTTTAATATTTTTTTTAGAAATATTATTTTTAAAATATAAAAACATTTTAATGTATGAAATAAAAGTCAATTGTTATAATTGTTATTGTTATAGAAAAAGAAGAATATGATTATATTCATCTGGAAAACTTTAAAAATTGCTTCCTTAGAGTGTAAAAAGTTATTTATAAATAATTTCTGTGCAGAAAGTGATGGCAGCTCTTGCAAAAAGTGATAAATGTTATTGTTTGGTCCAATGACGTCACCTTACGGTAAAACCTGCGCATGGCTTAATCTTCTTTTCTATCATTCTTGGTTGTCACTGTAAGCCGTCCTGTGTCACGTTCAAGTGATAAAATTAGGCGCCGTACTTTTTGAAGTGAGATAGAGGCAGAAAAAGGGCAAATGAACAAAAATTGTAGTTTATTAATGGAAATTGTTTATAACTTATACTTTTTAGCTTAAAAATAACCACCAGGAGGCAATTTGAAGAGATGGTCACATTCATGGCCAAAAACCAATTTATAGCCCAGGGCTTAAAATGTGCAGGAAATTGCTACATTAATAAACGTTTTGGCCTTACTACTCTAAAATTCACGAAAAATGCCAATTTGATTTGATTTTGCTAAAAAAGGCTTGGAAATTTTATCGTAAACACTTCCGAAAGAATTTTTGAGTAGGTAAGCTGGGCCAAAGCTACGTTCAAGTCATTGCCAGCACCTTTTTGATACCTTCCTTCAGCCAAAAAACGTAAGACAGCAGCCTATTTTATAATTGGAAGAACTGCGACCTTCTCTTTGGAGGCTTTAATTTTCTTTCAATTACCATATGTTCAAACAAACTTAAACAAATATATAACATTTTGAACTCACACTTCATCGCGCAATTCTAACGGATAAGACCTTAATTTTATTCTTTTCATCCTTAAGTTTTCACCATAATCTGCACTATCAGAGCTATCGGAATCAGAAAACCAAAACACAAAAGAACTCATAATAAATTATTTAGGCATTTTAAATTATTATAATTATTATTATAAATAAATTATTTATTTATGCGTAGTTTGAGTACGCAGGCCTGTTTAATTTACGATTTGTTATTTTTACGCCAACTTTCGTAAGCGTATTTTGCTTTGTTGCTGTTTTGCATGCAAACGCAAATATGCAGACACTCGTAAATAAAAGTACCCTTTGGACGCGTTTTTTATGTCTCGTATTTATATGCCCTGTCTACAGCATATTATAACAGCGTTGCATAATTACCCTGTAGGAAAATCAACTAATTTAAAAGTAGTTGAAAAAGTAGTTTTTGTCAACCACAACTAGTTGAAATTCTGACTTTTTTCCATAGAACGAACTAACATATTTTATATGGTGATGTCCGCTTAATAAGTCAATTGACTTTCTTCTGCATAAATTTTCAACTACTTGTTAAACTAGTTAAATTTGAATTATTTTTTTAATTACTTTAAAATAACCAATTGAAAACTATTTAATATTCCACTTACTGAAGATGAATTTAAAAGCATAAAAATTTTAAATTTCTATACATCAAAAAGATCATTTATTTGACTGTTTTGAAAAATACATAAATCATGCCAAAAAAAATCATGCCTGGTCGACACAAATAAATTCTGATATATAATAATTGATATAAAAAAAAAATTCTGAAAGCAAAATGTAAACAAAGTTAAAACTGATCAGTTTTTTAATGGAAAATTGTGAAATGTCGTTCTTTGTGGTGTTTTAATTGATTTGCTAATAACTCAAAAGTTATTCATGCCAAGCTTTATTGCCAGTTAATTCAAAAAAGGACCAGTAATTACATTAAGGAGCGCAACATAAGTACGCTGCGATGGTAGATATAATTTCATTATGCCTTTCTTCATTGGACTATTTCTGCTTTCAGAAGCTGGAGGAACTCTGCGCTTATATGCCTACCCTACCACGGAAGCAGTTTACAAAATACGGGGCTCTAATATTTAAAGTGTGCAATATTGTAGTCAGTCATTTGGGGGAAAGAAGGAGGTTACCTGCAATGTTTTCCGGGAGTTTTAAAAATGGGTGTAATAAGTTACTGTGTATAATAAGTGGGCCTTTCATATTGCATATTTCAAAAGTTTTTGAAAATTTATCAGGATCGACCTAATGGGTAAGCATGAAAAAATAGTATAAAAATAATCGAAAAATCTCAATTTTGAAGTGAGCTTGGTCGCACCGGACTAAATTATTCGGTAATTCCAAGTCCAGAATCATATTCTTCACCAAATTTAACATCGAAATAGATAGTTTATGTTTTTTTTCCGCAAATGCATAATTTCTTATTTTACAAATATCATAAAAAAAAATCCCAAAATAAAACGGATTTTCAGGCAGAACCGGGCAATTTCGACAATTTTTGAACTTTTAATTCTTCGAATTATTTCATTCACAACCATCGTTTACAATTCCAGGGGGCACGCCGAATCCCAAATATTTAATCATTTTAAATACAAATCTAGCGCAGTCTAATACAATATATAAATTTTTAATATAAACAATTTTTATTTTATTTGAAATACACTTTGCGGTGCTCCACTTTGGCGGTACGCCAAAACTAATGATTTTACGAAAAAAAGGTTATAACATGAATTGTAGGGAATTTCTCTAGTTTCATTTGGTAGATATATGTTTTTATCGTGAAATGAGTTGGAAAAGAGATATTAGAAAAAACTGTTTTTAGCCGCCATTTTGCCAATATGGCGGAGCGAGCGGCAAAAAAATTAGGTGGCAAAGTTGAAATTCAAAAAGAGCACATCGAAATCTATAAAATGCACTTTGGCGGTACGCCAAAACTAATGATTTTACGAAAAAAAGGTTATAACATGAATTGTAGGGAATTTCTCTAGTTTCATTTGGTAGATATATGTTTTTATCGTGAAATGAGTTGGAAAAGAGATATTAGAAAAAACTGTTTTTAGCCGCCATTTTGCCAATATGGCGGAGCGAGCGGCAAAAAAATTAGGTGGCAAAGTTGAAATTCAAAAAGAGCACATCGAAATCTATAAAATGTACCCATTTTCAAAACTCCCGGAAAACTTTCCACGTAAAACTACCAAATGACTACTAATACGTTTTTAATAAAAAATTTTCTATTTGTTTATTATGTCAATTCTATTTTTGAGAAAAGCCTGACCTTTGTGTTTCCGATTTTTTTTTAACTTTGTAGGAAAGTTGTGCTCGTGAAAATAACTTAAACAGTGTTTTTTGCGAAAACAGTTTCTTTTTTAAGTTATACACTGTAAATAATTGGAAAATATCTCCAAAAATAAAATTAGTGCATGTATTCAAACAGCTGTAACTTCGAAACCGTAAGTCGTATCGAAAAAATTTACATATATTTCAGAGACCTTGAATTGATCTTTCTTGGAGTGTCCTTCTTTTGAACTGTTTTTATGAAATTTTTAGACTAAACGAATTTCTGTATTTCGCAAAAAATTTTGCTAAAAATATTTGCTGGAAAAATATTCAAAACCAAAAATGGCTTTTTTAATATTCTTTCATATGGTTTGCATAAATGTAGGGTTTGCTTAAAGTTTCTATCGTTAAAAATTTTAAAAACGTTTCATACATCCATAAATCAAGCATTAACTATCATAAAAACTTAAGTTTTTTTTTCTTTTTGTTTACATGAAAAGTAATGGTGTAGTGAAAGAATCATGACAATTTTCCAATTAGTTTGTGAGTTATACTTTCAAATACCCATTTAAACACTGCCACAGCAACAACAGAGCCACCTACCGGCTCTCAAACTTTAGACCTAAAACATCTCTAGACCCAGCCGCACCCATTCACCAAATTTGATCAAAATCGGTCAAGCCATTCACAAGCAGTTCAGTGACAAAACAATGAACAGAATAATTTTATATATAAAGATATGAAATTTTCGGTATAAAAGCAAGAAATCTTTTGTAGGCATTTTTTAAAAATTCGTTAAAAATAGCAATCTTTGGTATCCCAAGCTAAAATTTTGCTTGAGCCTTAAGAATCAATGTATTATAACGATACTATGTTAAAAAGAAACATTTCCTGCGAACATTACAAAAAACGTGACAAATAACTTTAGTTTAAAAAATTTAAAAAAATTTCATAAAAACAGTCCAAAAAAAGGACATCTCAAGAAAGACCCATTCAAGGTAAATATATGCCATTTTTTTCTATACGACTTACGATTTCGAAGTTACAGCTGTTTGAATACATGCACTAATTGTATTTTTGGAGATATTTTCCAATTTTATAGTGTATATCTTTTAAAAAGAAATAAAAATAAGTATGCAGATACAATACGTTTCAGGAGAACCATTAACTCAGTTTCAAAATTTTCAAAAATAGTGATGTCAGAAACGTGGGCGTTTTGATATGGAATCACCGATATACAAGTTGAACTTTAGTATTCAAATGAAAGTTGTTTTGTGTTAAACTTTTTTATAATTTGTTGAATATATGAAATGATATGTCTTTGTCTATTTTAATAAAAAGAAATTGTTAAAAATATATTCATATAAATACTCAATTTCGGTTTTGTGCTATTATTCGAATATTATAAAAAGGATCAAATTTCAGTTGCGGTCGGGCACTACTTATAAATTTAAAAGACTGCTTAATACTTAAAAAATTCGGACTTGAAGCCTTCGTTGCTGACATAAGAAAACATCTGGGAGAAAAATTCTTGGAGTACTAGAATTTCTCAAAGTTTAATGGTAATGTATATTTTTTTTTTTGGCAATACGTAGTCTTGACAGTATTCAAGAAGATTCATTAAATCTACTAGAAGGCAATAAAAAGTTAAAAATGTTTTATGTATTTAAAAGAATAAAATAAAATAGTTAGAACGCTTAGATAATATTTTAAATATAAACTTAAATTCCAGTTTACAAATAGAGTGAAGCAGCAAATACAATATCTCTCTTAAGCAAGCGCACTCCCTCCGAAAACTTGTTTTCCAAATCAGTGTTTCCAATCGTTTTTGCAGCCTGGCACATTTGGCGCAGAAGTTCCTCCAACCGACGCATACAACGAATTATGGAACCTTCAAATATGTCAGTCATTTTGCATACACTCAAAAAAGAAGCCCCTTTGCACCAAGCCAAAACCACATCCATCAAAAATGGTTTAAACTTCTCGACATACGATTCTTCGTCCAGTTCTAGTTTGCATTCATTAGAAATTTTTGCTATGCGACGTGCTAACTCCTGCATAGAGCGTAGTGGGCCTGATAGCTCTTCGGTTGATTGCGGCGTTTCCGAAGACTTTTCATCACAAACAAAACATGAAAGTAATGAAACGGTTTGCGGCGTTGTTAATTCATTAAACACACCGTTAAAAATCATTTCGGTCATAAGTAATTCATCGGCTGAGCTCAATTCACACGCTACTCGACCCTTGAACTCGATAACATCGGCTGCAGTACAGTACTCCATACGACGCAACACTCTCTTTCTATGCTTGAGTTCATCCATTTGTAACAAACTGCGAGCCTCCTTCAGCTTGGATTTAGAGTTCTTGAGTTCGCTAATTACTTTCAACTTTTGTGTGTATTTTGTATATAATCGATCTAATTCATTGGAGTTATGCAGTGGATGAGCAAAGAGGCGTTCCTCGAATTTATCAATTGAGTCAACAATATTTTTAAATTCCGGGTCTTTAATGTGCATCTCAGTAACTGGGTTAAGCAGCGGTGGTCCTTTGGGAAAACGTTTTTTAACTTCTTCGATTGTTTTCAAAACACTGCGGCGATTATCTGCTGGCCGCAGATCGTTTGGATAATAAACACGTAACGACGAGATTTGTGATATCAGTTTGTGCACGACCGGTACCACTTCCATGTTACCTTTCTTGCCTTGTGTACAAGGCTTTGGTTCATCTGCTTTGGCTGATTCTTCTGTCACATGCAGAAGGACATCCACGATGACTAAAGTCTCAGATTTGAGTGGATTTCGCACATTGTTCGCTTGTTTCTTAAAATTAACAACGATACCCCAATCGAATTCGTCCAATTCATTTTCTACCTTTACCAAGCGTCCTGGCTGCAAAAACGGCACTAAATAGTCTGGCTTAGTTATCCACTTACGAAATTGCTTGGCAAGTGAATCCAACTGTTCTCGGATGTGATGGTAAGATGCTACGCTATGCTCTTCAGATATCTTAAACTTTTCCAATTCCAACTGTTTATCTTGGACTTCTTTATAGAGCTCTGGTATGGACGATTGATTTTGAAACTGGAAAAAAGAACGCTCCAACATATATTCCGGATTAATTTCCTCAACGCGCAGAAGATTTAGCACCATATTGTAAGTTAAATGAAATGCTGAATTAATTGGGTCTGCCTTCCCTTGTACTATGCCACGTCCAACAGCAGGCGAGACCTTTTCGTCAATCATAAGTATTACGATGCCTTTGTCATCAAGTCCACGTCTGCCAGCGCGACCAGCCATTTGGATGTATTCTCCTGAAGATATCCATCTTATATGAAAAAAATAAATTTCACAAATAAAAAGGCACTTAAATAAAATATACAAACCTAAAATCTTTTCCGTCAAACTTCCTGGGTGCGGTAAAAAGAACAGTACGAGCTGGCATATTCAGTCCCATCGCAAATGTTTCAGTAGCAAACAACGCCTTAAGCAAGCCTTCACCGAAAAGGATCTCTATTATTTCCTTTAGTATAGGCAACAAGCCTCCGTGGTGGATGCCAATTCCACGACGTAACAGCGGTAAAACGTTCTCAACCTGCGGCAGCGTCCGGTCCTCCTCGGAAAGCACATCCAAAGCATTGTTAAACACTTCGTCCACCAACTTTTTCTCTTCCGCAGTGTTAAAATCTAATTTAGCCATTTGCATTGCATAAACTTCGCAGTCTTTTTTGCTGAAGGAAAAGATAATTACTGGCGCAAAATTGCGCTCCATAATCATTTTTACAATCTTAAAGATATTCGATTGTCCAGCATTAACACCCTTTATACCGCCTTTGCGACCTTTTTGATCACCCTTCGAAGCTTCTCCTATAAAAACAGAATTATTAAGAACCAAATCAAAGAACATTTTTAATATCAATGGATTAAATACTTAAGTTAATAATTAATAATATTCAGTGACCGAAAAATAAGTTATTTTTTAAATTCAAAGTCAATAACGGAAATTATTAAGTCTATTCGATATTTGAATATAGCATTGTGACGAAGGTTAGCTAAGGAATAATAATATTAAATTTTTATAAAAAGTCAACAGATAATCGTTATTTTTTTACCGATTTTATTTCGATCAATATTATAAGTTAAAATTTGACTTACTTTTTTATCGAAAATAAAAATTTAAATTTAACTTTTATTTTTCGGTCGAAAATAACATTTAAAATTTGACTTTTATTTTTCAGATCAAAAATAAAAGTTAAAATTTTACTTTTATTCTATAGATAAAAAACAGTTAAAATTTCACTTTTATTTTTTCAATCAAAAGTAGAAGGCAAATTTTAATTGATTTATCCCTTGACTTAATAACTTGATGCTTGAATGAAAGGAATGAAAAGCTTATCTAGGAAATATCTTATGTATATACAGATACAATAAAAACCATCCCTGAGTTTTAGAGTTTTTTACTTTGATTTTTCTTTTTACAACTAAAAAATGTGCTCTATTGTTTTGAAAATTTTAACTATTATAAAAATATTTAATATAGTTAATAAAAAATGGCACTGTCAAATTTTAAACAGTTTTTTTTTTTATCGGTAAAATTAAAATCTAAATTGAACTGTTAGTTATATTTGATCAAAAAATAAAGGTAACATTTTAACTATTATGCCCACTTTTTATAATGCAAAACGATTGGCAAGCGAATACTTCGTTTGTATCAGATATCTAATAAAATTTGCTTTGTGTAAATCACTCGAACATGTTAGTGTATTCGTCGAAAAAGCGATGTGTTATACAAACGGGTTGTCAATATTTACTATGTTCGTATTTTGTTTTTTTCATATTTTATTCATATACATTTTCAAATCAAAAAATTTTATATGACTTAGTAGCTCAGAGAAAACGCTTCCGGTCTTTTAAACCAAAGGGTGGATCAAATCCAACGGAGAACTTTTTTTTTTTTGGTAATAAAATAATTTTAAATTATCTACTGCAGGAATATCTTTTATTAATGATTCATACAGATGCAAAAACTGCCTTCTTAAGAAATGTTTGCTTTTGAGGTTTTGGTATACCTTTGTTTTTACTCAACTCCAGGTATAAGAATATAAATAAATTGGGAGGCAGAACTCTTCTGAAAGCTAATGAAGTAAGGTAAGCTCGGTTGCAAAAGCTGACAAATTTCAAATCTCACACCACGAGTTCAGATGCAGTTTATTCGCCAACCTCCAGCTTATTCCATTTCACTTGTTTCTTTTGTGTTAACAGTTTATTTCTGTTTGATGACATAGGAAGACATAACAAAATACAGGGTGTCCCGCAATTGAGTGCAACTATTTACGGAGGTAAAAGGTTATGTTGAGCTGTGCAAAAAATCGTATGGGAGGGGGATCTATTTTCACATTCTTAGGAGCTACAGGGTTAATTAATATTTCACAACTTTGATTCACGTTATTGTTTCTAGCTCAAAAAGTAACTAGCAAACAACTTATTTTGAAAGCTCATTACCAAGGCAATGAAATCACCTTTCTAACGGTATATCAACAAATCCAGTAGTTTAACCGTTACCAAGCTGTGCTCGTGCAAAATTAAATCAATCGCTTGAAACTACGAAATTTCAATTTTGAGTACAAATTTCGCAGAATTTCGCGTAAAAAATTAAATTTCTTATGATCAATTTTGTAATTTATTCAATATTCTTTCCAATGACACCAAAAACAAACATATCTCAAAAAATGAAGAAGTTGGCAGTAATTAAAAAAAATTATACTTATTAGAAAACAATGATTTATCTACTGCATAACTAATTGTAATGTTATTATTAATCATTATTTTCTTATAAGTATAATCTTTTTAGCACACACAACTTTTTATTCTTTGAGATATGTTTTTGGTGTTATTGGCAAGAGAATTCAATAAATTACAAAATTGATTTTAAAAAAATTCCATTTATAACGCGAAATTCTTAGAAATTTGCACTCAAAGTTGAAATTTCGTAGTTTCAACCAAAGAACAACTTGAGTGCATTCAAACGGCGTTTTGAATGTTTTGTCAATACACGAGCTACGAATATGCTTTGTGCTTTAAAATTAATGTGCGAATGCATGTACCAATCGCTGTGGTTACGAATGCCATAGAGTTCGAGCGACTGCGATTACGAATGCCTACGAGACACGAATAGCTAACAAAGCATGGCATTCGCAACATTCGCCAAAAGCAACGAAACTTCATGCTTTTATGTCCATTCGCTCCAAGAAAAAAATGTTGACTGCAGCCTGCAGTGTTCAATTTTTTGTATACTTAAAATTGCAATAGTATAAAAGAAGATTTCAATTTGATTGATTATCTATTTTGTTTGTTTGAATTCTCAAATTCAGAGAAAAATTCTGGTTTTTTTGGTTGAAGTTTATTTATATAAATTTGAGTTATTATAAAATTAATAAATAAATATGCTAACTTTAACATCCCTACAGATAGTAATACAATTTTTGTAACTACATATTAGCTCAGTAGCTACATATATTATACATTGCATTATTTATAGGGCTCTCGAATTTCGAGTATTTCGAGAAGCCGGGCAACCCGGGTTGTGACTGGTTTCTGTTTGTTTTAATTTTTTTCCTTGTGTTGCATTTTGTAAAAATTTTGGAATAGGAAGAGTTTGAAGGAAAAGGAAACAAAAAACTTGCGGTGATTTTTAATACAAAAAGAAACACATCGTTGTGGTAGCTTCTATGGTTGCGGAAGGCCAGTTCAGACAGGCAGGCAGATCAAATCAAATGTACACATTGGAGCAATAAAGAAACCAAGTCATGCATCTCTTTTGCTAACGGGGCTATTAGTATTTGCACCGGCGTGTGAGGTTTTTTGTTATTCCCTATAGGAACAAACTAACTTGTTTTTAAAAACAACTAACTAAAAAACTAGTTTAAAATAAGCCAGTATATGAACTACTTTGAATTATATTAAGGCGGCATCCACTTCAATATATGAAGTAATTGAAATACTACTTAAAAACCAGTGATTGATAAACTACTTTGAATTATATTAAGGCGGCAACTACTCTGATGTTGGCATGTTTTAATTGAAAATTTTTATTAGATTACAAGTTTATATATATGATATTTCATCAAATATTATTAACTAACTTTTGGCCATCAGTAATAGTTTTCAATTGGTTATTTTAAAGCAATTAAAAAAATAATTTAAATGTAACTAATTTAACAAGTAGTTGAAAATATATGCAGACGACAGTGAATTGACTTATTTAGCGGACATCACCATACAAAATAAGTTAGTTCGTTCTATGGAAAAAAGTCAGAATTTCAACTAGTTGTGGTTGACAAAAAACTACTTAATCAACTACTTTTAAATTAGTTGATTTTCCTACAGGGTTGCGCAAGCAATTGTTGTTGTTGAATTGAAAATGCTAGTAGTGTGTGAAAATGGTATGCGTCAAGTGCAATTTGTGTTATTGTTGCTTGTACATGTGTTTGTTTTTAACCGACTTCAAAAAGGAAGAGGTTCTCAAGTTCTTCTTCGGTTTCTGTTTTTTTTTTTTTTTTTAAATGTATGTACATCGGATACTCCTAAACCATATGCCCGATTGCCATAATTTTTGGGGAACAGATAGATATCATAAGCATGGAGGTGCCCGTTAAAAAAGTGGGCGGTATCCGAGAACTGGGCATGGCAATACTAGATCTCGCAATACGAGATACTACTGTATCTCGAATAATATTGACAAAAGGGTACTGCAATTTAATGTAGGGGTAGGCACAATTATTACAAATTACCGAAAAGAAAATGGGCATTATTCGACAAATGGGCGTGGCAATATAAGAAAAAGAATGTATCTTAAATAATTTTGAGACTATAGTACAGCAATTTAGTATAGGGGTAGGCATTATTATTACAAATTATGGTCAATAAAGTGGGCGTTATTCGACAAATGGGCGTGGCAATATTATAAAAACACTGTATCTCGAATAATATATACACTAGTGTACTGCAATTTAGTGTAGGGGTAGACACAGTTAATACAAATTACGGTCAAGAAAATGGTCGTTATTTGACAAATCGGCGTGGCAATATTAGAAACAGAGTATATCTCGCATAATATTGATACTATGGTACTGCAATTTGGTATAGGGGTAGGCATTATTAGTACAAATTACGGTCAATAAAGTGGGCGTTATTCGACAACTGGGCGTGGCAATATTAGAAAAACAGTGTATCTCGAATAATATTGACACTAGGGCACTGAAATTTATTGTAGTACAGGGGTAGGCAGAATTATAAGAAATTACGGTCAATAAAGTAGGCGTTATTCGATAAATGGGCGTGGCAATACTAGATAAGCACTATCTCAGTTAATATTGACGCTTGGGGACTGAAATGAAGTACAGGGGTAAGCACAATTATTGTAAATAACGCTCAATAAAGTGGGCGCTTATTTAACAAAGGGGCGTGGCAATATTAGAAAAATACTATATCTCGAATATTATTGGCACTATTGCAATAAAACTCGTTACAAGAATGGGTATAATAATTTCAAAACACGTGACATCTAATTTAAATTTAAAATACAGATATTTGAAAAAGCCAACTAACTTTCAGAATTTAATAGGACAAATTTTTTCACAACAATTGTATTTATGTTGATTATACACTTTTTCCGAAAATTTATCATTTTCTCTAAAAAGGAAGAAAGTAAAGTAAAAAATAATTTTAAAATTTTCCTTTTAGTTTCTTGAACATATTCGACAATTTATTTAAACATATTATTACATTGGAAAACTTATTGTTTGCATTTTTTCCTAATTTGTTTTATTATCATAAAAATATTAATTTCTTTATGAATACAAAAGCTTTGAAGTTGGCGCTTCTGATTAAAAGTCTCATTATATTAGCGCCGACCTTCAAAGCTTTTGTAAACATAAAGAAATTAATGTATTTATGATAATAAAACAAATAAGAAAAAATTAAAATATAAAGATTTCATATATAATAATATGTTTAAATAAATTATCAACTATGACCAAGAAATTAAAAGGAAAAGTATTTTTAAAATTATTTTTTACTTTGTAGTGATTTTGAAGTCGGTTGTTTTTTTTTTTAATAACAAAGAAGGCAAAATTGATGAAAGATACAAAACAACAATAATAAAATATAATTTTTGCACATAATTCCACGAACAACGCTATGATCAATAACAAAAAATTCGTAACAATATCAAATGCGTTCAAAAGAACTTGAAAACACAAATCAGAACAGAGCACAGTGCGATATTTTATCAAACTACGAGGACAAAAGTAGAAAAAAACTTCCAAACAATTAAATTATATGTCAAAAATTTGAAAATGCTGCCTTATCCGATATATTTAAAACGGCAGACATAAAATGGTGCTTTTTGGGTTTTTCCAAATTATTTGTAAGCGTCAAGAGAGTAGTTTTTGTATTAAGTCCACTGATTAAAGTTGTTAACATTTTAACTTCTTTTGCAATGGAAAACTGTTTCGGAATTATGTAGATTAATTCAAAATAAAATAAATCGCTTATTTATCAAAGTTTCATTTAAATAAGTGAAGGAAATGTAGCATAACTAAGAAACTATAAATTTAGCTTTGATGGACTGGCAAAAAGTTTGTATGCATATGTATTGGGGTGTCCCAAAAAAGTCGAAGTTGTTTTTTTATGTGTTACCGCCTCAATTCTTTCGTATGATGTTGAAATAAATGTAAAAAATGTTGGTGTGCCTAGAACCACCGGAACCCGTGCCGACTTGCATCGGTACATGTCAGTACTTGGTTATGTGGCAAAAAAGTGCTAATTTTTTCAAAAAGCCCAGATAACTTTTGTATAAGTGTAAATATTGAAAAAAACTGGTTCGCAGTTCATTTTATTTATATTTTTTCTTTAAAATAAGCTCTCAAACATAAAAATTGGACGAAATCCTCCAGAGTTGTGATTTTTTACTTTTCGAAAAAAAAACCTTTTTGTTCTTGTTGTATTAAAAAAAAATCTAAAAAATCCACTTTTTGAAAAAATTTTGTTGAATAACCTGGTCGTTATGATTTTTTTTTTGCTAGAAGTGTACCTTTTTGAAAATATCGAGTTTTAGTATTTTTACAAAAAAAAAAGTCCCAAAAATCCAAAAATGCTAAATATGAAAAAACAGGACGGATGATTTAAACATAGTCTTGAGCTACTTTCTGCAAGAAATTCAAAAAAACCGAAATTCGGGAAAAAAGGAATACCGGTTGAAACTTGACTTTTTTCAAAAATACTTTAGGTGCCTAGCATCTCAATTACGAAAAACAGTATAAAAATTTGAAAAAAAGTTATTTCTCTCTCGGGGTAACTTTAATAATTCTAGAAAAAATTTTCTGATTTCCATTCGAAAATTTTTTGAATTTAGGTATTTTAACGAAAAGTCTCCAAAAGTCGAAAAATGCTCTTATTTTGTATGTTTTTGTATTTTTACAGCTTTTTTTAATGAAAAATAAATAGGTTTTTCTTTGAAAAGCGAAAAGCCTACAAGTTCTTATAACATGCATTATTTGTAATAACAGAGAAGAATGTTATAAAATTTGATGTTGTTCTAATACAATTTAGTGTTTCAAAGTCAAATCATAAAGTGTTAATTTCCCTCTATAGGCAACTCAATGAAATGCCCTGTAATTTAGAGGGTGTTTGAGATAGACCCCAACTCCAGAAAAATTTTTTTATAGGAATAAAGCCGGGAATCATCACAATAATTTAGAATTTTGTCCGCCCAGATTGGTCAAATCGCATACTGTGCAACGGTTGATAGTTCAGAACTCTTTCTTTTATTAGGTTGCGAACAAAGTGAACTCTGATTCAGACAAGCAGGCATATCAGATCAGAAAACACATTAGAGAAAAAGAAATGCATGACTTGGTTTCTTTGTGCATATTGGGACATGAATAAAAACTAAGCAATTGATTTTTCTTAAGATCTTCGAGCAATAGCTGAAATGTATTCACGTGTTTTTGAATGTATTTTTGTTTGTTTATCGATATACTGAGCCTACTACAAGTACTTTTTAAGTTTGTTTTGTTTCTGTTATAAAGACTTTTTTACTAATATCAGTTTAAAAAACAAAATATTGTATTGATTATTAACAGAAAAAATCTTAAACTAAACCTTAATTGAACTGAATCTTATCTCTAAAATAATAAGTTTCATTAAAAATTAATTGAAAAATAAATAATTATATAAAATATTGAACTGCTGCGTTGAATAAAGATATACTCGTATAAATCTAAAATAAATAAATAATACATTTGTCTCTTCTTCTTGAATGTTTATTGAAATCAGAACAGTAGTTTGATTACCAATACGCTGCTAGAAAACGGCAGTGAAGTACGAAAACAAAAACTTATGCAGCAACTCCAGCTGCGGCAGATACTCGAGCTGTGGCGGACACTCGAGCTGTGGCAGACACTCGAGCTGCGACAGACACTCGAGCTTTAGCGAATTTGCCGAATGTCTGCATTTTCTGGATGGTGCCTTTGCTTCGCTTCGCAATCGTGAAAAGATGTGCTTAAGCCTGTATGATACTTAATTAAATTGATCATTGAAAATTATAACTAGAGCAGTTCTGATAGCACGAATGCATGGAATTGGACAAAAAAAATTAAGTATCATACGGGCATTAGCATCAATCGTTGTTAAAGCCCGTATGATACTTAATTTTTTTTTGTCTAATTTTAAAATATGAAAACAAGTGGCGCGTGGGCAGGACAGACATATTTTGTAAGAAAAGGATAAACGTTGTTGCTTTTTTATATCTGGTATTTTTAAGAGCAGCTGCATTTTATAAATTAATATTAGCTACACACATCACTTCCAATGCAGCATACATTTATCTTAAATAGTTTTGTTTACTCTAAAAATGTCAAATTATTTATTAACAGCACAGAAAATATTTGATCGAAACTTAACGAAGAACGAATTGAAAGAAACGGCAAAAAAATGCAAAAAAATACAGTCCGTCCTACAAATTTTTCTCCAATTCGTACTATATGCGTACTCACTCACACCAATTGAATCCATGCATTCGTACTATTTGAACTGCTCTAGTTTTCATTTTCAATGACAAAAATTGATCAAAAAAAAATGAAGTATCATCAAGGCTTTACGAACTCAAGCACCATGCATGCATTAATTTTTATGCGCGATTGTGGCTGAAGGCGAATGTTATTCGAGTGGCAAGTAATGACGTATGGCAAATCTCTGGTTTCAACCGATTGATTTCATTTTCACACGAGCACGCTCGGTAACTGTTAAATTGGTGGGGTTTGTTGATATACAGTTGGAAAGGTAATTTCATTGCCTTTGCAATGAGCTATCAAAATATGGTAAGTTATCTGTAAGTTAGTTTTTCTGCTAGAAACAATAACGTGAATCAAAGTCGTGATATATGAATTAACCCTGTAGCTCCTAAGAATGTGAAAATAGACCCCCCCTCCCATACGATTTTTTGCTCAGCTTGACATAACATTTCACCTCAGTAAATAGTTCACTCAAATGCGGGACACCCTGTATATTAAATTTTCCAAGGTTTCTCTCATTGTCCACAGAATATCACTAAGACATAAGGCGTGTTTCCGTACTCACACTGTGTAATTTGTGGGACACTATTTTGTTTCCGTACTTTCTGTACTTTTTTGTTTGACGAAATATTCGTGTAAAATCAGTTTATTTCGCATAAGAAAAATTATTATTAGTTTTGATCGATAAATTAAAGTCAAATTTTAAATTATATTTTTGATCGGAAAAATAAAACTCAAATTTTAACTGTTATTTCCGACCGAAAAAATAAATTAAATATTAAGTTTTATTTTTGCTCAAACAAATAAAAATCAAATTTAAACTCATATTTTTGATCGAAGAAATAAGCCAGATTTTAATTATTATTTTTGTTCGGAACAAAATCTGTCCAAAAATAACGATTATTTGTTGATTTTTTTGAAAAATATATATTATATATATTAGTATTAATATAATATATATTAGTAATATATACAAATATAAAAAATTTAACTTAAATGAAAGCAACAATTTTTAAAGGTATATTTCGAGTATTTAGAATTTAATACACAACATTACTGACATTCAAGTTCCATTGAAATGAAATCGGAACAGGTGACAGCTTATCGATTTGAAACGACCGAATTGAACAAAAATCGATACAGATTCGTACAGAAACATTGCAGGTGAGAGTGACGTCATAGTGACGTCAAATCGGTAACTCTGATCGGTATGAGTTAAAGGAACGAGCTACAGGGGTATGTTCTTATATTTGAAGGATTTGGGGCAATAAGGTGCTAACCACATAAAACAAGTTTGGAGATAATACATATTGCACATTAAAACATAACTACATTGGTTAACATTTCTTACTATTATATTTAAGAAAGCTCCTTTTTGAATGTTACAAAGGCGTCTGTAAGCCCCACCTTTTAACTTTTCCGCAATTTTTTAATTCTAATTTTTAGAAGTCCCGCCTACAGTGGTATCCTGCATATCCAGAACTTTGAAATCCTTTGCCAGCGCCGGTCCGAGCATTTGTGGCATCCTAGGCCAAAGGTCTAACTCTAGCTCCATATTTTTTAATCGGCAAGAAAAAAATTACAACTTTTTATCGTATTTAACCTAAATTATGAATAATTTTATTTTTTTATTAAATTTAATACAAAAAAAAACTAACTTCCTTTATACCAAATTATTAGATTTTTTTAGAATATTTTTGTTAAACTATTTTCTAGCAAATAGTTCAGAATTTTAGTCTGATGTCAGCATTGAAAAATAAGTTTTTACACTGGGGTAGTAATATAAATCTGTTTTTTTTTGTCAATTTACAAGTTTTGTACATGCGCTTGTAGCATAAAGGAGTCGCTGACTTCATATTTGATGTCAGCATTGAAAATTAATTTGTTACTCTAGGGTGCTCCCAAGAAAAATGTTGATTTACAAGTTTTGCACATGCGTTGGTAGTATAAGGGAGTCACAAAAATAATGTGATGTGATCTATTGTGGTCCTATAAAACTGTTTTTTGTTAATTCACAAGTTTTTTACACGTGCTGGTAGTATAAAGGAGTCGCTGAATTCATATTTGATGTCAGCATTGAAAAATAACACTGGTTTACAAAAAAGTCAAAAATTGATTCATGTACATTCAATGCGACTATTTTGTCTTATGGATTATGGTCTGCTCAACTTGAAAATCACATTAAAAAATTTTTTATGGATAGGTTTTCGAGATATAAGATTTTGAATTTTTTTTCTTTTTTTTTCAGAGGTAGCTTCACATATCAAACCATATCTCGAGTTAAAGACATCCAGTAGATTTGCACAATATACCATTATAAAGGTTATCCAATTTTCAACAATCGTTATAAACATTATTTTCCAAACAGTTCTATACTTTAGGCGTGATGGGCCAAAATATTTAAAAAAAATTTAATTTTTTGGTCAAAATTAAAATCTATAATTCATTCTATCGTCATGCAAAAATAGTAAAAGATTTACAAAAAATTTCAAAAAATTATTTGCGTATAGACCACATTTTTAAGAAGCAAATGAGTTATGTAGAAAATCTATGGATAAATAACGGAGTTATGAGCAGTTGAGTGATGGTATCAAAAAATTAATATTTAATGTTCGGGGTTCAGGGTTCGGAAAGGTGCGCACCCAAAAGCACCAGCACCGGAACTCTATGCAATGTGCTGCGCACTCAACAGCAAGCACATGTGAAAAGTGCAAGCAGAAAACCGACATGCTAGCACCGAGCACCAGCCCCAGCACACTTCATTCGGAGCTGGGGGCAAACAAAATAGCACGTTCACATGTGCAGTGTGAAATTATTTTTGCCCCGGCACAATTTTATTGCAAACGAGCACGGAGCCAGAGCTGAAGTCGAAGAACAGCACCGGTGCACAGCACAGAGCAGCCTGTGTGCTAGCTGGGGCACGCTTATATGCTTGCCGGTGCACTGTTTCGGGGGCTCGTTTCGGTGACTACAAACTGTTAGTTGCGGTGGGAAAATTTTTAGCGGCTAGGCTTGCGATTTAAAAATATGTTAATATAAATGGACAGACAGTACTTATAAGGGGGTCGCTGATTTTACATCTGACGTTAGAAAATAAAAATATTTTTAACACTAGGGTGGTCCCATAAAACTGTTTTTTGTTAATTTACAAGTATTATACATGTGCTGGTAGTATAATGGAGTCGCTGACTTCATATCTGATGTCAGCATCAAATACAATATTCTTTAGTTTTTAATTCTTTTTCGAATTCGTGGCTGATGCGAAAAGAGACGTAGAATTTTTTTATTGCAATTAAAACGCATTTTTAAATATTGCAAAATTTGTGTAATTCAACTTTAACTTCATAACGTAAGAAACAAACGAGACTGAAAGCGAGATCCAGATACATTAAAGGTGTAATTTAACAAAAAAAATAGAAAGGATTTTAAAAAATTGTGTTCATGAATTTTAAGCAAAATGTAAATAGTAGTAGTACTTTTGATAATATAATGTTAAAATAAATGTATAAAATTTGTAAATTAACAAAAAACAGTTTTATGAGAACCTAGTGTAAAAATTTTCTTCAATGCTGACATCAGATATTAAGTCAGCGGCTCCATTATAATACCGTGACTCAATACCACCACAAAATAACACGATAAATTCACAAACTGTATCGTCTCAAATTTATACTCTAACGAATTCTACTTTGTTTATTCTTATTATTACGATCAAGTTTTCTTTGAATTGAAAATTTTATTAATCAAAAATTTCCAAATATTTTTATGTTGTAAAAATTTAATTGAACTAAAAAGTTGTGAAAATTTATTTGAACAAAAGTGTTGTAAAAAATACATTCAAAAATAAAACATTAACAAATATAATTTGTTTGCACCAAATATTGGCGATCCTGCTTAAAACCGAATTCAGAACTTTTGGTACAGATGCCAACAACTGCCGCCACTAAACAGGCCACTGGAACAATTGCAAAAGAAAAATCACAAATGGTACGTAATTTCCCTGTTCTTCAGTCCTTCGCTCTTCCTTGCATATTGTCCAAAGTCATCGGTGGCAGCTACACACCCGTCGAGGTTCCAATTTTAAGCGCAGTCAAGGTTGCTACACCACTATCCGCTGGGGGCTAAAATACATATCGTCTAACCGCTAAGAAGAAACTCTACGCGTTCATACTGATTCAGATGATCAGACAGCAACACTCCTAAGAGACCCATCATCATATTTATGTTTTACCATTGAAAACAACACCAAAAACTGGCCTGCACAACTACAATTCTCAGTTGGTAACGACAATTTCTGCCACGCAAAGAAGAAAGATTTCCACTAAATCTGAAAAGTCGAGCTCCACAAATCAGCAATTTTTAACATTAGTCACCATTTATAATTACAACTACCAAGGCAACATAACGATCATCGTAAACAACTACACCATCATACCACAACAACAGTTTAGCAGCAACGTTAACTACAACTACAAGTCCAGCAACTACAACAGCATAAGCAGCAGCGACAACAACACAACAGCAGTAGACACGGTCGCTGCCTAACAACAACGACAACAGCAACACATCAGCAGTAGACACGGTCGCTGCTGAACAACAACAATACTAGCAGCAGCGACAACAATAACAACAATTGCGTTGCACAGCAAATACGCATATAAAAAAAAAACAACAACAACAGCAGCTTGTTACGCTACAGCGCAGTCAGCAACAATGCCAACATCAACAGCGCAGTCAACGTCAACAGTGCAGCCAACGTCAACAGCACAACCAACGTAAGCAGCGCAGCCAACGTCAACAGCGCATTCAACGTCAACAGCGCAGCTAACGTCAACACAGCAGTCAACGTCAACAGCGCAGCCAGCGACACAGCCAGCGTTGCAGTTAATATCAATAATTTTTTTTTTTATAAATTAAATTAAAATTTAAAAAAAAATTGTAATATATACATAATAATTGTAATAGCTTATCACGAGGCACACACTTAGCTTTATACACGGTTGGCAAACGATCGGGTCGGAAGAAATACTTGCGACAGCACTGAAATTACCTAAGTTTTGGACGTCTTGTCCCGACGCATGGTTCGCCCATGCAGAGATACAATTTCAAGCGAAAGGAATTTTAGCTGACAAGACCAAGTACGAATATCTCGTAACCGCTCTTCCTCAAGACGTTATAATAACAGTGCTTGATTTTATTCAAAAACCTCCTTCGTCAAACTTGTACGATGGGTTAAAAAGAATATTGATTGACCGACACTCTTTAAGTGAGACCAAGAGGTTCGACAAAATTTTTTCTGGAACCGATATGGGTGACCAAAAACCCTCTCAATTCTACAGGTCACTATTGCTATTAGCCGGATCATCAGCCGATAACGACTTAATACATAAAATTTGTCTTCGTAAGCTACCAAAAAGTCGTAATATAGCTTTGACCAGCTCGAGTCACAGAGAACTAGACGAACAACTAAAACTCGCTGACAACCTATGGGAAGTCATTTCAGAATCCAAAGTCGCTTCAGTTCATCGCTCGACGAAATCATTCCAACAGTCAGAGTTAGCGATGATTACACAAGCTTTCACAGAGACAACTTCCAAAATTTTGGACAATTTCAATAAATTGGCCATTGAGGTCCAAGAGTTAAAGAACGAACGATTTCGTAACCGTTCAAACTCGAAGGAGACAAATTTCAGAGGTGTTTCAAGACGTAGATCCCCGTCAAGAAGTGTACCCTGACAACGTCCTGCCAACTGGGTATGTATATACCATTTTAGATTTGGTAGGGCAGCCAAACGATGTGAACAACCATGTTCATTCAATCAAAACGACACACAGCATAACACAACACCACACAATACGACAAACTAAGTGATTCCATCATTGCGACGGCTAATGATGGAAGTCAGACAACACTTACACGCCGTCTATTTATTTACGACAATGACAGTCACATTAATTTTTTGATCGATAGTGGCGCAGAAGTTTCAGTACTTCCAATAAATAAATTCAAAGCCAACAAGAAAAATTCAGACTTAATTCTAACAGCTGCGAACGGTAGCACCATTACAACTTACGGAAAGAAATTATTAAATATTAACTTAAAACTGAGACGCAATTTTCCTTTTACATTTATACTAGCAGACATTACACGACCTGTCATAGGAGCGGATTTCCTCTCAAAATATGGTCTCTTGATAGATTTAAAACGTAAGAAACTAATCGATCCACTTACACAATTATCAGTTAACGCAATTACAGTATTCACAGACACAACACTACCCAAATTATTTACACTTAACAACAAATACACGAATATACCTAAAAACTTCCCATCTCTTACATCGGAACCAGACTACAACAAAACAGTTAAACACAAGACAGAACATCACATAATTACAGAAGGACAGTTACCTTTTTCGAAACCAAGACGTTTAGACACAAACAAGTACAAAATTGCCAAGCAAGAAATCGACTTTCTAGTCAAAGCAAGCATCTGTCGTCCATCAGACTCCATGCCAGCTTCTCCTCTACATCTTGAACCTAAAAAAGATGCAAACGACTGGAGACCCTGTGGCGACTACAGAAGACTTAACGCCGTTACAGTTCTAGACCGCTACCTTTTACCACACATACACGACTTAGCTATTAACTTACACGACAAGAACATTTTTTCTAAATTAGACTTAGTAAGAGCATACCATCAAATTCCTATGGCCACTACAGACATACACAAGACCGCAATCACAACACCATTCGGAATGTTTGAGTTCTTGAGAATGCCGTTTGGATTAAGAAACGCAGCTCAAACATTCCAACGTTTCATAAACGAAGTGTTGAAAGAACTCGAATTCGTTTTCATATACCTTGACAATATACTAGTAGCAAGCGAGACAGAAGAAGAACATCTCAGACATCTAAATTTAGTTTTTGAACGTTTAAACCTAACAAATGCATTTTCGGCGTAAACACAATTAATTTTCTTAGTTACAATATTTCAAACAAAGGCATACAGCCATCTCCCGATAGAATTCAATGTATTGTTAACTACCCAAAACCAGAAACAGTTAAACAAATGCAGAAATTCATCGGGATGATAAATTACTATCACAGATGCATACCAAAATTAGCACACACACTCACACACATTTACGACATGGTTCCCTATAGGAACAAACTAACTTGTTTTTAAAAACAACTAATTAAAAAACTAGTTTAAAATAAACCAGTATATGCACTACTTTGAATTATATTAAGGCGGCATCCACTTCAATATATGAAGTAATTGAAATACTACTTAAAAACCAGTGATTGATAAACTACTTTGAATTATATTATGGAAACTACTCTGATGTTGGCATGTTTTAATTGAAAATTTTTATTAGATTACAAGCTTATATATATTTAACCATGTTATTTCATCAAATATTATTAACTTTTGGCCATCAGAAATAGTTTTCAATTGGTTATTTTAAAGCAATTAAAAAATAATTTAATGTAACTAATTTAACAAGTAATTGAAAATATATGCAGACGACAGTCAATTGACTTATTTAGCGGACATCACCATACAAAATAAGTTAGTTCGTTCTATGGAAAAAAGTCAGAATTTCAACTAGTTGTGGTTGACAAAAAACTACTTTATCAACTACTTTTAAATTGGTTGATTTTCCTACAGGGTTACTTCAGCATCTAAAACAAAGAACAAACATCTTACATTGACAAACAACACAATAGAAGCATTCGCAACAATAAAAGAAAGTTTTACTAAGGAAGTGCTACTTAATCATTTTAATAGCAAAGCAAAACTTTCTATTGCTGTGGATGCATCTAACAGTGCTATCGGTGCAGTTTTGCAACAAGAACATGAACAACAAATAGAACCACTAGCTTTCTTTTCTAAAAAATTATCACCATCTGAAACAAAATACAGTACATTTGATCGCGAACTTTTAGCAATTTACCTCACAATTAAACACTTTAGACATTATTTAGAAGGGCGATCATTCACAATATATACAGATCACAAACCACTCATTTCAGCATTACACTCAAAGACAGAGAGAAGCCCAAGACAAACACGACACCTAGCATTTATTGCACAATTTTCCAATGACGTCAGACACATCAAAGGTACACCCAACGTCGTAACAGACGCACTTTCACGAGCTGAGATAGAGGCTTTTACAACCTCAGATATCAATCTCAGAACTCTACACCGAGAACTGACAAAAGATTCAGAACTTCAGGAAATATTAAAAAAAGATACTTACAATTTCAAGCAAATACACATTCCACTACTTAACATTAAAATTTCCCTGTAGGAAAATCAACTAATTTAAAAGTAGTTGATAAAGTAGTTTTTTGTCAACCACAACTAGTTGAAATTCTGACTTTTTTCCATAGAACGAACTAACATATTTTGTATGGTGATGTCCGCTAAATAAGTCAATTGACTTTCGTCTGCATATATTTTCAACCACTTGTTAAATTAGTTATATTTAAATTATTTTTTTAACTACTTTAAAATAACCAATTGAAAACTATTACTGATGGCCAAAAGTTAGTTAATAATATTTGATGAAATAACATATATATAAACTTGTAATCTAATAAAAATTTGCAATTAAAACATGTCAAAATCAGAGTAGTTGCCGCCTTAATATAATTCAAAGTAGTTTATCAATCTCTTGTTTTTAAGTAGTATTTCAATTACTTCATATATCGCTACCTTAATATAGAAAGGCCCTATCTCAAAAGGCCCTAAGTCAATAGGAGAAGGAAAAAAACTTAATAAAAAATGAAGTTCTGTAGTTTCGAATTTTTTGTAAACAAATTTTTTTATTAAAAACTATAAGTGATGTAGCGATGTTACAATTCTTTTTACTGTAGAAATTGCAGAACTTTGTTTTTTATGAAGTTTTTTTCTTCTCCTATAATGTAAAAAAAAATTGAGTTAGGGCCTTTCTATATTAAGGTAACGATATAATGCAAAAAAGAATTATTTAGAATTGAAGTGGATGCCGCCTTAATATAATTCAAAGTAGTTCATATACTGGTTTATTTTAAATTAGTTTTTTAATTAGTTGTTTTTAAAAACAAGTTAGTTTGTTCCTATAGGGTTGGTGCGAACAAACAAATACAGAAACACGTCCATACATACCACAAACATTACGAAAACAGGTTTTTGAACAATTACACAACATTGCACACCCATGTACACGAGCATCTCGACGACTTATTACACAGAGATATTTTTGGCCAAAAATGAAAACACAAATTAACGAATGGTCACAGAAACGAATAATATGTCAAAAAGCAAAAATACATAGACACACAAAAACAGTTCCACAGAAAATAGACATTCCACACGGTCGTTTCGAACATGTTCATGTCGATTTGGTAAACCCCTTACCAATATCTAATGGTTACAGATATCTGCTCACCCTAGTTGATAGAAAAACACGTTAGCACGACGCGTATCCACTCAAAGATACCAACGCCAGTACTGTCGTTGACACACTTCATAGGGAATACATTTCACGTTTTGGAGTTCCTCTGGAAATTGTTTCTGATCAAGGTCCTCAATTCACGTCCGCAACATTTAAAAACTTTGTCAAAAATCTAGAAAGCAAACACATTACCACCTTTGCTTATCATCCACAAGCTAACGGAATGGTAGAACGATTTCATAGACAGCTCAACACTTCTTTAATAGCGAGCAAAAATCAAACAAACTGGTGCACAGAGCTGCCACTAATTCTTCTGGGATTCAGGTCCACGGTCAAAGAAGATATTAAGGCTTCACCTGCTGAAATGGTATTTGGTCAAAGTCTCAGGTTACCCCAACAAATAGTAATACACGACAGTAAAAATTTTAATTCGTCGGACACCTTGTCCAAGCTTAAAGAGGTCGTAGAAAATAAACAATCAAAGATTGCACATCATAACTCTAACTTCCAATCATATATACCTCGAGCACTCAGTACTTGCAAATTTGTCTTCGTTCGCAATGACACAATTCGCAAAACTCTCCAAGAGCCGTACGATGGTCCCTTCGAAGTTATTGAGAAAACACCAAAATTTTTCAGAATACGCAAAAATAATACTAACATTACAGTCAACATATAACGAATCAAACTCATTAGACACTGAAACAGCACAAACACATACAACCAAAATTAAAAACACCAAAGTACACTTTAACCTTTTAGCCAACATGACAAAATTTTTTAAAAAAAGGGAGGGGGAATAATGTGATGACTCAATACCACCACAAAATAACACGATAAATTCACAAACTGTATCGTCTCAAATTTATACTCTAACGAATTCTACTTTGTTTATTCTTATTATTACGATCAAGATTTCTTTGAATTGAAAATTTTATTAATCAAAAATTTTCAAATATTTTTTATGTTGTAAAAATGTAATTGAACTAAAAAGTTGTGAAAATTTATTTCAACAAAAGTGTTGTAAAAAATATATTCAAAAATAAAACATCAACAAATATAATTTGTTTGCACCAAACATGTATAAAACTTGTAAATTAATAAAAAACAGTTTTATGGGATCACGCTAGCGAAAAAAATATTTTTCAATGCTAACATCATATATTAAGTCAGCGACTCCATTATACTACCAGCACATGTATAAAACTTGTAAATTAACAAAAAACAGTTTATGGGACCGCCCTAGTGAAAAAAAATATTTTTCAATACTAACGTCATATATTAAGTCAGCGACTCCCTTATACTACCAGCACATGTGTAAAACTTGTGAATTAACAAAAAACAATTTATGGGACCACCCTAGTGAAAAAAATATTTTTCAATGCTAACATCATATATTAAGTCAGCGACTCCATTATACTACCAGCACATGTATAAAACATGTAAATTAACAAAAAACAGTTTTATGGGACCGCTCTAGTGAAAAAATGTTTTTCAATGCTAACATCATATATTAAGTCAGCGACTCCGTTATACTACCAGCACATATATAAAACTTGTAAATTAACAAAAAACAGTTTTATGGCACCACCCTAGTGAAAAAAAAAAATTTTTCAATACTAACATCATATATTAAGTCAGAGACTCCCTTATATTACCAGCACATGTATAAAACTTGTAAATTGACAAAAAAAAATGTATGGGACCACCCTAGTGAAAAAAATATTTTTCAATGCTTACATCATATATTAAGTCAGCGACTCCATTATACTACCAGCACATATATAAAACATGTAAATTAACAAAAAACAGTTTTATGGGACCACCCTAGTGTTAAAAATATTTTTATTTTCTAACGTCAGATATTAAATCAGCGACCCCCTTATAAGTACTGTCTGTCCATTTATATTAACATATTTTTAAATCGCAAGCCTAGCCGCTAAAAATGTTCCCACCGCAACTAACAGTTTTTAGTCACCGAAACGAGCCCCCGAAACAGTGCACCGGCAAGCATATAAGCGTGCCCCAGCTAGCACACAGGCTGCTCTGTGCTGTGCACCGGCTACGCTCCGGCTCCGTGCTCGTATGCGATAAAATTGTGCCGGGGCAAAAATAATTTCACACCGGACATGTGAACGTGCTATTTTGTTTGTCCCCAGCTCCGAATAAAGTGTGCTGGTGCTATTGAAAAAGCACCGGCACCGCAGTGCGGGCAAACAATTTTTGCTTAGCACATTTATTGGTGCTGTGCTGGGTGCAACTCATCAGCACAATGGTTGGTGCAAGTGCTAAAATGTACGCACATGTGTGCTCCCGGTGCGGGCTTTCTTAACTCTGATTTATACTATACAGCTGAACTGGTAAGAGTATATTTACTTTGTAAAATATTTATTAAGGCCCAGAAACAGCCGTGGCTGGTAAAGAAAAGTATATTTATTCTTGATCAGAATCCTTCATTGAGTATTTAGTTTTTCATAGACATTAATTTTTCTACGCGAGGTATAGATCACCCGGCGGACCGCGTGGTTGTGAAATTAAACTTAAAAATTATTGAAAGGAGCTGAAAGTAGCAGCTAGAAATCGCACACGATCGTTACTTCTTTCTAATTTAAATTTTTTAACAGAAACTCTTTTCTTGTAAAACTTGCGTACGAGAGTTTTTAAGTTTTCTTAGAGCTTATTTTGCGTGTTGTCGAAGTTTCCAATTTCATTGATCGAATATTTACAAAATGAGCAAACAAAAACGAGAGTTTGAGTGCGTTAACCATCAAGATAATTTCTGTTACGTGTGCGGTGAATACTCGTCAAAAAAAATTAACGTAACTTTACCTGTTTGCTAAGAGAGCATTATCTGCAATACTTTGGAATAGCAACGGAAAATGTTGATAAGCAATGGACACCAAGTATCATATATCTTTCTTGCCATATGAACCTTATGGGATGGGCTTCTGGATCGAAAGAATATGTATTTAGAGATGTATTATATAATTTTAGTCAAGGCTGTTAATCACTTTCTCAAAAAATAAGCGTGCTCAATTTACATGAAATTTATTCTAAACCATATAAATTCTAAATATAAACTAATGCTACGAAAGTGAGTCGCTCAAAATGTAAGCGCACTCAAAATGTCAGCAGCTGACTTTTTTGGAAAAGTGAGCGTGAAAAGTGACTTTCTTTTATTTAGTATTTATATAGCATTTAAATACTTAATTTGAAAATATGGAATTTTGATACCATCACTCAATTGCTCATAAGTCCGTTATTTATCCATAGATTTTCTATGTCAATAACTCATTTGCTTTTTAAAAATGTGGTCTATACGCAAATAATTTTTTTATATTTTTTGTAAATTTTTTACTATTTTTGCATGGCGTTAGAATGAATTCGATACGTCCAATGTATAAGTTGGTAACTCAAAAATAGTCATTTTTGGGTATGACCATTTAAGTGTTGTTTTTGTTATTAAAAGAAAACCAAAATTGCGAACAGGGTTTCGTTTATTGTAGTTGAAATTAATGTCTACCGGCTATTAAATCGCTGTAGTTTTTATAAGCATATGCAAGGAGATATTTAACCATTGAACTTATAATTTGGACAAAAAAAAAAAAATTAATGCAAGTTGTAACTGAAGTTACCAACTTGTTGTATACAGCAATTTTTATATTTTCATGAAAAAAGTTGGCAACTGAACTTATCAAAGTGAATTAAGCAAAATACTTGTGCATTAAGTTGGTATAACTGACTTACTTACTTACTTGCAACCATCGTTTTTTTTTTCAGTAAAATAAACTAATAACTTTGTATATGAAGTTACCAACACAAACTTTCTTTGTTTGTCGCATGCATAAATTGGTAAACGAAGTTACCAACAGACAAAAAAAAAAATTGTGTGCAATATATTTGTAACTTAAGTTGCCAAGTTTTTGCATGGAGGACTTACCCACATATAGTGAAGTTGTAAGTATTAAAATAGTTGTCAATCCCTCAAACTTTAAGCTATAGGTCCATAAAATTGTCACCACATGGAGTCAAATGCGCAGATTTTGATAAGCATTTTGATCGCTTATAAAGTTTATACGTTGAACGTATCGAATTATAGATTTTAATTTTGACTAAAAAATTAATTTTTTTTAACTTTGGTGAAACAACTGTCGACAAAAAAATTTTAAATAAAGTTACAAAAATTATATTTTCACATATTTTGTTTTATGTACACTTCATCCTCAACATAAAAGACTAGATTTAATTTTACAATAAAAATTCCTAAAGAAATTTCAGTCATATTTTTCATTACTTAGAACTTGTTTAAAAATTTCCGGCTTGCCTTTAATGTAATTGTAAAACTCTGTGCAAGTCAAATTAAAATTGACTTTGCATTGAATTATGCTTTCTACCGCTCTAATGTTCAGCGAATTTCTTTCCTTAGTCCACTGAGATAATGATTTATGATTATGATTTTGACTTTCAGTAAAGTTCTTTAAATATGCAACCTCCTTAAAGCATTCATCAGGTATTGTTATATTTTTTCACTTAAATACATTATAGTTTTTTGAACTTCTGTCGACTTTGGTACATTATTTAAGGTTATCCAATCAAAAACATCATATTTATTTAAATGAAAAGTCCATTGTTCCAAATAACTATTTGCTGTATTAAAAATATGTTTCGCATCCTCTTCAAAAATAAATATTTTTCTTGAATATAAACCGCTTTGTTTTAATTGGTCTAAAATAATATTTGTTTGGTTTCCAAAAAATGTATTTTCAAACCTGTCTATTAAACCACCTTTAGTGTCATTTATTAGTTTTAACACTTCCATAATTGTATTGTGTATTTTAAAATTTTTTTAATTTGTTTTTCAATCATGACAGATTGGCAGTGAACAAATGACACATAAACTTCAGCTAAAGCAAGGTTGATTTATAAGGTTGTCGCAGGGCTGATCGCACTCTCTTCTCAGTACCCATAATTGTCAAAACCAGCCAATTTTGCGAATGACTACGAAAGAAAAACGGATGATAATAGAGAGCACTTGCAGATTTTCTATGAGATGTCAACTTCGATTTGACAATTATGGGCACTCGCTCTCTCCCTTGCGACAACCTTATAAATCAACCTTGAGCTAAAGGAATGTGCTGTTCGTCAGCAAAAAAAATGTGCACGTGGCTTCCACATTTGCAAGATTCTTTCTATAGCGGGTACTTATGAGAGCCACAGGCTTCTTCTATAAGAAAGAATTCATTTGTAAGTTGTGTCCGCATTGTCGCAAAATTATTTAAGCCGCTCCGTTCTTACAGTAAATATAGAAAAAATATTTATATATTTTAATCACCACAGATTTCACATCGATTGACATCACATACACAGCAGTCGAAACCAAATTCCACCAAATTCCATAAAAAGGCACGTATTTAATTAATATTTCTACAAAATTTGCAACTGCATGCTGAGCCAAAACGTTATTTATTAAAGCTGTTGATTTGGTTCTAGCGTTTGATTGCTTTGCTGCTTTTTCCGAGTCCGGATACAAGAGTGCACTTAGTTTAGTAGTACAATCTACTGAGCTAAACGATTGATGGTGATCAATAATTTTATATGCAGTTGTTAACTCAGCGGCAGAGATCAGTTGACAGTGTGTGGTGTTTTGTTTCACATAAATCGAAGAAATGTCTTTTAAAGTTGAAGCTTCACAAAGCATTGATTTATCTTTGGCACTTGCGATGTGGTCAACAATGTCTAACCGTCCACCGTGTCTTATGGAAATATAACAACCGCACACCGTGCACAAAGAATCGTGATCACTTCTACCTCGTTTTATAAAGGACCACTCTGCTGTTACAGCAGTTACAGCAGTTACAGCAGGCAGAGAAAACAAGCACACAATAAATTAAATGAAAGACAGCTGTTGCTAGCAAGTGATTGGATTTTGCAGGTGATTATCAATTATCGATTATTGGTAGGGAGGAGCTCAACTTACTGAAGATGAAAGATAATCTGACTACTATTCCACATTTAAAAAGTAGTTGCAAATTTTAAAAATGTATTTTTGCAAATTTGCTCCTAATTAAACCTTTAAATTGGACCCTTTTAAGATAAATCCGGGACATGTTAACGTTGGGCCGAGACACCGGGACAAACAATCAAACACCGGGACGTATGCCAGCCCTATACAATGGATGGACATTTTTGAATATGAATACTCACGACTAGGTGTAGAACAAGACACTAATAAAATTGAGATATTAAGACTTTTTTTAGATAAGTCATGCACGGATTGGTACAGTTCAATGCTTATTAAGTGGACAATAGACTCCGAGTGGGAATTGTGGAAAAAAAACTTTGGCGACACTTATACAAATAGAGGGTGGACTCCAGAAAGACAGGAATTTGAGTTCAAATATATAAATGGTTCCTTGCTAGACTACGCGATAAAAAAAGAACAACTTTTACTACAAATGAACAAGTCAATGGACACATCCATTCTAATTGACTTAATAGCTGTGGGACTAAAAAAAAAACGAAATGGCCATTTCAGCTCTTGAAAGGACTTTGACCGAGCTTCTTATGATCAATTGTGTTGTGTGTGATGTGAAATGTTTGCACACAAATGATTGAGAACTTGACCTACATGTTTTTTTACGCCGACTCCGAACGGCTTATGTTCTCAAGCTTTTCATGGCATTTTTTACTCTCTGAGGTTTGCACAGAAAAATTAATTCAATTGAAAAAACTTTCTGTGTCGTATGGAGGATTCAGACCTGGGTTCTCTGGCGTAGGAGTCACACACTCTGCCCACTACGCCACGGCCGCCACTAGCTGTGGGACCACCAAACTTTATATTAGATAGAATTGACAGAAACAAGCAAAAAAATACTGAGAACCTTTTTAATGAAGTCAAAGGCTTAGAGCACTTAATAAAAACAAAAATGTTTGCTAAAAGAAGTATTAACAAATCATATATTGAGAACAAAATGGGATCAACTGAAAAAAAAACACCATGCAAAATATGTGAACAAAAAGGGAAAAGGTATTCGCTATCACCCTGGATCAAGTAGTTGCTGGTTTAAAGACAACAATAATGACAAATTCAGAAAAGATCACGTACAGACCGCCAACCCTTCAGAGCTAGAAGTTGAATAAAATGAAGATAATCCAAAAAACTAGTTGTACCACCATTAATTAAAATAAAGTTACTGTTAAATGACACAACAGAAGTTTCAGGAATCTATGACTCAGGGTCTCAAATGTGTCTCTAATAAATTCAAAATTATTGAAAATAAAAGATACAAAAATCAATAATTTAAAATTGGTAAACTTTAAAACAATTAATGGTGAGAAAAAGACAAATGGAATGGTAAAATTAAAAATAAAAATTTACAATATCGAAAAATACATGAATGTTTTCGTTATAGAAAATAAAGATTTTAATTATGAATTTCTTATATTAGTTAATAATCACACAAGACAATATTTTTAAAACTAATGGAGATGTGAATATTCCTGATTTTTCAGGTGACACACAACCAAATGAAACGAAATTTTTCCCCAACATTTTGAAAGAAACTAATAAACAAATCAAATTTAATGAACATTTAAAAAAAAATTAATTTAATATGTCAGTTAATCACTTTAAAGTTGATCCACAATCAAAAATTGATAATTGAATTTACATATATAAATTAGTTTTTGCTAAAGGCAAATACGATATCGGTACTGTGAAAGACTACGAAGCATATATTGATCTAATGACGGACAAATATTGTTATAAACGTCCATATAGGTGCACATACAGGATAAAAAAGAAATAGAAGAACAGATAGCAAAACTTTTAGATAAAAACTTGATCGAAGAATCATATAGTCCATTTGCTCAACATTTGCCCCAGTGACTCTAGCCTTTAAAAGAGAAGAAAATAGAAAATCAAGATTATGTATAGACTTTCGAGAATTAAATAAAATTGTAGTTCCACAATCACAACCTTTCCCTCTGATTGAGGATTTTATGATAAAAATCAGGAACTGCACATTTTTTTCAACCTTAGATATAAATTCAGCGTTCTGGTCAATTCCCTTAAAAATACGTACATTATCAATGGACATTCCTCCCCTTTGGTCTAAAAACCTCCCCAACTATTTTGCAAAGCATATTAAGCAACATCATAAGAAAATACAAACGCTCAAGCTTCGCAGTTAACTACATCGATGACATCTTGATTTTTTCAAAAACTTTTGAGGATCACATAATGCATTTATCACAACTATTGGAAGGAATTCTAGCTGAAGGTTTTAGGTTAAAGTTCTCAAAATGCATTTTTGCGTCAAACTCAGTAAAATATTTAGGTCATATTATAGAAAATAACCACTAAGAGATAACCTAATTTCAATAAGAAATTTCCCAACTCCGGAAAAACAAAAAAATGTTCGGCAGTTCTCAGGAAAAATAAATTATTACAATAAATATATACCACAAAATGCAATCATCCTAGATCCTTTACACAATTTATTAAGGAAAAATCAAAAATTTATCTGGTCATAAGAATGTGAAAAATCTTTTAATGCAATAAAATCATTGCCTTGTTCACAAACAACTTTAAGAATTTTTGACCCAGATTTACCAATATTTATATATACAGATGCAAGCATACAAGGATTGGGAGCAGTGTTAAAACAGCAAGAAAAAAATGGACATGAAAAACCAATAGCATATTTCTCAAAGAAATTAAATGAAGCTCAAAAACGGAAAAAACCAATTTATTTAGAATGCTTAGCAATAAGACAAGCTGTAAAATTTTGGCTCATTGAAAAAAATTCAAAGTATACACAGATCACAAGCCTTTGATAGCCATGAATATAAAGTCTAGAACTGATGAGGAATTGGGAGACTTAACATATTATCTGTCTCAATATGATATTGAAATACAATACAAACCAGGAAAAAGTAACCAGGAAGCAGATTGCCTTAGCAGAAATCCAGTTCTAGAACCGGATGTAAAAACATAAGAATTTAAAAATCGTAAATTTAATTAGTTTAGATGACATACAAAAGGACCAACAAAACAACAAAGAACTTCAAGAGAAAAAAATAAATTGATACTTAAAACCGATATTTATTATAAAAAAAGTAAAAAAGGTATTAAAATTTGGTAATCAGAAGATCTGAGCAAAATTTAATAAAAAAATTTACATAATACCTATTGTTACATTGGGAAAATGCAGTTGCAACACAAAATCACACCATTTTTCACCGCAAAAAATATGACCAACATAAAAACAATTTGTGATCAGTGTGAAATAAGTTTAAAAAAGAAATCAAGAAGGAAATCTAAAATTGGCTTATTATCACACTTGGGCCCAGCGACGTATCCATTTGAAATTGTATCCATAGATACAATCCGAGGTTTTGGAGGCTCTCGTTCCACAAAAAATTACTTAAATCTGCTAGTGGATCATTTAACAAGGTACACTTATATTCAAAACTCCCAAGATTTCATAAAATTAACAAGAAATGTAACACAAGGCCATGACATAAACATAGTTTTAGCGGACCAATACCCAGGAATAAATTCAAAAGAATATAAGAAATTCCTAAATGAGAAAAACATAAGATTGGTTTTCACTGCGGTTGATTCACCTTTTTCAAATGGCCTAAATGAAGGACTAAATCAAACACTAGTAAATAAAATAAGATGCAAAATAAATGAAAATGAAAGGAAAAGGGCATGGACAACCATAGCACGAACATGCACAGACATGTATAACAAAACAGAATGTAAAGGAAATCGATGACACTTAAAGACATTCATCGTATTTCTTTATTATTAATCTTTCCCGCTCAAACGATTGGTGTGGTAACACTGCAAAGTAAAGTACACAAGAAAGACCATAGCTAACAATTAAAGAAAGAGGGAAAACATTTACAAATTAAAGGAAGTGTCAGACAAGAAACATCAAATAGAGAGAAAGCATTTACAAAGTAAAACTAAATTTAAGACAAACAATTAATTAAAGAACATCTAAATATAAGAATTAAACATTAATAAAAAAAGGAACAATATCTGAAATAAAGGCTTTAAATGTTGTTTCTTTTGTTTACAGGTAACATTGTAAATAATATTATATAATGTAAAAATAAATATCCACTTTTGTTTACAGAGAAACGCAATTGAGTTTTATTTCAGAAAAAAAACATTGCCAATTTAATAAATCTTAAAGACGGATAGAACATATTATATATATATATATTATGTATAAAATATATATATATATTATACATAAATTATATATATATTATGTATAAATTATATATATATATATATTAATGTATACATTATATATATATATTATATACTAGCTGAAAACCCGGCTTTACTCGGGAGTTAATTTATATAATTTTTGAATTCTTTCGTCGATTTGAAAAAACTTCACAAACTTATGAAGGAATTTTATGTGCATCTTTTGAACCGGTAACTTCGGCGAAATGAGCAAAATGTAGGTTCAACATCTAAAAATCATAAGAAAAAGTTAGGAAAATTGTGATGTGTGTTGTGCGTGCCGATCGCTTGCAAAAGTATATTTTCAAATTTTATATTTTATTCAATAAATTGGACATTTTTAAAAACTTCAGAGCAAACAATAATTTTAAGCAATCACTTATGTAAATTTCCTCATACATAAATGCTCTATTTTGACCTCGTGTCATAATCTTACTGTAGCGTTTGATGTGTCATGCAATAACAATAGAGTTCAGCTACTACAGCTATATCGCACTTCCTCAGCATTAACCCATCTAAAGCCACTACCCAGTAATCATTGAAAATATCAATGTTATGGATACCCGTGACCACAAACAAGTTAATGTGGGAAAAATTTACCCACCAATGAATGGGTTGGGCTCAGGGACAACACAAGACGTAACAACTAACCATGCGTATACATAGATCTATTTACACAACTAATTTTAATCTACTTTTGAGTTGACCTTTTGACAAATTAACATCAAAAACGCTACAATTGTTAACAAAGGAACTCATGCGATTTAAATGAGCAGTAGCCATATAATTTGTTCTACTAAATGGCAAATTAATTAAGTTGTTAGCGTTTCTACTGCTTCTACGGTTAGTGTTAAAATTTATGTGAGAAAGAAGTTCTGGAGAATCGAATACACCTGTTATGAGCTGGTGTAAATATACGATATCTGCCGATTTCCTTCGATCACCTAAAGACTGCATTTTTAATAGTTTTAAACGATCCGCATAAGGAGGAAGGTCTAATATGTCAGTTCCACTTAAGCCCCTTAGAGCAAACTGAACAAAAGAAAAGGAACGGTTTCATAGATAAACTATAAGATCAAAATACCTTAAACATGATCACAGCGCCATCTACCGGGTACAATTGTGAATCTGAACCATCCAGGGATTAACTCAAACACACACAAAAAATTTCATCAATATCAGTGCAGCCGTTAAGGAACAGTTTAATAACATACACACGTACAAATTGGACAACAGCGCCCTCTAGTTTCGAGAAAGAGCACAAAAGATAGAACCAGAACCCTTGCCGTACTTGAAAATCGCTATTTACAAATTTTCATCCAAATCGCATGAGCAGTTTTAGAGTTTTTTTCCTAATATTGGTACTGAAGCGCCCTCTTGTTTTCAAGATAGCACAAAAAAAGATTAGTCCAAAACACTCATCGTATCAGAAAACCCCTATTTTCCAATTTTCATGAAATTCGGATGCACGGCTTAGGAGTTTTTTGACGTTTTTCAAAATATTTATACTACAGCGCCCTCTGGTGGTCAAGATAGAAGTAAATAAGCCGTAAAAACGCACTGTATCCGAAAACCTCTACTCACAAATTTTCATGCAAATCGGATGAAGGGTTTTGGACTTTTTCGACGTTTTTTAAAATATTTGTACTACAGCTCCCTCTGGTGTTCAAGATAAAACCTAGTTTATAAGTCATGAAAATTCAACGTATCCGAAAACCTCTATATAGCAATTTTCATGTAAATCGGATGCACGGCTTAGGAGTTTTTCGAGGTATTTCAAAATATTTGTACTACAGCGCCCTCTGGTGTTCGAAATAGAACGGTGTAGATAAGTCAAAAAACTCAGCGTGTCCGAGAACTCCTCGATACAAATTTTCATGCAAATCGGATGAACGGTTTCGGAGATAAGCTGAAAAAACGAATGCCTGGATTTCGATCGCAGCGCCCCCTACCGGGTCCAACCTTTTTTACTGGATAAAAAGTAGCCTATGTTATGACCGGGGATATAAGGAACCTAGATACCAAATTTCATTTAAATCCATCCAGTGGTTTTCGCGTGATGCTTTAACAGACAGACAGACAGACAGACAATTTTAAAAATGCGATTTTCGGACTCAGCGTCATTCAAAACGTCCATCGCAAAAAAAATTTCAAAAAACTATTCAATGTACAGATTTGTTTTTTTTACAATTTTATATATATATAGATATAGATTTTTTAAGTTGTGTTTATATAACTCCAATAATTTTTCAATTATTAAAGGTTATATTTTATCGAGCTCTAAGTCAATGTTGCTTTCCGAAGAAAACAACTGAAGGAAAAACAACTAACAACAACAATACACTATATAGGGTATCAATCACATAGCAGACTAGGCAGCTGTTTCGTTGGCCGCTACACCAACTCATCAGTAGCCTTTTTTCGTGATTCTTGCTGTGATCCACTAAGCTCTTAATTTTCTACTTGTTTCACGAATACAATTAGTAAATTACCCTGAATTGCATGTACGAGAATACAAATGATATGAAAGCAGCTTAAAGTTCATCTAATTTGTGAAGCATACTTTCAGGGAAAGGAAGTTCTTTTATTCGAAGATAGATCAAAGCTTTCTAACTACTCAAAGATTTTGTTGTGATAGTTGTTGCTATTCTATTTCACAGTCGATCTTAGCTTCATCAGCTAGCTGATATTTAACTATGACGACATGAAGATTTATTTTGAAAACTTAGATTTTTAATTTATTATGTGTAAACACACACAAATAATCATATTTTCAACCTGAAACACAAATAATCATAGCGACCTGTTTTATAGACAATTCGTCCGGATAGAACGACGCGCAATGAGTCTGAAGCTCGGAAGGCTGCGGAAACGCTCGATGTGTTTATTCAAACTATCTTTGATGATGGTGTTATGAAAACTAGGATGTCGAGTGTCCACAATGCGAGTATTCAAAGTTCTTACTATCGAACAAAAATTAATCAAAAACAAACTCGAATTACAGACTTTCTACGTTAGTAACTACATAATTATTTGCATAGAATGTAGGTTCATACATTGTAACTCTTTGTTTACGTAATATTGAAAATTTACGTAATTGGTAATTAATGTTTAATTTACGTAAATGGAAACTTATCTAACTGTACATTTAAATACAAACATATACAAATAAATACAAACATACTAAAAAAAACAAGCTTAATTTATACGTCCGTTTTGTGCGTCGTCCGGTAAGTACGACCTAGTTTCGCCGGTCCCTTGGAGGTGATTATATCCGGATTCTACTGTATTACATATATTACTTACTTAGGTAGTAATAACAACCCATGTCCGGGTTTCGGCCGACATCATCAGCTCTCGCCAGGCGCCTTTGCTTTGCGCGCGCCTTCTCCAATCGGATACACCAAGTGCGGAAAGGGCTTCCTCAGCCTGGTCCATCCATCGGAGGCATGGTCTCCCTCGTCGTCGTTGACCAGCGACCCTCGCCTCGAGCACTTTTTTCGCTGGAGCTTCGTCGTCCATACGATGGACATGACCCAGCCAGAGTAGTCGCTGCACAGTTATACGCCGAACTACGTCAATGTCTTCGTAGAGCTCATACAGCTCGTGGTTCATTCGGATGCGAAAGTCATCGCCGACTCGAACAGGACCGAAGATTTTTCGAAGAACTTTTCTGTCTAACACCCCCAGAGCGGCTGCGTCAGTTTGCGAAACTGACCCATGCCTCAGCGCCATAAAGCAGCACAGGTAGAACGAGAGCCTTGTACAGTGTTAGTTTTGTCGATCGAGAGAGGGCTCTGGAACTTAGTTGCTTACTGAGCCCGTAGTAGCACCTATTAGCAATTATTGTATTAGCAATGATTTTGGGAGTCTAAACGCCGCGCATCCTTGTTTGTAGACAGCATATACTTTGTTTTACCCTCATTTATTCTCCAACCCACTTTGGCTGATTCATTTTCGATAGCGGCGAAAGCAGCAGTAACATCTCTCTTGGTTCTGCCTACAATATCAATATCATCAGCGTACGCACGGAGCTGGACACCTTTATAGAAAATGGTGCCATTACGATGCACATCGGCCTTTCGTACGATCCCCTCCATGATGATGATGAAGAGATCGCAAGACAGTGGATCGCCGCCTGAAACCTCTTTCGGTATTGAAGGTTTCGGAGAGGTCATTTCCTACCTTGACGGAGCTGCCTGTGTTGCTAAACGTCATTCTGCAAAGTCTAATCAGCTTTGCAGGTATACCGAAGTCAGACATTGTTGCGTATAGGCAATCCCTTCTCGGGGTATCGAACGCAGCTTTAAAATCGACAAAGAGATGGTGTGTGTCAATTTGATTTTCGTGGGTTTTCTCTAGGATTTATCGTAGCGTGAAAATCTGGTCTATGGTGGACTTACCAGGTCGAAAGCCACACTGATAAGGTCCAATCAGTGTTTTTGTAATCGGATTTAATCTTTCACATAGTACGCTTGAGAGAACCTTATATGCGATGGATATAAGAATGATACCTCTATAACTGGCGCAGATTGTAGGGTCTCCTTTCTTAAGTATAGGGCACAGTACGCTGAGGTTCCAATCGTCGGGCATGCTTTCTACTAGCCACATTTTGCTGATGAGCTGATGCATGCGCCTTATCAATTCATCGCCCTCGGTTTTAAACAATTCAGCTGACAGGCCGTCAGCACCCGCTGCTTTATTGTTTTTGAGTCGTTGGATAGCAACTCGGACCTCTTCATGGCTAGGTGGTAGTACTTCCACTCCGTCATCGTTGATTGGTGGCTCTGAACTGCGCTCTCTATTGGCGGCATTGGCGAAATCGTCTCCAGTAAGTAAATTGGAGAAGTGCCGTCTCCACAATCTCAGCACACACTGTGTATCCGTATTCAGATTTCCATTTTCGTCTCTACAAGTGACCTAAAAACAACTGCGAAACGTGAGCATAAAGAAATTTGCGATGAACGGCTGATTTTGACACCAATCTCGCTTTATTCTGCTTTCTACTCCATTCCTCTCCGAGTCGACCCTACCTTATAATTCTACCATGCCCTGATATAACTCTAGTTCCTCACGCTCACGCTTTTCCTGCTCTCTTTTCTTGCGTCTGAAAAGACGCCTTTCTTCCTTCCTCTTTTCACGGTAGTTTTCTCGCATGGCTCGCGTTGCAGCTGACTGCAGCGTTTTTCTGTATGCGGCGTTTTTTACTGCTGTCGCGATGCGACACTCCTGATCGTACCATTGGTTCCGAGGTTGCGGGCGCCGGAAACCAATGACTTCTTCAGCGGCAGCGCGCATGGAGTGGGATATATGCGCCCAAAGTCCGCCGGCGTCGTCGAGTCCAGAGGTTGGTTGGTTGAGCTTAACCGAGAGTTGAGCGGAGTAGGCTTCGGCAGTCCGTTGTAATTGCAGCATAGCGACATCTAGCTTTCGTTGCATTCCTGTGCGTATGTTCTTTGCATTGCATAATCGCATGCGGATTTTGGCTGCAACAAGATAATGGTCGGAGTCAATGTTGACCCCCCGAAATGTACGCACATCTAGAACACTAGAGGCATGCCTTCCGTCGATTACAACATGATCAATTTGGTTTCGCGTTTTTTGAACCGGGGACAGCCAGGTGGCCTTGTGGATGTCGAGGTGCTTAAATCTGGTGATACTAACTACCATGTTTCGTGCCGCGGCGAAGTCGATCAGTCTTAGACCGTTGTTCGTGGAGGTCTCATGAAGACTGAACTGACCGACAGTGGGGCCAAAGATGCCTTCCCTTCCAACTTTCGCATTAAAATCGCCGAGGACTATTTTCACGTCATGGACCGGAAGGTGGTCATATACGTCCACAAGACTAGCGTAGAAAGCGTCCTTGACGGCTTCGTCCTTTTCCTCTGTCGGGCCGTGCGCGTAAATAAGGCTGATGTAGAACAATTTTGCCTTGATGCGGATCGTGGCCAATCTTTCGTTGACAGGTGTGAACCGGGAAACAAGGTGGCATAGTTTCCGGCTAACGACGAATCCCCATCCTAATTCGCGCTTCTACGCATGGCAGCTGTAGTAGATATTGCAGTGTGCTTGTTTAGAGCAGCCTTGCCCTAAACCATCGCATTTCCTGGATGGCGGTGATGTCAGATTATATATATTAGGGTATATATGTAATCATATTATATTAAAAAAAAACACTTTTTCGCAAAACAACCGAGATAGTGCGTAAAATGGATGTAATATGAAAACCAAAATTAAAAAAAAAATTTTTAATTTGAGATAGTGCTACCAGCGGTTTTCTGTTTTCGTTAGAGAAAATATTGAAAAAAGCTTTAAAGTTAATATATTCATATTTCTCTTATTCTGAATCATACAATTATGAAATTTTGATAGCATAAGTACAATAGATCAGTATTCATAAAAACGTGATAAAATTTTGATTAAGGGGTTACATGACATTGGCAGTTTTTGAAATCGAAAGATTCTAAGAAAAAAAATTTCATGGAAAAATTCCTACGGGTTGAAAAGTTACAGCCGGATTAGTGAGAGCGCATTTTTAATTTTTGCGCTACCTACTTATATATACTTGTATATACTTGTTTTACTTGCCACCTGACTTTTGGTGGTTGTTATTTCATACCTATTTAAAGGGTGAAGGGTGAAGCCCGAATTGCTAAACGATTGCAAAAAAACTATAAGAAACAGCACAACACAAGATAACGAAGGCATACAGTACGAAGCAGGCATGGCAGATTGAAGGTAACCTTTTTTCTTTGTTCACAAACTTTGAACGCGTTTATATCGAAACAATGTTTTCCGTACTGGTTGCGGCACTAGCGGGTTCATTTTTTGACGAAATTTTTTTTTTTTTTGTATTTTTTTAAAATTGATTCGCTATCGTATGACACGAGCTTTTTTTCGATTTTTTATGAATTTTTAAAGTCAATATTTTTGTCGAAAAAACATACTTTCAAATTTGGAACATCACCAAAAATTAAAAAAAAAAGCTCGTGTCATACGATAACCAATTTTGTTAAGATTTAAAAAAGTAATTTTTTTTCCAGATCGGAGAATTTTTGCAACTCCCAGCGCTGCAACCACGAGGCCCCGTTTTTTTCTCTGCCGCCAGTTTGGAGTTCTATAAAACCATGTTGGAGTGAAAAATATATTTTTTTGAATTTTTTTCTTGTAATTTGTTCAATTCTCTACAATAATAAAAAAAATTTTGGAAAAATGTTTGTTTTTGACTGAGTTATGAATTTTTAAAAAAAGGTCTGTTTTCTCTGACGCGAATGTCATGTCCCTCCTTAAAGATTAAAATTTTTTTTTAGGAGGTAGAGTGTTAAAATCTCTTGTAACTATGTTACGCATGGGAATACATTAACTTTTTTAATGAAAACCTATTCTTCAACAACTATTCATTCTATTTTCCAACATTATCTTGTAGACGTCAAATAAACTTGGAGAGTACAGCTAATTTAAGCAACGCAATGGGCAATTTTTAACAAAAAATACGTTATACCAACTAAAAAAACAACAACAAACGAAACACTTGATACTTGATATATTATTATAATGGTCTTGATCTGTAAGTAAGCCAAAAAATATTAGATTTTTTAAAAGTGGCACCGTTTAGAGATATGAGCGTTTAAAGTTGGAAATAAAGGTATGTAGAGAACTATTTTACTTGTACAAACAGGTAAGAACTTGATATTATTGCTATTAATACAGCAACGTAGAGCTTAACTTACTGTCTGACCAGAAACATGTCGTTGTCGGGTTGGCAGGCAGAAACAATGAAAACCTTATGGGAGACAATTGTGGCAGAAAACGACAACAATAACGTCAAGATATACGGTTGCTGCACCAGATCCAACTTCAATAATTGGAATGCCAATTAATTTTTCTATATTTTCTGCTGTTAAAACAATAGGCGGTCAACTTTTTCCTTTCCAGCCATTGCAGGTAATAATTTGCCATCCCAATGTAACACAAATGTATCAGGAATTTAAAAAATTTTCACTCTGTGAAGTATTCATAACCAATCTATAATAAACTTTAATACCTTGAAATTCTCCATAATTTCTGTGCCATGACGCCGACGATATTCTTTGCGCTGTTTTCTCAAACTTGTACAATTAATAACTAGATCTTCAATATTATGACCCAAAGCTTTAGCTGTTGCAGATATAAAATGAACTGCAAATGGATTCGACATATTGCCAGCATCCATGCATGCAAGCATTCTGTCATCTATGAAGCTTTTCTTGCCACGCTTCATTTTCGGGTTGTTAAGATTTGTTACGATTATCAACTGCTCTGCAGATTTTTCAGACTCGCATTCACTTTCATCACTTACATCACATTCTACAGTCAAGTCTAAACAAAAAACAATATGAAAGAACAAAGTTACTCATTGTGTGCTTAAGCAGAATGAAAGAAATACCTTGAGTGCTTTCCCTTCTTTGGTACTTTTCCTTGCGTCGATTTTCTTCTTCTACTCTTTGCGCCTTTCGCTTTTCTTTATTTGCGAGACGTCGGTCTATTGAAATCATCCTACCAACACGACCTTGTTCTCTTTGTTTGATTAAAAAGTCTCTATCCTCCGGAATAGAAATCATTTTTAAGGCATCAACATGTGCAATATCAAATAAATTGTTCAAATTTTCTTTGAATTCGTTTTCTTTTGAACGATGAATTGTAAAGGGAGATTTACAAACTTTTTGCATCGTTCTCCACTCATTATACAATTTTATTAATTTTTCAGCACATGTTCTTTCGTGTAATGTTGGAATACGTGCTCTTTCCCAAAAAGGCAAAATTTCTTCCAACGCCAATTTCCCACTTTCTTTGATTGTTTTGTTTTCACACCGCACATAATAAAAAAAACATTGCAACACTTGCAGTTTTGACGGTAACTTACTTCCAACTATTTTTTTCTCACATTTTCCAATCAAATGCACGTTTGTATCAGCAGATCTAAGTTTAACAAAATTATTTAAAGACATCGCGAAATTTTTAGTATTACTTTTGCAGTTTTTAATTATTTTAATAAACAACCTTTCTCTTCCGCGGAAAACTTCGCAATGACAAAATATTTTACGTTGCCGTACATGTAACTTAATTTTTGATGCTTTTATAGAAAGGGAATTCCCCAAACTAAAAGCAAATACTCGTTCGCTACATTGATATTTTACCAATGTTGCCAGCTATTTGCAACTATAGTGTAAGAGCACTAACACACGATGACATATGCCTGCAAGAAAAAATCACGACTTTTTCGTTCGATAGGCACCCCTTGTAAAGAAGTAGGAAAGGAGGTAAAAATTCAACAAAATGCTGTCATCGCGTTTGTTGAAATTAAAAAAATTAAGTGAATTGCATTTTTTTTAAATAAAAAAGTAGACAACAGCCAAAAAACTAGTGTTTTTCCTATATTTGAACTTTGACCTCAACTTGGCACAGGTTGGCATACTCTGATCGACTTGAAAATTTGCCACATGAATTTTGACATCAAATGTCATATTTAACCAATCCCCGCAACAAAAATTCCAAAAAAAAAATTTAACGCCAGGTCTAATATATATATATTGACGATAAATGAGGGTTAAACAAAGTATATGCTGTCTACAAACAAGGGAGCGCGGTGTTTAGACTCCCACGTTTCATCCGGCAGCTATAACTTTGAAGTAGTCAAGGAGTTTGTATACCTTGGCACCGCCATTAATTCCAACAACGAAATCAGCCTGGAGATAAAGCGAAGAACAATAATTGCTAATAGGTGCTACTACGGGCTCAGTAAGCAACTAAGTTCCAGAGCCCTCTCTCGATCGACAAAACTAACACTCTACAAGACGCTCGTTCTACCTGTGCTGCTTTATGGCGCTGAGGCATGGGTAGTTTCGCAATCTGACGCAGCCGCTCTGGGGGTGTTCGAGAGAAAAGTTCTTCGCATAATCTTTGGTCCTGTTCGAGTCGGCGATGACTATCGCATCCGAATGAACCACGAGCTGTATGAGCTCTACGATGACATTGACGTAGTTCGGCGTATAACTGTGCAGCGACTACGCTGGCTGGGTCATGTCCATCGTATGGACGACGAAGCTCCAGCGAAAAAGGTGCTCGAGGCGAGGGTCGCTGGTCAACAACGACGAGGGAGACCATGCCTCCGATGGATGGGCCAGGCTGAGGAAGCCCTAACCGCACTTGGTGTATCCGATTGGAGAAGGCGCGCGCAAAGCAGAGGCGCCTGGCGAGAGCTGATGAGGTCGACCAAAACCCGGACACGGGTTGTTACGACCACCTAAGTAATTAAGTAATATATATATATTTTGTATGTTTATATATTTTTGCAAAAATTTATTTTGTCATTCATTTATCTAGTGAATAACTCAGTTCGATTAAATTTACTTATAGTGTTTTTAATAAATTTCTTTCAAATGTTGTTGTGCAATAATTTGTGTTTGTCTTATCTTATACGGTCCATGATATGGGGTTTGTAATTTATTTTTATTTTCTAAACCTATAAAAACTAAATCACCTATTTCTATTGTAGCTTCATTCCTATTTCTATCATATTCTATCTTTCTCTTATGTTTAACTGTTTTAATCATATCTCTAGCTCTATTGATAGATGTTTTTAACCTAAGTTTTTAACCTAATTTTAACCTAAAATGCATTAAGCATTAGTGTAATCTTCTATATCGGAAGTGATGGTAGTTCTCCAAATATTAGTTCATACGGTGAATATGATGTATCTACGAGGGGTGGTGTTATACGAAAATGTGTAGTAAGGTACCCATCTATCTAATTCTTAGTCATCTGCAAAAGATAATAAATATTCGTTCAGAACTCTATGATTTCTTATTAGATCTCCAATAGTCTGATGGTGGTATGGGGTCGAAAATATTTGTCGCGAGTTTAGCAATATACATATGATTGCCATCAACTTATTTCTAAATTCTGTACCGCAATCAGATTTAAAGGTTTTGAAACATCCATATATAAGAATAAACTGTTCAACTAGCGTGGTTGCAATTGTCTTTGCTTTTTTTTGTCGCGACAGGAGGTGCTACAATGAATTTGGTAAGGTCACATTGGATAGTTAAAATGTATCGATTATCATTAGATATTTTTAATGGACCTATTGTGTCTATAGATATAGTTTCAAAACTTGTTGGTGTATTCGTTATTGTTAAACTCTCTTCAATATGTCGGTTTATTTTATTTCTGTGACATTTTTCGCAATTGTTTATGCATTCTTTCTCCATTTTTCTCATGCTCTTCCAGATGTGGCGGCCGTGGCGTAGTGGGTAGAGTGTGGCTCATACGCCAGAGAACCCAGGTTCGAATCCCCCATCTGACAGAAAGTTTTTTCAATTGCATTAATTTTTCTGTTCGGCCGTCACCTCTCTTCAGACAATGGCAAACCTCAGAGAGTAAAAAACTGCCATGAAAAGCTTCTTGAGAACATAAGCCGTTCGGAGTCGGCATAAAGCGGGTAGGTCCAGATCTCGATCATTTTTGTTCAAACATTTCACAACACACGCAAAACAATTGATCATAAGAAGCTCGGTCAAAGTCCTTTCAAGGGCTGAAATGATCATTTCGTTTTTTCTTTAACTCCCTGTTACACAGGGTGTTAAACAGGGATGCCTACTCAGCCCTATGCTATTCGCAATGTATGATATTTGAATGACTTGCATGATAATTAACCCGGTGGTATATATGTGACTGGCACGGTTATTAAAGTGTACTTTACGATGCCGACATTGTTCTCTTAGCAGATTGTCCAATAGTACTTCAAACTATGATTGACACTTTGTACAACTATTGCATTCAATGGTGTCTAAAAATTTATCTCACGAAATCAAAAATTATGATATTTAGAACTGGTGTTAGAGTAAATCGAAATTTGAAATGGTCTTATGGTGATGTCAATATTAAAATTGTTAATGAATACAAATACTTGGGAGTTAATTTAGCTTACAATTTGTCGTTCAACAAGCACCCTGTCGTTAAATTAGTGACGCCTAAAACCGCTATTAACGCATCGTGGTTAGGTTGCATTCACTGTGCTTTGACTCTCAATAGTCTTAGTGCTGTTGGTGCGTACCCTCCCCATCGGTATGTGGTACAGAGTGATCCGGATACCTGGCGACCTCCGGTTTTAACCAGCCTTACCCGGGGACTGCGGATCTCTGCCCGGGTAGACCACCCTTTCTTCGCAACTCGTGGGATCAACTATGGAAAACCAAAAACGAAACAATAAAACAACAAAAAAATATTAAAACAAAAACCGGAGTCCGCTCCTCCAAAAAGACCGGAAGGAAACACAAATTCCGCCATTGTTAAAGTTACGGCACCACCGAGCTCAACTTTATCTAGGGCTATGTTACCAACGAGCTCCTTTATTCCTAAGACCGGCTCCACTCCAAAAAGTGGATCCGGTCGGGAGGCCCAGGGTGCAGCCGACAAGGATGATGCACCCTCCTGCAGCAAAGCTTCCGCTCAGCGTACCCTAGCGGGTGGGACTCCTGCAGTGGGATCCACTCATCCAATGTTGGTGAGCGGCAGGGTCAAGGAATTTAATAGAATCCACCCCACGAAGGCAGGTCACAATGAACGCCGCACCGCTCAAGGAACAAGGGCTCGGTCTGAAGTCATTCGCAGAAATTGTGAAGGATCGAAGGATAATCGGGGGAGCTTGACTCAAGTCATGAAGACGGGAAAATCCCAAAGCGCCAGTGGAGATGAGTGCAAGCCGCACTGGCAAAGGTGGCTATGGAGGTCCTACGAGATAATCCAGGAGCACCTCCCTCCTGTCCGGACGCCGGATGGTTCCAAGGCAGCGTGAAACTGACTGCCAGTGAGAATGACAGATCCGCAGAGCCGTACAAAGCCGCGGTCGCTAAAATAGGTGAAGTATACCCGGGTGCGCAATTGAAGGCAGTTGAGGCACGAGACATCTCGTCACGCCCAAGGGCTAGGGGCTGGTTCCCGGTTACCCTATCAGAGCCAGAGGAAATCTTGGAGAAGCTTAAAGTCTTCAACCCAGCAATTCCGACACAAAACTGGAAAGTGGCAAAAACAGAACAATCCAACAAAACTACCATGCAGGTCGTACTGGTTCTGAACAATGAGTGCCTAGAGGTGCTCAGCAAGAATAATTACGCAGTGGACTACGGGTTCGACAGTATCCACCTCAGGGTCTACAAGACGGACACGGCAAATCCCACGGCAAATCCCCTTTTTGTTTTTTTTTTTTTTTATATCAGTTGAAAACTAAAATATAATAAAGGGGCTAAAGCTACCCTTTTTATTATATATGTGAAAGCAGTTAACAGCAATAATTGCTTTTTAATTAAAAATTAATATGATCTTACCTTAATATGAAGCGCACCTTTTGTTACGAGCCTTTTAATATGTAAACAAATATTTAAAAAAACGTTCTTGTTTTCCCTTAAAAAAACTTGTTCTAAAGGGTCCGCCAAATAACTTTTTTTTTTTGAAAATGCAAAAAAAAAACTACTGAATATTTTCTCAAATTTCTTTTTTTATTTGAATGTACAATCCTTCCGGTTAATAATGGAGAATAATTTCATTCAAATGGCTGCCTCGGCTGGCCATGCAGTAGCCTACACGATATAAATAGCAGCTGTATTTCACCAACGGCTTCACGAATATTGTCCTTTAAAGCGTCAATTGTCTCTGGCTTGCCGGCGTAACACTTATCTTTGAGGGCACCCAACAAATAATAGTCCAACGGTGTCAAATCTCAACTCCGAGGTGGCCAAACGACATCAGCTCTGCGGCTGATAATGCGATCTTCAAAAACAGGGCGCAAAACATCGAGTGTAGCTTCGGCTGTGTGGCACGTAGTGCCGTCCTGTTGAAACCAAATGTTGCCTTCTTCAGTTTTTGTGAACAAAAATTCATTCAACATGGCCCGATAACGACTTGCTCATTTTCGAAGAAAAATGGCCCAATTATGCCTCTGGACCAAAATCCGCACCAAACAGTGACTCGTTTTGGGTGCATCGGCTTTTCAATGTATGCGTGCGGGTTTTCTGTGCCCCAAATGCGACAATTTTGCTTGTTTACATACCCGCCAAGATCAAAATGAGCTTCATCTGAAAAGATAATTTTTTTGGCAAAATCGGCATCTTCTGTAAGTCGATCGCAGGCAATATTTCCCAGCGTTGTTCAAGCGTATACACAACCATATTCGTTCAGCGGAAGGATAAAAGTAATTATCTGTCAAATCAGACATGTGCTAAGTGTTACCATTCACGAAATAAGCACTAATTGAAAAAAAACGTTAGATTGCGGACCCTTTATATAGTAACAGAAGTATACTATATATTGAATGCATATTCTATTTGAATTTTCTTTTTATATAATATTTGGTTTCCTAAACATTTGCAAAAAAAAAATTTTAATTTTGACAATTTTAATCCAAATTAATATAGATTGAAAAATTTCAAAAATCTTCAAATTCAGCTTTAAAATTAATTCTTTAAAGAAATCTTAGTATTTTTTATTAAAAATCTCTTAAAAAAGTCGGTTTTTGGGAATACCGGTGTTTTTCTTCGGTTTTTAGTTTCAGTGAAAAACTGAAATTGATAAAGCCGGTTATCCGAAACGGAGGTTTTTTAAAAAAAGTGCCCATCCCTATAGGGCACACAAAATACAGACTAGCCTCCTTTTACCTAGCCCATGACAACGAGGGCCCTTTACCACCATCAGTCTTCCAGGATATGGAACACCGACCCATCCATACCTCTCATTATGGGAGGAGACGCCAACGCACACCACACCCAATGGGGCAGTAACGATAACTACACACGAGGCGAGTCACTTTTTATCTACCTTCTTAACACTAATCTAACTATATGAAATAAGGGTAGAAACCCAAGGTTTACAACCAATAACCGTAAGGAGGTCTTAGATATTACACTTGCCTCCGACTTCTTCTCGAACAAAAGATGTACCTGGAAGGTTTCGAAGGAGCAGTTCTTCTCTGACCACAGATATATTGAGTTTCGGTGGAAAGATTCGAATCCTCCTCTCCCTTGTAAAATCACTAACCTTAAGGAAACAAACTGGGGTTATTATACTAGACTTATTGCTACAAACCTAGCTCCCAAGCCTACCTGTAATCCAACGAAGCGAGAGCAGCTAGATGACATAGTCAACCACTTCACCAAGCAATGCTCCGACGCGCTCAAAAAGGCTTGTCCTAGCAGAAGGCACAAAGAATCAGATTGACCACTTCGGTGGTCCCTTGAACTGGAGGTACTCCGTAAAAAGTGCCGGAAGGAATTCAACACCGCCAAACGCACCAACAGTGAAGCGTCCTGGAACAGCTATAATTTCAAACTTAGTACTTATAAAGCGGCGATTAGAAAGGCCAAACGCACCTTGTGGGCAACTTTCTGCAGCAGTATAGAATCAACGTCGGAAGCATCACGACTACGAAAAATTCTATCCAAATTCCCTAAATTGCCAAGCTATTTACAAAAAGATAACTACGCTTGGACAGATTCAAGCCTTTAATCTCCCAACCTCCTCATGGATACCCACTTTTCCGGCAGTACAACCGACACACCGAGTGCCTCAACAATGCCCATAGGTGCCTCATCTCAACTGGTGCACTCCATAGTAGGCATAAGATTACATGGGCAGTGACCACATTCCAGCCCTACAAATCTCCACGTCCTGATGGAATTGTGCCGGCCCAGCTTCAACATACCCTACAGCACATAATGCCATGGCTTCAGACCATTTTCTCTAGTTGCTTACAACTAAACCACACTCCCATGTGTTGGAGAGAGGCTAAGGTAGTCTTCATACCTAAGGCAGGCAAAGCCTCCTATGCCAGTCCAAAAGGCTTCAGGTCAATCAGCCTATCTTCATTCATGTTAAAAACTCTAGAAAAACTTTTTGAAGTTTATCTGAGACAAACTATTCACCCCTCGTAACTTTCAAGTGATAAATCCACAGACACTGCCCTCCACTCATTAGTATCGACTATCGAAAAGTCACTCTCAGTTAAGAAATATACGCTAGTGGCATTCCTGGACATTGAGGATGCATTCAATAACGTCCTTCCGAGCGCCATCACCATTGACGGATTTAGGAGTCGGGACATCCCTAGTTTCGATCATCGGTCAATTTCTTACCAGCAGGGCAGTTCGCTCGGAGCTAGGAGGCTCCTCGGTTCGCAGTTACGTCAACAGAGGTACCCCTCAGGAAGGGGTCCTCTCTTCACTCTTATAGGGTCGTAATGATCAACCAGATGCTACGACGCATGAAAGAGGATGGTCAGCAGGTGATAGCGTACGCGAACGACGTCTCTATCGTCATACGTGGTAAATTCCCGCAAACACTCTGTAACATCATGGAGACAGTGCTTTGGTTGCTATCCAGCTAGGCTGGAACCTGCGGGCTCAGAATGAACCCGGCAAAGAACGAACTGGTTCTCTTTACCAGGAGATTCAAAATCCCTATACTAACACCCCCGAATCTGAACAAAGTCAGTCTTAACTTCAGCAACAGCGCAAAGTTTCTGGGAGTGATCCTAGACAGGAAACTTCTATGGAACGAGAACACTGAGGAACACATCAAGAAGACAAACATAGCGCTTTTCGCTTGCAAGAAATAAATAGGCAAGAAATGGAGATTTTCTCCCATCATAGTCTGCTGGATTTACACTGCTATCGTCCAACCAATTATACTCCATAGAGTGATTGTATGGTGGCAGGCCACTCGTAAGTCTTCCGTACTAAACAAGCTTCTCAAAGTTCAAATAAGTGCAGAACTATGTATAACAGGAGCCTTGCGGTCTACTACTTCGGATGCTTTAAACGTCATCCTGCACTTACCTCCCTTAGACCTAATTGCCATCGAAGGTGCTATTATCACAGCTGAGGCTAAAGGAGTCTGGATTCTGGTTCGGAGATGGTAACGGACACTCAGAGATACTGGCCTCGGCCACTTCTCCTTCCAACACAGACTACTGCACACAGGTAATCTTTGATAAAAAATACAATGTCCGTTACACGACAGGAATGGGAAAGCAGGCCTCACTATATGGAGAGGGCCATAAACATATTTACTGACGGCTCTAAGCTCGAAGGGCGAGTGGGTGGGGTAGTCATTTCCCCGGACCTGGCGATTGAGACTACTTCCGGCTACCCGATCACTGCAGCGTTTACCAAGCGGAGGCCCTAGCCATCAAGGAAGCAACACAGCACCTCAACCAGCTGAGCACCTCAGGGAAAGCTATATATATTTTTTCGGACAGTCAAGCGACTAAATCTCTAAAAACTCTAAATCTCTTGCTGCATGCCGCAAATCTCTTAACGAGATGGCTGAGCAATTCAGGATTCACCTTGTATAGGTGCATGGGCACCGTGCCATAGAAGGCAACTGTAAAGCTGATGAACTGGCTAGAAGGGGTACAACCGCCGTTATCCTTCCGGGAAAGGATGGGGAAGGTATGCCCTTGGCCAACTTTAAACTCCAGTGCAGGCGAAACACGCTGCGCCAGTCCAATGGGCGGTGGAATAACCTGCTCACCTGTGCCACAGCCAGACCTACCTGGCCTTCCTACGACAGCAATCGCACCTCCTCTCTACTGGGACTCGGAAGACCGAATCTTTCTGTTCTGATAGGGGTACTCACTGCTCGATAGCAGCTCACGCTCTTCGTCTAGGCTGTCAAGCCTGTGGCTGTGAAGCTGCAGAGATGATGAGGAGGAAGAAACAATACAACACTTTCTCTGCCACTGCCCCGCTCAAAGTAGAAGGAGACTAAATACCCTCACTCGACCCCTCTTTCATTCTCTTGCTTCAATCTCCAAGACAGATCCAATGCATGCAGCATATGCAGCTTGTTTCAAAAATTTTTTTTAGATACAAGGAGTTATAATTTTTTTCAAATTTATACAGCTTATTGTACATAAAAATAACTTTATAAAAATAATTTTTGTTTTTTTGAAAATAGTTTTCAGGCTTTTATATAAAGGGCGCTGAAAATTACATTAAAAAAATACATCCAAAACGGTTCGATGGATATCGCCTTTCCCATGTATCTGAAACAAAAAAATCAAATGTCATTTTAAAGGACAGACCACTAATTTGGTATCCCCCCCACGTACGACCCCCGGAGGGTTTTTTAAAAACTATAGCGAAAGTTAAAGTAAAAAAATTAAAAAAAGAGGTAGACTTTCGCGCGCTTTTTTGTCAATAAAAAAAAACAAAAAAATAGTAGTAAGAACTTCAATGTTTAAAGGGGGATGCTTAAAGGACAAAATTACAAACAAAATGCAAAAAGATTCATTGAAATTGATCCAATAGATTTCGAGTTATCTATCGAACCGTATTAAAAAACCTAGTTTCGAGGAAATCGCGTTTAAAGCTGTTGTTTTTTACGAAACTTTGCATATATTTTTAAAATTATCGGTTGATAAACTTACTAGTATTTAATCTGCAATGTGAGGTATCGTTTTAAAAACATGTATGTATATTCTAGAAACTATGAAGAACATATTAAGCAAACAAAAAATTTTTTTTCTTTTAAATTTACACGTATAATATACCTTAAGTCCACGGGATGGTTCAACGGAGACAGGACTCTTATAACACCAAGTTAAAGGACAAGGGCCCTATATTGGCCTAAGTGCACGAGACGGGCAGCCGTCCCAACCATACTAACCTAACCTAACCTTTGTCGGCTCAAATTCAGCTCAACTTGTAAGTCCGATTTTCAGATGTAGAGATGGTTTACTCAACTTTAATTTAAACAGATTTGATGAAAACACTTTTAATGTGTGCACATTGTGGAACTTGAAAGAATATGAAAACACACATCATCTTTTGGGTATTTTTCTTTTTTTTTATTTATTATTGTTTATTTTTGTTTATTTTTTTTATTATTTTATTTTTTTTTTTTTAGTCAATGAACATAAGTCCTTACAGACTATACAATATAATTTATATTACAAATGAATTTACATTCGATTCAATAAATATAATATAAGATACATTTTAATTTCAAATTAATTTAATAAAAATTAAGAGAATATTTTAAGGATTCTTTAGAATCTGCAAAATCAATGTTGCAGTACATCATGCAATTATTAAACTCAAGCATTGATCTAATCATTGGTGAATTCAAGACATTATTGGATCTGCACGTTTCTAAATAAAACATTTCAAAGTGTCGAAATGTTCTTAACGGAAAATTAAAATTTATTAATACGAGCAACTTAGGACAATCCACCATTCCCCTTATAATACCCAAAATAAACATAAGAGATAAAATTATTCTTCTATTTTGAAGAGTTTTTAATTTGATAAAATTGCAGCGATCATTATATGATGGAATTTCAATTTAAGAATTTGTGACTCTAAAAACAAAACGCGTAGAAGCTTTTTGTACTCTTTCGAGGCGTAAGGTGTGAGACGCATAGAAAGGGTTCCAGGCAAATGAAGCGTATTCCAACTTTGATCTTACTATTGAAGTATACAGACACTTCAAAGTATAAGGGTCTATGAAACTTGATCCATTACGAACTTTTATTACTTTTGGGATAATTTAATTAAGGTAACCAATAAAAATAACCCCAAGATTTTTCGTTTCTTTTACGAATTTCAATAAAGTATTGTATTGTAATGTTTTTAAGGCAAACGCAGACTTAGTGTAAGTAGAAAACATAAATTTTTCATGATTTAGAAAGAGACAATTATTCGTACACCAATTAAAACTAGTATTTAAGTCAGATTGTAGTACCAAGGCATCTGGCGAAATCTTAATTTTAAGAAAAATTTTTTAAATCATCCGCATATACAAGACATTGAGAATTTTTTACTTTTGACGTTATATCATTTATGAACAGAATAAAAAGTAATGGACCCAATATGCTTTAGATATTGTCTAGAAGTTTATTGTTTATTGTCTATAGTCTAGAAGTTTCGTTTTCAATGCAAAAATGGCTTATCCTGTCGCTTTAATATGATCTAAACCATCTTAATAAGTTCGAATGGAAACCTATTTTCGCTAACTTTTTTTTTATTAGAATATCATGGGAAACTTTGTCGAAGGCTTTTGTAAATTGAAGGCTAATTGTAAATAAAATCAGTGTAAATTGAGTCAACTTGATATCCCTTTTGAAAGGCAGAAATACAGTTTTCCGTAAATAAGGTAAGGTTTATTACCGTTGATCTCCTCTACGCACGGGTGACAATCTTGACGCGAAGTAGGGGCTTAAGTGGCAAAGACACAATGGTTATTGGGTTAGGCTTTGTGGAGCAACGAACCAAAAGTCACCCCCCCATTTCTAAGGTTGTAGACGCCATGCCGAGGGAGATTGCACCGGTGGTGCAGGGTCTAGTGTTTTAGATAGCGAATGGTGTCTCCTCAGGGCAGCCCACTCCCTGTTGTATTTTAGTAGGGTAGGGCGGATAATGGGAGTCTCTGTCCGTTCGGTCCGTTTTTCTCCCCAAATCGTGGGATATTCTATGTACACCCAAAAAACAAAACAAAAAAAGGAAGGGTGCGCTGTGGGGCCGAGTCCCGAAGCGGTGGAATCCCAAAAGGATTTAACCGTGGAAGAGTGCGGGAAGCCGCAAGGTAGCCCGCTGGGCCTGGTGGACGATAAAACTCCGAAAGGAGTGGAATTGTCAGCCAGACCTGTCGAAGCTGTAACACCAGGGAATGAAGCTGAGTCCGAGGCTAAGCGGATCCTTGCTAGGGAGAAGCAAAGGCAGAGGAGGAAGCGTAAGAAGGCGAGCACAACCGCGGGGGAGATTGCTTTGGAGTCCCCCGTCAATAAAATGACGGACGGCGTGCCATGCGATGAGTCCACCCCAGAAACGAACGAGCGTAAAAGATTCAGGGAACAACCTGGATCTTCCGGCGAAGTCGTTAAAGGGGTAACTCGAACATATGAGTCGAAAGGTGGACAGCTCACGGCTGTTAGCTCTTCGGCTAAGGACGGGGAAGGTGGACATCCTGTAAAGGTTGATAGCCTTCCACATAAAGGAAGGACGATGGAAGTTGGTGGACGACCCTCAAAAGTCGATAGCCAGTGGAAGTCGTGGAGGGCTGATAGCCGGAAACCGAGCGGTAGCAAATCTTTGCCTACACAAAGAGTTGCGCCCGCGAAGTCAAAGGCTTCAGCAGGAGGGAAATTCAACCCAGAAGGGGTTATTGGAAGCGACCGTGCAACCTATGCTACGGTAGCGGAAAATGACCTCTTAATGGGCATCGTTGATTGCTCCATCGATGGTCAGTTGGGAGAGTCCCAGTTGGAGGCCTTTAAATCTGCCCTCTTGGAGGCTCTCGACACCATCAATGAAAGCGATGGCGATGTAGGATTTGTTGGCAATGCAAACTTGGAGGATGGAATTATTGTACTCAAGTGCAAGAACCCATCATCTAAGGTATGGCTGTGCCGAACCGTGCCAAAGCTCATGAACTTATGGGAAGGTTCTGAGTTGCGGGTCGACCGACTATACGCATTAAAGAACGTTAGAAGGATGTTCATCATTGTTTACGGTACTTCCGAAAGCAAGGAGGTCATCCTTAGGAGGTTGCAGATCGAGAACCGGTGCGTTGCGGACACTTCTAAATGGAGAGTTAGCAATGCGTCAAGTTCACTGCGTGGTGCCGGACGGATGAGATGGAAGCGATCAGGCTGGCAGGAGGGTGGTGGGCCCGTACCAGGAAAACCTCGTGGTGTGTCACCTCAATCTACACCATAGTAGGGCAGCATCAGCAATGATGATGCGTTGCATGGAGGAGCATGGAATTGACATAGCAATGCTCCAAGAACCTTGGATTCTTCACAATAGAATCAAAGGTTTCTCAGAGCGGAAAGCCACGCTGTACCAACCGGTGGCAGATGGCAGACGGAGGACCTGTATCCTGGTGAGACATGGTATACTAGCGGTACATATGCTACATCTATGTTCTCCGGATCTTACCGTTGTGAGAATCGGGGATGGTACAGGTACTTGTACGGTGGCTTCAGCGTATCTTCCTTACGAATCTCCGGACCAACCACCTTCAAAAGAGGTGGAGAGCCTGGTAAAGTACTGTGAGGAAAGAGGCATTGGAGTGATCATAGGATGCGATGCCAACGCGCATAATACTGCGTGGGGAAGCACCAACAACAATGACAGAGGAGAGCAACTGCTTGAATTTGTAGAGGTATAATCTGTTGGTAGCAAATAGAGGAGTACAGCCGACTTTCGTTGATGCAAGGCGAGCAGAAGTCATTGACGTCACTCTTTTATTTGCAGAAAAATTCTGAGCAGAATAGAAAACTGGAGGGTCGTGGATAGGCTAACTATGTCGCATCACAGATCCATTCAGTTTGAAGTCAAGTTCGGAATCCGACGCCAGAAGAGTAGCAGGAAGGTCAGGATTCCCAAGAACTCGGATCCTGTGAAATATAAGGCGAAGTTGAGGGAAACACTGACCCAAAAAGCTATAAAAGTACCAGGGAAAACAGCGGAAGTGGAAAGCCATGTCAAACATCTTAGTTCGACCATGGTCGAAGTTTACGATGTGGCATGTCCTACAACTTCAATAGACGAGGGTGATCCGACGCCATGGTGGTGTACGGAACTCGAATCTCTGAAGAAGAAGGTTAGGAAGGCCTACAATCGGCACATGAGAGGGAGAACCCCAGAAACATGGGCAGAATAAAAGGCACGGAAAAGAGAACTGAAGAACCTCATACGACACCGTAAAAGGCAGTCGTGGAGAGACTTCTGCTCTGGGATGGAAACTATTTCAGAAGCATGCAGGCTTCAGAAAATGGTTTCAAAAGATCCATTCTCCAAAGTGGGACTGATCCGAAAAACGGATGGAACCATGGCAGAGAACCTGGAAGAGTCAATGCAAGTTCTGATGGACGTGCATTTTCCTGGAAGTTTTAAGTCTGATAACCCATGGACAAACCTGAAGAAAGGGATGCACAGGGTTGACAGACTGGAAGCCGAAAGAATGATCACTATGGACGGGGTGAGGAGTGCTATACGCTCATTTGCTCCATACAAAACATCAGGGATGGACGGTATATTTCCAGCTATGATGCAATGGGGGGAAGATCTCATTGCACCTAGGCTGTGGGGTATATTCGTTACTTGCTTAGCAACTGGGTACGTTCCGAGAGTCTGGAGAGAGACGAAAGTTGTCTTTCTCCCGAAACCCGGAAAAAAAGATTAAGCGGAGGCGAAGTCGTTCAGACCGATCAGCCTTACGTCTTTCCTCTTGAAAACGATGGAAAGAGTGATGGTTGACTATCTTGAGAGCACTTCACTGATGCATAATCCTCTGAGTGATGGAAATATGCTTATAGAGCAGGCATGTCTACGGAGAGTGCTCTTCACAAATTAGTTACGAGTGGCTGAAAAAGAGTTATTTTCAGGAGGCATCCCTATGGCCACATTTATGGACATCAAGGGTGCTTTCGACAAAATATGCTTTGGAAGGCTGCGACAGGCTCTGACAGAGCGCAATGTAAACCCAATGATAACAAATTGGGTAGACAATATGCTCAAGCACAGGGCTGTCAACATGCAGAACGGTAGAGTCAAGACTAGAGGTAGAGTAAGTAGAGGATGTCCTCAAGGAGGGGTGTTATCGCCAACCCTGTGGAACATCACTGTGGACTCACTTTTGGCTAGACTAGATGAATCGGGCATACACACGATAGGGTATGCAGATGACATTGCGGTGGTGGTCTGTGGTAAGTTCATTGACACCATTTCTGATATCATGAAGGGAGCACTCCGAATGGTGGAGGAGTGGTGTCGAGAACAAAGCCTCACCGTGAACGCAGGAAAATCAGACAATATTCTCTTTACTAGAAAGAGGGTAGGCCTGAGGAGAGAACCACTCAGACTTTTTGGAGCTGAAATCAACATGTCCACGAAAGTTAAATATCTAGGGGTAACTCTCGATAGTAAACTGAACTGGAACGAACATGTAGGAGACAGGATTCAAAAGGCCAAGAGGGTTCTGTTCCAGTGTAGACGCGTTTGTGGTCTAAAATGGGGGCTAAACCCAGAGGCTATGAAATGGATCTACACTATGATGGTTAGGCCTGTCATCACGTATGCTTTGGTGATCTGGTGGACAAAAGTCAGTCAGAAAACCATTAAGAAGCGACTAGACAGAGTCCAACGGCTGACGTGTGTTAGAATAAAAGGGGCAATACGCACCACACCAACAAGCGCAATGGAGGTTTTGTTAGGTATGCTACCGTTGGATTTAGAAATAAAGAAAACGGCAGCGCTAACAGCCCTCAGGATGTTGCGAAATGCTACGTGGCATGGAACAACAGCCCTCCATGGTCATATGCCCATCCTGGACATGGCACAGTGAAATGTCAGGGAGACGTGTATGCCTATGGACGGAAGGCAGAGAGTGAGAATAACAGAAAAATGTCATAAAACTCTAATAACAGATGGATCCGTTTGTGAAGAAACCGCTGGTAGCGACATCAGTATATTCACAGACGGCTCTCTGATGAATGGCAGAGCCGGGTCAGGCGTCTACTCAGAAGAGTTGAACCTATCCTGTGTACTGAGGCTGGGGAGGTTCGTGTCTGTATACCAGACGGAAATGCTTGGTGTAGTGCATGCGCTGGACCACTTGATAGATGGCCGGGTAAATGGCAAGAAAATTGTCATTGTCCTTGGCAATCAGTTGGTGATTAGGTGCATGCAACGGACAGATATTACTTCTAGGTTGGCCATAGAATGTCTTACCAAACTCAACAGGTGCGCTCAGACAAAGGAGCTCACACTTATGTGGGTGCGAGGACATTCTGGCATAGAACAGAATGAAAAGGCCGATTCTTTAGGAAGAGAAGGATCAGCAGAAGAATTCTGTGGACCAGAATCACGTATCGCCATAGGCGACAACATGGTGGCAGACCTTATTAAGCAATGGACGGACTAGGAACAACGTACAAGGTGGGAAGAAGCTGGTAATTGCAGGCAATCAAAGGCGGCCGTGAAATGGTCAAGTAGTGAGGCAGCAAAAGTCACCCGATACAATCGGAAGACTTTAAGCTGGCTTACTGCACTGGTCACAGGACACGGTCCCTACATGTACCATCTCAGGAAGATGACTCTGACCGAGGACGATGCGTGTAGGTTATGCCTAGAGGAGCCGGAAACAGCAGCACACATTCTGTGCCAGTGTCCGGCGGTGGCAAGCATAAGATTGACCATTCTGGGACGTCCATTTATTGACGAAGCCGAGATTGGTCAACTGACCTTCAAGGACATGCTTGAGGTGACAAAGGGTACATATATAAGGAGCATGCTCACTTATCAGTGCTCCGAGCAGTAGCATCCTTCGTCAAATAGGGGACGAAAAGGGAACCACTGTGGTCTGATTCGCCCAATCCCCGACTTATTATATATATATTACCGTTGATCTACCAAGTACAAAACCATGTTGCAAAGGAGATATTAAGCATTTTACGGCTATTGACTCAAATGTAAAAAAAAAAATGAACTTTATCTCAGAGCGAAAATGAACTCCAAAAACTTCTCTCATCAGTCAAAGGCATTGTTTTACTTGTCTGCTTTTCAGTAGGCAATTATATCAAGAAAAGTAGTTAACTGGAAACAAAGGTAGTTTTTTGAAAAGAAAAAGAGGTATAGTTTCTTCAGTTCCTGCCATAATTTCATTAATTCTATTGTTTTTTTATGACTTACATACCACGGTCATTCACATAGGTTCATTCAAATTCAAACGCTGCATCTACCTGTATTCTTCTACCATTGTTCCACCTGCACGAAATCTTGCGATTATGAGAAAGTGATTTAAGAGTGTTTCCATCTGGCATCCTGACATCTAGATTTCATTTGACAATGAAAACGTCATTATTTCGTTGTTTACAAAAATTAATTTGTGAATTGAAAATAAATTTGAGAATTTGTTTGTTTCGTGTTTTAACAAATTATTTTTATAATTAATTAAAGCTTTTACGGTCGGCACTAATATAATCAGATTTAATCAGAAGGGCCAACTTTAAAGCATTTGTATTCATCATGACGAACTTAATATATTTATTATAACAAAACAAATAAGAAAACAAAATTAGAATAATAAGATTTCATATATAATAACATCTTTAAATAAATTATCACATATGACCAAGAAATTAAAAGGAAAAGTATTTTTAAAATTAGTTTTTACTTTGTAGTGATTTTGTTTTTTTTTTAAAAGTTTTTATTTCTTTCTTTTTAGAGAATATGATAAATTTTCGAAAGTGTATAAACAACATAAATACAATTGTTCTGAAAAAATGTGTTCTATTAAATTCTGAAAGTTTGTTGGTTATTTCAAATATCTGTCTCTTAAACTTAAATTAGATGTCACGTGTTTTGAAATTATTGTACACATTCTTGTAACGAGTTTTATTACCCTAGTGTCAATATTATTCGAGATATAGTGTTTTTCTAATATTGCCACGCCCCTTTGTTAAATAAGCGCCCACTTTCTGGAGCGTTCTTTATAACAATTGTGCCTACCCCTGTACTTCATTTTAGTACCCCAGAGCCAATATTAACTGAGATAGTGTTTACCTAGTATTGCCACGCCCATTTATCAAATAACGCCTACTTTATTGACCGTAATTTTTAATAATTTTGCCTAAACTTGTACTACAAAAAATTTCAGTGCCCTAGTGTCAATATTATTTGAGATACACTGTTTTTCTAATATTGCCACTCCCAGTTGTCGAATAACGCCCACTTTATTGACCGTAATTTGTACTAATAATGCCTACCCCTATACCACATTGCAGTACCATAGTATCAATATTATGCGAGATATACTCATTTTCTAATATTGCCACTCCCATTTGTCAAATAACGCCCATTTTCTTGACCGTAATTTATATTAACTGTGTCTACCCTTACACTAAATTGCAGTGCCCTAGTGTCAATATTATTCGAGAAACAGTGTTTTATAATATTGCCACTCCAGTTTGTAGAATAACGCCCACTTTATTGACTGTAATTCGTACTAATAATGCCTACCCCCATACCAAATTGCAGTACCATAGTATCAATATTATTCGAGATATACTCATTTTCTAATATTGCCACGCCCATTTGCCAAATAACGACCATTTTCTTGACCGTAATTTATATTAACTGTGTCTACCCTTACACTAAATTTCAGTGCCTTAGTGTCAATATTATTCGAGATAGTGTTTTTCTAATATTGCCATGCCCATTTGTCGAATAACGCCCATTTTCTTGCCGGTAATTTGTAATAACTGTGCCTACACTAAATTGCAGTACCCTAGTGTCAATATTATTGGAGATACAGTAGTATTTAGTATTGCGAGATCTAGTATTGCCACGCCGTCATCGAATACCGCCCACTTTTATACGGGCACCTCCATGCTTATGATATCTATCTGTTCCCCAAAAATTATGGCAATTAGGCATATGGTTTAGGAGTTATCGATGTACATACATTAAAAAAAAAAAAAAACAGAAACCGACGAACTGAGAACCTCCTCCTTTTTGAAGTCGGTTAAAAATGCGGGAACGGCATTTACAAAATTTTGCTCATCTTTGCGGTGGCCATGGAGTTCATTAATTTCGCCCTCACCCCCCAAACTGCTACAAAGCTTCTTCAGATCGTTTTTTTTTTCATACTAGTGTCACAGAAGTAGATATGTTTTTTTTTTTTAATTGTCAATTTTAAACATCACTATTTTGACAAAAGCTGAATAGTGCTGTATAAACTCTCAGGGATGGCGCATTGAATTTGATGAGATTTTGTATTCGATTTTAATAAAATCTCGAGATTTTAAAATCTTGAACTTGTATGGAAAATCTAGGAGATTTTAAAATAGATTTGACGAAATCACGCAAAACCACAAGATTTCGTGCAGATTTAAACATGGTATTATATTAAAAAGAATATTTTTACTTATGAAAAAAAGATACTTTATTTAATGTATTTATACACTCATTAATCTCTAATAGATCTAGCTCTAAGAAACTGTCCACAACAAAAACCTACAGCTCATTTTTTACATTTAAGGGCACTAATCCCACATCTCCACATAATTTAGACTATATTAGGTGTGTTTCCGTACTCTTCACTGTGTAAGATTTGTGTAAGTTCAAACTGAGAGAGTAAAAATGAAATGTGACAATAGTTGCACAAGTACGGAAACAGCTTCTAGTAAGTTTCATGCACAAAACAGATGATTTTGACTGCAGACATGTCAAACGTAAATTGCGATAATTAAAATTATCGTCAATTTGTTTGTGAAGTGGATGCTTGTTCATCTTGATGCTTACTTACTTTACTCGGAGTCTTGAAATCTAGCACTCTTTGAACACTATGTGCGCTCGAGAGAACGGTTTTATGGTTGTTCTTTTTCTCCCATTTTAAGCACAGTTCTGTTTAAAAGTACGGAAACAGAAAATAGTGTCCCACAATTTACACAATGTGTGTACGGAAACACACCTATTATTTTACTAAGTTTAAAATCTCCAAGGATGCAAAATTGACGGCTACTATTTGAATTTAAAACAAGATAATTTATATTTTCCACGTGCACTTTATATAGTCCGATCGCACTATTAGGAGGAATATAGGAGGCACAAACAAGTAGCACATCAGATAAGCCATTAACAGCAACACAAAGTTGGTTTAACAGAGTGCATTTTTTAAAAAAATTGTTGAGGCTTGGAACCGAGAGTTTACGGCAATGAGGACTCCACCACCACGACTGCAACCAGTTTTTTCGACATCCCGATCCTTTGTATATATTTGGATCAAAAACTCTTTAACATAAAAGTCAGAGATTAGCCAAGTCTCAGTTAGCACATAAACATCATATTCAGATTGCGCAGTTGCCAAATATATTGATGTTGATTTTGTTCGCATGCCAGATACATTTTGGTTGTAAATTTTTAGACTATTATTGTTGTTATTTATAACTCTTGTTGTTGAAGCCTTGCTCTTCGAAAAAAATTTAAAAGAGCTTACCTTAACGTCAGCCGGACAGAAATGAATTAAAAACTTCATTAAATAAATAAGCAGAAGCTCCTAGTTTGAAACTCTCTTAATTTAGTCTTTTTTCGGTGCATTCTTTCTTACTAGCTTATAACAAAGCAGATTATGCATCTTAACATTAGAGTGTTTGACAACATAACTTACAATATTCTACCCGGAGACTGAGAGTATAAAAGACGAAATGTGTAGCCATCTTGTTTCGTCAGCAACAGCATTTGCCCGATATTTTCATATATTAGATTATGCTATTTTGGTAAAAGAACACTAACGTTAGGCGAAGTTTACGAAGTTTTGAATGGTAAAAATTATTTTCTTTTATATAAATATCTAATCAATTGTTTAAAATATAGACAATTAATAATTTCTGCATTTAATTAATAAAACCTTTTTGTAAATTATTTCTATTATGTATATGTTTATGAATTTAATATGGTTCTTGCCAATCTGACACAACATTTTTATGTTTGTATACTATGTCTGTAAAACTATTGTAATAATTCTGATATTGTAATTTTTATACCCCAGCGCGTACTGCGTAAGGGGTATATTAACTTTGTCATTCCGTTTGTAACGCCAAGAAGGAGGCGTGGCAGGTATTCTTTTTTTATCAGCATCACCTCCTGAGTCGATTTCCGTGTATCCGTCTGTCTGTATGTCCGTCTGTTGACACGATTGCAGCCGTCATTTTAAAGCTATTGCGATGAAATTCAAAATAAAAGTTTATTTAAAAAAAGGAAGATCAAGTTCGAAAATGGACCAAATCGGATGAAAACCACGTCTACCTCCCATACAAAGTGCCTTTATTTTAAACGTAAAATCTCTAAAAATCTACAAAAATTAAAGAAATATCTGAAAATGTTGCACATAAGCTTTGATATTTAATATAAACCATCTCTATGATATATGGCAAAATCGGATGAAAACCACGCCCACTTCCTATACAAAGTGGCTTTATTTTAAACGTAAAATCTCTGAAAATCCACAAAAATTAAAGAAATGTCTTGATATTTTGCACATTAGCTTTGATATATAATATGAACCACCTCTATGATATTTGGCGAAATCGGATTAACACCACGCCTACCTCCCATACGAAGTGACGTCATCAAAATAGGAAAACTTTCATTAATATATAAAACTGAAGTCATCGTGTATGTCGTGACTTAAGACTTCGCATATACTTTAATATGGCCGCGGGGGGTATTTTAGCTTCGGTACCCTGCCGAAGCTCCATCCTTACTAGTTTTATATGATTTCATTAACTTTTATTAAAATAAAACAATCATTCATTCATTAATTCATTCATGTTCGCTTTGGACGTAAATTTATAACAGCTATTTTCGATGACTACTTTAAAGTAAGAATTCCCACTCCAGTTCAGCAAAAAAACTGTTGTAAAAAACTGTTGTAAACATAGTATTAGCTGTCTTTTTCGGTTTGTGATCCGTTATTAAATTTTAATAATATTTAAAATTTTTAAAACTGTATTCAAACATTTATTTGTGACGTACTCAAGACCTCCCCCTCCACATGTCACACTTCGTGAAAAATTTTCGACCCCCTCCCTCCCTAATAGTGTTATGTAATTTATGAACAGTCCCTAATCACTGTTGCCAAATAGTCCGATATATCTGAACTGTTACGATTTTCTGACTTAAATTCGATGATCCGATATTTTGCAAAAATTCTTCAAAATGTTATCATTCAGAAAATATAAATCCACAAAATCCCATGTTGGTCATCATAATTTAATGTGTAAAATATAAACGCAAAACTTTTTGTCATCGTTGTTGAGTTCAATGGAATCGACGAGGGTCGACGGCTAAGTGCAAAAGTTACGATTTAAAAATTTTTCGCACGGCAATTTTTGGTGAAGTAAAATTGTTTTGCTATCTTGTCCAATGCGGCTTAACTCTATTTTGTTTTTGCCAAAATTGTAGGGCTTTTATGAAATTAATCTTTATCAGATTCAGTCATGCATCATATAGTTTTTTAATTGGAGTGGATTTGGTTCTGCTATCCGTCCGCCCAATCCGTCCGGCATCATTTAGGTCTGTTTTAAATTTCTCACATATTTCATTCATTATTATGCGCGAGGACTCGAAAGAATATACCTACGACTATTTAACTATGGATATATCGACTCGGTTTGCGGATTTGTATGGATGAACAGTTTTTATATTTATTTTTATTTATTAAGACTATTTATTAAAACCCATATATAGAGCATTTACTTAGCATATTTTGACTTTTGCGAATGCAGTTCCTATCTACTTTTTTTTAAAATGCAGAGGTTATCTTGCATCAAACTAAATCTATCTGAAAGAGATCACTTTTAACCATAATTTTTGATTTAAGATGGAAAGTCGATCATTTTAATAAAGTGCGCCATTTCTATGAGCAACCAAAAACTTCTTATTTTTTATTATTAAAATAAAGTGCTACTATTAAAATTAAGTATTTCTTGGACTATGGTAGTATTTAATATATTGCATGTCCTTAATTATACGAACCTGAGTTTTGCAGTACAGCCATGGCAGTGGTAAAGTTGTCTTCTTTGAACTGACCTTTTTCATCCACAATCAGATGTATACCATCACCACCAGCTGGAAAAATATAATGCTGAAGTGGAGTTGGTCGATAGTCGGTGTAAACTACATGACATGGTTGTTTGTGCAAATGACAGACCCATTCCGCAAACTGGCGAGCATTAGGAATAGTGGCAGACAGAAAAACATAGCGTACATTGTCTGGTAGCAAAATTAATGTTTCTTCCCATACAACGCCGCGCTCTTTGTCACGCATATAATGAATTTCATCGAACACGACCCAACCAACTTCGCGCATAATTTCAGAGCCCCGATACAACATGTTTCGTAAAATTTCCGTGGTCATAATAAGGCAGGATGCCGAAGGATTGATGGTGACATCGCCAGTCACTAAGCCAACGTCTTTGAATTCTTCACTGAACTCACGATACTTTTGGTTTGACAAGGCTTTGATTGGCGTTGTGTATATGACCCGTTGTTTGCCGCCTAAGGACTTTGCTATTGCGTATTCTGCGACAACAGTTTTACCTGCAGAGGTATGCGCAGAGACAAGAACACTTTGGTTATTATCAATGCACATAATAGCTTCTTTTTGGAACGGATCCAAAACAAAAGGATATTCTTTTGATGGTGGTCCAGTGATAGCATTTAACGGAATATAATCTTGCCCTGGGTAGGTGGCTACTTCGTGTGTACATGATTCCGGTGATTCAATTACATGCACTGAAATGCGCGTACGCAACGCTTCTATGCATATATCATCCAGAATAGATTCTATGATTTTTGGTCGCTTATGAGTATCATCTTCATCATCACTATGGTGTCGCTTCTCAAGTGTTAATTTACTAAAAAAAAGTTATTTTAATTATGCTGCCAAAAGAAACGTATGGTGACACGAGATCTTTGGCAACGGCCGGCAGAATGCCCATCAATGCTTAATTAGTGAAACTGCTTGAATTTCTATTTTGACCAAAGGAGGGGGAGCGACATTATTTTAACCCTTTTAAATTTTAACAAACTTTTTAAATTCGAGCAATTTTGTTAAGCACGATTTGGCCCTGAACATATACCCAAAAGAAACTAAGCGTAGCCGGTGTTGGACTGGCTGAGGGTTGTAATCCCAAAGCAGTTCCAGAAAAGTGTAATTTAGTAATTCTATGCGATTTAAAATATATTTCCTTTTTTTAACTTTAAACTCCTACGATTATAATCCACCATAATCTACGCAAAAAATGATACCTTATACTAAAAAACTTTTTGAAATTCAAGCAATTTCTTTAAACCAAACTACATTAGGGAATGAATTCCAGTGATACTTACGTCCCTTCAATCGTTTCAGATCCAGAGCTTGTGTTTGGCAACGACTCCACCTGCGGTACAAGGTTAGCATCAGAGTTAGATTCATTTTCATCTTCGAAGCAATTGAAGAGATCGTCAACGTCCGTCATTATAATACAGTTATTAAAGTATTTTTTGATTGAAGTTGATTAATAATTGTAAAACTTCGAATTTAAGTTGAATATATTTTCACTAATATATTAAAACACGAGTTGATACATGAAACGTCAGTAAAACATTTAATTAATGCTGTTTGTTCAGGGTTGCAGCGAACTAGAATAAAAAAGTACTTTCAATATTTTTATTTGGGCTATTCACAGTATAAACATAAATTAACAAAGCGTATTTATAGCATTTGTTAATTTTGCAACTGTGAGCACCTCAGTATGTGTATGCCGTATTCAATGTTTTTGCAACACTGTTATATATGCTGTAGATAGGGCATAAAAATACGAGACACAAAAAACACGCCCAAGGGCTACTTTTATTTACGTGTGTTTGCGTATTTGCGTTTTAATGCAAAACAACAACAAAGAATGACAGGCTTACGTAAGTTGGCGTAAAAATAACAAATCGTAAATTAAACAGGCCTGCGTACTTAAACTGTGAATAGCCCAATTAATTCTTTTTGGTATAATATATCTTAATACCATGATCCCACGGCGTTCTGAATTATTCGGTCAGTGAAATACGATTGTGGGCACTATTACGATTTCCGGGGCGCCGAGCTTTGAAAGTGTTTTCTGGTAGAGAACAACAAAAAAAAAACATGATGCGCCGAACACTAAATCGATAACTCTATTAGTGCTCGATTTTTTTTAAAATGTTTTCTTGTTAAAAGGTATGTTCAAAAAAACATCAATATCTTTGCCGTTACTAAATGGATCTTTAAGATTATTTATATATTTAATATATTTTTATTATAATATATTTATTAAAAATATTATTTATTAACATATTTATTATATATATCATTGCTACAATATTTTTCGAAAAAAAACATATAAAAAATTATAAAAATTATACAACATAGTCTAAAACACAAAATATATGTCTAACATTATAAATTGTACCTTATAACAATTATGTCATTAATAAGAAAAGTCTCAATAAAATTTGAATTTGAATTTGAATTTGAATATTTTTCATTTTATAAGCGAATTTATTTCAAAGTTGAATTTTTTGATAAAAAGAACCGTTACTTTCTAAAAAATTTACGCTAATAATATATATTTTTTGAAAAGCTTCCACCTAGACCATTTGTTTGAATTATAAAAATTTATATTTTTTTAATTTCATAATTTTTCAATATAATAATGTGGAAACCAATGTCCGAAGCTGATCGACTAAAAACTATAAATTTTTTTCACTGGCTAGAAAATCACGTTAATTTATATAAATATTATAGCTACAATGTTGCCTTAAAAACAATTGTTTATAGTAATGGCGATATTCGAAAATATGGAGTAAGAAAGAAAAACATCTAAGGTAAATATGAGTAAACAACTTACCGTACAAGGGCAAATCATGGTATCATAAAAAAACACCATAAAAAATCAGATGAATCATATATATTATATACCAAATGAAGGATAAATATTCAAGCTTTTATAATTTAGTCTTTATAATTCATAGTAATAACAGTAATTTTTGAGAAAATAAAGGCTTTGCGTAAGAAAATACTTTTTAATTGCATAAAAATACTAAAAAAATACAAAGTACTCAACAGATTTCGTTTACTTAAAACTGTAAGCCTTATATATTACCTTTTAAATTACATCTTAATCATTAATATCGGTTATATATTTAGAACAATATAGACAATTTTCTTCATAGACCTTATAACAAAAAAGAAATTTTAAAAATCAATAACTCGAAAGCAAATCGATAAATCGACTTTGCCCTTGGCTACTCTTATTTTTATTGAGAGTACTCTTTGAATCCATTATCAAATTGTGGCGCCCCGGAGATCGTAATCTCCCCCTCAGTTTGACTTGCTTCAAAAAAAAAATAATTTTTGTAGCGAAACAACTCACTTTGACTGCTGACAGCTGTTGCTTTCGTGTTGTTTTTTTGTCTCCTTAGTGCTGTTTTCGATTAATTTTCGATATAAATTAGAGATGAAACCGATTTTTACGTCATTCGGATGCATATATGTAATACTTCTATATTGGTAGCAACCAAGGCTCATTAATATGGGTTAAGTCACTTGAGAGAAAAGCACTCTTTTTCCGCCTCTGCTTGAACTGTCAAAGGAGCTATTAGCTAAAAATTGTACAGATTTAGGTTTTTTTTTTTTGGTTTCCTTTTATCCATTCTGACAGTTCAACCGAGCTTCTCTCAAGTGACTTAACCTATATTAATGAACCTTGGGTAGCAACTTATAGCATGTTTTTACGGCAGTCTGAGAGTGTGTGTCAATCGGAAACTTTTCACTCTGATGATGAAATTTTGACAGTTGGTAGAGCAATTTTTGGCAATTGTGAGGTGAATATAATTGCCAATCGAAAAGTGAATTTTTGACACATCCAAAAAGTTTCCGCGCTGTATTTCGATTTGATTAGTTATTTTAATTTGGGAATTTCTTAATTAAACTATCGTTCTTTTAACGTAAAGATAAAACCGGAATAAATAAAAACTAATATAATTTTTAACTGTGAGTTTTTGTGAAAGCTGCATTTTTATGTGTTTAGTTCTGTGCGGTAAAGTTGATGATAAATTGTGGCTTTTAACGCGAGATGCTTTAGTTGTTCCTTTTATTTCCAGTTAAATACATTTTAAAGTAAATTGTGCTTTAAAAGTGTTGTTCCTTTTGTTTTAAGCGAGTACCAACCAAGGGCAATCCGAGTGTTGTGAAAATATTGCAAATGGAAGATAACAAAGAATTATGGCACACTCACGTGGATATCGCAGAACTGCTGGTGCATGAAAGTTGATGATAAATTGTGGCTTTTAACGCGAGATGTTTTAGTTGTTCCTTTTATTTCCAGTTAAATACATTTTAAAGTAAATTGTGCTTTAAAAGTGTTGTTCCTTTTGTTTTAAGCGAGTACCAACCAAGGGCAATCCGAGTGTTGTGAACATATTGCAAATGGAAGATAACAAAGAATTATGGTACACTCACGTGGATATCGCAGAACTGCTGGTGCATGCAATTGGGAAAAGGCTTTTGCAATGATGCACGGCTACAGCATACATCCGCTCCGCTGTAATCACAACTAGTCACAATTTTTGCAAATTAAATAAAATATTTGCGCTAAAACACGACCGAAATGTTGAACGTCAAAATTTGTAATTGTCAGAATTTTGCCATTTGACACACCAAAAAAGACAAACTTATTTCAACACACAAAAATTTTATTCAACTTGCTATTTTCTTTCCTACCACGAGTGAAAAGTTTCCTTTTGACACACACTCTGAATTAAGTTATTCGGCTTATGAATTACGAATGTGAATTACCCTGTTCTCACGAAGCAATCGTAAATCGGGTTGACAGCTGTTCTTTGTGTATTTTATTTTAATTTTATTTGATTTGTTGCGAAGAACGAAAATGGGGGAAAAATTTTCAAAATAAACATTTGTCTATTATATTATTCATTTTTTTAAGCAATAATACTCACTTTGTCTGCTGACATTGAGAATTTGATTTGAATTTGAGATGAAACTGATTTCTATGTAATTCGGATGTTCATTCAAACTGAATTACCTTCAAATCATGTAACTCGCTTGTCAAATTTTGTATGGCGAATTACTTAATTCCAAGGTTGATTTATAAGGTTGTCGCAGGGCTGATCGCACTCTCTTCTCAGTACCCATAATTGTCAAAGCCAGCCAATTTTGCGAATGACTACGAAAGAAAAACGCATGATAAATGAGAGCACTTGCAGATTTTCTATGAGCTGTCAACTTCGATTTGACAATTATGGGTACTCGCTCTCTCCTTGCGACAACCTTATAAATCAACCTTGCTTAATTCGGAACATAATTCAGCCTCGAATTACGAATGAGAGCCGAATTACGTTGTTCAAGGTGCCGTGAGAATATGCTATTACATTTCAACAAATATAAACTCCGAAATCAAAGAGAAATAGCCTAATGCCGCGTTTCCATGTGATCTTCTATTATCTGCTAGTATCACATTTTTTGTTAGAAAGAAATAGCATGTGAGCCCTACTTTATGGCATTGATGAATGTGAGTGTGAAACAGGTATACCTTTATCATTTTTATAGCATGTGATATCCCCTGTGATGCTAGGAGATCGAAAAAGTTCAACTTCTTGAACTTTTGCTATAAAAGTTGATCACATGCTATAAATATGACATTCATTTTTATAGTTGTGGTTTTTGAGCTGTCAAGCTGTCACTTTTATTTGCGCCAATATTAATTGTTTTGAAATAGTACAGAATTACGAATACAAATTGGAAAATAAAGAAAATCAAATCAGGTCAAGGGGTATGATTTAAAATATATAAACAGTCTTGGTATTTCTAACCATCGCGTGGCTAAGCAATTAATGCAGACGATTTCCCGACTCGGGAGTATGCAATCTAGAGTTGGCCAGAGAGTTCCTAAGCGCATTTATGGAAAGCATCAGTGATTTTTTTCATTAATTTGCTGCTTGGTAGATTCACCAAAACTTATTTTTTAAAACTTTTTTTTTAATATTTTTTTTCGTGTGTATTTCACTGATGCTGCTGCAGTTGTGGCACACGAATTGAATTACCTGAAACACCTGATGCTGTCTGCACAATAATAATTATATAAAACAATTTATACTACGTATACAAGAAGTTATTTCAATAAGCACGTCTTGCAATCAGTAAACTTGCAGAAATTGATTTGTTTACATATTTTGCAAATGTCAAATTTTTATAGGTAAAAGTACATATATGCATCTCGCTCTTTATAGCATGTGTTTTGTGATATGGGATAAGATAAGATACTGAAAGATCACATGGAAACGCGGTATAAATTAAAAGTCTTTGCTTATGTCATGATATAATTATTAACAAGGCCGGAGTGACAGTTTTTTTGTCAACCAGCATTTGTCAAAACCTCATCGAGAATAGAAAACGAACAAGCATCAAAACAGATGAAAAATTAAACTTTGTATTAATTTTGACAAATGTTGGTCGAAGCTATGAGAAAATATGTAGTTGTCAAGGCTACCTTGTAAATTATTTGGGCTATTCACAGTTTAAGTACGCAGGCTTGTTTAGTTTACGATTTATTTTTATGCCAACTTACGTAAGCGTATTTTTCTTTGTTGTTGTTATGCATGCAAACGCAAACACGCGTAAATAAAAGTAGCCCTTGGACGTGTTTTTTGTGTCTCGTATTCTTATGCCCTGTCTACAGAATATATAACAGGGTTGCACGATCATTGAATATGGCGAACACATACTGAGGTGATCACAGTTGCAAAAATAACAAATGCTATAAATATGTTTTGTTAATTTACGTTTAAACTGTGAATAGCCCAATTATATCATGGCTTATGTTAGAAAATTTGAATATTTTTTTACTACTACAATCAAGCAAGTGCCATGTCATTCCAGGGGCAGTTTAAATGAAAAACTGTTGCCCCTAACAATGCCACAACTACTTTTATAAATATATATATATCTGGTCTTGAATATACAATATTTTGTTTATTTCAAACGTGTATCAATGCATAAATTATTGATCGATTTACAAAGTAATAATCTATGGTCATTAAAAGTAGGAATGTGTTAAAAAATTTAAAATTTTTATATGGGCATCCATAAAAATGCTTGGCAATGGCATATGTGGCACACATCCTTAGATGATGGTTCAAAGAGAACTCTATTCTTAATTTTTGATATAAGTGGCGTTTCACCACCTATAATTTGTTTTCTGCATTTATTACATTTAATGGTCAAACTAACTTTCCACGGTACAATCCTCGCTATATACCTTACCACATTTTGTTCTAAAAATATTCTTCTCCAGGCTTTCTGCTGAAACTCCTCTCACTTATATCGCTTTTTGGAGCATTTCTGTATCCTTTAGCAATCTGTTACAAATATATAGTATATAATTTATACACTATTCCATGTAGATGTGTAGATACTTACGCTTGTAAAATTATATGATTTGTTTGGAGTTTTTTTTGTTTTGTTTGCACAAATAACACGCACCAAATAAAACTAAGTACCACTTTTTTTATTGAATTAATTGAATTAAGAAAAATTTTAACTGAACTGAATTACCTTCGAATGAGGTAATTCAGATTGTCAAAAATTGTATGGCAAATTACTTAATTCGGAACATAATTGAGGCTTGAATCACGAATGAGAGCCGAATTAAGTAATTCGAGGTGTCGTGAGAGTATTTCTTATGGAGCATCTTGTCGACGATATAAGTCTTGTCGAGAAGTCAACCAAAGGACGGACATCTTTAAACCCGAACCCACACAACACTTAACATTTTATATATATAAATCACAAAACACATCACAATTACAAACATTGTAAAAACACTCATTTGGAAAAAGAATAACCCTATTTTATACAATCCACCCTAAGTTTCTTCTTTTCTTCCGCCATTACCCGACGTTCAACACGGAACAAATACATTTAATATCCTCTACACAGCCCCTATATTAAGCGACAAACATAAAAAGAAGCGTAAACAAGTCTCTCGTAGCATAACGGGTCGTAATTGAAACCAGGTAATGTTTTCGTATAAAGTGTAGCTTTCTGTACATTGATGATTTCTCGAAATTTTTTTTTTTTAAGATAATATTTTCTGATGAAAATAAGCTTAACTTGGATGGACCAGATGGCTACGATGGAAACTGGAATGATACATGAACCCCCGATATTTTTCAAAGAGAATTTTCGGTGGCGGGTCACTGGGGGTGTAGAATGCACTCCGTGCCCTTGGAAAGGTGAATAGTATGCAGAAGGCTACATGGCAATGATGTTACAATGCTGGTGGTAGCTAGTATTGCCATTTTGGTGCTTTTGGGCCAAGATTGAGCACTTTTTTTAAAATGCCCCAAAAATTTGCTTTTATCCCCTTTCACGGTTCCAAAAAGCATTTTAAATATTTTTATTGTTGTTTTGGCAACACAAGTTAACAAAACGATAATAATTATCAATGGAAGTCTGAGCGCAAATTAATCGATTATTACAAAAGTTTAATTTCTAATTTTTATAGCAGCAGAGTTTTTCGGAGATGGCTTCCCATACTTACTTCTTACTAAGGTGGTCGTAACAACCCGTGTCCGGGCTTCGGCCGACATCATCACCTCTCGGATACACCAAGTGCGGTTAGGGCTTCCTCAGCCTGGTCCATCCATCGGAGGCATGGTCTCCCTCATCGTCGTTGACCAGCGACCCTCGCCTCGAGCACTTTTTTCGCTGGAGCTTCGTCGTCCATACGATGGACACGACCCAGCCAGCGTAGTCGCTGTACAGTTATACGCCGAACTACGTCAATGTCTTCGTAGAGCTCATACAGCTCGTGGTTCATTCGGATGCGATAGTCATCGCCGACTCGAACAGGACCGAAGATTTTTCGAAGAACTTTTCTCTCGAACACCCCCAGAGCGGATGCGTCAGTTTGTGAAACTACCCATGCCTCAGCGCCATAAAGCAGCACAGGTAGAACGAGTGTCTTGTAGAGTGTTAGTTTTGTCGATCGAGAGAGGGCTCTGGAACTTAGTTGCTTACTGAGCCCGTAGTAGCACCTATTAGCAATTATTGTTCTTCGCTTTATCTCCAGGCTGATTTCGTTGTTGGAATTAATGGCGGTGCCAAGGTAAATGAACACCTTGACTACTTCAAAGTTATAGCTGCCGGATGAAACGTGGGAGTCTAAACGCCACGCTCACTTGTTTGTAGACAGCATATACTTTGTTTTACCCTCATTTATCCCCAAACCCACTTTTGCTGATTCCATTTCGATAGCGGCGAAAGCAGCAGTAACATCTCTCTTGGTTCTGCCAACAATATCAATATCATCAGCGTACGCAAGGAGCTGGACACCTTTATAGAAAATGGTGCCATTACAATGCACACCGGCCTTTCGTACGATCCCCTCCATGATGATGTTGAAGAGATCGCAAGACAGTGGATCGTCTTGCCTGAAACCTCTTGCGGTATTGAAGGTTTCGGAGAGGTCATTTCCTACCTTGACGGAGCTGCGTGTGTTGCTCAACGTCATTCTGCAAAGTCTTATCAACTTTGCAAGTATACCGAACTCAGACATTGTTGCGTATAGGCAATGCCTTCTCGGGCTATCGAACGCAGCTTTAAAATCGACAAAGAGATGGTGTGTGTCAATTTGATTTTCATGGGTTTTCTCCAGGATTTGTCGTAGCGTGAAATTTGGCCTATGGTGGATTTACCAGGTCGAAAGCCACACTGATAAGGTCCAATCAGTGTTTTTGTAATCGGCTTTAATCTTTCACACAGTACGCTTGAGAGAACCTTATATGCGATGGAAATAAGACTGATACCTCTATAACTAGCGCAGATTGTAGGGTCTCATTTCTTAAGAATAGGGCACAGTACACTGAGGTTCCAATCGTCGGGCATGCTTTCTGCTAGCCATATTTTGCTGATGAGCTGATGCATACGCCTTATCAATTCATCACCGCCGGTTTTAAACAATTCAGCTGACAGGCCGTCAGCACCCGCTGCTTTATTGTTTTTGAGTCGTTGGATAGCAACTCGAACCTCTTCATGGCTAGGTGGTGCTACTTCCACTCCGTCATTGCTGATTGGTGGCACTGAACTGCGCTCTCGATGGGCGGCATTGGTGGAATCGTCGCCAGTAAGTAAATTGGAGAAGTGCTGTCTCCACAATCTAAGCACACACTGTGTATCCGTATTCAGATCTCCATTTTCGTCTCTGCAAGTGGATGTTCCTGGCTTGAAACCTTGAGTTAGACGCTTAACCTGTTGATTGAATTTTCGTGCATCCTTCTTGCCCTGGTATACCTCTAGTTTCTCAAGCTCTGAAAAGGCGCCTCTCTTCCTTCCTTTTTTCACGGTTTTTTACTGCTGTCGCGATGCCACACTCCTGATCGTACCATTGGTTCTGAAGTTGCTGGCGCCGGAAACCAATGACTTCTTCAGCGGCAGCGCACATGAAGAGGGATATATCAGCCCAAAGTCCGCCGGCGTCATCGGGTCCAGAGGTTGGTTGGTTAAGCTTAACCGAGAGTTGATCGGAGTAGGCTTCGGCAGTCCGTTGTAATTGTAGCTTAGCGACATCTAGCTTTCGTTGCATTCCTGTGCGTATGTTCTTCGCATTGCATAATCGCATGCGGATCTTGGCTGCAACAAGATAATGGTCGGAGTCAATGTTGACCCCCGAAATGAACGCACATCTAGAACACTAGAGGCATGCCTTCCGTCGATTATGACTTGATCAATTTCGTTTTGCGTTTTTTGATCCGGGGATAGCCAGGTGGCCTTGTGGATGTCGAGGTGCTTAAATCTGGTGCTACTAACTACCATGTTTCGTGCCGCGGCGAAGTCGATCAGTCTTAGACCGTCGTTAAATTAAAATTCAACAATGACAGAATAAAGGGTGAAGTTGGAAATTTTTAAATCAAAAATTATATTTTCATTATAAACATGACTCTCATTTTCATTCATAAAATGTGTCATTGCTAGAATAAAGTTGTTTTATTCTTAACACTTAAACAAAAAAAAAAAAAATATGGTTTAACATTGACCATTTTCAAGCAGACTTGACTTCAAGCAGAATTAAAAAATATATATTTTGATTTATGCAAAATACATACAAAATATTTAATTTTAAAATAAAATTTTTAATTAAAAAAATTTTAATTTTTACTACAAAAACGTAAAATGTTGCTTTAAAAGCAATCATTGTTCGCATTAAGGCTGGGAAGTCTTGCATTTTTAGGCTGATCCTCATCAATAATGGTAACGAGTTCGTCTCTATTAGAGCTTTTTTAGGTTTTAATTTGTTTTAAAGAATTCCAGTATTACTCTTCTTCATGACGAAACATTAAAAAGAGTGAAACTAATAAAAAATTAGTAACAATAAATATGGCTTAACTTGAACGAAATTAGAGTTACCCTGTTATTTCCGGTAGTTTGATTGTTGACTGAACACGAAAAATTTTCGTGGCTTTTTTTTAGACTTTTTTCATTTTGAAAACAACCTTTTTTGACTTTATTAACAATTTATAAATAAGCCGACTTAGTGTAATACTACAAAGCAAAAAAAAAGGACTTACAAAAATTTCCATCTGAGAACACATCGTTAGTTAAATTGTCACATTTTTGTTTGAATTAGCTCAGTAAGTCGGGGAATGTTTTGTTAAATTTGTTTTGCTAATTCAAAAAACAAAAAAAAAACATTGTTAATAAAAAAAAATGGAAAAATAAGTCTATGGCATTTTCATGTTTAAAAACTTATTAGTTTAACGTAGCTCTTGTGGCTGTGCGAATGATTGCGCAAAACCCTAACGCCCAAAAATGAAAATGAGCGAGTGCCAAAAATAGTTTTGAGAGATGATTGATTTCACGTTTTTGGCAAGAAGACATATTTTTTTGTGATCATTCATAATGAACAATCACCCAAATTTCCAAAAATGTACAAACGTCCAAAGCAAAGGAATTGGGAAATTGTACGTAACCATCATTAACAATCGCTAAAAAATCGTGGCCGGCGTGATTACCGTGGCCTTGTAGGAAATGTATTGTAATTGAAAATGTTTAATCTATATTATTTTCTTGCAAGTAAAAAATTAGACGATTTATACGATTATACTTATTAGAAAACAGTTGATCTCGTCTTCTTGTTGTTATCGGCGGTTTTATAGTGTGTTGCTGTGATCTAGTGATCTTTATAATTGTATTATGTTGATTTTTGGAGACATTAAGTATTAAAAAAATATTTTAATGAACGTTTTTATATGTTTTAAGACAATTTAATTTCTTGAATTGATTGAAAAATGTTTCTTGTTTTTAACACAATTCAATGCAAGTTTGCCTGCCTAATACGGGCTTTCAGATGAATGTACAATCAGCGTACATTGTACGACAACAAAATAACGGGAATTTTGTTGAGCTTTCAAACAATCTGACATGTACAACGCCTTCCTTATTTGTAGATTCTCACGCAGAACACATCGGCGCATGATACAATAATTTACAAGGTAGCCTTGACAACTACCTTTTTTCTCACGAGCGGCGATCGGGAGTTGTCAAATCAATACAAAGTTAAACTTTTCATCTGTTTTGCTGCTTCTTCGTTTTCTCTTTTTCAAAGTATTTTTGACAACTCCAAATCGCCAACAGAACTGTCATTCCTACCTTGTAAATCATTACACCATGCATCGGCGTAATGGCTAAAGAATTTTTGGATGCTGTTATAATTGACTGACATTTTTACACTATTTTTGTATGCTTTCAATTTAATTTTTCATATATCAGCAGAATTGATAAATTCTATCCAAAATTTAGTGTTTGGAACGCTTGCCATATTTATATTCTTCATTTTTTTTTTCCGCTCAGTTGTTGTTCACTAGCTGACGATTTTAATAAACTGAAAAATGCACCGAGTCGGACCGACATGCTTTCACATAAACGACATGTCGGTCGGACCGGCAAAAAAATCAAAATTTTTTTGATTCTGGTCCGACATGGCGGTTCGACCGTCTCTTTTGCTTTCGAATGATCGTACATGTCGTCGGACATGCCCAAGTCCGCGGACATGTACGTTCGTCTGAAACCCCCTAATTGTTTTTCAATTTCTCTTTGTGCGGTATTTGTTTACTTTAGTGCAGTCAGCGTATGTAGTGTTGTGTTTTTTTTTAAAACAGTTTTGTGTACGCTCCATTTTAATGTGCTAACCCTTTAAGCACATTAAACATTTAAAAACACTTGCTCACAGAATAATTTTAAATTTTTGCAATGGATTATTTTACCGTTGATGATATTGCTGCTTGTTCTGTTAACGAGCAATGCAAAAGCCAGAATATTCTGTACCTTATGTTCAGTTGTTCTGGTCCGTTTGAGCGAATTTTCCATGTTTCTTGTGCTGGTATTTCTAAATCGTGCCTTGACGATTTAATGTCAGTGCGGTCGGGTCTTCGCTGGTTTTGTGCTTCGTGCAGGGCCCTTTCCCCATATGAACTCTATTAAAAAAGAAAGCTTTTTGGGAAAAGTCTTAACTTGTTAAACAATAATTTCAGAGAAATTGTTAGCTTTTTTAGCGAAATTAGCACCGCACCCCCTACCAGTGTTTCTGATGAAATTACTGTTGAGGATAACAATTCTGTCCCCTTCTCTGTGACCGCTTCTTCCGGAATTTCGACAGTTTTAGCAGAAAAAGACCCAAAAAGCTCTAAAAGACAGAGGGAAAACAAAAATAAAAATAAGCGTCGGAAGGCGTCCTTCAAACCTTCCAAGGCAGAGCAGCCCTCAGCAATGCCATCAGAAAAGAATAATACGGTGATTTTTTATACACCATCTTCTATTCCTCCATTGACTAGTAGTCCAAAAACGATTTCAACTACGTCTAACAGTCATTTGATTTTAAGAGCAGTTTCGAGAACCAGAAACGTCTTCATTTCACGTCTTCAGCCCGACACATCAATAGAAAATATATTGACGTTTGTCAGGCAAACCAAGTTAGCGAACTCAAATGCATTCTGTTCATGGAAAAAAATTGGTAATAAGTCTTCTCACGCTTTTTTTTATTCTAACAGTTGCTGACGAAGATTTTGCAACTGTTCTGAACTCTAATTTGTGGGCCGATAATATTCTCGTTACTGAGTTTAAGTCAAAAACTAAGTCTAGAAGGATGTCTCAAGCCGCCAATCTGCCTAATTTAAAATGGTATTCTTCAGACGATGATACATTCTTTTATGCATCTAATTCGAAGACCCGCCTAGAACATATAAATATTTGTTGATAATATATGTTCAGACTTACAAGTGAGTTGTATTTATAATAGTCTTGAAAGACTTCTTGGCCTGGTCTTAACTACAGACAGTAACAATGTTGTTGTTACCTTTTATGCTCTAACTGCTGTTGATGAATATCATCCACCATTGAGTATTTGGTACAAATCCGACAGAGTAATATAGTAAATTCTAATTCAGCAGATAAGCTTTATGAATTCAATTTTAAAAAAGCTGACTTTTTGAAGTTGAATCAGTTGCTTCATGGTAAACTTAATGCAATTTTAGAATATATAAATGAAAATTGCCTTGATGACTCCATACATTTTTTTATATGGAACCCTTTGCTATGTTCTCTCAATCCGTACCTTATAGTCTCAAATTTGCGAGAAATTCTGCATACCCCTGGTACACAAAGGATTTAAAGACTCTTCGCAACAACAGGAATAGGGCATGGAAGAAATACGTCTGTAGCTTAGGTCTGAACCTTACAAACGTTTGTTTTCTGGAATTTGAAAATCGCTCAGCTACATTATATCACGAATATTTAAATAATGTTAAGCTGAGGATATAGAAAAATCCAAAGAAATTTTGGGGATTCATAAACACAAAGAAAAAATCTGATGGATTTCCTTCTTCATTCAGAACTCCTGAGTGACTTACTGACAATCCCGTCAAAATTTATGGCCTATTCGCCAATCTTTTTAAAGAATCATTCTGTTAAGATTCTTTTAATCCTGATGGAGAGTACTTTGAATGTATGTATATTAGGGCGAGTCAATTTAAAAATCGCTTAATGCTCTGTGAAAATCGTATTCTAACGATCAAAATAAGAAACTTTGCCGAAAGAACCATACCTCTAAAACGAATTCTGATATCCCCCAATTTGGGTCGAACTTTTGGGTAGGGGCAAATTTTGAAAAATCCCACTTTGACCCATTTAAAGTGCTCCAATCGAGTCCAAATGTATGACCGACCCCCACTAACTTTGGAGGCTTGACCCACCCATGCCAGTGGCACACCCTCTGGAACCCCCCTGTGGGGTTCCCCATACAAACATTTCAAAAAATCACCAGTTTTGGTACTTTACATGAAAAAATCAGCGAAATGGCTGTGTTTTCTTTATTTTTATTTATTTATTTATAATAATATTTATTATTTATTTATAATAATATCTATTTTTTCTCTTTTGAAATTTATTTAGTCAGAACATAGGTAAATGAAAAAATTAATTTAAGTTAGTTATAGAAAAGAAACTAAAAAAATGATTGTTTGAATTTTTTTTTACTTTCAAGTCTGGGCAATTTCGCACGGCGCTCTAATGTCGTCGCCATAACAGCCTCTACATTTTTTTATATAACCCGTTTGGAAACGCTAGCTAGCAATTGAACATGTCGTTCCGTTCTTTGTATGTGTGATGCAATTTTTGGATCATTAAACGGTGGATCATCTTGATTTAAATATTCTTTCAATGTATCGTACGGAATGCTTCGCGTGAATGGTGGTTCAAATACGTTATTTATGTCATTCATATTGATCATTTCCGTGTAACTTGTGCAATTAAACTTTATATCTGGTTTTTTATAAGCTCTAAGTTGCGTTGGGTCGTCAACATCTGTTCGATAGCGTAGAATTATGTTGATAGCACAGTCGCGCTTTTCTTTGCTAACATCAAACAACATTGATAACAAGATATTTTCCGAATGCGCATAATATGAATTATCTGTAATTACTTGATTGGCAATTCTGCGTAAACGAGGTTCTAGAAATCGTGACCAACTAATGAAGTTGAAAAATAATGCACTGCCGTACACGACAGAGCTGTAATACTTGATATTGAAGTACATTGGCACATAACATTTAATTATAAATTCAACCAGAATTCTTAAATTTGCATCTGGATTTTCCGTTGTCACATATAATCGTAATAATCTAGCGGCCTTGGTGAGTGCAATGCAATGGTCTTTTTAACAGCAATTCGAATCGTCGTATAATTCCACCGTGTGGACCAGTGTTTGTTGGCTCACCGTCAGTGCATATTCCAATTAATGCATCCAGTGATATATTTTTATCGTTGAAAAAATCATTTAATTTGGTTGTTTTGTATTCAGTGGTTTCATGTTCCAGTCTTACGTAACCAATCATTTCAGAATTGGGTTCTCTCAAAATAACAAGATGAGGTTCTTTTACCATCCTAGTATGATACTTCTCATCAACTTTAGCTGTCGTTAAAGTATCATCTTTTCTGCCATCGAATGAAAACGCTAACAAATTGGTATGATCTAACCGTTTGCGAACCACTTCTTGTCTGCATTTCTCTTTTTTTCTGCGAACTTTCGATTTATCCATGATGAGAGGTTTGCCATGCTTATCTTTCATTTTAAAATCTTGGAAAAGAGCGGTTCCCAATGCTGATGCTACTCTATCAGGCACACCAAATCTGTCACATACCAAGTCAAAGTTAATACAATCGTATCTCTCTGTGTATTGTGAACTTGTGCTTCTATCCATATCTTCTTGAACCGGTGGCGGTGCGTATGTTAATTCATCGGGATCTTGGTATGTTGGCATTGATGACATAGACGTTGCTCCTTGCTCTTCAGTTTCCATCACAACTGCATCCATTGTTAGTCTTCTCTGATTATGTTGATCGTGCATGAACTCTTTGAGGCGATCGGGAACCCAGCCTCATGCACATGGAGCTGCCTTCAAATCGCATTTACATGTTGCAATGTAAAAAATTGTTTCCTGAGATTTTACATACTCTGTAAATTGTTGGGTTTTGTTTCTTCTCTTGATTTGCTCTTGATACTTGTGAAGCAATTTATTAAATACACTTTTTTTCAGCATTATTTCCATACCAAGTTTTTCCCAAATTCCATTCAACTTATCTTGTACTTGAATAGTGAATGATTAATAGGAAAACTTTTTTGTTCTGTTTAAGCACGTTCGCTTAAGTAAAAATAATATCTCAAGATATCCAGATGGGTTGGTAAATTAAGATCAGTCAAATCAGTAGACACACCAAAAACAGTAACATCGTGCTTGGGTATATGACTCATTGGGTTTTCGATAGTTGTTGATGTTGTTGTTGCTTCATCTTGCGGTGTAGAGGATGGTGGATTCATTGTAAACTTTTTGATTTGGAATGGTCAACTTCACTTATTATTTTTTTTTTAAATATTTTTTTATCTGAAATTAGCACTTCACACTTTGAGTTCTTCACAACGACTTAATGCATTCACAAAAACTGTTGCGTTATATATGGTCTACGAGACGAGGTAATAAGAATGAAATGGTAATTTCAATTCTACCTGCTGTGTCTTGTGGTGGCTTAAAAACGCACACAAGCAATTTTAGGATCTGCAATTGTGTCACAGTGATACCTTAATTTTTTAAAAGGGTTGCGGTGCAATCCAGTGATACCTTAATTGTTAAAATGGTTGCATAAAACGCGCATTTCCTAAGAAGGTGCCATAAAATACCCACAAAAAGGGTTGAAAACAACCTTCATTTCTTAAGTAGGTGCTATAAAAAGGTGGCTATAAAAGGTAGGTGTCTTGTGGTGCCTTAAAAAACGCACACAAGCAATTTTCCGATTTGCAATTGTGTCACAGTGATACCTTCATTTCTTAAAAGGGTTGAATAAATTTCTAAAGAGAAAAAAAACTCCAAAAAGAAAAAAACATAGGCATTTCGCTGATTTTTTCATGTAAAGTGCCAAAACTGGCGATTTTTTGAAATATTTGTATAGGGAACCCCCAGGGGGGTTCCAGGGGGTGTGCCACTTGCATGGGTAGGTCGGGCCTCCAAAGTTAGTGGGGGACGGTCATACATTTGGACTCGATTGGAACACTCTAAATGGGTCAAAGTGGGATTTTTCAAAATTTGCCCCTACCCAAAAGTTCGACCCAAATTGGGGGACATCAGAATTCGTTTTAGAGGTATGGTTCCTTCGGCAAAGTTTCTTATTTTGATCCCTAGATTTTCACAGAGCAATGGGCGATTTTTTTGCCTCCCCACAAATCGACCCGGCCTATTATATATCCTTGAATATATATATATTGAATAAATATATATTGAATGAATATATATTGAATGAATATATATCCTTCACTCCAGAGGATATTTTAATGTCTTTTAGATCGATCGATGAGGATTTTGGCGCTGGACCTGACGGTGTTCCTGCCGCAGTGTTAACACAATGCAGTTCCGTTTTGAGTCAACCACTTTCTTTGTTATTCAATAAATCTATTAACGAAAGTTATTTTCCACTTTTTTGGAACGATGCAGGAACGATGTCAGTAACTATAGGATCTATCGCTAAGCTCTCATCGATTCCAAAACTTTTTGAGCGGATTGTGTATGATCGGGTGAAAATTCACTGTGGGGAAGTCATAACAACTCGTGAGCATGGTTTTGTGAATGGCAGATCCACTTTGTCTAATCTTCTCGATTTTACAACATTCTGCTTAAATTCTATTGATTTTGGTAACCAGGTCGATTGTGTTTACACCGACTTTAGTAAGGCATTTGATAAACTATCACACAATCTAATCTTATTTAAACTTGAGTTAATGGGATTTCCACAATATTTTGTGAACTGGATTAAATCGTATTTGGTGGAGCGATCTAATCAAACACGTTTTCGAGACGTATTGTCTTCTGCATTTATTGCTGAATCAGGTGTTCCTCAGGGCTTATTTATGCCGATGATATGAAAATATACAGAACGATTAATTTTAGATATAATTCAGATCTACTCCACTCTGAAGTTTTCTGAAAGGATTATTCATCTATAATCCTTTGAAGTTTGGTGTTCTAAAAATAATATGTTTCCAAATCCATATAAATGCCAAACTATGACCTTTTTGCGAAAAAGGAATAATTTTATTTTTGATTATAAGATTAAAGATACTGCCTTGAGTCGTGCAGACACCGTCAAAAAACTAGGTATATGCATGGATTCTAAGCTGTCATTTAACATTCATATTGATAGTATTTGTAAAAAAGCATCTTCAATGCTTGGATATATAGAACGATGGGCCAAAGAATTAAATAGCATTATTAAGACTACAACGTTGTATTATGCAATTGTGCGTCCTCATTTAGAGTATGCAAGTCAAGTTTGGTCCCCAAGTTACAACGTGCATGTTGATCGAATAGAAAAAATCCAAAAACGTTTTGTTCAGTTTGCTCTAAGGGGCTCTAAGGAGGGACATGACATTCGCGGCAGAGAAAACAGACCTTTTTTTAAAAATTCATAACTCAGTCAAAAACAAACATTTTTCCAATATTTTTTTATTATTGTAGAGAATTGAACAAATTACAAGAAAAAAAAATAAAAAAAATAAATTTTTCACTCCAACATGGTTTTATAGAGCTCCAAACTGGCGGCTTAGAAAAAAATGGGGCCTCGTGGTTGCAGCGCTGGGAGTTGCAAAAATTGTCCGATCTGGAAAAAAAATTACTTTTTTAAATCTTTACAAAATTGGTTATTTTTTTTCAATTGTTGGTGATGCTCCAAACTTGAAAGTGTGTTTTTTCGAAAAAAATATTGACTTTAAAAATTCATAAAAAATCGAAAAAAAAAATTTTTAAAAAATATATAGCGAATCAATTTTGAAAAAATACAAAAAAAAATTCGTCAAAAAATGAACCCGCTAGTGCCACAACCAGTACGAAAAACATGGTTTCGAGATAAACGCGTTCAAAGTTTGTGAACAAAGAAAAAAAAAGTTACCTTCAATCTGCCATGCCTGCTTCGTACTGTATGCCTTCGTTATCTGGTGTTGTTCTGCTTCTTATAGTTTTAAACTGACTTCAAAAAGGAGGAGGTTCTCAAGTTCGTCGGTTTCTGTTTTTTTTTTTATTTTTAAATGTATGTACATCGATAACTCCTAAACCATATGCCTGATTGCCATAATTTTTAGGGAACAGATAGATATCATAAGCATGGAGGTGCCCGTACAAAAGTGGGTGGTATTCGAGAACAGGGCGTGGCAATAATAGATCTCGCAATACTAGATACTACTGTATCTCGAATAATATTGACACTAGGGTACTGCAATTTAGTGTAGGGGTAGGCACAATTATTACAAATTACGGGCAAGAAAATGGGCGTAATTCGACAAATGGGCGTGGCAATATTAGAAAAACAGTGTATCTTGAATAATTTTGAGGCTAGAGTACTGCAATTTAGTATAGAGGTAGGCATTATTATTACAAATTATCGTCAATAAAGTGGGCGTTATTCGACAAATGGGCGTGGCAATATTATAAAAACACTGTATCTCGAATAATATGGACACTAGGGTACTGAAATTTAGTGTAGATGTAGACACAGTTAATACAAATTACGGTCAAGAAAATGGGCGTTATTTGACAAATGGGTGTGGCAATATTAGAAAAAGAGTATATCTCGAATAATATTGATACTATAGTACTGCAATTTAGTATAAGGGTAGGCATTACTAATACAAATTATGGCCAATAAAGTGGGCGTTATTCGACAAATGGGCGTGGCAATATTATAAAAACACTGTATCTCGAATAATATGGACACTAGGGTACTGAAATTTAGTGAAGTGGTAGGCACAATTATTACAAATTGCCGTCAACAAAATGGGCGTTATTTGACAAATGGGCGTGGCAATATTAGAAAAATAGTATATCTCGAATAATATTGATACTATGGTACTGCAATTTGGTATAGGGGTAGGCATTATAAGTAAAAATTACGGTGAAGAAAGTGGGCGGATTTCGACTACTGGGTGTGGCAATATTAGAAAAACAGTGTATCTTGAATAATATTGATACTAGGGCACTGAAATTTATTGTAGTACAGGGGTAGGCAGAATTATTAAAAATTATGGTCAATAAAGTAGGCGCTATTCGATAAATGGGCGTGGCAACACTAGATAAACACTATCGCAGTTAATATTGACGCTGGGGTACTGAAATAAAGTACGGGGGTAGGCACAATTATTGGAAATAACGCTCCAGATAGTGGGCGCTTATTTAACAAAGAAGCGTGGCAATATTTGAAAAACACTAATCTCGAATAATATTGACACTAGGGTAATAAAACTCGTTACAAGAATGGGTACAATAATTTCAAAACAGGTGACATCTAATTTAAATTTAAGAGGCAGATATTTGAAATAACCAACAAACTTTCAGTTTTTAATAGAACAATTTTATTTATGTTGTTTATACACTTTTTTCGGAAATTTATCATATTCTCTAAAAAGGAAGAAATAAAAATTTTTTTTAAAAAATCACTACAAAATCACTACAAAGTAAAAATTGATTTTAAAAATACTTTTCCTTTTAATTTCTTGGTCATATTTGATAATTTATTTAAACATATTATTATATATGAAATCTTATTATCTTAAATGTCAAAAGTCAGGCAGCAAATAAAACAAGTATATACCAGCTGCCGTACGTAGGTAGCGCAAAAATTAAAAATGCGCTCTCACTAATCCGGCTGTAAACTTTGAACCCTTAGGCATTTTTCCATAAAATTTTCACGTTCCTCTTAAGTGGAACTGACATACAAGACCTTCCTCCTTATGAGGATCGTTTAAAACTATTAAAAATTCAGTCTTTAAGTGATCGAAGGAAATCTGCAGATATCGTATATTTACACCAACTTATAACAGGTGCATTCGATTCTCCAGAACTTCTTTCTCACATAATTTTTAACACTAACCGTAGAAGTAGTAGAAACGCCAACAATTTAATTTATTTACCATTTAGTAGAACAAACTACATGGCTGCTACTCCTTTAAATTGCATGCATAACTTTGTTTACAATTGTATCGTTTTCGATATTAATTTGTCAAAAGGTCAACTCAAAAGTAGATTGAAACCGGTTGTGTAATTAGACCTATGTATATGCATGGTTAGTTGTTATGTCTTGTGTTGTTTCTGAGCCCAACTCATTCACTGGTGGGTAAATTTTCCCACATTCACTTTTTTGGGGTCACTGGTATCTAGAACATTGATATTGTTCAAAGATTTTGGGGTCGTGGCCTTGAATTGGTTAATGCTGAGGAAGTGCGAAAAAGCTCTAGTAGCTGAACTCTATTGTTATTGCATGTTTTAGAGAACAATGATATTATCCATTGCGTAACTAATTGTAATGTCATTATTTATCATTATTTTCTAATAAGTATAATTTTTTTAATACAGAAAATATTCTTTATTTATAAAGATATGTTTATGTTTTTGGTGTTATTGTAAAGAAAATTGAATAAATTACAAAATTGACCCCGCAAAAAAATTTCATTTATTACGCGAAATTCCGATAAATTTGCACTCAAAGTTGAAATTTGGTAGTTTCAACTGATTGATTTCATTTTCAAACGGGCACAGCTCGGTAACGGTTAAGTCGTTGGGTTTGTTGATATGCCGTTGAAAAGGTGATTTTATTGCCTTTACAGTAATCTATCGAAATAAGTTTTCTGTAAGTTAGTTTTTCTGCTAAAAACAATAACGTGTATTAAAGTCTTGAAATATTAATTAACCTTGTAGCTCCTAAGAATGTGAAAATAAACCCCTCTCACATACAATTTTTTGGTCAGCTCGACATAACCTTTCACCTCCGTAAAAAGTTGCAAAACGTTCATCAATCCATGGTGGAAGAATAACTTTTTCTAACCTTTTATTTTTATAAAAATATTCGAATTTTTTCACTTTTTCGCAATTTTGTGCCTATATATTTAAAATAAAATGGAAACTTAAAATTGTATGAAAAAGCTGGCCTTTTTTAACTTTGTTTTTCAAGAATTTTTGCCTTTTTTGCCTTTTTTTTTTTTTGCTGATTTAGCTTTTTTTGATCTAGCTCGTGGCCACACTGCTGCAGACAATGGCAAAACTCAGAGAGCAAAAACTGATATGAAAAACTTCTTGAGAACATAAGCCGTTCGGAGTCGGCATTAAACTTGTAGGTCCAGTCCTCGATCATTTGTGTTCAAACATTTCACAACACAAACACACAACACAATTGATCATAAGAAGGAGCTGAACTAAGCTATTTCTTTTTTTTTTATTTTTTTATTATTTCTTTAAAAAGCATTCCTCAAACATTTTTAATGAGATCCTATTTTTATCGAAAAGGTCATGTTTCTTTTTTTTAATATAAGAAATTTTTTTATTTTGTTCAACAACAAACCATGAAAAATAAAAGAATTCATGACTAAAACATTTTATAAGAGAAACACCATAACTAATTGTAGCTGAAATAATAACGGTAAAAAAAACACACATATCCGATAGTATCGTAAATGTGGACGTAGAATTTTTTGTTTGATATATTTGGTGATACATTAGTTGTTCTTGTTTATTTTTATAATAGTTTAAAATAAATGTAATTCAATCTTATGTAAAATGAATGGAAATAAATGTTTCCGAATATTTTATTTTTCCTGCAGTAAAGAATTTAAATATATTCTAAATTAAATTTAAATTTTAACAAACAAAATATATTTTAAGAGTGTCTGCGAATTGAAATGGCCACGTAAACTAAATTGTGTCGATAAAGCAGTGTTTCCTTAATTAATTTAGGAAAATTCCGTGCTACCTAAATGCTTGCTAAATTAATGACATTTCTTAAGAGAAGAGAATAATGACATTTCTTAACCTTTAACCTATTTGTAATTAGCCTTAATAAACCTTAATACACCTTAACTGCCTTATCTTAATTTAGTTTAGGTAGCAATTTAGTTCAATTCGCATACACCCTTAACATGAAAAATATGAGCGATTCCACTAATTATCGGCCAACTGTGAATGTCACCATCTGGGATTTTTTTTGCGAAAGCATGTTGATCCAACTCGCTGCATTTTTTCATTCTGTGTTGGTCGTCGCACCGGTTATTCCTAACACAGAATTTTGTATAGAATTTATTGAATTTTGTAAAAGTTTTCCTGAAATACCTATGAAAAGATAAAATTGAAGCATTCTAAAATAAAGTAAAAATATTTCTTAATAATTTTTTCGTTCCGCCGAAGTGCTCTGCTTGAGAGCTTGTAAATAATCATGATATAAGAACCCATGATACAAGAATAAAGGTAGAAGCCATGACACAATTATAAGGTAGGGCATGATACAGAAGGAATTCAAATTTATTTGTACACCTGACATGTAGCGTTAAGTACAAAAGTCATCAAAGACCTAGGGTATAATAAGCATCACCCAGTGCCCTACTACCAAAAGCAAGCTTCCAATAGTAGTACCAGTTTAGACATCCGTAGCGACGTACTTCCATCCATCCACTGGTGGAGACGAGACCTACCCAATCTCTTGCATACTAAGCAGGTATGCCAGCCCGGTCGTACCATTGCGCGACCCCGCCAGTCAATCTAGACCTGTGTAGCATATATACTATACATATTATATAGTGACCTGCTACCAAGATGGGCGCCAACCCAAGCTCTTGGTTGGCTCTACTTTTACGGTATGGGACGTATCCCATACCAACCCTCCTCCTTTATCCTGGCTTGGGACAGGCAGGCGCAACCCTGGCGGAGTTGGTAGGGCTTGATACAATAATAAGGTAGGGTAATGCTGCGTCTACACCAGATAATTGCCATAAATATTTCATAATTTGTATTAGTTGTCAAATTATTGTCAGCTGCAAGGTAATTGTCTGATTATGACGTAGGTGGGCAAGAATATTGCAAGGCAATAAATGACATTTGTTTCGTTATTGGACGTTTCCTTTGAAAGCGGAAACAAAATAAAAATAAAAAAACCCGGTTTTTCGATGTGAAAGCTGTGAGATTAAGAAGTATAGTTTTAAGCACAAAATTAAATTTTTTTTTCGCTGGCCAATGATCTCCAAGTACCACCACAAGCGGAACAAGTAAGCGCAACGTTAATTTTTGGTAACATCCTCCAAGTGCCACCACCAGCAACACAGCAAGTGCAACGCAAATTTCTTGCTCCTTTCCCAGGCCAACGTCCTTCAATTGCCACCACTAACAACACAGCAAGTGCAACGTTAATTTTTGTTAACATCCTCCAAGTGCCACCACCAGCAACACAGCAATAGCAAAGCATTTTTCTTGCTCCTTTCGTTGCACTTGCTTCTGTTGCTGGTGGTGGCACTTCGAGGAAGTTAACAAAAATTACACTGCACTATTAAATTGTTAAACACTTATTAAATTGTTATTTAATAAAACACTTATTAGCATAACTTACTTATGCTGTTGGTGGTGGCAATTTTAGAACGTTGGCCAGCGAAAGAAGCAGGAAATTTGCTCTGCACTGATTTGTGCTGGTGGTGATGGCACTTGGAGGACGTTGGCCAGCGAAAGAAACAAGAAATTTGCGTTGCACTTGCTTCTGTTGCTGGTGGTGGCACTTGGAGGATGTTAGCAAAAGTGTTTAAGAAAAATTTAACTAATGCTCCGGGAGATCGTTGGCCAACAAAAAATTAAAATTTTGTACGGAAAACTTAACTTTCACTCTGCGTTTCTGTTTCGAAATGCTTTTTTAAAGTTTTTTAACATTTCTCAGCAGTTTTTCCTAGCCCCCTAGCCACACGTGCCAGTTCGAAGACAGTAATAGTTCGAAAAACTCAATACACTCTCACTTTTCACTAATACACTCACACCTTGACATCACTAGCAGTCCACTGGCAACAACTTTTACTGAGACAGTGAATTTTGATAACCGCAGCCAGTGCGAAATCGAAGTAAGGAAACAGTGTTGTTTTTTTTCCCAAAAAAAATTCGAACTTTAAATATGCACTTTTCTTTCATGTCTTGTAGTGAAATATATGCAATTTTTTAATTGCCCTTATTTGACACATAAAATATCATATGAATAAGTTGCATTTCATTTTGGAATATATTGATAAGCAGATTCTTCAAATTAATTAGTCCCCCATTTTTATCCCATTTAAGTTTCGTGCTGTGTTGGTATATAAAGCATCACTGAACAAAAGCAACCGAAATAATAAAGTGGTCAAACCTTTGCCTTTGACGACATTTTGCAAATGAACATTTACTATCACTATATAGTAGATTTGTAGATTATTTAATACTTATTATTTGCTGGCCTGCCAGTACTATCACGTGTGGCTGCAGCGTAAGAAACGTCAAAAATTGTCAGCATACGTCAAATCGTTGTCAGCTCAATTATCTGCCTGACAATTGGTATAATTGAGGTGCCGACCATGATACAATAATAAGGTAGGGTAAGGCGATTCACCACACCGACCTGGAATGTCCACGAATGTTCGAAAAAAAAATAGTTCAGCAGAAAGTATCACTTTATCCAGATATTTGACATACCCTTATTTTATGTAAACAAAAGACACAGATATTATCGGAGACGTAGAGTTTTTGTTTGCTATATTTTTTGATAAATTTATTTCAATCTTAGGTTTAATAAATGGAAATAAATATTTCGGGAAAATATGAATTTTTTATTTTTCCCAAGTAAAGAGCTTATATATATTTTAAATTAATTTGAAAATTTAAAATTGTGTAATAAGTGTAATAATAAGTATAAGAAAAGAAAAAAGAAAAAAAAAGTATAAAGCAAAAGAAAAAACAAGTAAAAATTTTTGATTTTCCCAAACACAAATGCAAAAATCACTATTTTATACTTTTGGTTAAAGAAACTATTTTAAACTATTTTGAAAACATTATTCCAATAAATTTTACATATAAACTGACTCTATAATTTTTACTTATTTTTACTCAAATATTAAAAAAAAACATATATGTAATAAAAATATTCATACAAACTCTGTATGAAATGCGTACAACATTCAGAAGTTTTATTTTTCCAATATTATTTTACGTCTAAAATGTGACCATAACATTTTTAAAGCTCATAATATTTTGGTTCAACACAAGCAAGTATTTCAAAAAGTAGTAGTCATATTATTGGTTTGTACTATGAAAAAGTATGATATTCCGGCAACTGCGTGATTTTTATGTCCTTACAAAATTGCTCTTTTGCTCTCCTCTTCAAGTAAGAGTATACATTCTTGTGAGTAGACGTCAAATATCTGGACAACCTTATAATAATTGAATCATGCGGCAATGTTGTTGTCGTCGTTAATGTGTTTAAGCTATTTTTCTTGTGAGTTGACGTCAAATATCTGAACAACCTAATAATAATTGAATAATGGGTACAACATGGTGTGTCTCTGATCAGGTATCAGTTTACGTTCCTTTTTTTTTTTCTGTGAACACAATTGTTTTAAAAGTGATCAAATAGGGGAAAAATTGTGTTTTCTCGTTATATTTTGCGTTATTTATTTCATTTGTTATAAAAGCGCACTTATTCTAAAAAAGCAAAATTTTTAACTAGAAATACTCAATACGTTGAGCAAATGTATCAAAAATATAAAGTGTGGCGAAAGATAGACATATCCCCATGTTGTGATTAGACACTGATATTTTTTCGTTCAGCAGACACACACTCACCGATTGCACAGAAGTTGTACCTGCTGAACGCAGCCAATAAAATTTGGCACTAATCAACAGTTGCTCTCTCCCTGCCAGAATTTTTTGACAGACCCGGGGCAATTTAAAGTGTGGTGAGCAATTCGCTTCCACCTGGTTTTCTTACACCATGGTATGAAAGGTGTAGCAAAAGGTGACGTATTCGTAAATTCAACAAAATTTCTCTCAATTGCTTCAATTGTCACCACAGCTACAATTGCGTTTCCAAGAATTAAATCAGATTAAATTTTTCAATTAAATTTTTCTGAACAAGATTTTTGTAATTTAGATTTAATTATTATTCATTCCAATCATAAAATATTTTCTCCTGGGTGTTGTAAGAGGGACTTTCCGTTTTTAAGATACAGATGAAGACATCACTTTTTTTATTTTACACTCATGAGTATTGATGGTTGATGAACAAATTTGCAAAAAGTTTTTGCACTTTATCTTAAAAACAGAAACTCTCTTTTACAATTCCCTGGAGAAAATGATTGCTCTGATTAAGTTTGAGTTAAGTTTATAATTAATTATGTTTAATCTTTATCATATTCAAACACAAAATAGACTAGACAAATAAAACTGTAAAAAATACATGTAAAAAATAATTAAGTATTCCAATCATTTCTATACATTTTAAAGAAAAACCTTCGACGTTTGAAATATTGAACGTTTTCGCAAAAAGCTACATAAAACTTGTTTTTGTTGTAGAAATAATTTATATAAAAAAAATGCGTTTTGAACCTGTAGTAACGTGTCTTTGTTGAGGTGTCCACAATTACATATATCATTTTCTCTATACTTAAGTTAGTGATGAGTTACAAGTTGAATAATAATCGATTACTCTGGTGATGCCACCTTACATTTTACATTGATACTACATCCCCTTTTTTTATTCATTTGTATAATCCTTAAGATAATATGGGGTTTTTATGGGCCTTCCAGATCTTGTTCTTCTATATAAAGGATCAGCTTCAGGACTTACATTTTCATTTTGATCAACTGAAGCTGTATTTTCATTAAAAGTTACATTGTTTTCATTTTCTGAATCATAACTATTCGGAATACAACTATCAAAAAATTCAGTACTATTTGTGTTATTTAAATTGCTTTGTTCTGTTTGAGAATCTAATTGAATATCATTTCTAGTAATAATATCACCATCTGGGATTTCTATTGAACAAAAATTATCTTGGTGTGGTATCTTTGAGACTGGAATTAAATGCCATCTATTCCTTCTGAGTTTATTATTATGATTTTGTATAATGCATGAGCGAGGATATTTTTATTTTTCAATTACAATACCGTAGGTACGTATGTCAGTAATCCAAAGTTTATCCAATTCTTTTAAATCTGAAAGTTCAACTGAGTTATGTCTCTTGTTATAATTTTCCGCCTGCCTAGCTTTAATTAATTCTTCGCGTTTAATAACGTCTTCACTGTTATTCACTTCTAAATTTTTTGGTAAAATTGGCAAATGCGTTTTAATTTTTCGACCCATCATAAGCTCAGCAGGTGAGAAACCGTTTTCAAGAGGAGTAGCCCGATAACTCAGAAGAGCTTCATAGTAATTATCTTTATTTTTTTCTAAGAGACTTTGCTACCTTTACAGCCGCCACAATCGCTCCATTTGATTGACTGAATTTTGGACTGTTAGAGTTATGAATGAAGTTATAATTTTTTGTAAATTCTTTGAAGCTGTAAGAATCAAACTGCCCACCATTGTCAGTTCGAAGAATAGAACAAATACCAAACATAGCAAAATATCTCTTAATATTATTAATTACTTCCTTGTCGAAGAAACGAGAGTAATAGTCTGTCACTATTAGGTACCAAGAACTGTCAGTTTTATTTTTAAATAAATCTGCCGCTACTTTCTCCATAGGACGAGAAGGAATGCTATCTTTTTGAAATGTATCTCTAGGATTTTGTCTATGTTCAACACAAATATTACAGTCTAATCATTTTTTCTAATTGAACCGACAAACCTAACCACCAAACACTAATCTGTGCGCGTCGTCGACATTTCGATAAACCTTGATGTTCCATGTGAATGTAATTCAATATTTCTTTTTGTAAGTCTTTTGGTATTACAATTCTCTGACCGTATAACAAAAGATTGTTAGCGTACGAAATGTCATTCCTGTATTGAAAGTAGGTGATTGTGTGGATCGTCTCTGCACAACGGGAATTAATAAAATATTTATTAAACTCAGTGAGTTTAATAAATATATGGAAAAGAAATAAAAAATCAAATGAAATGATTAAAAACACCAAAGGCTAATTTTTTCTTCGGATAATTTATTATAACAATATAATTGAAATAGAGGAAGACCTTACCACGTTGCGAGCTTGGAACAAAGAGAAGGCAGAAAAACTTGCTTTGACAGTAGGAAGCTGACAAAACGTACATGGGTTTTGTACTAAAACAATGTTCGAACGTGATAAGCGCCATCTCCAGGCTTAGTTACAATGATTAGAATTTTAGGTAGCTATTATAAAAATTTTTGGTGTAAACATCGCCGCCCGCCTTGCAGTACGGCTGCAAAATTGAATTAAAATTACAAATAATTTACTTAATTTTTTCATTGAAAGATAGTAAAATTTTTTAAGTAGGTGAATTCATAATGAAGGTACAAAACAAGTCAATTAAGTTTCGTTAATGAGGTATAAATGAAAATTTATTACAGAATGTGAATAGTAAGAAAAAATGTTTAAGATTGTTATATTTAGGCAAATGTTTCAATTCATTAAGGTTCAGAATATAAAATAAAGATAAAAAGTGTAAATGAAAAAGAAATTAATATATAGTAGTATACAATAGTACATAATATTTACATATAAAGCATAAAGAGCGATGCATAAATTTCATTTCGGTAGTAGTGCAATGATTAATTTTGTTTTTGTTATATACCTTTCTTTTTTTTTTTTATTAAGAATGAAACTGTAAATGACCCGGATAATATCCACCCGAATACTGTATTCTGCGCAACAGGAAGGCCATTAGTACTTGGTATCAATCCTTGTTGGATTATCTTAGGATAAAGATCAGCACCAAGGACAACAGATATCGGATCGGTTTTATAGAATTTAGTGTCAGCTAATATTAAGTTGGAAAATTTTTGTGCTACGGATTCATCGACCGGATTTGACGGAGTTCGAATAGAGATTCTGTGATCTACTCCAAGCATAGATTGTACCCGCACCTTGCGATCGAATCGAGCATGAATGGTAATTGGACATACCGACTCGTCACCAATTTTCTGGCGATTCGACTAGTTGCTGAACACGGATCAAGCAGGGATCTTGCGTAGTGCAAGCTGCCATTCAATTCCAACTTTATGATCGCAGTTGGAAGCAAAGTAATAGAACTCTGAGATAGGATGGATGACAGCGACAAGTTGTTTACGATCGTCGACGAATGCGATGAATTCCTTGGAGCAGGAGTACTTTTTTCTTGACCACTGAATGGGTCTTTACGCAAACGCTGATGTATGTGAAGCAAAGTATGATGATCCTCCTGGCAATATCGACAGCCGTGGGAACTTATGCAGGATCTATGTGAATGCTCATGTGCCAAGCAATTGGAGCAATAATTATGCAGTAGCACAGCCAGCTTTGCCATATGTTTTTTTGAAAATCCTGTAATTTTCAAAAAAAAATCCTGTGTTTTTAGAAAAAATACTGCCTTATAAAAGGACTAAAAACAAATATTTTAAAATTTTTTTATGATACCATTTTTAATATACCTTATCTTACCAGGTTTTGTTAAGTATTTGTCCATTTGTAATTTGCTATAGACTGGCGAAAAGAAATTAACAAAAACGATGACACCAACAATGACAGTAAAAAAAGTAGTAGCAACTTTATTTGCTTCTTTTATATAAGTACTTACATATAATTTATAAACATAAAATTTCTATTTTTTTATTCAACGAAAATTAAAAAACTGGATTAAAAAAAACCTGCCCAAATCCTTTGAGAAATATGATCCTGTCTACCTAACGCTGAGCACAGCACACATTCGTTTTTCAGTGTTCATGGAAAGAAATTTCTCGCAGAGTCGTAGAGGATGAGGCTGTCTGCACAGTCTGCACTGGAATACTTTGGAACAGTAAACGCGTCTCTGAGTTCTATTGCTGTTTTTGTACAATTTTTTCTTGTTGAACTTAACCACGATGGCTTTTGAATTTGGCATTTTTAACTGCAATATAATAAGGATAAAGAAAAGGACAGAAAATAGAAAATTCTTGATAGAAAAACAACAAGTTTGATAACAGGGCGAGTAATACAACCACGTTGAGTAATAATATCGGCTACGCGAACCCTATTATCATTTCCTAAATATACCTTGGATACTCTTCCCAGACGCCATTCAGTTGGAGGAAAAGTTTCGCCCTTGACAACAACGATTGCATTTTCTAATATATTCTCTTGTGGCTTTTTCCACTTGTTACGCTTGTGTAATTCTTATAAGTACTCGTTTTTCCAACGAGTACAGAAATTTTGATACAGAGCCTTTAATCTTTGCCATCGATTAATAATCGATATAACTGGCTCAGTGATCTCAGGATCAACAGGAGATAGAATAGGGCAACCTATAAGAAAATGCCCAGGAGTTAGTGCTAAAACATCCAAAACATTTTCTGACATTGGTGAAATAGGACGAGAGTTTAGGCATGCTTCAATTCTAGTTAGAAGAGTGGAAAATTCTTCGAATGTGAATTTGACTGAACCTGCCATTTTGCGGAAATGAATCTTGAAACTCTTTACGCCAGCCTCCCATAAACCACCCATGTGTGGTGCGCCTGGCGGAATAAAATGCCATGATAGACCTTGATAACTGAAAGTGGATGTAATAGTGGAATGAGAACTTTTGAGGAATTCTCGCGTTAGAATTTTCGATGCTCCAACAAAAGTTGTACCATTATCGGAGTACATATGAAGTGGACAGCCACGCCTGGAAACAAATCGGTTGAAGGCTGCCAGAAATGTTTGAGCGGAGAGATCTGAAGTCGCTTCGAGATGTATTGCTTTGGTTGCAAAGCAAACAAAAACACATACATATCCTTTTGTAATTAAACAGGCTCTACCTGTGTAACTTTTTATGTCAAACGGTCCTGCGAAATCTAGACCTGTATGCGTGAAAGGACGAGCGATAGTAGTTCGTTCTGGAGGGAGAGCACCCATTATCTGAATCTGAACATTTTTTTTATGAATAACGCACGTTTTGCAGTTATGTATTGTCGACTTAATAAGATTTTTGACTTTTGGAATCCAGAATAACGATCGGATTAGACGTAAAACTAATTGATTACCACCATGCAAAGAAATTTGATGTGTAAATTGCACTAAAAGACGGCTAAGCTTGCAATTATATGGTAAGATGATAGGATGACGTTCATCATACGACATGGTGGGTGAGGACACAAGTCTTCCACAGACTCTTAGAATACCAATTTCATCAAGGTATGGATTTAGGTTAAGAAGGCTACTAGATGAGGGAATTAGCTGCTTATTAGCTAAATTGTGATATTTTTCTGGATTGTGTACCTTTTGACATATGATAATTAACCTATTTCTTACATTTCGGATCTCAGAACTTGAAATTGATGAGCATTCTCTGGAATAATTTTTTCGATGTTTTGGGTGTGTACTATAGAAAAATCGAAAAATGTATGCAATGACTCGCATTGCTTTTGGAAAGGAGGATAACCGCTCTAGTATATCTACATAGTCATGAAAATAGACAAAGAACGATTTCGTTTGAGAAGCTTTCTTTTCAAGAGTTGTATTAAGCTCGCATTTCTTTATTGTACTTGGCCATTTAGATGGTTTTGACTTAAGCCATTGTGGACCGTGCCACCACAAATCATTATTTGCTAAATCTTGTGGCAAGACGCCTCGGCTGGCTAAATCTGCTGGATTTGTTTCAGAGTTTACGTGAAACCAGTTGTATTGGCCAACGCTTTGAACTATTTTGGACACTCTATTTGCTACGAATGTTGTCCAATGACATGGTTGTTTTGCAAGCCATGCCAGGACGATAGTTGAGTCGGTCCAGAAAAACACTTTTGGTTTGTGGACATTGAATTGAGGAATTAAAATATCAACCATTTCAGCAAGTAAGACTGCGCCGCATAGCTCAAGTCTGGGTAAAGAGATGGTTTTCGACACGAATATAAAGAGTAGCAGCATATTCTTTTTCTGATGCATCACAGAATGCATGGAACTGAATATCGTGCTCAGGTGAGTAATCAGTCCAGCGTGGAATTTTAATGTTTTCTATTTGAGGATAATGATATAGGAACGACTGCCATGTTTGTAGACACTCGACTGGAATATTATCGTCCCAGTCAATGCTCTCTAGCCAGATTCTTTGCATAAGGATTTTAGTTAGAATTATAAAGGGGGCTAACCAGCCGGCTGGATCAAAAAGTTTTGAAATATTTGAGAGGATTTCTCTCTTAGTATAAGTGGGCTTCTGCTGCAATGGACTAGCAGAGAAATAAAAATAGTCCGAACGCGCATTCCACCGCACCCCTAGGGTTTTTGCACTGCTACTATCTTCAAATTGAAGGAAATCTTTATTGTGCAAATGTGATTTGGGAAGGTCGAATAAAAGGCTTTCTGAGTTTGAGGCCCATTTTCTTAAGGAAAAACCTGCTGAATCTAGTGCGGCAATAAGCTCATTTCTTGCTTGAATTGCTGTTGAGATGTCGTGAGCTCCAGCTAAAGTATCATCCACATACATGGAATGACGAAGGATGTTGCTAGCTAATGGATAGGATTTCTCGACATCATCAGCTAGTTGTAGCAGGGTTCGAATTGCCAGATATGGAGCACAGTTGACCCCGAAGGTAACTGTATTCAATTCGAAGTCTTGGATTTCATCTAAAGCAGAAGATCGAAATAGAATGCGTTGAAATGGTGTGTGGTTTGGATCCACTAGAATTTGGCGATACATTTGCTTAATATCGCTTTTGAAAACATATTTATATAAGCGCCATTTCAAAAGCAAAACTGTTAAATCGGATTGTGACACAGGTCCTGTGTAGACAACTTCATTAAGACTTGTACCATTTGAAGATGGGCTAAATGCATTAAACACAACCCTGACTTTTGCTGTTGTGCTTTCAGGCTTTATGACCGCGTGATGTGGCATATAATAGTGGCTTGGAAAATGTGTAGACTTTTGAGGAGATACAACTTTCATATGCCCTAATTGATTATATTCGTTCAAGACATTGTCGTATTCGATCTTGAGATCGGAGTTCAGATCGACTTCATTTCCTCCCTGTGAGCGTCCAGTGAGTGAGTTGTGTTTGCTGACTCTAGGGTTTCACTAAAGTCAGCCTCAAATTCAACCAAGCTATCGGTTAAACGGATGAAGGAATTCAACGATGCCATTATGAATGTAAGGATAGAAACGAGCGATAGAAATATCAACTAAGAACAATGGCAGCAATAGATAGCTAAGGAAATTGTAATTATTTAATTAGAACAAAAACTTCGAATCGAACGAGAATAGAAATGGATAACTGAATTATAAATAGGCTAAATGCAATGTGGCTCTAAAGAAATGGTTCTAATCAGCACAGGAGTATTGGGCTTATAAGTTGTTTTAAGATGAAATGATTAAATAGAATTATCGATAAAATATCGAAAGTTAAACGAATGTTTTGAATTGATGATACAAATGACTGACAAACGACCCTATAAAGAATGGTTCTAAAAGAGAACAGAAATGTGGTGTTTGCAGATCGCTTTGTATTAAAATGAAATAGAATTATCGATAAAATATCGAAAGTTAAACGATTGTTTTGAATTGATGATACAAATGACTGACAAACGACCCTATAAAGAATGGTTCTAAAAGAGAACAGAAATGTGGTGTTTGCAGATCGCTTTGTATTAAAATGAAATAGAATTATCGATAAAATATCGAAAGCTAAACGATTGCTTTGAATTAATGATACAAATGACTGACAAACGACCCTATAAAGAATGGTTCTAAAAAAGAACAGAAATGTGGTGTTTGCAGATCGCTTTGTATTAAAATTAAATAGAATTATCGATAAAATATCGAAAGTTAAACGATCGTTTTGAATTAATGATACAAATGACTGACAAACGACCCTATAAAGAATGGTTCTAAAAGAGAACAGAAATGTGGTGTTTGCAGATCGCTTTGTATTACAATGAAATAGAATTATCGATAAAATATCGAAAGTTAAACGAACGTTTTGTATTAAAATGAATTTGAATTCGAAAGATCGTAGAAATATTGGAAAACAAAAAGGAATTTTCTTTGTTCTAAAGCTTTTTCAAAAAAAAGCTTTAAAAGGCTACCTTTATTTATTATGTATTTTGTTTACCTTAATTATTAACATGTGGCTCCGAGTTATTGACAAATAATCACACTCAAGACGGCTTATCGAGAAGAAAAAAGAAAAGTAATCCAGGAAGAGTTTTGTTAAAAGCTTTAGAAATCAATAGTAGAATAGTGTCTACATAAATTTAAAAATGTTGAAATAATTGTCTTAGAATAAAATATAAGTAGTTGTTTTGGAATAAAGAAATAGTTGTGCAGCTTAGAAAAATATATATTGTTGCTCTTATGTTGCATGTATTAGAGTTGTTATTGTTGCTTTTGTTGTTGCTGTAGTTTTTTAACCAGAACGGCTTTAATTCTTTTTAAACCTTTTTTTTTTTTTTGTTAAAAAAATTTTGCTTGAACTATTGTTGTTATTACATTAACGTTCATTAATATCGGTGAAATAAATAAATTCTTGAATTTGTTTATTCTGGTTTGCTTGTGATGTCTTCGCTTTCACTTGCTTGTGTTTTAAAATAGCCTCAGATAAAAGCAACAGCAAACAACATTTATCTTTTTAAATAACTTCTCGCAACAAGTTTTTAATAGTTACTTAAAAACTTCGCTGTATTAATATAGATGTATTCACCAAGAAACAAGTTGCAAACACGGCATATGTTTATTAAAAGAGCGTATAAAAAATGTTTAAAAAAATAAACTGTATCAATATGTATAAAGGGATTGATCATCGATCTCAACATCGAATCTCAACAAAAGAAAGCACTCTTTGTGTATACATACATACACACACCTTAAGTTCTCAATAGCTAGAAAGTTGCAGCAGCTTACAAAAGAGTTGAGTTAAAAAGCACTTAATAGACGTGATAACGATCGCAACAATGTGTACGAAGAGAAAGAAGGCGCTGTACAAACATACATACCGACGCAGAGATCGATTTAAGCAATGTTGCTAAATAACTTCTCGCAACAAGTTTCAAAATAGTCACTTAAAAACTTCGCTGTATACGTATTAATATAGATGTATTCACCATAGAACAAGTTGCTAACACGGCGAAGATATTATATGAACATATAATTGAATTGAAATGACATTTTTTTTTTTTTTTTGGCGAAATATTATACAAGAATTTTTTATTTTTAGCACAAATATTTTTTAGGTGATTTATATTTTATTTTATGTTATTATGCATATTTTAGGATTCATATTTTTTTATCATATTTAGGATTTATATGAAACAAAGATTTTATTTTGTTAACCCGATTTGTTGCACGATTTATGAGTTATTTATCATTTTATTCACTTGCACAAACTTAGAAATGAAATTATGCATACGCACCTTATAATTTGATGGTTTCTGTGGTCTGGAAAATTTGGATGAATTTGAATTGGATTAGTTTTCTCGCCGTGGCTCGGTAAGTATAGATGTGCACAAATTATCCGGTTCGATTGGACCAAAATGATTGTGTGGATCGTCTCTGCACAACGGGAATTAATAAAATATTTATACGTATTAACTCAGAGAGTTTAATAAATATATGGAAAAGAAATAAAAAATCAAATGAAATGATTAAAAACACCAAAGGTTAATTTTTTCTTCGGATAATTTATTATAACAATATAATTGAAATAGAGGAAGACCTTACCACGTTGCGAGCTTGGAACAAAGAGAAGGCAGAAAAACTTGCTTTGACAGTAGGAAGCTGACAAAACGTACATGGGTTTTGTACTAAAACAATGTTCGAACGTGATAAGCGCCATCTCCAGGCTTAGTTACAATGATTAGAATTTTAGGTAGCTATTATATAAATTTTTGGTGTAAACAGTAGGGAATCATATAATCCGGGATTTTGTTTCGAGCCGGCCACCCATCAGAACAATAAAGCTTCAACATTCTACCTATAAGATCACTTTCTTGAAACTTTATTATTTTTTCTAAGTATTGATCTTTAACAGGAAAGGTGCCAGAAATAAAATTTACATATGCTTCTGTTTCATTTAACAGTTCTTCTGATTTTGAAGAGCAGGGCAATGGACTGCGCAAAAGAGCGTCTGCTATCGAAAGGAATTTCCCAGGAACGTAAACTATTTCATACGAATAGTGCATGAGGCGCATTAGAAATCTTTGAATTCTTAAACTTAACGTATCAATTGGTTTGCTTTGCAGTAGCTGCACTAATGGCTTATGATCCGCTTCAAATATTATCGAAATTCCTGTTATATATTCTGCAAATTTGTCTGCAGCCCAAACCAATGCTAGTGCTTCACGCTCAATTTGAAAATATCGTTTCTCTGTGTCCGTCATAGTACGAGATGTATAAGCAACGATTTGCCTCTTCTGAGTAGTTCTGAGTAGCTCAGTAAAATTGTGGAACAATCTCCGTGCGATCGTGTTTTCCGGCAGTTTCAATCTGTGTAAATTTAAATCAAATCTTCACCGACACTACTCCATCTTTCCACCCTCCAACTAACTATAACCCTTCTTCCGAATCAACACAATGCTTTCGCATTTATAGGTGGCATCCCCTGAGTGCTGGTTAAGTCCAAAAAAAAAAAACATAATTGATTAGACCCAAAAATCTCTGAACTTCAACCTTGCTCTCAGGTCGGGGAAACTTCGTAATCGCTTCAGTCCGTTGAGGATCGACGGATATACCTTGAGAAGATAACGTATAACCGAGGTAAGTTACCTCCTGAGCTCCATATTGAGATTTATCTGGGTTAACAGTTATACCTTCCTCAGCTAAACGGCTTAAAACAACATTTAAAATCTGATCGTGCTGAACCTTTGTCTCTGCAAAAACTAAAATATCATCAATATGGTAAAGAACATTTTCTATACCATTTAAGACCTGACTAAATTTTGTCACGAAATACTCCGGAGCACAGGAAATACCGAAAGGTAATCTCTTAAATATATATCTACCGAAAGGACATATAAAGCAAGTAAGCAGTTGACTTTCTTTGTCGAGTTTAATTTGGTAAACCCTTTGTTACAATCAATTTTTGAAGAATACTGTGCCTTTCTGATTTTTGCGAGTTTCAATTCTACCTTTTCAATTGGAAAATATGGTCGCATTACCGATTTATTTAACACATAGTCTTATCTGTTCATTATTTTTTCGTACTACGACAATAGGACTTACCCATTGAGTGACTTCCTGTATTGGTTTGATTATATGCAATTCCACCAGTCGTTTCAGTTCATTTTCCAATTTTGGTAAATTCGGAATTGCAACATTACGAGGAACCGACTGAACGAATGGAATGGAACCAGGTTTTAATTTAATGCTAACCTCCCCTCGAAATTTACCCATTTCTCTAAACAAGCTAGGGAATTTTTTTAAAATATTTCCATAATTTAAATTTTGTGATACAACACAGCAATGTTTTGGTGGTGACAATACTTTTAAGTCTCTTATAGCATTGAGCGCTAATAGAGGAACTTGTAAGCCTTCGAATTTCCGTCGTACGTCAGTGTCAAATAAATTGAGCCTACGATTTTCAATAGATTTCCATCGGCGCCTTTAATTTCAGGGTAAGATGGATTATCTCGCATAGTGAGATTGAGATGTCTGACTGGTGCAAAATTTCTTGGAAGGCATACACAATCTGCGCCTGTGTCCACTAAAAATTTTATAATTGTATTGAACTCAGATACGAAACATTCAACAAACCATGGATTTTCGTCTTCACCCGACGCTAAAATATTTCCAATGAAATACTCCTCATTTGACTGTCTCGAATCGGTTTTTAACTCACTACCATCCGAATTACCAAGATAACTTTTGTTCTTACAATTTTCCTTAAACTCATCATCAATTTTTATACTTGAATTAGTATTAACTAAGTTAATTTTTTTTTGTTAAACTCTTTTGATATTTTATTAAACTTACTACATACTTTAACGAAATGTCCCCGAAGTTGCTCGCTGCTCGCTGACACGTGCGTTTTGCATTCCAAAAACTATGCGATCGCGTATTAACTCCTCTTTCAAAGTTTTGAAGTTGCAGTTCTCTGCCAAATTGTGCAAATCAGTGATGAATTCGTCTATTGGCTCACCCGGCCTTTGAATTCGTGAATTGAATTTGAAGCGCTCAAATATTACATTTGTTTGATATTGAAAATATTTGTCGAACGCATCCAACAAGCTTTGTACTATGATTGCTGTCCTTCGGCGTTCGCCATTTTATTCTTGTTTTTCCTTTTTTTTTTTTACTATTAATTAATACTTTTTTTCCCGCTGCCACCATGTAGTAACGTGTCTTTATTGAGGTGTCCACAATTATATATATCATTTTCTCTATACTTAAGTTAGTGATGAGTTACAAGTTGAAGTAATAATCGATTAGTCTGGTGATGCCACCTTACATTTTACATTGATACTACAGACCCCCTTTCTAATAGCTCAATTTAATTTATTTCAGTTAAATAGTTTGTTTCAGTTTTACAAAAATTAATTAGCTGTTTCTTTCATTAAAAAAACAAGGGTTATTCATTTCATATTTTTAACAAAATACTTGTAGCTTTAAATAATTCATAGTTTCATTTTTTGTTAATTATTAAATTTCTATACTTCATACTTCCCTTGTTAATTTTTAGAATAACCGTGCTCATTTTTGAAATTTTAAAAGAAACAAATATTTTTGCATTGATTTGTTTTTTTTATACTTATGCTATGGACAATTTTACACTACTTTGTGGACAATATAAATTTTTTTCAACTGCATCGGAAATTTTGCTTATGTATTTTATCTTTGTAACTTTCTCTTTACACTTTGGAGCTATACTCGTAATACCACAAATTGGAAAAAATCTCTAAAGATATTGGCCCTTAGTAATAAAGAAATTCTAAGTCGATTCTTTCTAAAACTCGACTTTAGCTTTCAATCGGTAGTAATAATAACAAAAAAGTCACTTCTAAGTCTCGCCTGATTCTAAGTCAATTTTAAATTGACATTTGAAACAATTGTAGTGAATATGGACGATGAAATATTTCGGGATCTAGAAATAATAAATAATGCCAGAAGCACAAGTGCAAAGAAAAACTACAAAAGCCGATTAAACGCTTTATTCTACAATGACGTAGAATTTTAAAAAAACTACAGGTAGGTATACTATATTATATAAATAAGCAATTAAATAAATAAGCAATAAAGTAAACAAACAATAGCATAATCAGACAAAAGAAGAAACTTACTTTTATAGAGCCTTGCATTTATTTTGATTTGTCTTTAAAAAATAAGCAAATAGTAAAATCAGCTGTTAAGCAAACCGAACAAAGGGTACGTTCAGGCATAAAATTTAAGATCAGTTCACAGTAGAAGCACTGAAGTCGGCTTTTGTTAGATTTGTTTTATTACTACGAAATCTTAAAAGTAGCTTAGAATCACCTAACTAAGTTTGAGTTTAGAAGTGAGTTTTCACGTTTCTATTACTAAGGGCCATTGTAACCAACATACTTTTCTGTATTTCAGTTGTAGTGAAAATACACAATAATGAGTCAATAAAGTGAATAACCTAAACACTTGACACTTTGATATTGCCAAAGCGTCAAGCTGGTTAATCATAAATATAATTATTTCAATGCACTTGAGTAACCTTTGCATGGTTACTAATATCGTAACCTAAGCTGATTAATCATACATATAATATTACAATGCACTTGAGTAACCTTTGGATGGTTACTAATATGACTCTCTAATCGGTATGCTCACTCACCTTCACATTCGTGAACTATATGTAAACTAAGGTAATGTTAATAATAAAGGTTTTCAATAAAGTTAGTCTGGGATTGACATCCAACCAAAACAAACCGTTTTTTATTTGCGATCATTACATGGGGACCGTGACAGGACAACATGGAACAATAATATAAAATAATGGACAGGAAATACTTGTGTAGTGAGCACTGAAAAAAAACCAGAACAGTTGAACAGTGCGCAGTGAAAAAAAAACTTGGACAAAATGTTAAATGAAAAAAAAAAATAAAAAAAAGGGGAACCCCGAAAATAAGAAGCAGTACTTAGTGAAGAGTGAAAAAAAGTAAAAATAAACTCGAAAAGACACAAAATAAACCAGCGAAGAGAAGATAGCGAATAGAAACTTAGAAATCTAGAGCCTATTGCACCAACAGCTTATTACTTTTCACACACAATTACGATTGTGTGGGTGCCGCGGTTTGAAAGTGTTGAAAAAAAAAGAAGAACACAAGTGAAAAAAAGAACTTAACAAAAATGACTTGGTGGAAGAAAATACTAAGTACGATCCCGGTACTCTTCGCAGGGTACGAAGTAGGGAAGACGGTTGAAGAAAACCATAATAAACCCGCTGTAGAGAACGTTATAAATGAAGATAACGGAAAAGACAATAATGCCAACAATATTGAAATTATACTAGCGGTTATATCAACTGTAATCATCATCACATACGTGATAAAAAAAAATTCAAAAGACAATAACAACAGGATTCAACAATGTATCTCGAAATCAACAACAACAACAAAGGATATGATGCAAGCATCATCGAAAATACGTTAAGTCGTACGAAAATTATATTTTGAGAAAAACGCATTCAAAATTTAAGTTTTAATTGAGGTACGGACAGTAATTTTATAATTTTAAAAACATAAAAATTTATAATTAAAATACTATAATTTAAACAAGAGTAAAATTGTAAAATGTAAAAAAAAACATTTAAACTGTTATCTGAATTTAAGGAAGTTTAGAGCTCATTTTCTTGAAAATTTACTATTTTTTTTTTTTTAAAGCAAATAACTAATTTGTTGTGATGTTAATTATAATAATAAATATAATCATAACAACCAAATCCAAAATTATAATAATTTCTAATTATGCAATGGGACAACATAGTGGATAGTTTAGAACCGTTACAAACAAAATTTAAACAATTCTATAAATATGTAAGCTAAAACAGGACAATTAAATCAGAAACACTAAATAAACACATTACAATCTTAATAGAACTTTTAATAATATTAGAGCGATACTACATAGACAGTATGATAGATACTCAATAAGTCACAATGAACAGGCAGATCTTTCTTACATTAAGAGACAAATTAATAAAAGTATTCCATAAACATAAGATTACAATTAAAGTCCCTTTTATTCTAAGCTGTGAGGTAAATAGACAAATCAAAGAAATGGACGATAGCGATCAGACAGAAACAGACTAAGGAACTGAAACACACACTATGACACGAACAGAGGACGAAGTTTTAAACAAAACGGCAAAAATTGTACCGGTGTTTGATGGTAAGGTCAGCGAACTGCAAAGTTTTCTTGACGCATTAACATTAATTGAAAGCATTGAGGAAAATCATGAGTTAGTCGCTATTGCGGTAATTAAAACAAAATTGAAGAGTCAGGCAAGGAATTTGATAACAAATGAAAACAAATCAATTAAACACAAATTACAATCATCCATAAAGGGTGAGTCAGCTGAATTGCTATGTTCAAAATTAATGAATATAAAACAGCAATCAAAATCAGTCACTACATACGCAGAAGAAATACAGGATCTTACTAAAAAGCTTGAGGGAGATTACATACGAGAAGACTACCCACACAATATTACTGAGAAAATATTAGTACAAAACGCATCTAAAGCGATTGCTAGAAACGCTGCAAGTGATGAGGTAAAACTCATCATAAAAACAGGAAACTTCTCTTCCTTAAATGAAGTTGTTTCAAAATTTGTAGAAGCTAGCAACGAGGCTTCAAATTCAAACTCTTCGGTCTTTTACTTTAAACGCCATGGCATTACTAATCGTGGATTTCATAATTACCGTGGACGCGGACAAGGACGCGGCCAAGGCTGGAGACAAAGAAACAGTTATAATAACAATGATAGCAATAACAGTAATAGTTGGCGACGTGGTAGTCAGAGTAATAACAATAATTATCAAAGTAACCGTTACCAAAACAGTGGTCGTGTAAGGGTAGTGCAGGAGGTCTCAGAAAACGAGATGTCCCCTCAAAATATGGGGGGGAGGGGGGGCGAATAATAAGAATGAAAAAACACAAAATAAATACTACAACAATATTCCACTTAAATCAAAATTTAAGTAGTTTTATTGAAATTATTATATCGACTCATAAAGATTTCAACACATTTTTAGTGGACACAGGAGCGGATATATCATTAATAAAAATCAGTTCGCTGAATTCATTCAAATTTAACACACAAAACAAAATTCATATAACTGGAATTGGAGAAGGATATATCAATTCCTTAGGGACAATACAAATTGATTTAAAAGTCTGAAATTTTTTAATTCCTCGTAAATTGCGCGTAATATCAGATACATTTCCAATACCATTTCAAGGTATATTAGGCTTAGACTTTCTTAAAAAAATACAATGTCACTATTCAATATGGCCAAGATACAAATTCTAATCTACTTTCATTAAGACCATATAATTTAAATTATCCGATAAATATCCTTCTACTCGAAAGATTTAGGAATGATGCCATTTTACTACCCTCACGCGCTGAGGTTTTTAGGGCTATAAAAATGAACAGCAAAGTGTCCGAATTAGTTATACCAAGCCAAACAATACAATATGGGGTGTATGTCGCCGGGGGCATAATTTCAAAAAATTTTCCATATGTACGAATTATAAACACAAATTTTGAAAATAAGTTTTTAAATAATGTGTCAATAGAGCATGAAAAATTGTCTGATTATGAAATTCTTAACACATCTAGCGTTGACAATAAAAGAAAACAAATCATTTTGGAGAAACTAACAAAAAATTTCCCTGTAGTAGCTAGATCAGAATTAATCCAATAATGTTCAGAATATGTAGATATTTTCGCATTAGAAAGCGATAAAATAAGCACAAACAACTTTTACACGCAAGAATTAAGACTGTGCGACCACAATCCTGTCTACATTAAAAACTATCGAACCCCACACTCGCAAAAAGATGAAATAATAAGGCAAGTTGAAAAACTTCAACAAGATGGAATCGTCGAACCATCAGCGTCCAATTACAACAGCGCTATTATGCTGGTATCAAAGAAGTCATTGCCAAATAATCCTGATAAACGATGGCGTTTAGTAGTCGATTATCGACAGATAAATAAAAAGCTAATAGCAGGCAAATTTCCTTTACCCAGAATTGAAGATATTTTAGACCAACTGGGAAGAGCAAAATTTTCTGCTGTTTAGATTTAACCTCTGGCTTCCATCAAATTGGACTACACGAAAAATCTCGAGATATCACTTCTTTCTCCACAGAAAGCGGTTCATTTCGCTTCACGCGTTTACCATATGGTTTAAAAGTGGCCCCAAATTCTTTTCAGAGAATGATGAATCTAGCATTTACAGGTTTATCACCTTCAAAAAGTTGTATATACATGGATGATGTTATTGTTACAGGATGCTCTATTAAACACATGATTAAAATCTTAGAAATTGTATTCCAAAGATGTAGAGAATGTAATTTAAATGCACTTTTTTCAGATCTGAAGTTACAAACTTAGGTCACAAATGTACCGACAAAGGTATTTTACCAGACAGTAGCAAATATGATTCAATTAAAAACTTCCCCAGACCAAAGAATGGCGATGAGGTTCGTCGCTTCGTAGCTTTCTGTAATTATTACAGACGCTTCATATTAAATTTTGCGTTTTATTCTGTTCATCTATCTTAATTAACTAGAAAGAAAGAACCTTTCATATGGTCTACAGATTGTGAGCAGGCTTTCCAACACTTAAAGGTATCACTACTGTCTCCGCAAACCCTTCAATTTCCAGACTTTGAAAAATTTTTTTTTATAACTACCCTATAGGAACAAACTAACTTGTTTTTAAAAACAACTAATTAAAAAACTTATTTAAAATAAACTATTATATGAAGTACTTTGAATTATATTAAGGCGGGATCCACTTCAATTCTAAATAGTTTTTATTGCATTATATATGAAGTAATTGAAATACTACTTAAAAAAAGTGGTTGATAAACTACTTTGAATTATATTAAGGCGGCAACTACTCTGACTTGGACGAGTTTTAATTGCAAATTTTTATTAGATTACAAGTTTATAAATATTTAACCATGTTATTTCATTAAATATTATTAACTTTAGGCTTCACTAACATTTTGTTTCAAAAAGACAGAAGATTTACGACATTGAGCTGCAAGACAGACATGGTAAACACACTTTAAAACTAATAAACTGCCTCTAAGCCCTGTAAAACGATTAAAAATTCTTTATTATTTAAGATATTCAAATTACAAACTGGTACTGTGTAGCAAAAATTGCACAATTTGTACTCTGTACGGAAATTGATGCATTGCTTAACCATTCAGCAAACACCTCATCACTTCAGTAGTAAAGACGCACGCCTTTCCCTACGTAGCGTCGAGTCTGCTCCATCACTTCATTGCGATTGACACTTAAAAGAAGCACTAAGCAAAATATCGGTGTGTCCATCGACCATGATTTATGGTTGCAAAGCGTGGAAAATCCCGTTGACACGCTTGTTTAGCTCATATTTTGAAATGAAGCATCAAAAAGCTGGCTCGTGTTAAATAACAGGCGCAGTATCCATACAATTCCGATCAATTGGATCGGCACCTTCGCTCATGTAACCAGGCGGTGGCGTGTCCGTTTTTGTAAACTGCTTCCGTGGTAGGCATGCTCACATATAAGCCCAGAGTTTCTCCAGCTTCTGGAACTATCACCTGTTGGAAGCAGAAATGAAGAAAGGAATAATGAAATTATATCTACCATCGCAGCGTACTTCTGTTGCGCTCCTTGAATGTAATTACTAGTCCTTTTTTGAATTAAGTGGCAATGAAGCTTGGCATGAACCACTTTTGAATTATTTTAGAATCAATTAAAACACCACAAAGAACGACATTTCACAATTTTCCATTAAAAAAACTCTGATCACTTTTAACTTTGTTTACATATTGCTTTCAGATTTTATATTTCAGAATTTATTTGTGTCGACCAGGCATGATTTTTTTGGCATGATTAATGTATTTTTCAAAACAGTCAAATAAATGATCTCTTTGATGTATAGAAATTTAAAATTTTTATGCTTTGAAATTCATCTTCAGTAAGTGGAATATTAAATAGTTTTCAATTGGTTATTTTAAAGTAAATAAAAAAATAATTTAAATTTAACTAGTTTAACAAGTAGTTGAAAATATATGCAGACGAAAGTCAATTGACTTATTTAGCGGACATCACCATATAAAATATGTTAGTTCGTTCTATGGAAAAAAGTCAGAATTTCAACTAGTTGTGGTTGACAAAAAACTACTTTTTCAACTACTTTTAAATTAGTTGATTTTCCTACAGGGTACTGACGCAAGCAAAATTGCTTGTGGCGCAATACTATCACAAGAGAAAGATGGCATACAGCTTCCAATTGCATATGCATCACGTGGATTTACTAAGGGAGAATCAAACAAATCCCCAATAGAACAAGAATTAATAGCTGTACAATGGACAATTAATCACTTTAGACCATATGTCTGTTGAAAAAAATTATAGTACGTAGTGATCATAAACCATCAACATATCTATACTCTTTAAAAAACCCATCCAGTAGATTAACGAGATTTCGTCTAGAACTAGAAGAGTATGATTTTGTTATAGAACACATAAGAGGAAAAAACAATTCAGGAGCGGAAGCGCTGTCACGAATTGACTTCAACAATATCAAATCAATCCCTTCAATCAACAATGTTACCCTGGTAACTACACACGCACTATCAAAAAATACGGCTCAAGAAATTACTTTAAATACATAAAATCAAGCTATTAAAGAAAAGCCTAAAGTTTTCGAAACTATTGGCTTCGATTGCGTAATAAAGTGGATAAAGCTCAGAGTAGATATTGACAGAAGTAACATTATTTTTTATTTTAAACGAGGTAAACAAGTGCTGGCACCAAAAATTAATATACAAAATACAATTGCTAATGGAACTATCGATCAAGATCAATTTTCTCTAATTCTTGAAAAAGAAGCAATTTGCAGAGATATAAATAAAATACAAATTAATTTAAATGATACTTTATTTAACCTCGTACCCACTGAAAAATTGAAACAAAAAGCAAATAAACTTATTAAAAACCTACAAATCGCGCTTACAAATAAAATACGCATAATAACAAATATAGATGAACAAAAGTCGTTATTAAAAAAATTTCATGACAACCCTCTTTTCGGAGGACATCCTGGAACAACCAGGCTACTTAAAAAGATTCGTCAATTTTATTATTGGAAAAACATCACTAAGGACGTGAATCAATACGTAAAAGAATGTCCCCAATGTCAAACAAATAAAACAACAAGGCATATAAAACCAGATATGATTATTACCCCAACACCTCAGAAACCTTTTCAAATAGTAATAATAGATACTGTAGGACCCCTTCCTACAGAAAAAGGAAATCCATATATAATTACCTTAATATGCGATCTGACCAAATACCTAGTAGCAATACAGTAGATACAATATGTTCGTTCTGGCGCAGGTGGAGCGGTGGAGCAACCCGATGACGTCACTCCGGTCCAGCGTCATCTAGTGGGGGCTTTTGTTTTGCTAAAAATGTGCAAAGGTGTATGTCTTTGCTAAAAGCTATTAAAAATTGGCAAGTTTGGTGTATGTCTTTGCTAAAAGCTAGTAAAAATTGGCAAGTTAGATGTATGTCTTTGCTAAAAGCTATTAAAAATTGGCAAGTTTGGTGTATGTCTTTGCTAAAATCTATTAAAAATCGGCAAGTTTGGTGTATGTCTTTGCTTTAAGCTTTTAAAATTGGCAAGTTTGGTGTATGTCTTTGCTTTAAGCTTTTTAATTGGCAACTTTGGGTTATGTCTTTGCTTTAAACATTTAAATTGGCAAGTTTGGGGTATGTCTTTGCTTTAAGCTTTTAAATTGGCAAGTTTGGTGTATGGCTTTGCTTTAAACTTTTAAAATTGGCAAGTTTAGGGTATGTATTTGCTTTAAACTTTTAAATTGGTCAAGTTTGGGGTATGTCTTTGCTTTTAAGCGTTGATCATAATTTTATTTACTTCATTATCGGTCGTGGTAGTCAAGCGAGTTCTTATCAGTGTTTGCATGTTTTGTTTTTTTCTTAACCCTCGAATACCTAATAGCAATGACTCAAATTCTGAGTGACGAGCTTAGCTTAAATGGTATGACTTGCTATATGAAAATATATATATTAATATGGGTTGAAGCAATTTAGGTACGGAGAAGGTTGAAGGGTTATAGAAATGTTTAAAAATTTATCATAATGGTGCTAAGTATAAGGTGCGTGTATTAGATTTGTATAAGTAGTTTGTGTATTAGATGACAACCATTTAAAACATAGGCGTATATATAAATACCTATTCGTCAGTTTGGGGACATCGAGGTAACAAGCCCCCGCTTAATAACCATCGGCCAAGTCGCTTATACCCAGCAACTTCTCCGCCGCTGTATTTTATTTTAAGTAAACGAAATACACCGCAACCAAGAAGAGTCAGAAAGTTTCTAGAAGCTTCGAGATGCAGAAACGTCGAGAACAATTTAGAAGTCGACTTATGTTATTGTATGCTGATTACGTCACCCATCCCCATCCCGATACGGATTTTAACTTTATTTAATTTCAATTTCAATACTAATTTCAAGGTTAAAGTGATAAGAGCCAAGCTTCATAGTAAGCGCACTCATAACCCGCAAGTTCAAGATAAGGCAGCAATGTAGAAGTTCAACATGTTTTTGTGTTACTCCTAAAATAATTTTGGCATGTTACATCAACAACAATAAGTGGTGCAATAGCCTTGAATCCAACGACATCTAGCAATGGTTGAGATTCCCGCATATAATAACTTTGTTGAAATTTTGTATACATATCATATAGTACAGCATACTGTCCCATTTTAAAGCGACTATTTAAATCATCATAGGGGTATGATTCAGAGTTTATATATATACTTTTAAATTAGATATATTACAATGATCAAATATATTTCCTTCCTGTTTACTTTTTTCTCTTTGTAAGCCGATTATAAGAAATCGTGGTCTTTAATTTTGCGGTGAAAGCTTTACATTCCATAAAACTTTTGTTTCCTTTGATAGTATAGGATTTATATGATAGTCCCAACTTCTAAACGCCATTGATATTACCAAATTTTCGTTTTTAATTTTCTTGTACATTTCAAAATTTGGCAAAGTAACCCAACCAGCGTTTCTTAATGCGCCACTTTCAGCTTTATTCAATGATACGAAAATATTCATGGTTGATGAAAGTGCAAGATTACGTGTACGATCAATACTTCAAAGCCATTAATTTCATATCGAATTTCATCGAACAGATATGAAACAAAGTTTTTTTAAATTTCACACCTGTTGTTACTTTATCATTTCTTCCTTCCTGTTTTACTATAAACCCATGAATGTAAATCATACTCTCACTTGGTAAGACAAAGAGATCCTGATTTTGAATGGGTATACGAATCTCATCGATATTGTTAAACGATTTTCGGTATGGATAGTAAGTATGATAGTCTCTTTTTATAATACTCTCATCGTATATAGGTTGTTGAAGTACATTGAGTATTTCATTCCTATTGAATTATTGGTTGATTGATTATCGATATTGTGATTGATTGATTGATTATCGATCAGTTTAAGCCGTTAGCTGCTTAACAGTACAAACCAGTTTAAGCCGGTAGCTGTTGAACAGTACAAACCAGTTTAGCAGTTAGCTGTTGAACAGCACAGATCAGTTTTAGCAGTTAGCTGTTGAATAGTACAGACCAGTTTTAGCAGTTAGCTGTTGATCAGTACAGACCAATTTAGCAGATAACTGCTAAAACTGATCTGTACTATTCAACACCTACAGACTCCAGGCTTTCAATCAACGACGTATTTGTGATGTACACTGCGTATGTGTGGTAAGTTGTATGAACGGCACATACGCTATTTACACCACAAATACGACGTTAATTCAATACCACTTTTATAAAGCTTAGAGATAAACATATGCCATTTAATACCAGCGCAATATTTATGCCATTCAAGAGAATTCTTAAGAAAACAATCAGAGCTGGCAACTCTGATTGCATGAAACTTTCACAAATCGGTAGTGGTGAAAATAAAAATCCATTTAGGGTGTGTGCATGGTACAATAATAAGGTAGGGTAAGGAGATTCACCACACCGACCTGGAATGTCAAAATTATAAAATACTGTGCTGCCGTTTCTTATAAAATATCCAACAAAAATCCATAATTGTTCTTTGCATTTTTGATGAATTGCTTAGCTGTGGCGACATGTTATAACTTCGGTAACTTCGATGTTCGACAATTCCTCAAAAATTGGATTGTTTAACACATTCGACAGGCGATAATTTTGGTCAAATATCGCTTTGTTTCCTTTTTACAAATAATTTTTGGAAATTTTTTTTTAACGCACTTTATACGAGTACTTTAATATTGATATTTCGCTTCGAAAGTGAAATTATTAAATGTAGCCACTGGCAAACGGGGATGTACATTATTCTACTATTAGAAAAGTTTTGAAGTTTTTTTGAGATTTTTCGATTCGCCATTTGCCCTTAGGCCATTCCCTATAAAATCGTTCTCTGATACAGAAGTGTACTTCAGTTCTTGTTATTTGTGAATATATTAAGTAAATATATATTTATAGTTAATTTAAAAATTTTTAATAATGTCAAAAAGAAGTTCGGCCATCTGTCATATAATGGGAAACAAAGAAAATTCAGTTTTTTCCCAACAAGTTCTAACCGATTAAATAAAAAGACTAAAAAGATGAAATAAAAGCAATGTGTCAATTTTCAAAAACTAGTTTTTGATTTATGTTCAACAGTTTCTCCGTCAAACGGCAATAAAAAATTATGAATCCCATACATAGTGGACATTAGAACAAGAATTTTAAATAAGTTAGAAAGAACACAAAAAGCTAAACGAAAAGTAATATGCAATAATAATTTACTGAAAACAAAGCTTTAAAATCACAAAACAGTTATTTATTTCATTGTAAATACATTTATCCGAATTTATCCTACAAATAATTTCCTTTCTTATTATTTGTCCCACATTTATCAATAATACAGAAAAGTGGCAATGCCAAAACACATTTTGACATTGGAGGTCGGTATGGTGAATCTCCTTACCCTACCTTATTATTGTATCATGGGTGTGTGTCAAAAGGAAACTTTTCACTCGCGGTAGGAAAGAAAATAGCAAGTTGATTAAAATTTGTGTGTGTTGAAATAAATTTGTCTTTTTTGGTGTGTCAAATGGACGATGAAATTTTGACAATTACAAATTTTGACGTTCAACATTTCGGTCGTGTTTTAGAGCATTTTTAATGGTAATATGCAAAAAAACCATTTTTGATTTATATTTATGTGTCGCTCACAACGTTATTCGCGTCTACGCTTCATATGCTGCTAGGTTAGCTTATGCTATGCGGCTGCAGCAACCTAGTAAAGGGTATCAATAAATTAAATTATGAATCAAGGGTAATTCGTGTGCCATGACCAACTGGATTGGAAGAGACATACACAACGGCTTCAAAGGCTGCTTTGAACAATCACATGGAAACTGCGGACCGGCGGAATGTTTACCTGCTGGCGGCATTGCATTTGGGAGCGGAGCGGATGTATGCTGTAGCCGTGCATCATTGCAATAGCCTTTTCCCATTTGCATGCACCAGCAGTTCCGCGATATCCACGTGAGTGTGCCATCATTCTTTGTTATCTTCCATTTGCAATATTTTCACAGCACTCGGATTGCCCTTGGTTGTTACTCGCTTAAAACAAAAGGAACAACACATTTAAAGCACAATTTACTTTAAAATATATTTAACTGAAAATAAAAGGAACAACTAAAGCATCTCGCGTTAAAAGCCACAATTTATCATCAACTTTACCGCACAGAACTAAACACATAGGCCCTTAGTAATAGAAACGTAAACACTCGCTTCTAAACTCAAACTTAGTTAGGTGATTATAAGCTACTTTTAAGATTTCGTAGTAATAAAACAAATCTAACAAAAGTCGACTTCAGTGCTTCTACTGTGAACTGATCTTAAATTTTATGTCTGAACGTACCCTTTGTTCGGTTTGCTTAACAGCTGATTTTATTATTTGCTTATTTTTTAAACACAAAGCAAAATAAATGGAAGCCGCTATAAAAGTAAGTTTCTTCTTTTGTCCGCTTATGCTATTGTTTGTTTACTTTATTGCTTATTTATTTAATTGCTTATTTATATAATATAGTATATCTACCAGTAGTTTTTTTAAAATTTTACATCATTGTAGAATAAAGCGTTTAAACGACTTTTGTAGTTTTTCTTTGCACTTGTGCTTCTGGCATCATTTATTATTTCTATATCCCGAAATATTTCATCGTCCATATTCACCACAATTGTTTCAAATGTCAATTTAGAATTGACTTAGAATCTGGCGAGCCACAACTAGATGTTTTCTTACTTAGAAGTGACTTTTTGTTATTATTACTACCGATTGAAAGCTAAAGTCGAGTTTAAGAAAGATTCGACTTAGAATTTCTTTATTACTAAGGGCCATAAAATTGCAGCTTTCACAAAAACTCACAGTTAAAAATTATATTAGTTTTTATTTATTCCGGTTTTATCTTTACGTTAAAAGAACGATAGTTTAATTAAGAAATTCACAAATTAAAATAGCTAATCAAATCTAAATACAGCGCGGAAATGAATGTAATGTTTTTCTCACTTTTTGGATGTGTCAAAAATTCACTTTTCAACTTTTCGACAATTATATTCACCACACAAATGCCAAAAATTGATCTACTAACTGTCAAAATTTCATCATAAGAGTGAAAAGTTTCCGATTGACACACACTCTTATTATGTGAAAATATGCAAACATTGTTTGGCGATAAAAAGTAAAATAAGAGCATGCATGTAATTATTTGGGTGTTAAACAGATTCCTGTAACACAACTTAAAGAATAAAACATTAATGTACTCAATCCATGCACTATTTTTCTGGTTTGAAAACGAAGTTTCAGCAGAAAAATGCAGAAAAAGAGCGTTCTTTTTCCTTATCTCACCTCAAATAGCGGTGGTTTGTGTCATGGTGTAAGAAAACCAGGTGGAAGCGAATTTTTCACCACACTTTAAATTGCCCCGGGTCTGTCAAAAAATTCTGACCGAGAGAGAGCAACTGTAGATTAGTGCCAAATTTTATTGGCTGCGTTCAGCAGGTACAACTTTTGTGCAATCGGTTAGTGTGTTTCTGCTGAACGAAAAATATCAGTGTCTAATCACAACATGTAAAAATGTCTGTCTTTCGCCGCACTTTATATTTTTGGTACATTTGTTTCAAATGTATCCATGTATGTATGCCCCAGGGGCTACTACAAATTTTACAATTATATTCACCTCACAATTGCCAAAAATTGATCTACCAACTGTCAAAATTTCATCATCAGAGTGAAAAGTTTCCGATTGGCACACACTCTTATTATGTGAAAATATGCAAACTTTGTTTGGCAATAAAAAGGAAAATAAGAGCATGCATGTAATTATTTGGGTGTTAAACAGATTCCAGAAACACAACTTAAAGATTAAAACATTAATGTACTCAATCCATGCACTATTTTTCCTGTTTGAAAACGAAGTTTCAGCAGAAAAATGCAGAAAAAGAAGAAGAGCGTTCTTTTTTCTTATCTCACCTCGAATAGCGGGGGTTTGTGTAAGCTAACGGGGGTTTGTGAAAAATTAAATTTTCAAAAATATTGACAAATACAACAACTGAAGAAATCGGCAAACTTTGAAAGCGTGCAAACAGGTAGTTGCAACCCAACTTAAATATTTATGCAATAAAAAATAGATGATATGCATTATTTGAAGGGGTTGCAAAGTGATTTCTTTTAGAGTTTGCGGCCGATGAAGAACAAGAGTGGCGTTCAGGGTTGCATTTTTCGGTTCACAAATACATGCAAACCTTCTTTGAGGTTATGTTTTGCAAGTTTTCTATCTTGTTATCTTTGGCTGCAAGTGTGTTGTTAATAAAAATTTTTCGATGTATTGATTTTTTCGAACATGCACTTGCACGTGTGGACGATATGTCAGGTACTTGTAGTAACTTACAAGCTGCTAGAACGTATTTTTTCGTATTTTTCTAGCTGAAAAGAGATAAGAACAAGCATAAAATCACTCTCTTGAATAGGCTTGATATGAAAAAAAAGTAATTTTCACACCATGAAAATCGTCATTCAATACAAATCAGTACTACATACAATAAATTTTTCTTTATTCATAAGCATATTTATACATATAGGTTTAAATGAAAAATTAAATAACACCTTTAGGGCTATGCTGGCGGTCATGGTACGTCATGGGCATGCATTGTTGTTGTTTCAATGTAAATTGAAAAATTGAGAGCGAGAGAGAGAGAATAAATTCTGCCCATGCCAAAGTTTATACGTCATTCAAATTGAATGAAGAATATTGCATTTTTTGTTCTCTTTTACTCTCTTCGAGATATTTGATTAAATAGCTGTTCACACGTGATTTTTTGATTGAATGGCCGATGCCGACTAAAAGTGTTGTTGTAAGTACCAGAAAAGTTGATCATGCAACCCTGTGATTGATTAATGCAGGTCTTGAGCTCCGTCAAAATTTTGATTGATGCGATGAAGTGTAGAAAGTTCATTTCCGCTCTCGCAGAAAGTTCATCTTTGTCTTTGCTGGGAAAACAACAACAAATTTTGAATGATCCCTCAATTTGAATGACGTGTAAACAGTGCCCATCATGGTCACCAAATGATTCGATAATAATATAAAATTACGCGATCAAAACAGTGTTGCGTTGTGGAATTATTCACAAAACTTGTGTTTTCGCATTAAAATAGTATAATTCCAGTGCGAAATGTATGAATGTAAGTTAACACAGCTAACTGCCGCATAATAAATTTTTGCAACCTAAGCATCTGCCTCTACGACTTAGCTCGGCTTAGCTTGCACTCGACAACAACAAAGATCCACACGCGCATCCGCTTGAATTATTTTTTGCAACCTAAGCGTCTGCTTAGGAACGGTACCAGGAACAGAAACAGTAGCAAAAACAACAGCAGCAAGAACAACAGCAGCGACAGCAACAACAATAGCAACAGCGACTGCAATAGCAGCAGCAGCTACAACGGCCACAACGACAACAGCGACAGCGGCTAAACTATAATAAGTTTTTTATTGTAGAGTTAGTATTGTACTGGATAGCGAAGGATTTAAAACTGGCACATAGTGCCAGCAATAAAAAATAATTATCCACCAAACAAACCATTCTTATTAATTATAAAAAATAATTAACCACCAAACAAACCATTCTTATTAATTATAAAAAATAATTAAATACCAAACAAACCATTCTTATTAATTGGCGCCCAACGTGGGGCGCGCGGTTTAAATAGCGTGCCTACGAATCCACAAGTGAACTTGAAAAAATTCCAAATATTGGAAAGAGATAAATTTATTTTCAAGAAACATTTTACAGTGCCTACGAATTCACAAATGGACTTGAAAAAATTCGACATAGTGGAAAAAGATAAATAAATTCTGAAGAAATATCTTACAGTGCCTACGAATCCACAAGTGAACTTAAAAACATTCCACATAGTGGAAAAAAATAAATAAAGTAAAAAAGTTTTTGAAGAAACATTTTACAGTAAGAAAAACGTGCCAAAGGTGAACTTTAAAGAATTCCACATAGTGAAAATACAGCAAAATTTTTTTTTTTTTAAGAAACATTTTATAGTGAAAAAAGTAAGAAAACCTTGTTTTGGAAACACTGAAAGAACTTCACATAGTGAAAGGAAAAGTGAAAAATTTTAATACAGAAACATTTTATTAATAAAAAACTTAAAGAAAAAAAACACTTACAAACTAAAAATTCAACTATAACCAAAGATTCAACAAAATTCAACTTCAACAAACTACAACAATGCCGGTTGCTGCTATAGTTATAATGTAAGATATTATAACTAGAATAACTAAAATTAATTGTTATAATTACAATTTATTTAAAAAAATAAAAAATTCTTAAAAAATAATTTTATGAGTCTCGAAAAAGTAATAGATTGCTTAGCTAGTTTAAACTTAAGCGTGCAGGAAATAAAAGACTTAGGTATTACAACAGAAGAACTAAATTGTGCAAGGAAAGAGAAAACCATGGACGTTGATACAATGAAAGCCATGATGGACGTTGCTCTAAGACAAGCAACTGAACAAGCTAGGGATGAGTTTAGGACAAAAATTGATGAATTAACTAAGCGACTAGCTATTCTTGAAGCACCATTACAGGTAGAAGAGTATAAGGGCATAGAGATTAGAGATGGTATAGAATGTAACGAATCATTAGAAATTGTTAAATCAATACCTGAGTTTACAGGCGACGCAAAGCGATACGTTTCTTGGCGTCAGGCAGCATTAACAGCGCACAAGCTGTTTGAGATTTATGAAGGAAGTTCGCGTTACTATCAGGCCATATCTATAATTAGAAACAAAATAGTTGGAAGCGCTGATACTATGTTGAGTTCTTATAATTCGGTTCTAAACTTTCATGCTATATTATCACGATTAGACTTTGCGTACGCTGACAAGAAATCCATTTATACCCTAGAACAAGAACTTTCTACCTTGAAACAAGGTACTACAACAATAACGAACTTTTATGATGAGGTAGAACAAAAGTTAACTCAAATAATTAATAAAGTAATGATGTCGTACCAGGGACAAGCAGCACTGATCGAGTCATACAACAAGAAATACCGCCAGGATGGACTTAGAGTTTTTATCTCTGGTCTGAGAAGGCCACTCTGCGATATAATATTTTCCTGCAAGCCTGCAGACATGCCATCTGCCCTAGTATTAGCACAAGAACTAGAAACAAACCAGGCCCGGTACCACTTTGCATCTGTTTTCGATAATAACAATAGTAGACTGCCACTTGTTCACCATGGAAATTTCAATAACTCTCCCCACTATCAAAAACCTAGGGGTCAATTTAACCAACCAACCCATCCTAACCAATTCGGTCAATTTAATAAAAGCCAACAACAACATCCAAATTATCAATTTAATCGATTTAATCAATTCCAAAATGCTACTTATGGACATCAGTATCATAACTCAAACAACGCTCCAAGGCAGCAACAGCGCCCGGAGCCTATGGAAATTGATCGTAGCTATCGCATGAACTATGATCAAAACAATAAAAGACCACGTGAATCCAGCAGAATTATTCCTAATAAAATGCAGAGGATTAATAACTTAGACCATGAAGACAGCTTACCTGAGGGACAGGACATTGACGTTTGCTCTACCTATAACTTATACCAACAGGAGTTCGAAGTACCCAATCCTATCAATGATACACCCCTTGTTCCAACTGAAGACGAGATTAATTTTTTAGAAATAAATCCCTCCTCCCTTATATAGAGAGAACGTTGGGGGGAACCAATATAAAATTACTTATCGATACCGGAGCTTCAAAAAATTATATAAAAGATTTTAATTTCTTAAAATTAAAAAAATCCTTTTACTGTTAAATCTGTCCACGGGTGTAACATCGCTTAAATGAACTTCGAAACTCAACAAATTATATTTTATAATTAACTTTCTTTTATTATATTTAATTCAGATTTTTACAAATTCTTTTTTTGATTCTTTTACATCTGCGCTCAGAGACCCTATCTGTCAAACCCAAACCAGGGTTGCCATCTCGTTCACATTAGGACTCGCTAACATCCGGGTTGTCAGGTCGCCACATCCCTCCTATGTTTTTCAGCTTCAATGTTAATCTAGGATTGCCAGCTTCGAGCTCGTTATCTGGTATATCGCTCTGTGTAGAAGAAAGAGATGCACCCTCGCTGATGTCAGTACTGCAGCCTGTGGAAGTTGGAATCTTTTTTAGGTGACTCACATTGCGTCTGAATACTTTGCCATTTCCCCGCACTATAACATCGTTTTCTTTCCGTTCTACCACTTCGTATTCCTCTGCGTTAAAAGTTGTTGTCAGCTTATTTGGAAATATAATGTTTCGCATCAGAACTTTATCACCGATACAAATGTCGTTCATCTTGGCTCCCCGAGCTTTATCTCCTCTTTCTCTTCCTTTTTCTTTATTAAGTATATCTAAATCTCGTGCTTCCATATCCAAAGCGTCTTCATCAATGTCAACGTGAGATGGAATCTTGTCCCTTATCCGTCTATTAAAAAGCAGTTCAGATGGAGATTTTCCCGTAATACCATGGGGTGTAACGTTATACATTAAAATGAATTTTTGAATTTCTTTCTTGCAGTTCGCTCCCTGAGCATTTGCAATTTGCAGGCGTTTGAGGATTGACCTATTCATATTTTCCACCTCTCCATTCGCTTGAGGCCAGTAGGGTGGAGATCAATCGCGTTTTCCGAGCAATACCTCTTAAACTCGTCGCTCACAAACTGTCGCCCATTGTCTGCAGTTATGGATTTTGGATACCCTAGTCTGGAAAACATTTCATCCAAAATAGTGATGATCGCACTTGACGTAATCTTTTTTAAAAATTTGAGCTCATGATATCTTGAGTAATAATCGATTACAACCAAGATGTGGTCATGGCTTGGCAGAGGCCTCATGAGATCCATTGCTAGACTTTGCCAAGGCCCCTCCGGTAAGGCACGCCTGGTCATTGGAGCAGGTTTACTCGGTCTTGATACCAACAAACACTCACGGCAGCTCTTTACAAACTTTTCTACATCTCTATCAATGAGAGGCCACCACAACTTTGACCGAACTCTGCGCTTCATGACACTTTCCCCAGGATGACCCTCATGCGCCAATTCCAAAACTCTTGGTCTCAACGCAGCTGGTATTACGATTTTTGTTCCTCGTAGTAGGATATTACCTACCGTGCACAACTCTAGTCGAAATGGGAAATATCTATTTTTAGTGTCAGCGCTCCATTCGTCTGTTTTGACATTGCTTACTGCATCCATAAGTTCTTGATCCGAGCTATTTTTCCCAACAATTTCTAGTATGGTTAACGCTCGAGGGACTGATTTCTCAATAATCGTTAAAATATTTTGTTCACAGAGTTTGTCAAAGGTCCCAGGATGTCTAACCATGCTCGTACATAATCTAGAAAATGAGTTGGCAATATTATATTTACCTGCTCGATATATCACCTTGAATTGGAATGATTGCAGTCTTAATAGCCAACGTTCAATTCTGGCAGGCGGCTTGGAAGATGGCTTAAAAATCGCCTCCAACGGTTTATGATCCGTAACTAATTCAAACTCAATACCCGCCAGATAATAATAAAACCTCTCCACTGACCATACTAGAGCAAGACTTTCCTTTTCGGTTTGCGAATAGCGCCGCTCAACTCCAGACAGAGTTTTGCTTGCGAACGAAATAACATGTGGGACTTCATTATTAAACTGGAGAAGAACTGCTCCTAAGGCTACGGGGCTCGCATCTGCTATCACACGTGTGAGGTACTTCGGGTTAAAGAACGATAGCGTTGGTAACTTAGCCAGACTTTGCTTCAACTTTTGAAAGGAATCATTATGAGCTATTGATTGGTCGCCATATGAATTGAACGTCCTTTTTGGTAAGAGTTCGTAACGGTTCTGTGACATCACCAAGATCAGGTATAAACTTCCCCAGATATGTCACCAACCCGAGAAAACTTCGCGTCTCTTCCTTGTTGGAGGGTGGCCGGAAATTCAACACGGACTCAATTTTCTCCGGGTCCGGATCTATACCCTCTGTAGACAATATATGGCCTAGGAACTTTAACTTCTGTACCTTAAACGCACATTTTTCGTTGTTTAATTGTACATTAGATTGATTAAAAATCTTTAAAACTTCATCCAGATATTGGTCATGTTCGTGTTCTGTTTGGCCAAATACAATTACATCGTCGAGATAATTTAAGACATTTTTACAGGGCGCTAATATATTTTCCATTGTCTTTTGAAATATTTCTGGGGCCGAGTTCACGCCAAATAAAAGTCTCTTGTATCTAAATATTCCTTTTGACGTAATGAAAGCTGTAATATTTCGGCTACTTTCATCTAATTCCAGCTGGTGGTAAGCATTCTTAAGGTCCAGTCTCGAAAAGTATTTCGCCCCCTTTAATCTGGTCATAAATGCATCAAACGTCGGAAGTGGATAATTTTCACGCAAAATAGCTTTGTTTGCTTGACGCATGTCTATGCATAACCGTAAATCTCCATCTTCTTTAAAAACTATTACCACTGGCGATATCCAAGCGCTCGGTCCTAACACTGGCTCGATAATGTCTTGCGCTACAGCTTCTTTTAACTTGGCTTCAACTTTTTCTTCTAGTGCCGACGGTACGCGTCTCAAAGGTTGTTGGACTGGTTTAACCGATTTATCAATAGTCAAAGAAACACTTACGCCTTTTATTTTCGGAAATGGATGTGACTTTTCTACGTGGCTTACTCCAATCCCCAGCTTTAAGACGTCTAATTTAATTGCGGTATCCCGTCCCAAGAGCGATTGTCTTCCATTCTCGATTACATAGAATGAAGAAATCAGATTAGAGGTTAAGTCTATACCCACAACAGCCTCGAAAACAGCTTTAACCCTAAGCAAGTTGTTTCCAGCATACGCACGAAATTTCTTTTCTGACTCATCTCTGATGTTCCACATGGTAGCTTTCCGTTCACATAATTTAGTCCAATCATCTTCGCTAAGCAGATTATATTGTGATCCTGAATCAATCAGCATAGGTATCTTGAGTCCTCCAATGAAGCAATCGATCATCTCACTCATAGTCGAAATCGAGTTGTCTTCACTCAATATCTTGAAGCAGTCAAACTCGTGTAAAGTTTTACCTTTAACCTCACTATCAGCTTCATCTTTTTCCGAGACACAACGAATATTTGCAGGACTTACTCTTTGCTTTTTTATACCTCTCATGGAGGTTTCTTGCTTGCGTTTATTTGCCCTTGTTCGACACATGCGAGCAAAATGACCTACAAAATTGCATTTATTGCACTTTGCGTTGCGCGCTGGGCATCCAACACTGTTTCCAGAATGACCATGTTGACCGCATCTACCACATTCCAGTCCCGACTTCTCGTGTTCTCCTCCAGATATTTTGTGAATAGCATTATATGTTGTTGGTGCCATCCCCATACCATCGGATTGATCATGAATTTGTTCATAAACCTGACACATTTCAAGGACTTCTTCTAAGCTATGCTCCTTTTCCAACAATCTTTTTTTCAAATCTGTTGGAGCCCACACATCAATCAATTTGTCTTTCAGATTTATTTGTACTACTTCATCTTTAGTTTGTCCAAACTGACACTTCATCGCCTGATTTCGCAACCGTAAAATGAACTTGGCCAGACTCTCGCCGTCCTCAGGCTTCAACGATCGGAAAAGGTGGCGCTCAAAAGTAGAGTTCCTCTTTGGAGAGAAGTAGTCGATCAACTTATCTACAAGGACCTTATAAACATCTGTCTCCTCGTTTGGCTCTACTAGCGCCCCAGGAATGTTATATATAACCTCTTGAAGCTGTGTACCCCCTAAATGCAACAACTTGTTTTTCTTTCTAACTGGGTCTTTGATCTCCTCAGCCTCGAGGTACAAGTAAAAAGATCGATACCACTTTTCCCATTCCGATCGGATCAACGCCTTGTCAATGGCGTCGCATAGAAATGGAGTTATGCCTGTTGTAGTCATTTTCGCTATTTCCACCGCTGTGATGACTTCTCTTGCCTACCCACAAAGCAACTCCTTTCAGCATTCAACCTCTTCAACTTTCAACTTCTTCCAACTTCTTTTCCTCTTTTTTTTTCAGCAAATTGATGCTTCACAATTTGTTTGCGTTTTCAGATTGGGCTCAGTTCTTTTATAAGAACTTGCTGCAAAGAAAAACAATGTTTTCATTTTATTTACTTTTGTTTTTTTCCTCCAATTTCATGGAATACGCATTTGTCTAATTAAAACCAGATCTGCGTTCAACTCAAAATGACTTGCTAGCTTGTTTTTCCCACAACAACACCAGCACATATTTTGTTCCGCACGTTACACACACACAAACATGTATGCTTTCTTTCTTAAAGCTTTTTTTTTTTCTTTATTACCAAAACTTATATTTACCTCGTCGCCAATGTAACACCGCTTAAATGAACTTCGAAACTCAACAAATTATATTTTATAATTAACTTTCTTTTATTATATTTAATTCAGATTTTTACAAATTCTTTTTTTGATTCTTTTACATCTGCGCTCAGGGACCCTATCTGTCAAACCCAAACCAGGATTGCCATCTCGTTCACATTAGGACTCGCTAACATCCGGGTTGTCAGGTCGCCACAACGGGAAAACCTCTATAACTTCTAAATGCCTCGTAAATATTTTCAACAGAACTTCTGATTTTTTTATACTACCAGACCTAAAAACGGCCCTTAGTAATAGAAACGTAAAAACTCAATTCTAAACTCAAACTTAGTTAGGTGGTTCTAAGCTACTTTTAAGATTTCGTAGTAATAAAACAAATCTAACAAAAGTCGACTTCAGTGCTTCTACTGGGAACTGATCTTAAATTTTATGCCTGAACGTACCCTTTGTTCGGTTTGCTTAACAGATGATTTTACTATTTGCTTATTTTTTAAACACAAATCAAAATGGAAGGCTCTATAAAAGTAAGTTTCTTCTTTTGTCTGCTTGTGCTATTGTTTGTTTACTTTATTGCTTATTTATTTAATTGCTTATTTATATAATATAGTATACCTACTTGTAGTTTTTTTTAAATTCTACGTCATTGTAGAATAAAGCATTTAAACGGCTTTTGTAGTTTTTCTTTGCACTTGTGCTCCTGGCATCATTTATTATTTCTAGATCCCGAAATACTTCATCGTCCATATTCACTACAATTGTTTCAAATGTCAATTTAAAATTGACTTAGAATCAGGCGAGCCACAACTAGATGTTTTCTAACTTAGAAGTGACTTTTTTGTTATTATTACTACCGATTGAAAGCTAGTCGAGTTTTAGAAAGAATCGACTTAGAATTTCTTTATTACTAAGGGCCAATAACTCCATACATTCTGTTACCGGCTAAAAACCAGCCGAAATAATCCATTCCATTTCAGAAAACCTTACTAATACAATCAAAAGAAAGTTGAATGAAACTCAGAGCAAGGAATTAAGGTTTCATAACAAGAAAAGACGTATTAAAACTTATCAAAGAGGAGATGTCGTTTTTGTAAAGGCAAATAAGAGAATTGGGAATAAGTTAAATAAACTCTACATACAGAAAACAATTCAACAGGATATGGGTCATGCAGTTATAATAGATAACAGAGTAGTCCATAAGGATAATTTACGCTAGACAAATTATGCAAGCTTATATTTTTTTTTTTATCCTTCAGAATTTTTGGCATTAATCTATTAACAACTCACGCGGAAATGTTGGACTATTCTAATTCACAATATATTCCTATAATAGACGGACGAGTTAATTTTGACGATTTTGAAGAAGTAAAGAAAACCCAAAATTCATTGACTCAAGCAAATAACAATCAGGTTTTAATAAACACCAAAATCCAGTTACAGATAAACAATTTGACTCAAATTGTTAATGAACTTGTTAGAAACACTAAACGGACGATATTAAATTCATGGCAATTGTTTGAAATCATTAATAGTAGAAATAAAGCACTCATTGCACAACTAGACGCACTATCACTGTCCGTGGTATTAGGGAAACTTAATATCACTAATCCAATTATTTTAGATGAAATAGAAATTGATCATATCATTAAGACCGAAGTAACTGGTGAAATTAGCATAAGTGACATTATAAGTTCTTCTAAGTTTAAAATTACTCAAGATCATGATGTTATAAATTTTATCATTAAATTCCCCATAGTTACACAGAATTGCGAGAAAATAATTGTACTACCTGTAATTCATAATAACAAAATGTTATCATTTGAAACTAATTTAATAGCGAGATGCAATGACCGGTATAAACCACTAACAGGTTGTAAAGGGGAAGCAGTTACAGTATTTTGTAAAGAAATTTTAAGCAAAGAAGAATCTTGCCTACAATTTCTACTTAGTAATTATACGGCAAATTGTAAAACGGTTTCGACCTATCATATATCACCTATTACGGTGGTAGACGATGGTGTATTGATTATTAACGATCAACCAGCTGAATTGAAGGAGCCCGGGAAATCTCCAATATTTGTAAAAGGTACTTACCTTATTACTTTTAAAGATGAGGTAAACATCAATGGTACAGTCTATGTCAACCCAAAGAGGGCAATATTCATGAGCCCAGAAACTGCTTTGGCTCACAGTGTAAATTTATCAGATCATCTTGAAATTCTTTCTCTTACATATCTTAATGATTTGAATTTACAGAACATTCAGATGATACAGGAAATAAGTAAAAAAATTGAACATAAGTCATACGGGTTTCTATTGGCATTTTTAATTCTTGTCGTATGAATTACTCTCTACATCGTTTATTGTAGAAGGCAAAAAAAGATAGCATTAAAAAAAATAGTAGATCACCTCAAAACAGTCGAGGAAGCCTCTTCTTAAAAAGTAGTCTTTCATTCAGTAATATAAGGAAAAAATTTGAAAATCTTGCGTGTAATTTTTAAGCCTAAAATTAATTTGTATTTTTTTTTTTTTTTCTTTCTGCTGTTCAAATGTAATTTTATTTTCAAATTCGCAAAAACAGAAGCTAAAAAAATGTATTAAAAAATAAGAAAAAATGGGATTGTATAATGTCATTTAATACAAGTATTGTAACGTTTATAAGATCCTAATTCTGAAATATGTATTGATTTATTTCTGAACTGTACGAACACCTGGAAAAATGTGCCGCACATTACATACATGCAGCCGTGGACGGCTCCTCTTAAGAGAGAGGGAAGTTAACACAGCTAACTGCCGCATAATAAATTTTTGCAACCTAAGCATCTGCCTCTACGATTCGGCTTAGCTTGCACTCGACAACAACAAAGTTCCACACGCGCATCCGCTTGAATTATTTTTTGCAACCTAAGCGTCTGCTTAGGAACGGTACCAGGAACAGAAACAGTAGCAAAAACCACAGCAGCAAGAACAACAGCAGCAAGAACAACAGCAGCGACAGCAACAACAATAGCAGCAGCAGCTACAACGGCCACAACGACAACAGCGACAGCGGCTAAACTATATTAAGTTATGATAGAGTTATTGTAGAGTTAGTATTGTACTGGATAGCGAAGGATTTAAAACTGGCACATAGTGCCAGCAATAAAAAATAATTAACCACCAAACAAACCATTCTTATTAATTATAAAAAATAATTAACCACCAAACAAACCATTCTTATTCATTTTAAAAAATAATTAAATACCAAACAAACCATTCTTATTAATTTGTATGCAGTAATTAATCCTGCTTAATAGCGACACTCAACCATGTTCAACGATGATACTTTTTCGGATAAAGCACTAAAAGTAGCAAAAAGTGTACTAATCACGTGATTTGGCCGCCAGCATAACATCACCCTTAAAAATTTATTCATGTAATTAATATCAAATTAAACAAATATATAAATAGGTTAAAAAATTATAAGATTTAATTAAATTTGTATTGTGTTGTATTATTGTATATTTTTGTTAATTCTTTCTTTATGTCCAAATTATAACAAGACGAATTCTTCCCTCTTAAATCAACGTTTTTGTTCTCAGAATGCCTCTGATTTTTGTTTTATTTAAGTTTATTTGAGAAAAAAAGCAATCAACGTTTGCTGACGAATTAGGTCAGAGGGCGGATTCTGAAAAACGCTAAAGCTAAATCTCCATCGCTAAAGCTGAATTTATTGTTTTAGCGATAATTGCGATTCTGAAAAACTCCATCGCTTATTTTCATGCTAAAAAATTAGAGACTGAACGAACTTTTAACGAAGAATAAAATCTAAGCTGCCATCGCTAAATTTTTAGCGATTGATACGATTCTGAACTTTTTTTAGCGATTTTCAGAAACTCTAATTTTATTTTTAGCTATAATTTTGGAGTTCAATATTTTGTTGCCGCTAAATTTAAAATGAAAAGGTTTTTGAATGAAAATCGTAATATTTTATTTATTTATTGAGAAAAATTAATGCTTCGTCTGTTTTGGATGTTCTCAAAGACAAATATACATATTTAAAAGAGTTTTCTTCGAAAACTTGCTATTTGCATTTAACAATTATATTAATATTTTTATAGTTTAATATGCTTTTAGGGAAAGATTTAACCTCTTGAAACTTCAGAAAAATTTATTAAATTAAATGGTAGCTTCACTCTTTGCTTGCAAGTTTTGTTAAAATTAGTTGAAATTGTTTATTACCAACATTGAATAAAACCATGCCCATCTCCTATAAGAAGTGACTTCATTAATTCACATATATCCTTTGATGTATAAAATATTTTCAGAGTTTGAGTTTTAAGTAATTGAATGAAAACTATGCGAATAAAAACTTAGAGAATACTAAAATACGGCTGTGGGGATATTTTAAGTTAAGCCAGTCAAAAGAAATCCTTGCTAGTTTTTACTTATTTTCAAAATCTAAATTAAATAACTTCGTTTCCGCGAAATGACAACATGTTAATATTTTATGAAAAATCATAAAGTTCTCTTGTAAATTAACTTTAAAATTTATTACGAATTTTTAAGAAAATTTGTATTTGTATTAAATATAAGTTTTTGTTTAGCACACACATTGCCGTAGTAAGTAAACCATTTTTAAAATAAGAAACCCAAGTATATTTCATTTAATTTATTATATTTTTAGAGTACAATGGAAAGGCTCGTCGGATTACCATTGAACAATAGCTGGCATTAGTTCAATATTTGGAGGAGCACCGCGAGTTTGCACATGATAGGTAACAATAAATTTCCGCAAAATATTCTATTTAGTTTTAAAAGTTTCGAAGAGGGCTCGAAGAAAGCTTGGGTCAACATGAGGTAAGGCTATGGTAGAATGGAGAATTCATGTAATGAGATCAACGTATATGTTTGATTGGTTGTTAGGTCTTGTGATGTCCTTGAGCCAAACCACTATTTTGGTGGGTAAATTTTTCAATCACTAAATTGTTAAGTTCAATCACTAGTAAAAGCGTTAAATTCTTCAATTGCTTTTTGAGTTGTGACTTCACTTGTGTATGTATGACAAGATCACAACACACTGTAACTAATGGCGTTTTCTTTTCTCAAAAAAATTTCTGCATTTTTCTGCCCTCTTTAAGAATTCCGCACTTTTTGTGTTCTTTTCTCAAAAAAATTTGGAACTATAAAATTAAATTGTGTTCTTTAATTGCACTCTCAAGATCGACGGTTTCAGAGTTCTGCCCTCATATGCTACCAACTGAAGAAACAAAAAAGTGACATGTTAAGAAATAGTGAACAGTTGTATTGACATTTTATTAAAGAGTGAGCTTCTTTTACAAACTACAAATATCTATTATAATTAAACATAAAATAACATTAACGAAAATATTACATATAAGTAAATTTACCTTCAACAAAACTTTTGTCGCAAGATAATTTGAATTTAATATTGTGCTTTGCCATTTCACGGAAGACTTGCAATTTATTTGACGTTTCTCGACATAGCCAACACAACATTGTGAAAAATGTTGAATTTTTATGTTCTTTTCTCGACTAAGGACAGATCAACATTTTTTAAGCTTAGGTTAAAATGTAAAAAATTCTGCACTCTCAGAGGGCAGAATTTTTTGGCGAGAAAAGAAAACACTATAAATGTTTATCCGTTTGGTAATTATATAGAAGGTGCCCAAACTTTTTACCCGATTCCCTTTATTTCATTGTTTATGATTGTATTTGTTTTTTTCTTAAATTTTAAGACTACAGCTTCTTAATATAATCAAAAAGTAATAGATATAAATATATAACGCTAAGAGAACTTTGTTTTCATTAGGAGCAAGGCAAAGCAAAAAGCACAGGTCTTAAAAGCTGAGAATGACAGAACTGGAGGTGGCATTATTAGCAGCTCAAAAAAGCTTACAGAGTTAGGAGAGCGAATTGTAGGCGTGATGTGCAAAGAAGGAGTTGTTGGGTAACCAGTTACTGATCCCTTGGTAAGTGCAAATATGATAGTTAAAATTACTTTTGCTTAATAACATTAAAAAATAATTTTCATTAAGTATAGAGAGCCTCTGGGAAATTTCCTGACACGGAAGTCTTCATCACAATTGGAGGAAGGTAGTGTAATTGAGGTGATAAAAACAAAGATTATTCAAAATGGTGTTTTCAATTTTTTCCATGTCCATGATATAATAATTTGGAAATTAATGTTTACATACACATATTTAAGAAAAAAATCTAATAGATCCATAAGCCGGATTAGAGAGAAAAATAGGAGAAAAGTAAAATGAACATTTACTTCGTGCCTTAAAACTAGCATTATTTTGTTTAATTTAATTTGTTTAATGTTCTAAGACAATTTATTAGAAATTAATATTAAACATATCAAAATTTCTTTATTTAATTATATAATATTTATTTATTATTATTTAAACTAATATTAAAAGGATTTCAATTATATTAATTTTACTTCTTTTATTTACCGTAAGGTTTGCTAAAACTTCTTTTGTTTAATTCGAATACTGAATAAGGAATGCAACAGGAACATTCTTTGCAAATTATTTTCAACAACAATAAAGTGAGCTCTTGCTTTTAAAACACGTAAAAATATTTAGTAATGTGTTAATATTTTTCTCTACCTCACTATGAGATAGTATATAAAATGTGTTACAACAATATGTTATACCAATTGATCATTAGAAGCTCGGTCAAAGTTCTTTTAAGGGCTGAAATGGCCAATTGGTATAAAATATGTATAGAAACATGTAAAATGTGTTACAACATTATGTTATACCAATTGATCATTAGAAGCTCGGTCAAAGTTCTTTTAAGGGCCGAAATGGCAAATTGGTATAAAATATGTATAGAAATAAATATAAAATTTTGTGTATAAAATGCTTAACAATATTTACAGAAAATTTTAAGTCTTCGCTTATGATGACTTAAGAGGTTAAAGGCAGTCAAAGGTATAAGAAAAGGAAATACTTTAAATAATTTCTTTTTATCAGGTATTTAATTTATTTTTTAAAACAAACAATATTAAAGTATAATATTTTGTTTTAACTTGATTTGAATCAAATTTCAAAAAATAATATAAATTATTATATTAAATACTGACTGGTAAAATTACTGACAAGAAAGCAATTCTTTAAAATAATCTTTCTTCATACCTCTGACTGCCCTTAAACCCTTAAGCTGTTTTAACATGTGTGTCCACAAAATATTATCAAAAAATATTAAAATGTTATCTTAATTATTGAAAAAGCTGTCTACAACTTTTTGCCTTGTTATGACTCCAGCTGGAAGAGATTCATTTTCGAAATTATCTTCGGGATCATTGTCCGCATAATATTCAGAGTTATATGTGAGCTAAAAATTATATTCAATCCCATTCCTGATAAGAGCAATGTTATGCAGAACAATGCAGGAATTAATAATTCTCCCAGCTTTTACAGGTTCGTAGCTTAAAACACGCTCTTTCAATAAACAACGAAAGCGTGATTTTAAAAGGTCAAAGCAGCGTTCAATACAATTTCTTGCTTTTTTGTGTTGCCTGTTGTAATTTTGCCGGCCCACACATAAATGTTTACTCTGAAAAGGGGTCATAAGGTAAGGCAACTGTGGATACCCGCCAGAGACCTGCAGCGAATCGTTTTTTTTTTTATTCTAAATCACTCGTCAAAAACCGTGTGCGAGTGCGTGCGGTTGCGCACAACAACAACCACTTCCACGCGAAGCATTCTCATAACAGCGATGAGCGACGAGTCCCGCTGCTTTCACTCATCACTCATTAGAAAGACTGCTGAATTCTTAGCATATGATTCTAAGCAACCTCAATGACTCTAGTCATTGAATGATTTGCGTGCACTTCAGAATTGGCGCGCGTTTTCCTTGTTTTACTTTTGTTTTGTGTTTTACGTGTTGATTAAGATAAATAGCCAGCTTCTAAATTGTAGCAAACTTACTTTATACTTGTATGTTGTCTATTATTTGTTCCTTGTTGTTATTGTATTGTTTTTAACCAATTTTTCAATTCACTTTCACACTTGAAATGATGAATTGCTGAGAACCTTGATGACATAAGGAAAGCGGCAATCCAAAATAACAGGAAAATTTTTCCAAAAATTTTAATATATTTTTTTCCATAATATTTTCACAATTTTTCACTAATTTCTATCAATAATATTGAAATTTTTTTTTATTAAGTATATGCATTTAAATATTTTTTAATACTATTTTAAGATTTATTTTCATACATTTGTCGAGTCTGCTAGTATTATATGCATATAATAATAAATTTATATATTATATGTATAAAAAACTATGTCAGCGGCAACACTGCATGCGATTTCCCTTAATGACTTTAGAATCATAAGGAATGACTCTAGAATCATAGGAATCATTGAGCGACATTCTTATGAGCGATGAGTGAAAGCGGCGGCACTCGTCGCTAATCGCTGTTATGACGATGCTTCGCGTTGAAGTAGTGATTTTTGTACGCAACCGCACGCACTCACATTCGGTTTTTGATGGATGATTTATAGTCATTCGTTCGAATCATAGACTCGTTGCAGTTTTCTGATACCCGCTGTCATCTATTTGGGCTATTGTAGTATATATGTTTTTAAATTATAACTTTTTAATAATACCAAGAAGCCAAAAGTTTCGACTACCATGAGCATACCTTTGCTCAAGTTCTAGCCGTAAGGCACTAGCCCTCCACACCGATGCACCATGAGTTGTGCCTCCAATCTTGCATTACAGTATATTATTTGTAGATCAGTATCGCATACCTTAACGTATAAAAAAGTGTAGTTTTAAAAAAAAATATTACATTAAACTAAATTTTATTCTTCCTGCTAGCAAGTTCATGGAATTACCACCTTTTCTGCAAAAATGAATATGTTCCAAATCTGACTGACAAAATGACTTCCATCGATTGCCCCAACATCGCCAGGAAATTAAGATTTTTCATAGAAACTATGAATTTATGAATTAAATACATGAAAAACCTTGATAACACAAAATAAGCCCAAAATAAGCCCAAAATAAGTTAATGTTATAAAAAAACTTTAACCACTAAAGTGTGAGTCGGGATCAGTTACAATACAGACATAATAACTCAAACGCATATATTATTCATTATAACTAGTTTAATAATATTACATTTAGTTGAGACTTACTTTGATTTTATCCGTTGTATTTCCTGCGGAGTCGATGGAAATTTAACATATTTCACTAAAAAGTGCATATCCAATAAATAACATACTTCAGACACGCATCGCCTTACTGTGGTTTGTGACACATTTAAACTGGAATCCTGAGAAACCGATCTTTGAAAGCTTCCTAAAATATGCAAAATAACGAATTTGCTAATAAAAGATGCAGAAACTTAGGTTAGGTTAGGTAGAGGCGGCAGCCGGTGTAAATGAAATACACCCGCTCACTTCGACCAGATAGGTCCATTGTGATACCGCTGCACACAGGCTATTATTAATAATGGAACCAACTTGAGCTCCTGATGAACCCTTTTAGACGCCTGACATCAGTCGTTGACAGGTCGTCAGCTCATGAAAGAAGAAAGAGCCTAAATATTTGTGCCTTCTTCTGGCTAGCGCAGGACAGGAGCACAGAAGATGGGAGATGATTTCTTCCTCTTCCTCGTCCCTGCAGCTTCTACAGAAGTCATTTGAGATAACTCCTAACCTGTAGGCATGTCTGCCTATCAAGCAGTGCCCTGTGATGACAGCCACTATTGTGGCTAGTTCTGGTCTTGCCAGCGAGAGGAGGGCTCTCGATCGCCCGAGATCCAGTGTCGGCCAGATAAGCCTTGATGCTCTGCATGTCGAGAGCTCAGCCCACCTAGTGTTGGCTTTCGATATGATATTGTTACTAGTTAGCAGCTTGTGAGTCGCTAACGGGATACCCGGTGGGTTCACCATGAATAGTGGCACTTGTGTCCCATTTCTAGCGAGCTCATCTGCCTTTTCATTACCTTTTATGCCTTAATGCCCAGGTACCCAAATTAGGTTGATTCTGAAATAGTTCGACATTTCCCCTAATGAAGCACGGCATTCTATGGCTACTTTAGAGTTTGTGGCTACTTGTTCCAACGATTTTTTCACAGCCTGACTATCAAAGAAGATATGAATTTCCCGTTTAGAGACAACGTTTTTTGAAAGCCATGATGAAACCTCCCCTATTGCCATCAATTCGGCTTGAAACACACTACAGTGGTCAGGAAGCCTACGAGCCAGAGATATTCCAAGCTCTTTTGAGTAGACCCCATACCCGACCTTGTCGTTTAACATTGATTCATCTGTATAGAAATATAGACACCCTCGTTTCCATGGTGCACCATTGACCCAGTATGTTCTAGGCGGAATAAGCGTACTATACCTTCCTTCGAAGGAAAGCGAGGGCTTGCAGTAATCAATTCTTGATGGAATGAAGCTGAAGTTGTTAAGTATGGATGAGTGACCCGTTGTCATACTTTTCCATACTCCCAGTTCTCTAAGTCTTGTCGCCGAACAGGCTGCTGTCTGTTTGGCAACCAGGTCCAGTGGTAAAAGATGAAGTATGGTCTCTAGGGCTGCAGTCGGTGTTATTCTCAGAGCACCACTGATGTATATAGATGCCATTCTTTGCACTTTTTGGAGTTGTTTCATATATGTGACCTTATCTATGGACGGCCACCATATTACTACTCCATATAGAAGAATACGTCTTATGACCCCAGTATACAGCCAGTGAACGATACGAGGCGAAAACCCCCATCTTGTTCCTATGGCTTTTTTAGAAGTATAAAGTGCCACTGTGGCTTTTTTAGTGCGCTCTGCTATGTTTAACTTACAGCTGAGCTTTCTATCTAGTATGAGTCCCAGGTACTTTGCGTTATTCGCAAGGGACAGAACAGACCCATTTAGTATGATTGGTGTTAAGGACGGAATTTTATATTTCGTGGTAAATAGGACTTTAGCTTTGTTTTAGCCGGATTAACTCCAAGACCACAGGGCTTGGCCCATTGTTCAAGTCTGCAAAGAGCTCTTTGCATAATGTCGCATAGAGTATAGGAAACTTGCCTCTGACTGCGATTGCTAGGTCATCGGCGTAGGCTGCCACTACAAGTCCATCTCTCTCCAGAGAGAGCAGTATGTCATTTACTACCAAATTCCAGAGGAGTGGAGAGAGAACACCTCCTTGAGGCGTACCTCTTGAGACAGATCGAATGGCGCTGTATGCGCCCAGGTCCAATAGAACTATTCTACTGTTAAGTAGCTTGTCTATAAGCTCTGTATTGATCTTATTCACGCCCAGTCCGACTAGTGCTCGTCGTATTGCTTGTGGTGTTACGTTATTAAAATCTCCTTCTATATCTAAGAAGGAAACCAAAGTAAACTCATTATTTAAGAAGGATTTTTCTATGGTCCCGACCAGCGTATGTAGGGCCGTTTCCACGGATCTTCCTTTGTTGTAGGCATGCTGTGAAGCCGATAGTAGTGCAGAATCAGTGTTTCTGCGGAGATACAGATCTAAGAGGCGTTCTAACGTCTTTAATAGAAAAGATGTTAGGCTAATGGGCCTAAAGTCTTTAGGGGTGGTATGTGATGTCTTCCCTGCCTTGGGTATAAAGACCACCCTTGCTTTTTTCCAAGATGTGGGAATATATGATAGACTTATGCAGCCATTAAAAATGATTCGAAGCCAAGGTATTATTGTATGCATAGCCTCTTGTAATTCAATAGAGTAAATGCCGTCAGGTCACGATGATTTATAGGGTTTGAAGCTGTTTACCGCCCATTTTAACTTCCTATCAGAGACGATGTCTTCGACCTCATGCTGGGAACAGCTAAGGTGAGGCAGGGGCGCACACAAGGGCACGCCGCTACCAGGGAAGTGCATGTCTAAAAGAAGGTTAAGAGATTCCTCGCTAGACATTGTCCATGAGCCGTCCGACCTTTTGAGGTAGCCGGGTGTGCATGGTGTGGTAGCAAGAATTTTCCGCAGCCTGGATGCCTCTGAAAAATCTAAAAAATCTAAAGATATAGCTAAAGTAATATCTCGTCACCTAAAATGCAAAAAGGCGTAACAACATTTTTAATTTTTTATAGGAGAAGGTAAAAACATTTTAAAATCGCACATATATAAGATTTCAAAGTCATACTTTCTTCTTAATTTCGTTTATAAAATAAATATTTTTGGATATTTGTCCAAAGAATGGCCTTAAAGTCTAAAATATGTTCCATTTTAAAACGTTTGTGGCTTCTCCCATAAAAAATTAAAAATGTTGTTACGCCTTTTTGCATTTTAGGTGACGATCTAGGACTTCACTTCTATTTTTAATAACAAAGGTTGGGTCTTCACCCCTATTACATATATAAAGGTTTGTACTAATTAAATATTCAAAAAGTAGCTCACCCCTTTCGTTCGTGTTTGCGCTTCCCCACACGGAGTTGTGTGCATTGGCGTCAGCCGAGACAATGACCCCTCGACATATTCCGCCAGCGTCGTCCACCATCGTCCTGAAGTTCTCTGGAGGCGGGCTTTTTAAGGATGATGCAGTAATTTACCTTGAGCAAAAACCTCAAAGCAATTAAAAATCGTAATTGCTTCGGTATGTATACAACAGATTTACCACCTTTCATGAATGGTTCGATTTCCCGAAAGAAATCCTTGCAAACTAATCTTTTAAAGCGAAAAAGCACCACGAACCTCATTTCGGGCATATCGAAAGGATCGGTCGAGTCCCTTAACAAACGCCTTCTCACTTTAAGTTTGTTGCGGGACAGTCTTTCAACATTTTTTAAAAAATAAACGACTACGAATTGGCGAACTCATTTTCATTTATATTGTGCGCAAGTTTTTTATTTATAAAAAAAAAATAAATTTTTGGCATACGAATCGCTAAAACAGCGCTTACTGCTGCCAGTAGTAAAAGTAATATTTTTAGCTAAGAGATTTGAAACTCGGAATCGCATTTTAGCGAAATCGCATAGGAACTGAACGAAGAATTTTTTTAGTATTTTAGCGATTGAGATTTAGCTTTAGCTACGCGATTTTCTACCCTCAGAGGATCTAGCCTCAGGTCAAAATTTTAAAAATTAATTTTCCCTTAAAAGGAAACGCCAAAAGATTAGTCTCGTCTTCTGATTGAATAAACTGTTTTGCAGTAATATTCAATTTCTACTTCTTTTTCTGAATCACCAAAAAGACAAGCAAACTCTAAATTTAAGACTTCCCAGAACTCAGAATCAAGACCTTCTAAAAGCAGATTAGAAAATAGTTGGGCAAATCGGCAAGTAATTTTAAATGTTAGTATCTCTATTGGAATTATTGAATTTGGTAATTGCTCTACTTAACTTTTACCTCAACACCCAAATATAGCTGCTCCAAGTACCCAAATCGAATTTGAATCTGAACTAAAATCTCAAATTTAAAATAATAAAGGAAAAGTGAGTTTACCAAAAAAAGGAATTTTTGGCAACAAATAATTGAAGCCAAAAAAATCGAAATGACGATAAATCGTCGATATTAGCAACCCTGCCCTCGAGCTCGAAAGTTGCTTGAAGTATGCTGGAAGAAATGTTTTCCAGCTTATAAGAACAAGCATTAAGAAGAAAAAGCATCAAGAATAACAAGCAAATGTCAATTTGTCATTTGTTGTTTGCTTATGTTGAGATATAAAAAATAAATTTATTAACTGTAAATATCAATACATATAAACTAATTAAATAAACATAAATACATAGAAATAAAAAATATTATAAATATTTGTAACAAGTTAAAATTTGCGGTGTTTATGTTTGAAAGGCCATCAGCTGTTGTTTTTGCTTTAAACCAGCTAGAAGTCTTTTCCGCACTTTTGACACTGTTCTCAAATTGAATTTTACTCTCTCAGATTGAACTATACTCGACAACGACTGCATTCTATCCGAAAGAGCTCAAAGTAGCGAAGTAGTATAAAATATTTTCGCTCGCTAAAATGGTAACCGCTCAGGGAACATGTTGTGTGAGCGCTTTATGCTACTAATCAGCCCAAAAGTCGTGCAACAGCTACTTAGAAAATTTTCCGCTGAATGCAGCCAATGTGTATTAAACAGCTAATATTGAGCTCTCTCTTTCTTGGCATTTTTTTTGACAAGTTATGGTATGCCAAGAAACTGTCACTTCTACCTGTGTTCTTGTATTATGGTAAATAATGATGCTGCTTCACAAGTCGGTTGTTCAAACGCTCAATCAAATTTTTCCATCCAACTTATCATACAACATGTCATCCAATATGTTGGACCATGCGAAAACCCCTAATGATCGATTCCGATTTATGAAACCATGTGCTTAATGGATGCAGGTCTGGAGATCAAACAAAACTTTGATTGAAGCGAACTCTTCAAAGTTTATTTAGCTCTTACAGGGAGTTCTTCTTTTTTTTTTGCCAGGAAAACAATAACAAACTCTAAATGATCTTTCAATGTGATTGACGTGTAAGATATGTCAATGTAAAATGGATCGTCTCCCAGTATCGAGTTTCTTGTGTTCGCATGCCTAAAACACTTGCTTCCTAGTCTTACTTCTTTCTTGTATGAAACGGGACAATTTTTCATGCCTTCCACTCTGCCTGCTCTAAACAGGCCTCTTAAAACACTCTTTTAGAATGGATAAGAAAAGGGGTAGCCAAACAAATTTTAAAAAATTGTTTTTCTTTTTATATATACTTATATATGCATTCCTTGCTTTTAATTTATTTTGCATGTTTTTGTTAGATAAGAATATTTTCAACCTATTATTCCTATCGTTCGTTCGTTCGTAGAGAAATAAAATAAATATTTTTTTCGTTCGTTTGTTCGTAAAAAATAGGTGTTCGTTCGTTCATTCGTAGTAAATAGATTTCGTTGGTTCATTCGTAGAAAATTGATGTTCATTTGTAGAAAATTTATGTTCGTTAGTTCGTAGAAAATAGATATTCGTTCGTTCGTAGAAAATAGTTGCTCCTTCGGTCGTTCGTTGAAAAAGATGTTCGTTGGTTCGTTCGCAGAAAATAGATGTTCGTTCGTAGAAAATAGTTTTTTTTTCGTTCCTAGAAAACCGAAATTAACAAATGAAAATATTACGTTCGTGCAATGCTCTGCAGTCATAATGTCGATATTTATTCAATAATTTTACATATGTATACATATTAACTTTTAACAAAAAAGTTACCCTGAAATTTAAGCAGAACCAATTTTTGTAGGAAAATTATGGGTGTAGTAGTGCCTTGGACCGTGAAAAACCAGGCCTTATAAAAGCGCTCGCTAGAGCAGCGTGAAAGCCATGTAAGAATACATTAATTTAGAATCGGAGTGCGTAGAGCAATCAAAATTCGCTCTCGCTCTTTCAACTTATCGTTTATAAACACAGAAGCAATGAATAATCTTTTCAGAGCAATTCGTTGAACGCTACGCTCTCGCATAAACTCCTCAAACACTTGAATTCGTTATTCGTCCGTGTACAAAAAGCGCTCATCGTTGTGAGAACATCGTCACTGCTTTCATCCCTAGAGTTCTGCAAATGATGTGCTCTTTATATGAGCAGAAAATCATTTGAATTTATTAATGATAAGTATGGGTTACTGGATAAGTGGATTTCTAAGGGGGGAAGCATTTCTGAGACGCAAAAATAGAGGGGTCTATCAGCCCCAATTTCGCACATTTTTAAAGGGACATCGAAACACGTGTTTAAATGTCCACTATAAGTCAAACACATGTTTCGGTCTCCCCTTCAAAATATTGCAAATGGGGGTAAATAGACCCCCTATTTGTGTGTCTCAAAATGCTTTCTCCTATAGTAACCCCCAAGAAAGGGTTAGATTTTACCTATTTTGCTTCCCTTTCGAGATATGAAACAACATTAAATCGAAAGATATCGAAAAATCTTCGAAAAATCTTCGAAAAAATAGAAAAAGTGCCATATCTCGAAGGGGAAGCAAAATTGGTGAAAATTAACCATTTTCTGGGGCCTTAAAGGAGGGAAGCATTTCTAAGATGCACAAATAGATGGGTCTATCAGCTCCCCATTTTGCACATTTGTGGGGGAGACATCGAAACACGTGTTTAACTGTTCACTGTAAGTCAAATTGTAAGTTAAACACACATGTTTCGGTCCCCCTTAAAAATATTGCAAATGGGGGCAGATAGACCCCCTATTTTTGTTCGGATTCGGATTCAGCGACCTATTTTTACTTAGTGTTGGTCCCAGCGCCAAATTCGTAAAAAAACAGAAAACAAACAAACTCCGATAGAAACGAATGATAAAAAATTATGACATCAAAATCAAACTCACTCAGTTCTCACTGATATAACTATCATTGAAAAGAGTGCATCATTTTCAAATAATCTGAGTGAGGAGAAAAAATAGCGAGCTTATATATCGGCTGCCACAAGCAGCGAGAAGAAGCAGACGCTTGTCATCGGAGCAGATGCCAACGCATACCACTCAGTGTGGGGTAGTCCAAACATAAATGATCGAGGTGAGTCCATGCTTAACTTTATTTTACAAACTAACCTAAGCGTAGCTAACATAGGCGAGGAACCCACGTTTGTAGGCCCAACCTCGTCAAATGTGCTAGACCTAACGCTAATCTCAAATACTAACAGTCTGATCACTGATTGGAGGGTGCTAGAACAGCCCTCCTTCTCAGACCACAAATACATTAGTTTTAATATTAGGTTTAACTATACCCCGGCTCAAAAGATATTTATAAACCCCAGGACACCAACTGGAATATGTTATATATGTTATACTCATATATACAGAAGCCGACATAGAAGGGTCCCTGAAGACCCTCACAAGTCAGCTTCTCAAAGCGTATCACTCTTCTTGTAAGCCCACGCGAACGAAGCGGAAGGTCAGACCACCGTGGTGGAACCCTGACCTTCTAGAGCAAAGACGCGACCTACTAGATTTCTTCAAACTAGCTAAAGCAGCCGACCTGGAAGAAAGGTAAAGAGGCTCTCATGGAAGAGCTTCTGCTCAAGTATAGAGAAAACCATAGACACAGCGAGGCTCGGGAAGCTACTTTCGAAGCAGATCTTAATTCAGAGCCAGCTACGCAAAGACAACGGTGCGTGGACGGAAAGCAGTCAGGAACCACTTGATGTGCTCTTGAAAGCACACTTTCCTGGCTGTACAGAAACCGAATCCAGAAACACTTATTCAATACAGAGAATCGTGGCTAACCCGCTACAGTTCCCAAATGACATTATAACACCAGATAAAATCCTGGGGGCTATAGATTCGTTCTCAGAATATAAATCTCCAGGACCAGACGGCATTATCCCTGCCATGCTGCAAGCGGCGAAACGACGAGTCACTCCTTGTCTTTTGGCCATATACAAAGGATGCTTCAGACTGAATTATGTTCCTGTAGCCTGGAGAGTTGCAAGTATTCTTACCGAAATCAGGCAAGAGCAGTCACCTGTATCCAAAGGACTACAGGCCCATTAGTCTTACTTCCTTTGTACTCAAAACTCTAGAGAAACTGATATACCTGCACCTAAGGAACGGTGCAAACCAGTTCCTGGCAACTAACCAACACGCGTACATGAAAGGGAAATCGGTTGAGACACTACACTCCCTAGTAGCACCCGTAGAAAAGCCCTCCACCACAAAGAATACGCACTTGGTGCATTTTTGGACATCTCAGGTGCATTCAACAATGTATCAACTGCTGCAATACTCAATAGCTTACGCGCAATAGAGGCACCACCAGCAATTGACCTATGGATAGAGAATCTTCTAAATTGTAAAAGGGTTCAAGCTGAGTGGGGCACTACTACCATGGAAAGGGAAGTTAGGAGGGGTACACCCCAGGAGAGGTTCTATCGCCCTTACTATGGAATCTAGTCGTTAACGAATTACTCAAGAACTTCGAAGGTAGAGCTCCGAAGATAACTCCGAAGATAGCTTATGCAGACGATATAAGCATAATTGTAATGGGGAAATGTCTACCAACAATAAGCTCAATAATGCAAAGCACTCTCAGGGAGGTGCTCAGATGGACTAACTCAGTCGGCCTTAACATCAACGCCGAGAAAACAGATCTGGTTCTATTTACGAAAAGGTACAAGATAACGCCGTGGATACCACCGGAAATAAATAATATACACCTCATCCCGAAACCCCATACGAAGTATCTACGAGTCATCCTGGACAGCAAACTATCATGGAGAATCAATGTCAACGAGAGAGTGAAGAAAGCCACCAATGCGCTATACGCATCCAAGAAGATGCTGGGCAGCACTTGGGGTCTCTCAACCCTCTTTGATGCATTGGATCTACGTAACGGTAGTGCGTCCAATTCTACTCTATGGAATTATCGTGTGGTGGCCGGCAGTGGAAAAGTCAACATACCTTAAAATCTTGGAGAAAACACAGCAGCAGGCAATGATCTGCATAACTGGGGCGCTGAAATCTACTCCAACGAAAGCACTAGAAACAATTTTATGTATGGACCCTCTAGACATACACGCAAAACTAATAGCCGGGAAAAGGGCACAGCGCCTAACGGCGAAAAATAACGTGCACAAACAAAGGTTTGGGCATTGTTCTATCAGCAATGATATGTCCAGTAGCACGGACTACATGATACCTCGCACAGTGATAGACTCAAGAATATCAATACGCCTAGGACCAAACGGCTGGTGCCACAGTATAGAACAAACGCAGCGGGCGGTCAACATATTCACTGATGGCTCAAAACTGCACACGGGATTGGAAGCGGCAGTCTACTGTGCAGAACCAGCGATAAGTCAGCGTTATAAGCTGCCGGACCACAGCAGCATCTTCCAGGCGGAAGTGTTCGCTATAAGGAAGGCCGCAGAGACTCCCTTAACATAAACACGCATTATTAACGCCAATATTAACGTCTTTGTAGACAGCCAAGTGGCGATCAAATCCATGTGCTCCGCTACCATCAGGTCCACAAATGCCCTGGCGAGTAGGGAAGCACTAGATGTACTATGCGCTTCAAAGAGAGCGCGTATATACTGGATTGCAAGCCACCAAGGCATTGACGGAAATGAAAAGGCAGATAGACTAGCAAAGGACGGCGCCGGGCTGGGATCAGAGTCCATACAACATTTACCTATCCCACAGCAAAAGCTGTACAGAACCTCGAGGATAAGGCCGCACAAGCAGTGAGTCGTAGATGGAGAGACACGAGAACATGCAGAATCTCAAAAAGCATGTGTGATACACGATGCAATAAACTGACTATGTTCATCCTAGCACGACCGCGCAGAGAATGCAGGACACTGGGTGGTATCTCTCGCGTCACTGCATGGCGGCATCTTCTCACGCGAAGAAGATGGGCATCAGAACGGATGACAACTGTAAGAAGTGCAAGGAACCAGGCACGGCTGAAACCCTGGAACACCTACTATGCACATGCCCCGCTCTACTTAGATCGAGACTCAAATACTTAGGCTCACCGACGTTTCCGTCACTAAATGGCCAAAATCTCTCTAGAAACTCTCCTTAGATTTGTAAATTCAGTACAAATCTTCATCGATTTTAACTAACTCCCTACAGGTTCCTTACACTTGGTACCACTAAGGATCAGAATTGGTCCATGTGAGCCTCCGCCAGGAGGCGGCCGGATTAACCTAACCTTACCTATATATCGGCTTATGCTCTGCAAAAGCGCATGCTTTGAACAGCAACGACAGAGAAATGTAACTAAACGATTCGCTTGCTCATTCGGAGATTGACGAACGATCGCTCGTTTGTTTTTCATTTCCAATGAAAGAAACAAAAGCAAATGCACTGAGTTGAGTTGTATTGAGGTGAGTGACGGATATTTTACTCCTTAATGATAAGTATGTATGAACTCTGTTTAGAATGACACATCCATTTGCATGGCTGTTAGCATGAGTAAATCACCCTCAGTAGGCTTCTTAACATCGAACAAGCATCAAGAAGAATAAGCATTAAGAAGACCAACTAAATGACAAATTGTCGTTTGTTGTTTGCTTATGTTGTGCGATAACAAGTTAATTGTTAAATATCAATAAACAATTACACATATAAAATATCAAGTTAAAATTGGCGCTGTTTACATTTGATAGCCAAATAAGTTTTTGTGTTTGAAACTAGCTAGAAGTCGTTTCCGTACTTTTGACACTGTCTACAAATTTCATTTTACTGTCTCAGATTGAAGATTACTCAACAGGAAGGAAACAGACCTTATAATAGATTCCGCCATCAGTGCGCAGAAATTAAAATCTTTTGCGCAGCTTAGCGTCACGTGTGAGAGTCACTTGACACTTGTTATGAACACATTCAAAACGAAATTTCAAAAAAAGAATATTAATCTAAACAAGTAATGCAATGTTGTCAGAAAAATATCAAATTTCAATTTATTTTATTGATTGTACAAATGTATCGCGTAATTTTGTGAAAAAAAACCAAAAATTAAGAATGTAAGTAAAAAAATTGAGCAACGTAGCTGCTTTTTGTGTGAAGGTGTGAACGCGGAAGTTAACACCTTATGATATTTGCAGTTTTTATCAAAGTTAGTTTTAAAAATATTTTTATTGTTTTTTGGATCAGTCTTCTTTTTTAATAAATGTTTATTTCATTTTAAAAACCAAGATTGCATCAGAAAATGAGAATGTTTTCGAATGGAATCCCCTATGAAAAATTTTTACTAAAATTTTTTTTTAGTGAGTTTGACATTATCTTCTCTCTCACACTTGACGCCACAACAAAAATGGTGGAGATGCGCGTGCCGGAATCTATTATATGTATTATTCTTGGGCAATTAGTATGACCCCTTTTACATTGATCAAGACTTGAAGTCAAGTTCCAGAGCTTGTAGGCGATACGCCACACATCGGAAGCGACGGAAGGGGAAAGAAATTGAAGCTGTACCCAAGGTTGATTTATAAGGTTGTCGCAAGGGAGAGAGCGAGTACCCATAATTGTCAAATCGAAGTTGACAGTTCATAGAAAATCTGGAAGTGCTCTCTTTTATCATCCGTTTTTCTTTCGTAGTTATTCGCAAAATTGGCTGGTTTTGACAATTATGGGTACTGAGAAGAGAGTGCGATCAGCCTTGCGACAACCTTATAAATCAACCTTGGCTGTACCGGCAATTTTATCATGTCCTTTTGTTATTTTCGCGTTGTTGACAGAACTTTTTATTATATTTTTCGCATATGAATGTGAGTTTGTTGTTGATATTTTGAGATATTTTTAATAATAATATATTTTTATAGCCAAAAATGCCGTTTAAGTGGAACAAGGAGCTAATAGAAAGCTTTATTGCTCTTTATCAATTTTTTACAATTCAGTTTGATTCAGTTTGCTTGCTACCTATCTCGCTTTATTTTTTAAGAAAACAAGGAAAAAAAACAAGAATTTGAATTCAAGTCTTGACCAATGTGAAAGCTTTCGTCAAGTTCATAAGAGAACGAAAAAAAAACTTGACTTCAAGTGTTGATCAATGTAAACGAAGTATATGAATTAACATTGTGGCTCGTCTGTAGAATACTTTTAAATTTTTGAGGAAACTACAAGAACGTAATGTGAAAAGTGCTTTACACAAAATAGCAGCTGATGTAAAGGGTGATAACTTTAATATCACAGATTAATGCTGATTGCGTTGAGTTTAGAATAGTTTAATAGAGTTAAAATATATTTTAATTCTAGCAAGGAAACATAATGGCTGAATCACAGACGGGGGGTGTCAAACCTATGGCAATTGCTGGACGAATGGTTCGTGAACGAGAGCGTTTGGTTGGTATGTCCAATGAAGAGCGCTCTTGGCGTAAGCAGTGGTTAAAGGATCAAGAACTGCAACATGGACCACGCCATGTGAAAGACTTAGAGCTGGAACTTACCAATCCAATTAGACGCTTTTATCGGGCTCCGCTAGATAAACTGCGTGAAGTTCTAACGCCAATGATGGTATGTTAAGCTAATAGTTAATAGCAATCTATTTGCAAATACAAATTATGTAACAAAATAACAAAGAAAAAAAACCATAATTTTTATTGTGCTTTTAAATTAAGAAAAAATTTTAAGATCAGTTTTCTTTTGTGTTCCATGACGTCTATTATACATATCGAGAGCTTATATCCAAAATTGTCTATCTACAAAAACACAAGTTTTCGGGAGAGCGAAAAAACTTATTCGCTAGCTAGAAACAATTTTGATGAACCCATCTACAATACTAACAAAAACCTGTCGTACTTACCCGCGTCAAACTCGTTTTCTTATCACGATTTTAAGTCAATTGACTTCTTTATATCGTAATATACTTTAAATTAGATGAAATGAGATTTGGTTTTTACTGTCTGTTGAAGAAACACTGCGTATCTTTACTAAAACAGTTAATGATATTTTTTCATAACAAGTACCTCAAGTGTACTAGAAATGCCTCAGTGTCCATAATAAGGCAGAATAAAACTCGATATTTTTGCACTCAACTTAAATCATCTCTTCCTCCTAAAGTTCTATGGCGTAATTCAATAGGCTGGGTATTGGTAATAGGAAAACTTATGACTCAAGTTGATCTTGATGTTCTTAATAACTTCTTTCTGTCCAGCATGCTTTCTCCAAAACAGCTCTTGAATTACTGATCATCCTGCCCTACCACGTTTTCTGTTTTCCTTGGTGACTGAAGATGATGTAGCAAAAACTTTAATGAAAATAAAATCTAATGCAGTTGGAGCAGATGGTATAAGTATTTGTTAAAGTTATTCTAGCTTATATTCTGAGTCCTCTTACACATGTAATAAATCATTGCATTGCTACATCTTTCTTTCCTAATTCTTGGAAAACTGCTCTAATAACGCATTTTTACGCCGCAATAATTGCAGCTTGTGAACCTAAAGATTTCAGACCGATAAGGATCCTGTCGTGATTTTTTTTTTTGGAGACTTGAATAATGTTGATGTATTTATTTTATACACATGTTATAGTTTGACTTTTTAAGTATATTTGGAAAAAAAAAATTAAAAATTATCGATAAATAAACCTGTTTCAGCGATTCTCCGGAGACGTCTCGAAAAAAAGTTGTTTTGCGTCGAACACGATTAGAGGTTAGCGGATCATCTGCAAAAAATTTTAAAATTAGTTTAAAAGGTAATATGTTTCCCGAGGTAATACCGAAAAGTTTTTTAAATGTTTTTTTTTTTTTTTTGGTAGCCATTTGAAGTCAAAAACGGGATTTTGGCTGAAAAATTTAGGTTATCTTATTATTTGAAAATAGGAACAAAAAAAAAAAAGCGCTTCGGCATTACCTTTTGATTTACCTGGCGTTGCTCGGGGGGGCATTCAGAGAGTTTCTCAACCGATTTTGATAATTTTTTTTAAATGAATCAGAGTAGGGAGAAGGAGTGCACCGAATATTTTTTAAAGAAAAATGCTAGCTGGAATATCCGGCGTCGTCCGGGAGGGAGGGTGGGGGTATGGCGAAAAGATCAAGTTTCGACCACTGGCGTACTCTAGTAGTGTAAAAAATTTCAAAACGATTGGTCCAGTAGATTTTGTGGCATCGTGTTCATCGAGTACAATTTTTTTTCCAGGAAATCGATTTAAAGTCTCGATTTTAAGTGAAGTCCGCTCATTTGAAATGCTGTGTATCTTCGTTAGTTTTAGCACGATTTACTTGAAATTTTTGCAAAATACTTTTGAAATGTTGTACATTAAAAAAAAAAAATATAAAAAAATGTGCCAAAAACAGCACAATCCTTTTAAAGTTTTGGATTACATCAGATCCTTTTATTTCTTAAAAGCCTTCGTTACCGTTAATCATGCACTTATTTGTCACAAACTGAAATGTTTTTTGCAACAATGCTGTCGATCTGTTGAGTAGCTATCTAGTGGAGAGAATGCAAAGTGTAAAGGTTGGTGCTAGGTTTTCGCAGCATGGCCAATTGCCAAGAAGCCAAATTGTAGTTATATCAGATTATATTTTCCAAAACTCCACAAGAATTCTTTTTTTAACGCGGTCAGATTATGGAACTAATTACCGAGTCATCTAAAATCTATTAAGGCAAAGTCTATTTTCAAAAATGCAATTTTGGACCATTTTTCGTCACCGAATACTTAAAAGTCCTCTAAACAGTTTTTTTGCACTTATTGTTCCTTTCTCTTTTCTTTTCTTCCTTATTCTTTTTATCTTCTTTTCCTGTTTGTTTCTCTTTTCTTCAGTTAAAAAAAAAGAAAATAATAAAAAAAAAATTATTTAATAGTAATTGTATAATAATTCTGTGTTCATTTTATTTGAAATTTTGTGAATTATATCTACGAGCAATGTAATTTGTTGTTCAACTTTGTACTAAAAAGGTATTATAGTGTGTGGAATTAAGGCAATAATTTAAGTAAAATTTGATGTTTAATGTTTCATATATTTAAGTTGAATGAGAAAAATTATAATAAAATTTCTGAATGAAATTTGAATGAATACAAAACCTAATATTTAATAAAAAAACACAGGTGCGTCGTTGGACACACGAGAGAAGCGAAGCTTTTTCGCTGTTACATAGATTTGATAGCTTAATAATTTTTCCTTTTTAATAAATTAACTTTTAAATTCAAAAATTTTTAGCAACAATAAAACACAACCGTTCTGTTTAACCGACCACTTTATTCTGTCTCTCTCGTCGTTTTAGGGTGACCATCTTGGTCTAAAATTACAAAATTAATAGGCTTGCCATATGTAGTTAAATAAATAGTCTTAAAACTAAACAGTAACATAAAACATATTGCTTACAGACTACTATTTACATATTGCTTACAAACTATAATATATACATATTGCTACAATTCGGCCGTCCTGACCATGAGATCTCCTGATCTTACAGAAATTAAACCGAGTCATCTGATACCTTTCGTCCTTTAAACCAAGGCTTTAAATTATCTGCTTCCCAAACACCTTTGTAAGGCGTTCGTGACTGTTGGAAGCCTTCTACATCTTCAATTAAATATCGATCATTGCGTAAAATTTTACTAACTCTATACGGTCCTTTAAATTTAGGAATTAATTTTTTTGCTATACCAGTATGCGAATCAAAATTGGTTATCACAACATAATCTCCTTCGACATATTTTATTGCTTCTCGACGTTTTTTATCTACATATTTTTTATTGTATTCTTGAAGTTTCGATTGTTTTAAGCCCGCTTCTTCCCTTACCTCTTTCAAATTTCTTTTCACTGACCCTTGTTGAACTTCAATCAAACTTTCCTTTAATAAATCTATTACTGTGCCTTTTTGCTGTGTTCCAAACAGCAGAACACTCGGATACTCGCCTATCGTTCTATGGACTGAATTATTTAGGCAAAACTCTACTTTTTCTATAACTGTATCCCAATAAATGCCTTCTTTTGGTTTGACTAACTTTGCTATCATCGGACCTAAGCTTCTATTCACTCTTTCTACTTGACCATTAGCTTGTGGAGAAGCTGTAGCTATTTTTATATGTTGTACATTAAACCTTTTCAAAAATTCCTTAAAATCATTTGACGTAAAACAGCTTCCTCTATCAGACACTATACATTTTGGACGACTATAAGCTCTAAAATAATCTTCAAGAGATTGAATTACTTCTTTTGTATTTGTTGTTTTAGTGGGGTACAATCTTACAAATTTAGTGCAAGCATCAATAATAACGAAAATATGTTTTTTCGACCGAGAGTTGTCTACCGGCCCATAATGATCTATATGTAAAGTCTCAAATGGAACCTTTTCTTTCGGAATATTGTGGAGAAGTCCCTCAGCTTTTCCACTTTTGGAACAAAAAATTATACATTTTAAACAATTTTTAATGTGATTTCCCACTTTCTCTCTCATTTTAGGGAACCAATAGCTTTTTAATATCAATTCCATTGTTTTATCTATACCCATGTGACCCATTTCATCATGGTATTTATACATAACGTGACCCTCCATATCTTCAGGCACACAAAACAGAACCAAACCTTTTTCAATCTTTCTATACAGAATACCATTTCGCATTTCAAAAAGACTATCTTCAGTTATTTCTAATTTCTTTTTTATTTCGTCCAATATTTTATCTCTGTTTTGACAAATAATTAAATTCTCTTCAAAATTATTAGCTTCTAAGACTAAAATATTGGTGCTCCGACTTAACGCATCAACATGTTGCATCCTTTTGCCTGCTCGATGTTCTAATTCATAGTCATAATTTTGTAACTCTAATGCCCATCTTGCTATCCTTGGATTTAACTCCTTTTTACTTAGAGTCAACGTTAGTGAATTACAGTCCGTAACTATTTTGAATTTTTTGCCTTGAAGGTAAACTCGAAAACGTTTCAACGCATACACAATAGCTAGTGTTTCTAATTCGAAGCTATGGTATTTTGACTCAGCCACCGAAGTACATTTAGAATAATAAAAACATGGATGCCACTTTTTATCCTTCTTTTTCTGTAATAATATTGCTCCAAAACCTATCGAACTTGCATCACAATGCAACTCTGTTATATCATTTGGATCATATAATGCTAATATGGGAGCTTCTATCAACTTGTGTTTTAAATGTTCAAAAGCTTTTAGCTCATCCGAACCAAAACAAAATTTGCTTTCTTTTTTAACTAAATTATACAAAGGCTTAGCTATCACAGAAAAATTTTCTACGAATCTGCGGAAATATGAACACAAACCTAAAAAACTTTGAACTGCATGAGGTCTGTCTGGAATCGGAAAATTTTTTATAGCTTGTAAACCAGTTTCGTCCGCTTGTATACCCTCTCCTGTTATAGTATAACCAAGATACTTTACTTTTGACTGTAAAAACTCACATTTGTCTAGCCTAAGCTCAAGCTTATTTTGAACTAGCCTTTTGAAAACTTCACTAAGAATTTCCAAATGTTCTTCAACATTCGTTGAGGCTATCATTATATCATCCAAATAGATTATTACCTTATCTTGTTTTACCATGTCAAGAAATACTTTATTTATAAACCTTTGAAATACCGATGGCGCATTTTTCAAACCAAACGGCATTCTCAAAAATTCAAATTGTCCTAAGGGAGTCGTAAATGATGTATATTTCACTGATTCTAAGTGCATAAAAACATGGAAGAATCCATTTTTTAAATCTAGTTTTGTAAAAATCTTTTTGTTCGCAAGCCTGTCTAACAGGTCATCAATAAGAGGAATCGGATAATGCTCTTTTGCAGTAACTTTATTCAAACTTCGAAAATCTACACACATTCTAAGATCACCTGTCTTTTTCCTTACAAGCACAATTGGGGAAACAAACTCTGATTCGCTTACTCGTATAATACCTTTGTCTAAATATTCATCCAACAATTTTTGCAATTCAATTTTCTCCACATATGATAATCGCCTCGGACTACAACTAAAAGGTTTTCCATTTTCTAATACCAACTTCATATGACTTTTAATAAACGGTTCTTTAGGACGTTCAGGCTTCAGATAACACGTTTCAAAAATTTTACATAACTTACTTTTTGTTGCAAAGCTTACTTTTTTACAAACATTTAAGTCTGGTTCGTTTGGTTCATCATGATTAATCAGTAAAAGCATTTTCTCAAAATTTTCACTGTCATATCTACTTTCATTTTCAAAACTTTTAACTAAACTTTCTTTTTTTGAACAATTTTCAAATTCTTTTTTCAAATTATTTTTTACATTACCTTCATTTTCGTTTACTTCAATTTTAACATTACAGGCGTTTTCAAAACTCAAATTGTTATCGTTATCATTGATTTCTTTAAACGTTTCGCTTACATTGAAATTCTTATAATTCATATCAAAATTTTCAATTTCATTTTCAATCATTTTTTCATTCTTCTTGCTAGCATTTTTAATAAGACTTTCATTATTTTCATTAAATTTTTCAACATCATTTTCACTCATATTTTCAAAAATATTTTCAACATCTATTCCCTTTTCAAGTTCAGAAACAATTTTAAATTTACTCGCCCTTAAAAAATCTCTGCCTAAGACGACATCAAAACTCATAGAAACATCAGCAACAACCATTAAATTCAGTGTAATTCTTCTTTTTTTAAAGTGTACATAGCATAAAATAGAACCAAAAATTTCAAGTTTGCTATTATTAATTCCACAAAAAAACATATCAACTTCAGAAAATTCTTTTAATTTAACTTGACGACTGAGGCAGGATCTTTTAACAAAACTTATTGGGCTTCCCGTATCAATTAGACTCTGTAACCGTAAAATTTGGTTAGCTTTATCATCAATATAATAATTTAAATATACCACATACTCGTTGTCTTCTAGTAAATTTACTGATCCTTTTCGTTTTGGACAAACAGCAGCCTGATGCTCCACACTTCCACAGACGTAACAAGCACCATACTCCCTCTTAGGCTTTCTACACTCAGCAGCAAGATGACCGAAAGAATTACAATTGAAGCATCTCATTTTTGCTGCCTGCTTCTTTGACGTATCTGCAACTGAGTCAATCTGAAACTGCTCCTTTGTCAACCGCTTTTTTAAAGAAATATTTGCAAAAGCTTGCAACAGCTGGACTGTCTTTCCAAAACACTGTATTTTGGCCTGCGTACGTAGCTGTTCATCCGGAATGCCTTCAATCAAATAATCAACAATTTCGCTCTCCTCAACAAGAACTTTATTTGCAAGAATGATTTTTTCATTATAATATTCTGCAAAATTTTCGTTGTTTTGCCATTGGCGAGCCTCAAATTTGCGACGAAATACAATTTTGCTATCTTTTGAACCGAATATTTCTCGCATTTGGTTAATTAGAGTGTCCACTGTTTCTGTCAAGAAATTTGGTTTTGAATATAACCACTTCTGCGCTCTTCCTTTAAGTTTTTTTATTAAGAGCGTTCGCAACATGTTTTCATCCAGTCCGTAAACATTAGCAACATTTTTAAACTGTTCTACCCAAACGTCAAACGAAACTCCGTCATCATAATCAGGCAGCATGTCGCTAAAAAAACCGAACGAATATTTTGAGTTCGCAACATCTTCCAAGCACGCAATCGGTCTTTTCTCTTGCTCTTTCATTTGTAACTCCTTCTTCAACATTTCTATCTCCTTTGTCATCAATTCTTTTTCTCGTCGCAATAAATTTATTTCTCTTTCATTTAAATTTCGATCTTTTGCAATTTGACTTATTCCATCATTTTCCTTTGTTCTATCATTGTTCACCGTTTCTACTCGTTTGACACTCACTATTTGAAAATCGTTGTTTTTGTTATTATTGTCTTGGCACTCATTCTTATTTCTATCCTTGTCGCTCTTTTTTTCACCCCTATCTTCATGTTCGAATTGGCTTCCATTTGTTTCATCTCCGCCTACTGCACCATCCAGGCACTCATAATCATTTATGGCTTCACTTTGTACAGCATCATTTTCTCCTTCAGCGTCGTCCGCTTTGCCGTCATTGTCGGCCCCTTCGTCGCTGTTTGGACATCCACCGCGCTGCTGTACTGGCAAGTCATTTAAGCGTAGCAACAACGCACTCTTCGTTCCAGCGCTCGGCAATCCCAAATAACGAAGCCACTCACGCAGCTGCGCTGCTGTATATAAATTGCCGTCTACTTCCATTGTACAGTTATTTAGCGGTTACTTTTTGTTTCACTGTTTTTTTTTTTTTTCTAGTTTTTTTCACTTTCGCAATATTTTGCTCACAGTAACTTTATAATTTTTTTCCTTTGTTTATAGTTTAACTATCTTTTTTTTTTTTTTAAATAAAAGTGTCAATATAATTTAAAAAGTTATGGCGTTGTGATAACTGCGTTAAAAAAATTTTATTTAGGCAAATCCCACTTCTGAATTTTAGCAACAATAAAACACAACCGTTCTGTTTAACCGACCACTTTATTCTGTCTCTCTCGTCGTTTTAGGGTGACCATCTTGGTCTAAAATTACAAAATTAATAGGCTTGCCATATGTAGTTAAATAAATAGTCTTAAAACTAAACAGTAACATAAAACATATTGCTTACAGACTACTATTTACATATTGCTTACAAACTATAATATATACATATTGCTACAAATTTAAAATAATAAAATGAATTACATATATACAGAAAACATATTTACTGCTTATTTTTTTATTGTTGAATGTCAAATTTCCACACCAACAGATACGGGCATATAATGCCAGCGACTCTCCATTTTAACTCTCCACACATGGTTGTGAACTTGGCTGCACTGACTCATGCATGCGTTTGTTAATTCCATATTTATTGATATCATCCAAGGTTCATTAATACAGGTTAATTCACTTGAGAGAAGCTCGGTCGAACTGTCAGAATGGATGAAAGGAAATCAAGAAAAAAAAACACGAATCTGTACAATTTTTAGCTAACAGCTACTTTGACAGTTCGAACAAAGGCAGAAAAAGAGTGCTTTTCTCTCAAGTGACTTAACCTATATTAATGAACATTGATATCATCTATTTTTTCGACGCTTAAAAACGCACTTGTCAACGCATTTGTGGGCATTGCTAATTTTTTTCGTACCAACAGCATAGAGTGTAAAGTATTATCTAGAGATTGCATCAACTCTGCTAAATCTCTGGCATGTGTTAACAGAGTTATTTTACTTAAAAACGTGAAGGAAAAAGACTCTGTTAACCTCTGTTAACACATGCCAGAGATTTAGCAGAGTTGATGAAATCTCTAGATAATAATTTGCACTCTATGCCAACAGCACCACAAACGCATTCATAATACAAACAAACCGATGCGACAAATAAAAGCATATTTGATAGTGGTAGCATAGCAAATACACAATCCTCTATCTATTGATAGGTGGTGAGGATCTACTGCAGCATAGCTTCTGTTATAATTAGGATTGAATTAACAACTATTTATAACAACTCTTTGTGGCCTAGTGGATAGTGCATCTCGTTTTAGAGGACGTGGGTTCGATTCCTACGGGGCCTAACATATTTTTAGTATTTAATATTAAAGTATTAAATTTTCTTGTTGTAATAAGCACTAGCAACAAAGAAACCATCAAATTTCCAAGAAAAAATCTGTCGAAAATTTTTCAGATTTCACTTCAAGCAAATCACAAAACGAGGAGTAAAAAGCTTCGCTTCAATAATTATAAAACTAAAGTAATTTCAATACTCTTCCTCATTCAAATGAAGTCAAGTTGCATTTTTCTCGGAGAATCCTAACTCGTTTCGATGTTAACGGCTTAGTCATATCCGCTATCATATTTTCCGTTGGACAATAAACGCAGGAAATTATTCCTTTTTCGACGTAATCTTTGACAAAGTAAAAACGTACGTCGATATGCTTTGTTCTATTGGAGAGTTTTTCTTCTTGAATGAGTCTCAAACAGCCCTGGTTGTCCTCGAAAATAATCGTAGGGTCGTTCATTCGTAGATTGAAATCTTCTTGTAGGCAACGAACCACTGTGCTTCCTTACAAGCCTCGGATAGAGCGATAAATTCCGCTTCTGTGGATGAAAGTCGCATGTTTGCTTCTTGCAGCTCCAACTTATTGTGGCACCAAACAATTGAAAAACAAAACCACTGTTTGATTTTCTGTCGACTCGGCTTTCTCCACAATTTGCATCCGCATAACCAAGTAGTTCGTTTTGCTCGTTTGCACCTCCCAACAAAAGTGACAAATTTGAAGTGCCCTTTAGATATTTAAGCACGCGCTTGAGTTCATTCCAGTCCTCATGATTTGGATTGCTTACTTTTTGTGCTAAAATTGATACAGCTGCTGATATATCTGGTCGCGTGTTTACCGAAATATAGAGCAAACATCCGATTAATCGTCGATATTCGTCGTTGCTTATAAGCATATCCGATTCAGCACCTTTTTCGTAAGAAACATTAATTGTCATGTCGGATGTCTTTGCGTTTGCCAATCCAAAATCGTTTACGACCTTCAAAATGTATGCAGATTGGTTGATTGCAAAAATGCCTTCTTCGTTTCGTTTCACTTGAAGCCCAAGATAATTTGAAATTATTCCCAGATTTTTCATTTCAAATTTTGATGACAAAACTTTTTCGCAGTGTCGCAGCATATCATCTTCTTCTGCTGCTACTATTAAATCATCAACATAAATTAGAATGTAACATGATTTACCTCTTGCTCTCATCGGGTATAAGCATGGATCATTTTGACTTTGAGTAAAACCAGCGTTGATTAAAACTTGATGAATCGCCTTGTTCCAAGCCCTTGCTGATTGCTTTAAACCGTATTTACTCCTCCTCAAGAGGCAAACATGCTCTTCATTTTCTTTAACAAACCCAGGTGGCTGCCTCATATAAATTGTTTCGTCCAGTTTTCCATTGAGAAATGCTGTTTTTGCATCGAGATGAATGACCTTTAGATTGTTCTTTGATGCAATAGGTAACAAAGTTCAAAATGTTGCTTGCTTTACAACTGGAGCGAAAACTTGATCGTAGTCTGTACCGAACTTCTGTGAAAAACCTTGAGCGACCAATCTCGCTTTAAACTGCTGTATGTTTGCAGATGGGCTCTTTTTTATTTTAAAAATCCATTTGCAACCAATTGCTTTCCGATCTTCAGGCAGCTCGACGAGTTTCCAAGTGCAATTGTCCTTAAATGATTTTATTACATCACGCATTGCGGCCACCCATTTTTCTTTTTGTCCAGAAGTGATAGCTTCGTTGTAGGTTTTAGGTTCTACCAAATCATTTTGATGAACAAAGTCAATTTCTTCGATTAATCTGCGAGATGGAATCACTCTCGTTATTCTTTTTGATTGACGAACTGTTTCTGAACTGTTTCTTTCTGCAATGTCTTGATTTGAATATTGCGTTTCTTCATTATTGACTTGACCTAAATTATCTGTCATCTTTTCACGAGTCATTTCACCTGTGATTCCACTATCAGCGTTTCCACTATCTGCGATTCCACTATTTGTGATATCGTCATCTGCAACTTCATCACTGCGCTTATATTCGAAAATGTTTGTTGTCTCCTCCTCAATCTGATCGCTTTTCCAATCGCTGTCTTTGTGGATGAATTTTACATTTCGACTGATTGTGACTTTTCCTGTTGATGGTACGTAACATCTGCATGCCTTAGCCGCTGTGTCATAACCGACTAGAATTGCTTGAATTGATTTGTGATCCAGTTTTTGTCTTCTTTCATTTGGCACAAACACATAGCACTTCGAACCAAAACGTCTAAAATGTTCAATACTTGGTTTAGTGCCGAACCATGTGTCATGTGGAGTTTTCTCGATTTCTCTTGCCGGTAGACGATTTTGTACATAGTTTGCCATCGTTACTGCTTCTGCCCAAAATTTATATTCCAACTCGGCGTCAAAAATCATGCAACGTGCCATCTCAACGAGTGTGAAGTTTTTCCGTTCAGCCACACCATTTTGTTGTCGAGTGTATGGTGCCGTTCGTTGATGCTGTATGTCTTGTTTCTGCAAATATACTTGAAATTCCTTAAATTCCTGATTTATTGGTCAAAAGGTAAATAACTGTATATTTTGAATAGTCATCAATGAAAGTTAGTATGTATCTTTTTCCGGATGAAGATGCTGTTTGCATGGGTCCACATACATCTGAATGGACCAATCCTAAAACTTCTTTAGCACGATTTTCTGATTTTTGTGGAAATTTCATTCGGCTCATTTTTCCTTTTAAGCAAATTTTGCAATTGAGTCTGTTCTTACATTCATCTCCGCATTTTTCAAATTTAACACCGTCGACTAATTTTCCGGATGCTAATAACTTAACAACTTCGATGTCTCTGTGGCCAAAAACGCTATGCCAGTGATGAACACAATTGATCGGAAAATTTTCAATTTTGTATGCTTGATTCAGAACCCGTATGACTCCAACAACCAACAATGTCTGCAACCGCAATTTGCTTTTGATCTCTTTTTATTTTGCATTGCCGATCATTGAAATTCATTGTATATCCTTTTTCGGCCAATCGCTTTACTGAAATTAAATTTCCTTTAATGCCTGGAATGTACAACACATCCGTGATGTGCACTGAGTTAGTGCTCCCCAATTTGTTGACAAATTTAACACAAATTGTTCCTTTTCCAGACGCAGTAACTTGTTGACCATTTGCCTTCACGATGATCCGAATTAAACTCAGTGAATTGATTTTTATTTCCGACAATGTGGCATGTTGCACCTAAATCAACTATCCAACCATCCGTCACTGTAGTACAAGTTGAAAATAGAAATTGGTCATCATTGCCGCATTCTGTTAAATTTGCCTTTTGGTTGTTTCCCTTTTGACTATCCTTTTGCAACCACTTCTTATATTTAATACAATTTTTCTTTAAGTGTCCCTTATTTTTGCAAAAATAGCTGATACTTCATATTTACCTGCCGATGAGCCAACTTTTAATGCAATTGCACCCTCTGTTTGTCTTTCCTCACTACGCCTGTACTCATCAATTAATTTGGTAGTGATCAAGCTTACGGTCAAATCCTTTTCTTCACGAACCTCAAGTGCAGTTATCAACGAATCGTAACTTTGTGGCAGAGACCCCAACAACGTTGCACTCATGAAAACTTCCGGCTTCAATTCGGTACCCAATGCCAACAATTTTTGGTACAACTCGTTCATAGTATTGATGTGTTTCTCGACATTACCGCCTTCTTCTAGTCGCTGTTTCATTATTGTTCGCAAGATATGTACCCGACTGCTGGTGCTGTCTTTTTCCTAAATTTCCTTTAGTTTCATCCATGCCTCCTTTGCCGTCAAACATTTGCGAATGTATTGAATCTGATCATCTTCGAGATTAAGTGCGATCGTCGTATACGCCTTCTCATCTTTTTGCGTCCACACTGCTATTATTGGACTTGGTGCATTTTCAGTTATTGCGTCCCAAACACCTTTTTCTTTAAGCAATCTTTCCATTTTGTATCGCCAGATGAAGTAATTGGATCCGTTTAACTTCGCAAAAGTGTACTTTGATTCCGAAGCCATTTTTCTTTATATCCTTGCAGTATTCTTTAATTGAACAATTACTTCTTTAAATTACCTTAATTACTGCCCTACGATACAATGGCCCATAACCTATTGTAACGTGTGGAATTTAGGCAATAATTTAAGTAAAATTTGATGTTTAATGTTTCATATATTTAAGTTGAATGAGAAAAATTATAATAAAATTTCTGAATGAAATTTGAATGAATACAAAACCAACTATTTAATAAAATAATTTAAAACTAAAGTAATTTTCATAAAAAGAACATTATGTACTTATTGTACATAATATAAATAAAGGCATAATCGAAATAATAATAATAATCAGTGTACTTAATCGTAAAATCTTACAAGCTGCCATTGCTCTTAAACGCCAAAAGTTTGAATTCAATGCGTTTACTTTTCGTGGCTCGGTACACATTAGGATGGAGAGGAATGCAGATAGTATCTGCATCAGCAGTCTGGATGAACTGCATGAGGCTGTTGGAACAACATGCGAAGCTGTGTCTCCTAGCAGATAATTTTATTTCAACTTTTTTAGCTTTTTGCTTTAGTTTTCCTTATATTCTAAAATACTTTCTTTTTTTCTTAACAAATATGCCTCTAACTATGTTCTCTCTTTCTTATTGACCCTTATATAAGATGTTTGATTGTAGTATATTAGATCTTTATTAGTTTATTATTATTAAAGCGTTTTGTTATTCGTCTGACTATGCTGCATGTCGTTCCTATGAATTCTAGTGCTTCTTATGGTGTTGATGATAATTGTAAACTGTTAATTGATATTTTGTGTAAACAACGTGATGGTTTGTCTATAGTCCATTTTAATGCTAGAAGTTTGAATCATTCAAAACTTGATTTTGTAAGATACGTTTTTGATAAATCAAATGTAGACATTATTTGTGTCTCTGAGACATGGTTTATTTCCGAAATTTCGAACGCATACTACAATATCCCGAATTATACCTTGTTTAGAAATGACAGAACGGGAAAACGAGGAGGCGGAGTTGCTATTTATTGCAAATTATATTTAAGGTCAAACCTTACCATTAATTCCAATGAGTCTGACGTCGAATTTATAAATGTAGAAATTTCTGATTCCAATTTTAAAATATTTGTCTCTTGCGTATGCAATCCCAACAGATGTTATAGTGTTGAACCTTATTTCGTGGATCTTTGCAATCGTGCGTCTGAATTTGACTTTTTTTCTATTTGCGGTGATTTTAATGTGAACTTGCTTAAGAAGGACAATATTTATGATAATTTTTACGACAAAGTACGACATGCAGCTGGAATGAAAATTATTAACTCTTCTCTTCCAACTCGTTTTGCTCCCAATGCTACCCCCAGTCTACTCGATGTCTTAATACTTTCTGATGAGTCCATGCTTCTACTTTTTGATCAAATTTCATTTATCTCTTTGTACAATTAATTTTAATGCTTGTCGTAATTCTGTTCCAAAGACTATTTCTTATCGCGATTCCATTTCCATTGATTATTCTTTGTTGTATGATAATTTGTCTCATATCCGTTGGAATGATTGTTGGTTCTGAGAGACTGTGGATGAGAAATTAAATATTCTTGTCTCCCATGTTAGCCATGCTTTTGAAAATTTCGTTCCTCTTCGTACATCAGTAATAAAAAATAAGACTTGTCCTTGGTTCACGTCATTCGTTAGTTTAGCCATTAAAAAAAGGAACAAATTATATAACAAATGGAAAAAGCACCGTAATGTTGTAAATTGGGAACATTTCAAGCGTGCGCGCAATGAAGCTGTCTCAGCAATAAGACATTAAAAAAAAAACTTTTCACCGAAAAGTGAATTGCACTCTTCCATCTAAGGAACTATGGAAAAATATACGTAGTCTCGGCGTGTGTAGTAAATCTGATTTGAATTGTGATATCGACCCTTATCATTTAAATGATTTTTTTCTTTCAAATAACGTAGCCTCGAATGATGACTTTCAATGCATTGATCAACAATTGCGTGATGAAGACAAATTTTCTTTTGTAAATGTTACTGAACATGATGTCCTTAAGTCTGTTGGAGATGATGAATTTTCTCTAAAATTCATTAAAATTATATTTCCTTATATTGTAAAACCTTTGACTCACATTATAAATCACTGCTTTACAACTTCTTGTTTTCCATCAACGTGGAAACAATCTACAGTTACACCAATTGCTAAAGTAACACACGCGTCCTCAGATATGAAAGATTATAGACCCATTAATATTCCGTCTACTTTTTCCAAAATCTGCGAATCTATTATGGCTCGTCAAATCAATCAGTATTTAGAATTGAATAATCTCCTATCGCCATACCAATCTGGCTTCCGATCAGGGCAAAGCTGCGCAACTGCAACACTTAAAATTCTTGATGATATGCGTACATCTTATGATGCAGGTCATATTACTCTTTTAAGTCTTTTAGATTTTTCAAAAGCGTTTGACTCTGTGAACCATTTTGTATTAGCCCAAAAACTTAAGTGTCTGTTTGGTTTTTCTAGAAGTGCTGTCAATCTTATTGCCAATTATTTAGATGGAAGAAAGCAAAGAGTATAGATCGCCAACCCTTTTGATCTATTCTTGGACCTTTGCTCTTTAGTATTTTTATAAATGATATTTTTACTCTCTATTTTTACGTCTATTTTTACGTGTCAATGCATGGATATGCTGATGATATTCAGTTATATTTTTCCAATCGAATAGGACTTGTTGATGATTTATGTTGTAGACTAAATGAAGACTTAACTGCAATCTCGAAGTGGGCATCAGATAACAAACTGAGATAACTGGCCTTAATGCCAACAAATCTTACGTTCTTCCTATCTCCAGGGATAAACTTGACCACGAACAAATACCACAGATTTTCTTAAATAATAATTGTCTACTAATGGTTAATAAAGTTAAAAGTTTAGGTTTTTATATTAATAGTATACTTTCATGCTCTGATCATGTCAACAATATCGTTCAACAAGTTTACTACGCGCTTCGATGTTTACGATTGTCTGCTAGATATACACCAACTAAGACAAAAAAGAGGCTTGTTGTTCAATTAATACTTCCAATTTATCTTACTCTGAACTGATATATAGCAATCTTGACTCGCAATCTTCGCATAAAATTCTAGTTGCCTTTAATGATGCGGCAAGATACGTGTTTGGCCTGAGACGCTTTGAGCATGTATCTGAAGAAAGTAAAAGCATTTTGGGTTGTAGTATTCTAAACTATTTAAATGCGAGGAATTGTTTATTTTTGCATAAACTAATAACTTATAAGACTCCTGCATACTTATATGAAAAGTTACGATTCAGTGTTTCCACTCCAACATGATGCAATCTTATCCTGCCTAAATTCAACTCCTTAATTACTAAACGACTCTTTTTCATCAACGCCATCAAACTCTGAAATTTTTTACCTTTAAGCTTAAAATCTACTGTCAGTACGAATAAATTGAAGTCATCTATTATGCTATACTACTCAAACATCTAATTATCTATAACCGTTTTTCTTCTAACTATCCATTCTGACATTTATCTTACTGTTTTTCATCTTTGTTTTATTCTTTTTGTTCTAGTTTTCTAATTTGTTATTAAACTCATAATAAATTATATATTTAGTATTCTAAGTTAATTAAAGTTTTTCAATATAAAGTTTGCTGTTGATTATATATATATATGACTTTGTTGTACTTTTAAAAGATCTTGTATCTTATTGTACTAATTAATATCAAATAAATATCAAAATATCAAAATATCAAATTTAAACGCCACAACTAAAAATTTTCTTATATTTCGCGTTATTGTATCTGCTATGGTAGATAGACAGTATTGCATTGAAAATTAAATCTTTGTGTAGAATTAAATGTGCAGATATACACTTTTGTACTGTATTAAAAAATAAGCTTTTTTAAGAACAAATTTTTGCTTTAAGTCATTTTTAACCATTTTCTATTCAAGGAAGTTTTTTTTAACAGTTTTTAATTTCATATGAAAATTTAGTACAAAGATTAGAAGCAAGAGATAAAAAAATTAAATAATTGAAGCATTAGAGTACATTTGCAGAACTTTTACTTCGCCTGGCCAAGAGTATAGCAAAAGTACTGATACTCCAGTGGAATTACCGCCTTTAGATTCTGCAAATGTTTTTATTTGTTTTGCTGGATTGGGTGTCGACCGGTTTGCAAGAGCTTTGGTTCTTTTAGGTAGTTCAGTATTATCATGATCAAAATCCACTTTCAACTTAATGCTACCATTTAATAAATATAAGAATTCTAAGTTGGTATTCTGTCGGATCAGTTTTTGTTCGACCAAGGGTGAAATCGGCTAAAGTGGCAGTTGACAGTCGCTATTTTGAATGTTATGTGAATAGGGTAAAACTGATTGTCAATTTGATAATCATCTAACATGGAGCAAATGCAACAATTTTGATTTTAAACTATCAATTATCATTTTAGCCCCAGATCTAATACTCAAAAATCGAATAAGGTTAGTTGAAATTAGCGAGCGGAGTTCCCATGGCACAACTTGTATCTTTAAAGTTTTTAAAAAAATCATGACTTAAATATGCATCAAATGGCGCGTTACCCTGATCTCACATATGGGCGAATCCCAGCGTGTCGGACGTTTCATTCGGACGCTTCTTTTAATAATTTTTCATAATATCCAGACATATATTTGGAATAAGTGTATTTTATCAAAAAGCTATCTTGTGGTATAGTAAAAAACAAAAACAAAAAAAAAAAAACAAATTTTTATTCAACTCAAATTTATAATGAAATTTTGATTTTAAATCAAAATTCCATTTCGGATGTTTCACGAAACGGAAGCCATTTTGGGGCTAAGTTCAAACTACGCCTAGATCTGCGAATGTATCAGCCGTATAAAAAAGTCAGACAAAAAATATTTTTTATAAATTTAACAAGCTTTTAGAAAAACCATACGTCGTCTTTATTAAGATCATAGTGAGGTCACAGTAAATTATTTTATTTGTTCGGACGTTTTGTGCCGGACGTCTCAGATTTTTCCATTGTGACTATATTGGGTAATTAAGTAACTTGGTGATAAAGAAACAAATTTAATATATTCTTTTTGCCTTGCCTTAATCATTTCATTATTATCTTTAGCCAATACCTTCCATTTTTAATAAAACAAATATATTTACGAAACACTTCCTAAACATTTCCTAAACAGAAAAACTTCATTTTTTTTAATGTATAATGTATAATTTAATGTAAGAACTAATATAAATTGATTAAATAAATTAAATTTAAATGTTTCTCCAAGATAATATCCTAAATTATAAAATTTTAGTAACTTTTAATTTTTCAGCTATGGTTGACCATTTTTGGGATTTGCCCATATGACAAGTGCAAGGAATGTAATGAGTAAGATTTTAATTTGAAGGGAAGTATTACATTTTAAATCAGTGCTATTAATTTCACTAAGAAGCGGCCTGAAATTAAAAAAGACATACATACGTCTCAATACTATGATGCAGATAGACAGTTTTGCATTCATAAATAAAAATTTTTTTAGATAGAACTATAACAAAATAGAGGATATACAGTACAGTACAGTACAGTATATGAGTTTTTTCAATTTGAATTTTTACAAGAGATGCAACTGGAGTCAGTGATGAGTTTGGCATAAAAAAAAATGTTCGTCAAAATGTAGATAGACATTGAATATAAGCCCTCGATATGTACTTTAACATACAAAAATTTCGAATCTTGTTTGTTTTTTTTTTCGATATTTTTTATAATTCATGCCATTAAAGTAATAAAATAATAGTTTTTTAGTCCATGTCACAAGTAATTGAAAAATGATTAGAGTTATAAATATAACATAAAACTTATGAAAAGAGGTCGAAATTAATTTACAAATAAATTCTCTGGCAGAACCCGGCCGTTGAAAATATGATTATTTGTGTGTTTACACACACAATGAATTAAAAAAATCTTAGTTTTCTAAAACAAAAAAAAAATTCATGTCCGTAATAGTTAAAGATCAGCAAACTGCTGGAAGTAAGACTGACTGTGAAAATAGAAAGAACAACTAACCGCAACATGCCCTTGAGTAGTAAAAAGCTTTGATCTATCTTCGAAAAAAGTGCTTACTTTAACCAAATAAAGCATGCTTCTAAAATAAGAGCAACTTTAAGCTGCTCCATATAAATTGTACACCATATTCACATATAGTTCCAAGTAATTTACTTGTGACATAGAACAAATAAATATGAACAGCTTGGTGGATCATGGCTATCATGCAAGGCTACTGGTGAGTTGTTGTAGCTGCCAACGAAACAGCTGTCTAGCCTGCTGTAAGGGTATTGTTGTTATTGGTTGTTTTCTTTAGAAAGCAACAAAGACCTTGAACTCGAAAATATAACTTAATTGAAAAATTATTAGAGTCATTAACATAACATAAAACTTAATAAATAAATATAAATTCATTTATAAAAACTAAGGCCCCTATTATGTACAACAAAGCAAAGGTTCAACCGAAATGTATGTTATACGTTACACAAAAAAAATTTAGTAGAATAGGTCAACTTAGATGAGTTGTTGTTATACATAATAGGGGCCTAAATTATAAATTAATTAATAGTTAAATTATTTACATTACATTACATAACTGTATTAATTACAGTTAATAAATAAACTAACTGTAAATTTAATTTTATGGCTCTAAATCTTTGCTTTATACAAAAATTAAAAATGGTAAAGGTATTTAGATTAAAAATGGCCAAGTCCACTTTCACTATTTTAAAAAAACACGAAAAACTAGCACGGGAACAAGTTCATTGTTATTTATAAAAAGAAATATAGAATGTATAATTGTCTTTTTGGTAAATACCGGAGGTTGTAAAAAAATTATCGGAGTTGGACAGTTTTGTAACTCATTACAGTGACTTTTGGAAACTAAACTACTTGAACTTAGCTAGTTTTGATGAAATAAAAATGGGCCTAATCAATTTTTAAATTAAATAGCTAATAATTTTTTTTTTTTTTAAATTAAATGATTTTTGTTTAGTTTATGTATTACAAAAAACTAAATACAAAACTTGAATAATCTGTGAATATATGTGTATCTTTATGATTTTCAATGGTTTTTGAATGATTTTTCAAATATTGTTTGATTTTTATAGGACAAACTGCTCTAAAGGAAGAAAGTTTTTATACACGAATCGATATAGTTCGTTTTGAACAAAATCCTGTTGGACTTGATCAGTTTTGCACCAAAATGGTAAAAAATTACTGTTTTTAAGGCATAATTAAGAAAATAATTTCTGTTTGATCTAAAATTTCGTAGACATGTAGAAAACGCTGAGAGAAATGTTGGCGCAAAATGTTTTTTTATGCCTCTCAATTTATAATAGTCATAGGTGAAAAAGTTGACTTTATTAAATAAAGTTTACTATTTAGATGAACTCAAGATATCTGTCGCGGTATTATTTTTTTTATTTACTTTTGAGGAAAAATGCTAAGAAAATTTTCCAATATAAAATAACTTTCTTTGAGTTGTGCTTGGAGCAAAAAAAAAAAACAATAAGCAGTGGGGAACTGCCGACCGAAGTTAAAACTTAAAACAATGAAAACACATGAATTTAAGAAGTATCTAGAGTCAACAAATCAGACGCGTTCTACTTTTTTTGTCAATTTATGCGTTACTGAATGCATAAACTGCTATTTTTTAATGTTTATATATAATACTAACAGGACTTAGTGGAGCCACTAACCAGTGCTGCCGAAAGAACTAAAATATCACTACATGTACTACTTTTATCAGTTGTACGTAAATTTTTAATGCACTATTTGCTCAATTTTAAAAACTCGGATTTATTTTTGTGTTCAATTTTTACGAACTTTGTTAGATTTACACAAAATAACTAATAAGTTGATATCCTTTACTTTGCATACCAAACAACTTTCTTGAGCATACCCATTAATCACTCTTTTCACTTTTCGTCGTATGACTTTGTCATTTTTGAGTTTTATTGTTCACAAAAATAAATAAAATATTACAATAAAAGTCTTTTTTGTTAGCTACATTAATACGTAGATATATAAGACCATCTTTTTACCCCAATTTGTTCAGTCAATTTTAAATGCAAATGTGAAAAAAGATTATGACATTTAAATATTTCTGTTCCGACATAACATCCCTGATAACGATTTCACCTAAATATTTGAAGTTATTCATGCTCAACTTTAAAAGGCCTTGTATAACAGTAATTATTCATGGCTTTCTTGAAAGAGCCTTGTAAAAGTCTTGAAAATTTAAATTTCTTGTATAATTTTTTATATAAATCTTAATTCAATGATATATTTTAGAAAGTATTCAAGAAGATTTTCACTCAAGCTTAAATATTTTTTTAGGTAAGCAAAGTTTCAGCTTGTGAAAACAATAACATTAGAAATTCCTGAATTAAGTAAAAAAACATTCTCTATCAAAAATAAATGAAAAAAAAACTATTTCAATAATAAAAAAAAAAAATCATTTTTGTCCGAGCCCGGGAATGAACCGTGGATATATCTGTTGATAAACTGCTTCCTTAAACCGTTGGGCTAACGTGGCAGTTTATTGCTTTGTAATTAAGTGCAAAATGATTGCAATCTAGACCTTTATAAAACTTTACTTAAGGGAATTCGAAGAAAATAGTAATTAAGTTTCAACGTCGCGCGAGCAAACTCCTGAATAGACGAGTGGATAGAGCGTGCGACTGCCGATGCAAAGGAACAGAGTTCAATCCGCGCGTTGGGCCATTAAATTCTTTGTCAGTTTCAGAGTTCCTGATTAAACCTTGAATAAAAACCTTATATCAAACTTTTTATAAGTTCTTGTATGAAGAAAATACTTTCAAACGCCTTTTTTCCCTGCATAGATCTTTTATAAATCTTGTTTCAAGGATTGTTCAAGGAAGTTTAAATTCTCCTTCCTACATATATATGTTTCTTATACAAAACTTTACTCAAGGCTTATTTAGGTGAAGTTGTTACCTGGGATATGTCGGACAATTTAACATAACATAGCCAGCGCAAATAGTTTTTCGAAACTTTTTCTTCATTTGTTTTCTCCTCTTTCTAATAATTTGCTATTCGGACGAAAAATTTATTTTTGGAGGCAATTTTTCAATTTGAATGCATTTCGATTTTCAAACTTTAATGGACACGACACGCATATGCCGACAATTTTGATGGCTTCAAATTCTGTCACGTCGCACAGTGGTTTAATCCCATGCCAAGTTTGGACACAAGTTGGAATTACTTCTATTAGAAGACTCAAATTTTTTAAATCCGCCCACAAACACGCCTACCTCTCATACAGTACAAAATTTTAAAAAGCTATATTTTTTTCGTATTGAAGTTCAAAACAACTCATTCAAGGGTCTGGAATATATATGTAGATTATAACAAAAATTGCCACGCCCACCTCCCATACTTTTTATACGATATTTTATAAGATGGAGTAGTCGTAAACCAATAAAATTTGGTATATACACGAGTTGAAATGAACTATATAAGAGCACTTACAAAAATTTTTGCAAATCCGCCTACAAATCTTATAACACATATAACACCCATATAACACAAAAATTGAAAACGATATTTTTCTTTTAATTGAAGCTATATCAAAACAACTCAATGAAGAATATAAAATATATGTGTATTTAAAAAGAAATTGCCACGCCCACCTCCCATACAAAATTAGCATAGCATCTAAAACTCAGGAACGACTTTTCGTAGATCGATTAAATTTTGTATATAAGTTGCAATTAGCCCTATTAGAGCACATGGTAAAATATTTTTTATTGAACCTATATTTTACTAAAGCTATGAAATTATTCCTCCTTGAAATGCTAAGTGCCCTTAAACTAAATCACGACCACATTTTTTCAAAACCACGTCAAACATTATAGAATTAATTTTGAAAATAAATCCTTTTAATTCAGTAATAAATCCAATTCATCATCTTGAATATCTAATAACACATTTTTTGGATAAGTTCTTTACTTATTAATAAATGAGTCAGAAGAAGCCATGAGAAGGTTCATTACATCTTCATTTGTGGATTTTCTACTGCATTTCCTTGAGTGGCTAAGACGATATTGATGATAGTCTTTCATTCGAGCCTCCTGTGCTTCCTCTGTAAGCATTCCTATTGGAAGAACTGCAGATGATATGATTGAACCACCATAAAATAAAACTTTATGTACAGTAACAGGCATATTATACCAATTATATAATTTCACATATATATGTTTCCATACAATAATGTTGAAATTTTTCCGGATCATCTGACGCACAACTATTTATAGTGTTTAGTGTAATTTTAAATCGATGGATTAAGTCAGGATCGACACCCACAATATCCGCGGTGACATCAGGGTTCTGAAAAAATCTTCGAGCAATATTGCCATCATTCGTTGTCCCGGTTCCTGAGTAATAAAATAATATAATTATGTAAAAAAATAAAGAAGTTGCCTATCATGCCCTGCCTAACAACGTCAATATTAAGGCCCAAATCCTTTTTAAATTTTTTTTTTAATATATTTTTTTTCGTTTCATCTTTTATTGCTTTCGTTTCTTTATTGGTCCGCCATGACTGAAAGTTTTTATTGTATGGAATGTGTAAAATACATTCCATAAATTTTAATCTTGCGTGTAATTGAGAAATTCCAATTTGGAGAGATCCCTCTGCTACTGATTTCGTTTTCTAATTCTAAATTGTTCATTTCACTAGGTTTGGCTTTGCAAATATAGCATACTGACATTGCCGATGTTTCAGTAACGTTATTCGCTACTTTACCATCAATCATTGGCTGCATTCCGCCAAGGCGAGCGCTCAAGAAAATTCGGATGAATGGCTACACTTTTGACAGCGCTGGCAGCTGTCTATGCTCGAGCGATGTGCATTTTACGTAGCGAAATAAATTACGCTACTTCTACTCAACAGTTGCAAGTTATGTCATTTAACAGCTGTTTGCGCTCCAATTTGCATGAATTTGCAAACACTCAAATGAAACCCTTAAAATAAATGCAAATTTTCGTGGCTTGTGCTATTTTTAATGTTTTAAACTATCCTTTGCTCCTTGCAATGGTTGAATGAGGTCCGAAATGTGCTCCTTAATAGCCATATCAAGATCATCATCCATTAGCATCTCTAGCACTACGTTTTGCATTAAGTAAACCTCTTAGCAGAAAGAAATTAGGTTTTAAATTCAACAAAACAAGCGAACAAGCTACATCAAACGTCAGTTGTCAACAGATCTGACGTTCGACGTAGCAACGCATTCAGAGAAATCCAGCGTAAAATGATCCATCGCTACAATAGCGCTCGCCTTGGCGGAATGCAGCCATTGTAAGGGCTAGAACGTGATTTATTTTAAATGTTCTATCTTCAATATTTACAACAGATATTTCAATTTCAGTTTTTACTTGTTCAACTTCTTTTCTTGTTACTTCAGCCGTTTCTTTGACAAATTCGAATTGTACGGGTCTGCAAAATCTTGTGGATGATGGTTTTGTATTCTTTCAAAGGTCTAAGGAAGGGTTGCCTTTCGGAGTTAAAGAAAGTGGATCGAATGATGTAAGAAACATACTTGCATCCGTAATATTTGCATCGGCAAAAATCTGCTTATTCACTATGACCAGATGAACCGTCACAACCCCACTTAGAAGTAAGAGTGAGATTATTTCCAAATTTTTTGAGTTCATCTAAAGATTTAGATTCCAGAATTCTTTGGGAGGTGTGATCCAGCAAATCTTGTAATGGGACGATCGAATAATTTTCTTCGGTTTGTATATTTTTTGGATAACATTCTTCTTTTTTTTGTAAAACAATATAATAAGACGGAAAAATGTCGAATCCGATTTCTTTACAAGAATTTCATATAATTTCGTATTGATGTTTGGACAATGAGGCATCAAGTATTAGAGCTAATGCTTTCTCTGGAGCGAATTTTCCGTTTACGATATATTTTTTATTAATCTTTTTAGCAGCCGATGTAATAAGCTCTTTTGGCAATGTATCACAAAGTTCATTAATTTTGTTTCTTTTAGCGCGAGAACCACATTCATCGAAATATTTTATTGGTCTACCACGCTTAGTGCCACTTGAACAACACGAATCTTCCTCATCCGATAATTTTGTTGCAACAACATTAGTCAGCCAAATTTCATTTGATTTTAAAAATAATTCTATTCTTCGACCACTAGCTTGCCATTTTATGTTAAAACGATTAACAAAAATCTGACTAATACGAAAACACAGCACATCGAACTCTTTTATTTGGAGATTGGAATATTTGGTTTTTAAAATATTGAAACACACTTTAATATGACGCTTACAATCAATCATTATTTCTGCAATTTCTTTGAATGTTATTTCAAAATTACGCATTTTATAAATTTTTTAAATAACGCACCTCCAACAATGTTAACTAACAACTTTTAATCAAAAGTAAAGAACTGCAATTGTAAAAATTGTGTACTCTACATCCTACATAATTTAATCGCATAAAACAATACTTTCCAGAATAAAAATCTTATAATTGTCTAAGCCCATAGAGTAAAAAATATATATTCCATTTAACTTTGTTAATAAATCAAATAAATTAAATAAACTAAAATTTTTTATCTTTTTATACATATTTTATTAATAATTTACAAAAAAAAACAAACATATATAATTGTAGTACCAATGTTATGTCTCTAATATCCTCAAAAAAAAAAAAAACCTTATGTTGCCAATTTTTCTAGTGCAGTTTATTAATTTTTATGTTTTGAGCTTAAATTTAAGCTTAATTTGCTTGGACTACTTTTATTGCCACATATAAATGACAAAGAAATGCTAAAACAGAATATGGGTTAACAATTAACATCAAATTATAAGTTGCTGAAATAGCCTAGTTGGCCAAGCGACCGATTTCGATTGCTAGGTCGCGGGTTCAATACCTGGCGAGTACACAATTTCTTTTTTTAATTAAAGAAATACATATTTTTTCTTATTATATAACATTTAGGAATTTCCTTTATAATTAAAATAGGAAAAAAAGAAGAAAACATATTACATATTCTTTATGACAATGTGTGCAGTACGCTTATGGGCATTTTCAGAAAAAAGTCAATCGAAAATTAAAAGTTATTAAAAACTGATGATGATATTATCTAAGAGAAACATTTAAATTTAATTGATTTAAGCAATTTGAACATAAACTCATTTACCAAAAATGCAATTTTTCTTTTTAGTAAATGTATAGTAAATGTTTCGTAGACGTTTTTGTTTTAGTTAAAATATAAGGCATTGGGTAAAAATAATGAAAAATGGTTGATGCAAGAAGAGACAGAATATATTGAATTTGTTTTTAAATTACTGAATTACAAAATTACTTAATTACCAATCAACTCAATTATGCAATTGAATTACAATAAAATTTTAAGTAACGTAACGCCAGAACTTCACGCCAGATGACTAAGCCTTATAACAAAAAAACGAAAAAAGATTTTAAAATTTGATTACTTAGAAAATAAATTTATATTATTTCAAAACTTTCTGAAAAAGGATTTATACAAAAAGTCTTGCCCAATTCGCAGAGTTTTGCAAATTGTTTAATCGATGTCTAAAACTACTTCTCTTTTTTGTAACGTCACGCCAGAGCATATTTTTGCTTATAACTCTAAATCCTAAGGATCGATTGTTGTAATTCTTTTACTTAATAAAGTGATACTTAATTACTACGCCAGTATAAAAGCAATCTTTTCTAAAATTTAACTTTTTCATAAATTTTTTTATAATTTTTTCGTACAAATCGTACGTAACGCCAGTTTGGAAATGCCCATATGGGTATAAATAAGCATTCACTCTTTTGTTCGTTAAAACCAGGTTAGCAGCTTTTAGCAGCCAATTTTTTTTTAAAATGCTTACTAAAAGCCTACAGATTAAGATTTTTATAGTAAGAACCGTCGATAAGTGTCGATAACTTAGTTCTGGTCCACCAAACTTTGGAATCTGGGAAAAAACATGGTCTTAATAAAATTATTAAAAAAAACAAACAAAAATATATTTATCATTAAAAAAAATGTATTTTAGATATATCACAATATTGTATATAAAAAGATTTAAGTGAATCTTCCTATCGGAATCCGGCTTAAAATTATGGCTGTTTTTGAGAGAAAAAATTTTGCCGACATCCACTGCTCGTCCACAAAAATTGGGAAGACTTATCTTAGATTTTTTTTTTTAAATATGTTATAGAAACATTTTTTAAACTTAAATTAAAAAAAAACGAACAAAAATTACAACATGAAAAAAATTATTTAATTCCACTTTGAAACCACTGTGCATAAGCCGACGTACAAAAAGTTTCGTGTATAAACACGACGAATATAGGCAACTGTGATGCTATTGCTTTAATATGTTTACACATCTTTTGTGCTCCGACAGAAGCAATCGGAATACAGTTAAGGCGGGACATGACATTCGCGGCAGAGAAAACAGACCTTTTTTTAAAAATTCATAACTCAGTCAAAAACAAACATTTTTCCAAAATTTTTTTTATTATTGTAGAGAATTGAACAAATTACAAGAAAAAAAAATAAATTTTTCACTCCAACATGGTTTTATAGAGCTCCAAACTGGCGGCAGAGAAAAAAACGGGGCCTCGTGGTTGCAGCGCTGGGAGTTGCAAAAATTGCCCGATCTGGAAAAAAAATTACTTTTTTAAATCTTAACAAAATTGGTTATCGTATGACACGAGCTTTTTTTAAAATTTTTTTTTCAATTTTTGGTGATGTTCTAAATTTGAAAGTGTGTTTTTTCGCAAAAATATTGACTTGAAAAATTCATAAAAAATCGAAAAAAAAATTTAAAAAAAAGCTTGTGTCATACGATAGCGAATCAAGTTTAAAAAATACAAAAAAAAAATTTCGCCAAAAAATGAACCCGCAGTGCCGCAACCAGTACGAAAACATGGTTTCGAGATAAACGCGTTCAAAGTTTGTGAACAAAGAAAAAAAGGTTACCTTTAATCTGCCATGCCTGCTTCGTACTGTATGCCTTCGTTATCTTGTGTTGTGCTGTTTCTTATAGTTTTTTGGAATCGTTTAGCAATTCGGGCTTCATCCTTCAAGCAGGTTCGAAATAACAACCACCAAAAGTCAGGTAGCAAGTAAAACAAGTATATACCAGCTGCCGTACGTAGGTAGCGCAAAAATTAAAAATGCGCTCTCACTAATCCGGCTGTAACTTTTGAACCCGTAGGAATTTTGCCATTAAATTTTTTTTCTTAGAATCTTAAGAATATTTACTAAAATACAAAATTATTAATTAAACCAACGAATGCTAACCATCAACGAATTGTTGGTGCCAAAGAATGGAATCGTGAAAAGAAGTAAACAAAGAGCGCAACAACAAGTCTTTGCAGAATTAGTGTAGTCAATTTTTTTAACCTTTGCTTTGTGCTAAGAAGTAGAAAAACATTGCTTTTTAAATTGGAAAGCACACAACTGCAATTCCGCTTTGGTTTTAGCAGAATGTGTGCTTATAAGATTTTCAAAGTTGATGGACTGCATAACCCACAGAAGATTACTGATGAGTTGGTGTAGCGACCAACGAAACAGCTGTCTAGTCTGCTGGTGGTTGTTCTGTAAAGAACATTGTTGCTGTGGCGACCTGTTGCTTCATGAAATTACTTGGCATAAAGCTCTAAGTGTAATTCTTAAAAATTAATTTTTTTAAGAATTGCTAAATTCTAAATATAAATTAAAAAATGCCACAATTTATTTTTCATGTATTTTTTAATATTTGTAATTACCTACATAAAATTTTTTTTAGGTCAAAAAGAAAATCTTGCATTTAATAGCAGCAAATTAACAAAAAAAAAAAAACAAGGAACAATGCGCCGCCACCTAGCCGCGAACCCGGGCATTTTGCGTACAAGGCAACACGTAAGCAGTCGGCCACAACTCAATTGAATTAATTCTTTCTTTCTTAAAAACAAATAACAGCAAAATGCATGTGTGTGGGTAGCTGAAATGGAAGAAAGAAATTTGCATGCATCATTTGCAGGAATTCTAATCAGTCGACTGGCTTGACTGATTTTTTTTATTTTTGCTGTCTGCTTGGATTTTTTTGCTGCTTCTCAGGTGCTTTTTTTTTATTTTTTGGGTGGATTTCGTCAATAGTTAGAAATTTTTTATCGAATTATAAATTATAATAATAATAAATTGAATAAATCGAATTATAAATTGAATTACATAAAAAATTTCCTATTTGACCTAAAAAAATTAAAAAAAAAGAAATTCTAAAAAAAATCATTTATTTTCATACAAATCCTGAAAATAATATATAGCTTTATTATATGAAAAATTTCCTATTTGACCTAAAAAAATTAAAAACAAAGAAATTCGGAAAAAAGCATTTATTTTCATACATATCCTGAAAATAATATCTAATATCTGAAATATCTAATTGTGTCATTGAAATAAATCCATGCAGCCCGTCCATCCAAAAATGTAACCGTTGTGAAAATTTATTATAAAAACGAGTCAAACCAGTTTCAGCCAGTTTATAGAATCTGACAACAACAACGGCGACTGCACAAATACCGGCAGAAATGTTTTCGAATATCACATTTCGAAAACACTTCCCCAAGAGTCTTATTTGCATGCTGGATTTTCAGCGAGTAAAATTGAGTGAGCGAATTGGGTTCTCTTCCTTTAATATATATACTCTTTGCTCTTTGGCTTTGCGTTCTCAGAATTTATGAAACTGGTTTGACTGGTTTTTTTCTTTTATTGAAATAGATTCTGCACAATGTTTACATTTTTGGCTGGACGGACTTGCATTGATTTATTTCAATATGCCGATTGGATATTTGCAAGATTTAGGTATTTGAATGAAACTATTTAATAATTTTTTTCAATATTTTTATGTTAATTCGTTTTTTTTAGATCAAATAGGAAATTTTTCATTCATTTCAAATTGAATTTAATTCAATTTAATTTGAATAAATTTTTCATTTAATCCAATTTAATTTTAATGTTACATTTCTTAGCTTTAGATAAGTTTTCAATATCTGAACTTAATCGAACTTATTGTAATTTATTGACCACATATTTTGCCTGGCTTGCTTGTTTGTTGCATGCATTTATTTCAATATGAAAATATTGAGTATGAAAATGATTTTTTTTTCCAATATTTCTATGTAATTTCAATTTTTTTTTTTAGGTCAAATAGAAAATGTGACATTTAATCCAATTTATATTTTCAAATAAATTGGATGAATTCATTCTTTCAGTACAATGTCAACATTTTTTAGCTGCTTTTGCTTGCATAGCTTTTATTTGAACTTGCTAGTAAGATATTTGCAAGATTTAAATATTTTCAATCCACTTACAGGTGTTTCTATGAAATTATTAAATGTTCTCTTTTTAATATTTGTAATTACATACTAAGTTATAGCAGCAAATTTAAAAAAAAAGAAAAAAAATTCGCCGCCTCCCAGGTTCGAAACCGGGCATGTTGATTGCAAGGGAAAAACGTTAACCAGTCGGCCAAAACCTAATTTAAGGGTTGTTTTCTTAATAACAAATAACAGCAAGTTCGATGAAATGAAATCAAAATTTTCTTTAACAAATTTATATACGCTGAAAAGAACGTGTTGTAAGGAAAACATTTCATTTATATTCGTGGCATGTATAAAATATAAATTTATTTCAACTTCCCAATTAGATATTTGCAACTTTCAAAGGTTTTCAATTAACTTGCAGGTATTTAATTGGCAAATTGAAGTATGGAAAATTAAATGTTATTTTTTTTTAATGTTTCTTACCTATATGTTATTTATTTCAAGTCAAATAGAAAATGCTTCGTTGAATGCAATTTATTAGATCTTCAATTAAATTGCCTTAAATTAAATTTTTCAGCATAATGTTTAGATTATTTAGCCGCTTTTTCCTTGCATATATTTATTTCAACTTCCCAATTAGATGTTAGGTTTTGAATTAACTTGTTTTCAATCCACTTGCAGGTTTGTATGTGAAATGTTTTTTGCCTTAAAACAACATTGTATACTTCTTTCTAATTTTCTAGTGAAATTAATTTTCAAACAGAACGAATCAAAATAAAAACAAGGAGAAAAACATATATATATTGAATTTAATTTATTAATAAATTATAAATTATTTATTATAATCAAACATTGGGTAATAAATTATATTCATTTATTTTATTTATTTTCAAAAGCTTACTTTACAAAATATGTGTAAATATGTGGAATATATATATAAAATTTTATTTATGTAAAATTTAAAATGTTTCATTAAATCCAATGCATATTTATTCAAATATTAAAGAATAAATGTGGATAATATATAAAAATATTTTAAACATTTTTCAAAAACTATCTTCACAAAATATATATGTGGAATATGTACAAACTTTAGCTAAAGCAAAATTAAATGGAATCATATAAATAAAACTAAAGTTAACTAAGTTAACAACAAGTTAAGTAAAGTTTAGAGTCAAATTTGGGTGCTATTTGACCCAAATGTTAAATTATTGGCTTATTATACAATATAATAACTTAAAAACTAAAATGGAATTTTATTATATCATATAATAACTTCCCAAGTGAAGTGTGTGAAATTCTTATTATATAATATAATAGCTTACAGGGTTGTCCATATTCGAAGCGCCCATTTCAAAAAATCGATTGTAGTGCGGCTTGTGTGTGGTGGCGCGCCGTCTTGTTGAAACCAGTAGTGCCTGATACGCTTTCGACGAACGATTGGCATGAAAAAATTGTTTATCATATCGCGATAACGCTCCTGATTGACAGTAACTCTGTGGCCATTATCATCTTCGAAAAAGAACGGCCCAATGAGCATTTTAGCACAAACGCCGCACCAAACAGTGACTTTTGCATCGTGAAGAGGTACCTCTTGAATCTCTTGTGGATTTTCAGTTTCATACAAACGATAAATTGTTTTCTTGGAAGGCGCACTTTTCACTTTATTTATTTTTTTGAAACCACGTTGAGTTTTCACTATTGACTTGTTTTATTGAATGTAAAGTTCAACAATTTTAGAGCGTTCGCGTTGCGTGTACTGTTCCATTGTAAACATTTGCTTGGAATGACGCTTCAAACGCGGTATGTCATTAGTCGATTTGGCATCACTGCGGAAAGTTACAGTGTTGCCAGATGGGCGCTTCGAATATTGACAACCTTGTACATGCTAACGTGAACTCTTATTATGTCATATAATAACTTCGAAAGTGAAGTGCATTCTTATTATTAAGGGTCCGCCAAATAACTTTTTTTTTTTGAAAATGCAAAAAAAAAAACTACGAATATTTTCTCAAATTTCTTTTTTTTATTTGAATGTACAATCCTTCCGGTTAACAATGGAAAAAAATTTCATTCAAATGGCTGCCTCGGCTGGCCATGCAGTAGCCTAAACGATCGGTCCAATTTTTAAGCACATTATCGATTGTGTGCAGCTGTATTTCACCAATGGCTTCACGAATATTGTCCTTTAAAGCGTCAATTGTCTCTGGCTTGCCGGTGTAACACTTATTTTTGAGGGCATCCCACAAATAGTAGTCCAACGGTGTCAAATCGCAGCTCCGAGGTGGCCAAACGACATCACCTCTGCGGCTGATAATGCGATCTTCAAAATCAGGGCGATATCCTCCTCTTCAATTTTTGTGAACAAAAATTCGTTCAACATGGCCCGATAACGATGGACATTGACTGTAACGGCCACTCCTTGCTCATTTTCGAAGACAAATGGCCCAATTATGCCTCTGGTCAAAATCCGCACCAAACAGTGACTCGTTTCGGGTGCATCGGCTTTTGAATGTATGCGTACTGGTTTTCTGTGCCCCAAATGCGACAATTTTGCTTGTTTACATACCCGCCAAGATCAAAATGAGCTTCATCTGAAAAGATGATTTTTTTGGCAAAATCGGCATCTTCTGTAAGTCTGTATGTCGCAATACAGCGTTGTTCAAGCGTATACACAACCATATTCGTTCAACGGAAGGATAACACTAATTATCTGTCAAATCAGACATGTGCTAAGTGTTACCATTCACGAAATAAGCACTAGTTGAAAAAAAAAAACGTTTGATGGCGGACCCTTTATCATATAATAAATTCGAAAACGAATCAAAATCTTATATAATATAATAATTTACAAACCAAATAACTTCAATTTGCCAATTAAATACCTGCAAGTTAATTGAAAACCTTTGAAAGTTTCAAATATCTAATTGGGAAGTTGAACAAAAAAGGAAATGTTTTCCTTAGAACACTTTCTTTTCAGCGTATTTAAATTTGTTTAGGAAAATTTTGATTTGATTTCATCAAACTTGCTGTTATTTGTTAAGTTGTGGCGGACACTGGTTAACGTGTTTGCCTTGTAATAAAAGTGCCCGGGTTCGAAGCCCGTTGGCGGCGCATTTTTTTTCTTTTTTTTAAAATTTGCTGCTATAACTTAGTAGGTAATTACAAATATTAAAAAAAGAACATTTAATAATTTCATAGAAATACCTGTAAGTGGATTGAAAATATTTAAAACTTGCAAATATCTTACTGGCAAGTTGAAATAAAAGCTATGCAAGCAAAAGCAGCTAAAAAATGTTGACATTGTACTGAAAAAATGAATTCATCCAATTTATTTGAAAATATAAATTGGATTAAATGCCACATTTTTTATTTGACCTAAAAAAAAAAAAATGAAATTACATAGAAATATTGGAAAAAAAATCATTTTCATACTCAATATTTTCATATTGAAATAAATGCATGCAACAAACAAGCAAGCCAGGCAAAAAATGTGGTCAAAAAAGTTTATTTGTTCCAATTTTTTTAAAATTACAATAAGTTCGAATAAGTTCAGATAATTAAAAACTTATCTAAAGCTAAGAAATGTAACATTAAAATTAATTTAATCCAATTTATTTGAAAATATAAATTGGATTAAATGAAAAATTTATTCAAATTAAATTGGATTAAATTCAATTTGAAATGAATGAAAAATTTCCTATTTGATCTAAAAAAAACGAATCAACATAAAAATATTGAAAAAAAAATCATTTCATAGTTTCATTTAAATACCTGAATCTTGCAAATATCCAATTGGCATATTGAAATAAATCAATGCAAGTCCGTCCAGCCAAAAATGTAAACATTGTGCAGAATCTATTTCAATAAAAGAAAAAAACCAGTCAAACCAGTTTCATAAATTCTGAGAGCGCACAACAGTCATGGCGGCGACTGCACAAATACCGAGAGCGCTGTTTTCGAAGATAAAATCTTTCGAAGTACAAATACCGACTGCACTGTTTTCGAACATTTTTCGTGGACTGATATTTTTGAACCAGAATTGCAATGAGTTAAAACTCCAGAGCGAAAAAAATTCTCTGCTATATATATATTCATTGTATATACTCTTTGCTGAAAGGTTATGTCGAGCTGAGCAAAAAATTGTATTGGAGGGGGGAGGGGGGTGGTCTATTTTCACAATCTTAGGAGCTAAAGGGTTAATTAATATTTCACGACTTTGGTTTACGTTATTCTTTCTAGCAGAAAAACTAACTTACATAAAACTAATTTTGATAGCTATTTTTAAAGGCAATGAGGTATAACAACTCATATACCTCATTATAGCGCATTTTAAAGGCTTTCCAACGGTATATCAACTAACCCAAACAATTTAACCGTTACCGAGCTGTGATCGTGTGAAGATGAAATCAATCGATGAAACTACCAAATTTCAACTTTGAGTGCAAATTTCTCAGAATTTCGCGTAATAAATGAAATTTTTGTTTTAAAACAATTTTGTAATTTAATTTAAATTTTCTTTTTAATGACACCAAAAACAGAAACATATCTTTAAAAATAAAAAAGTTGGGTGTACTAAAAAATTATACTTTAATAATTAGGCCAAGAAACGGTCACATTTGCAAAACAAAAAAACACAGGTGCGTCGTTGGACACACGAGAGAAGCGAAGCTGTTTCGCAGTTACATAGATTTGATAGCTTAATAATTTTTTCTTTTTAATAAATTAACTTTTAAATTAAAAAATTTAAAATAACATAAAATAAGTTACATATATACAGAAAACATATTTACTGCTTATTTTTTTATTGTTGAATGTCAAATTTCCACGCCAATTACATATACGGGCATATAATGCCAGCGACTCTCCATTTTAACTCTCCACACATGGTTGTGAACTTGGCTGCACTGACTCATGCATGCGTTTGTTAATTCCATATTTATTGATATCTATTTTTTGACACTTAAAAACGCACTTGTCAACGCACTTGTCATAGAGTGTAAATTATTATCTAGAGATTGCATCAACTCTGCTAATTCTCTGCCATGTGTTAACAGAGTTATTTCACTTAAAAACATGAAGAAAAAAAACTCTGTTAACCTCTGTTAACACATGCCAGAAATTTAGCAGAGTTGATGCAATCTCTAGACAATAATTTATACTCTATGCCAACAGCACCACAAACGCATTCACAATACAAACAAACCTATGCTAGAGACACCTTGTAGCAAATAAAAGCAAATTTTTGATAGTTGTAGCATAGCAAATACACAATCCTCTATCTATTGACAGATGGTGACGATCTACTGCAGCATAGCTTGTTATAATTAGGATTGAATTAACAACTGTTTCTAACAAGTCTGTGGCCAAGTGGGAGGTGCATTGGACTCTCGTGTAAGAGTATGTGGGTTCGATCCCCAAGGGCAGGCCGCAAAATGTTTTTAGTATTTAATTTTAAAGTATTTAATTTTCTTGTTGTAATAAGCACTAGAAACAAAGAAACCATCAAATTTCCAAGAAAAAGTCTGTCGAAAATTTTTCAGATTTCTCTCCAAGCAAATCACAGAACGAAGAGTAAAAAGCTTCGCTCCAAAAAAGGGTTGTTTCGCCTAGACAATGCACCGTGTTTTACAAATCGATGAAAACGATGACAAAATTGAATGAATTGGGCTTCGAATTGCTTACCCACCCACCGTATTCTCCAGATTTAGCCCCCAGCGACTTTTTCCTGTTTTCAGATCTCAAGAGAATGCTTGCTGAAAAGAAATTCAAGTCCAATGATGAAGTAATCGCTGAAACTGAGGCTTATTTTGATGAGAAATAGAAATCGTACTACAAAAGTGGTATCGAAAAGTTGGAAAATCGCTATACTCGTTGTATCGCTCTCGAAGGCAACTATTTTGAATAATATAATCGAGTTTATCAAAATTTTGTTTTCTCTTACTTATCCTGCGGACTTATTGAATGAGCTGTTATATAAATATACTTTTTTTTTGTTGCATTTAGACTCTAAATAAATTGTTTTATAGAAATGGATTACGAAAAGCGACAACAAAATTGAAGAAAATTGTTTGAGGAGTTCAATTGCGACAATTCATCAGAAGACGATCCGTATGAAACTGAGGATGATGGGGATCCGGATTACATCGCCGAAAATTTATCATCGGATGAAGACAGTTTGGATAGTGATAATGAAACTGTTTGCAGTGTCAGCGAAGAAGAAGAGAATAGGGAAACTGAAATAGAAGAAACTGAAGATGTCACAGCCCATATTTTTGACAATGATTATCATCAAACGGTTATCGATATACAAAATTTTAGTTTTGATTCCACTTCATCTGGTATTAAAATTTAAATAGGTGATACAGCGTCTCTGATTGATCTCTTCAATCAAATTTCAATGACAACTTCATGGAGCTACTTTTGCAATGTACTAATGAATACGAAATTTATTTGTGCAACCAGCAAAGAGACAGCAGATTCCCACGGTTGATGAAATTTCCAGCCGTTGATCGTCATGAAATGTTAAAATTTTTCAGATTGTTCGGATTTTTCGAAGATAAACCTGGACTAGTATTGAAAAATGTTTTATCGGTTGGCATCAACAACATCAATAAAATATTGAATACGTTTTTAAAGTTTTTGTTTTCTATCCTGTAAGATGTTTCTATTATATGAAGTTTTTATTGGCATGAAAAACAAAGATAGATTTGTAGAAAATTCCACTTATCACTAGGAAACCTTGTCGTGATAAGTGTTTGGTGTTTTTAGAGCGCACCAACGCTCAATACAATATAGCTAAAAAGACCACGCTTATTTTGAGACAATAAAAGAATGATTTCAGCTAGTGAGCCAAGTTTAACATTCAGACATAATCTGATTTTTATTTATCCAACTACTGATATTTAAATAAAAAAAACAGAGGTATTCAATTAACGCCGTATTTGTGATGTAAATAGCGTTCATACAACTTACCACATATACGCAGTTTACATTACAAATACGTCGTTCATTGAATACCACTATTATTTTTCTTAAGCCCGTATGATACTTAATTTTTTTTTGTACAATTTTAAAATCTGAAAACAAGTGGCGCGTGGGCAGGACGGACATATTTTGTAAGAAAGGGATAAACGTTGTTACTTTTTTATTTCTGGTGTTTTTAAGAACAGCTGCATTTAATAATATTCGAAGCTTCGAAGCAAACTTCGAAACATCGAAGTTTTTTGATGAGAAGCTTCGAAGATTACTATTCGAATCGGAAAAACCTCGAAGACTTCAATGCTTCAAAGCTTCATATATTGTTTGTTTTTATACAGCTGTACATATTTTGTTTGTATTTATTTCTTTCTATTTGACATACAATTTTTGATCATTTTCTAAATGATGGTAATTCATTAATGCAGAAAAAAAATGCTGCTTGTTTCAGTCAGTGTACAATTGAATACTTTCCCGCGACATTGAACGCATTCCATAACCGTTAGTTCTATGCAATGTACTTTACATTGACCCATGCACAAAATAAAAGCTAAAGCCTAAATTCCTATAGGTCCATTGGGAATATCTTTTTATATTTGTGGTACCATGTTAAACCATTGTTCCGATTTGTTTCTCAGACCATCCCGTGCTTTTAATGAACCTCTAGATGTCTAGCAGTAGTGTGTTTACTAACTCTTCCAAATCTTTGAAAAATCTGTTACCCATATGTCGGAGTCGACGATTCTGTAGACTTGGACATTCGCATAGAAGGTGAGTTATTGTTTCTGTTTCCTCCGGATCTTTGCAGTTCCGACAGAAGTCTGGCGCTGTTATGCGCATTCTATTGGCCATAATCCCAATGGGGCAGTGACCTGTTAGAACTCCAACAAGAATCCGAAGCTTGACCAGCAGAAGGCTTTTAGTTCTTTTCTCATTCAGCTCCGACCAAAGCCTTCGAGATAAGTTTGCAGTCACCTCTGGAAGCCGAGTTTGTGTTAGCAATATCTCTGGCTTTTAGGTCTATACTCCTTTTGACGACGCCTATTGAATGTGCACATCTGTATCAGCTCTGTTTGTACTTGCGGTTACTCCACGCCTCGCCAGTTCATCCGCTGCGTCATTCCCTTCGATATTGCTATGCCCGTGAACCCTGCAGAGAGTAACATTGTAGGTATTGCAGATACTGTTCAGTGCAAGTTTACAGTTTTGCACTATTCGAGCCTTCGTCGTTTTACTGTTTAGTGCTTTGATGACCGCTTGGCTATCCACAAAAATTGCTACCCTTGTGGGGGTAAGATTTTTCCTGTAAATGGCCTGTGCAGTTTTTTCAATAGCATATATTTCTGGCTGAAAAACGCTGCAGTAATCAGGGAGTTTGTAACACTCTTTGATTTACAGTGTTTCACAGTATACACCCGATCCAGTCCCGTTTTCCATTTTTATTCCATCAGTTTTCCATCAGTATATAAATGAAGATTGCCGTAGGGCAGGATTCTACAGCCGTTTCTTCCCATTCCTGTCTGCTGGGCATGGATGTGATGTATTCTGGTATGATAAAGTCCGATGCTCTTTTTGATTCCTTGGTTCCAAAGAGATTTAGAATAGATGCATGTCCGAATGTGTTGTTTTTACAGGCTCGTGATTCGTTGAGGCGAATCGCGCTCTTGGTCGCCGAACATTTAAGTAACTCTTCTATGGAGAGAAGATTTAGCATCATATCCAGATCCGCCTGTGGCGTATATCTCATGGCTCCTGTTACTCCTATGCACGCTAACCTTTGAACCCCTGTAAGGGAGCTAAGCTTTTTATGCGTTATCGTCCACCATAAAAGAAAGCCGTAGGTAAGAATGGGCCTCACAATCGCTGTATACATCCAGTGGATTATGTGTAGTCACAGTACCTGTTTCCTGCCAAATGTTCTCTGACATGCGTATAAAGCGCACAGTGCTTCTTTCCTCTGTATTGCGTTTCCAGCTCAGCTTGTTATCAAGGATAATTCCAAGGTGTTTGGCTTTCGTGGAAAGCTTCAGAGTTACTTCTTCGAGTTTCGGTAATGTGAAACTTTCTATTTTTCTTCTTCTTGTGAACAGAACGAGTTCGGTCTTTATTGGGTTACACCAAGTCCATTCGATTCTGCCCACCGCCATAGCTCATTCAATGCCGCAGACATTAGTTCGCTAATTGTTTGCAGGTATTTCCTGCATATTAGGATGGCAACGTCATCGGCATAGGCTACCACTTTTGTTCCTCCAGTTTTGAGTGTAGTGAGAATTTTGTCAACCACAATCAGCCAGAGAAGGGGTATATAACACCTCCTTGTGGTGTGCCTCTTGTGACTTTTTTCCTCACCACGCTCATTCCCATTTGTGAGCTTATAAGTCTGCTATTGAGCATTTTATAAATGCACTGGGTTACTTTAATGTTGACTCCTTTGTCTACTAAAGTACTTCTTATAGAATCTGTATTTACATTGCTAAATGCGCCTTCGATATCTAAAAATGTTGCTAAAGTATATTCTTTGTGATGAAGGGTTCTTTCTATGACCGAAACCACCACATGCAGTGCCGTTTCTACCGATTTACCCTTAAGGTAGGCATGTTGTGCACTATAGAGATTATTATCGTTCACAGATTCTCTTATGTAAAGATCTGTTATTCTCTCTAGCGTTTTCATCAAGAACGATGAGAGACTAATAGGCCTATAATGCTTTGATGCTGAGTGTATTGGTTTCCTAGCTTTATGAATGAAAACAACTCGCACTTCTCTCCAAATTTTTGGAACATATCCTGTCTTGAGGCAGCCAGTGAAGATTGCTATAAGCCAGGGCATGGTGCTAGGAAGGGCATGTTGCATCATGCTGGGCTTGAAGGACCCTACAGTATGGGAAAGAATTATTTTCAGATGGCTTAAACACATATTAAAGAATGTATACATTTTTTAGTATCATTTTTATGCAAAATGGCGGCGACAGAGCCAAACGGAAGGACGGATTTTTTGTAGAGACTGAAACAAAAAACAAAGCAATTTTAAAATCTATATACAAATGCCTATGTCCCTTAGTATGGCACTACTTTTTAAGTCAAATTCTGTAGAAATGGTACAGAAATAAATGAATCATTTTTTGACCAAAAAATTATTAGTTTTATGTTCTAAAAACAGTTTACATTACATAAAAAATTACGTACTCTCACTGACAATGTCATTGTTATGTGCTGTCAAAACTTCAAATAATTTCAATTGAAAAACATTCTGTCCTGCCAGTTTGAACATCTGGTTTCGAGAAAAACGCGTTTAAATTCTTACGAGCACTTAAGCCCTTGACATTTTTTATTTTTCCTATAATCTGTGAAGCCTGCACCATACATTTTGCCATCCATATTGAAGCTTACATCCTTCTATTCTTTCCAGAACGATGATCTAAAGGACGATCGGGCCTTCCAAAATCCAAGAGTGGTCTTACGCCTTAATGGCTAATGCCTGTGTATTCAATTTGTTTGTTTGACTTTAATAAAAATTTAATACTATTTAAAAAAAGTTATCAAACCTCTTTGAATTCTTGGTAGGTTGAGATTAATTTTCCTAAGTGGCAACGCTGATTGTGTTAGTGCAGTAAAAAATGTATTCATCTCACGCATGATACAATCATACCATTATCTCACGTACAGAACAATCAAAGCTTCAGTGTTCAAGCCAAAGATAACAAGATAGGAAACTTGAAAAACATAACCTCAAAGAAGGTTTGCATGCATTTGTGAACCGAAAAATACAACCCTGAACGCCACTCTTGTTCTTCATCGGCCGCAAACTCTAAAAGAAATCACTTTGCAACCCCTTAAAATAATGCATATCATTTGTTTTTTATAACATAAATATTTAAGTTGGGTTGCAATAACCAGTTTGCAACCTAAACTGATTATTGCATCCCCTTATTTTGGTAAATATATACTTTAAAAGTTTGCCAATTTCTTCAGTTGTTGTATTTGTCAATATTTTTGAAAATTTAATTTTTCACAAACCCCCGTTAGCTTACACAAACCCCCGCTATTCGAGGTGAGATAAGAAAAAAGAACGCTCTTCTTCTTTTTCTGCATTTTTCTGCTGAAACTTCGTTTTCAAACAAGAAAAATAGTGCATGGATTGAGTACATTAATGTTTTAATCTTTAAGTAAATAGTGCATGGATTGAGTACATTAATGTTTTAATCTTTAAGTTGTGTTACTGGAATCTGTTTAACACCCAAATATTTACATGCATGCTCTTATTTTACTTTTTATCGCCAAACAAAGTTTGCATATTTTCACATAATAAGGGTGTGTGTCAAAAGGAAGCTTTTTCACTCGTGGTAGGAAAGAAAATAGCAAGTTGATTAAAATTTGTGTGTGTTGAAATAAATTTGTCTTTTTTGGTGTGTTAAATGGACGATGAAATTTTAACAACTACAAATTTTGACGTTCAACATTTCGGTCGTGTTTTAGAGCATTTTTAATGGTAATATGCAAAAAAACCATTTTTGATTTATATTTATGTGTCGCTCACAACGTTATTCGCGTCTACGCTTCATATGCTGCTAGGTTAGCTTATGCTATGCGGCTGAAGCAACCTAGTGAAGGGTATCAATAAATTAAATTATGAATCAAGGGTAATTCGAGTGCCATGACCGATTGGATTGGAAGAGACATACGACGGCTTCAAAGGCATCTTTGAACAATCACGTGGAAATTGCGGACCCGCGGAATGTTTACCTGCTGGCGGCATTGCATTTGGCAGCGGAGCAATTTTCCCATTTGCATGCACCAGCAGTTCCGCGATATCCACGTGAGTGTGCCATCATTCTTTGTTATCTTCCATTTGCAATATTTTCACAGCACTCGGATTGCCCTTGGTTGGTACTCGCTTAAAACAAAAGGAAGAACACTTTTAAAGCACAATTTACTTTAAAATATATTTAACTGGAAATAGAAGGAACAACTAAAGCATCTCGCGTTAAAAGCCACAATTTATCATAAACTTTACCGCACAGAACTAAACACATAAAAATGCAGCTTTCACAAAAACTCACAGTTAAAAATTATATTAGTTTTTATTTATTCCGGTTTTAAACGATAGTTTAATTAAGAAATTCACAAATTGAAATAGCTAATCAAATCGAAATACAGCGCGGAAATGAATGTAATGTTTTTTTCACTTTTTGGATGTGTCAAAAATTCACTTTTCGATTGTCAAAATTTGTAGTAGCCCCTGGGGCTACTTTCTTATAAATATAATTATATTCACCTCACAATTGCCAAAAATTACTCCACCAACTGTCAAAATTTCATCATCAGAGTGAAAAGTTTCCGATTGACACACACACAGATCTATTCTGCGTGTTACCGGTAATAGTAATCTTGTTACCGAAATTTGTTACCGGTCTTAGTATTCGGTATTCTGTACACTCGGTAACGCTTTCAAAAGCCGTAAGCGCGTTTAAGAACAAATAACACTCTTTCCTTGCATCTGGCTGTTTTGCTTGTTACCACCTAAGGAGATGGTAACAATATTCACTGGTAATGCTTGCTTGTAGAATACCAAAAGGATGTAAATGTTACCAAAAGGTGAGTTTCTTCGGTAATAAGATTAACGTTACCGCGACAGAATCGATCTGTAAATGGATTTTTATTTTCACCACTACCGATTTGTGAAAGTTTCATGCCATCAGAGTTGCCAGCTCTGATCGTTTCTTAAGAAGTCTCTTGGATGGCATAAATATCGCGCTGGTACGAAATGGAATATTTTCATCTCTAAGCTTTATAAAATTGCATTTATCATGTATTTGCGTAAAATATTAATTTGGATTTAATGGAACTACTTAAAACTGCAAATATTATTTCTACGTTAAAATGCAAATTTAGAGGAAGTAGAAGCAGGGTTCGTATTTGCTCTCATGAAGTTTCATGAATATGAGGTAATTTTTAGTTAAAAAAAAAACCGGCTCATATTCATTTTCGTGAAGAGCTGACTACATTTTTTTGTTCATGAACTGTAGAAGTACCCTGTAGGAAAATCAACTAATTTAAAAGTAGTTGATAAAGTAGTTTTTTGTCAACCACAACTAGTTGAAATTCTGACTTTTTTCCATAGAACGAACTAACATATTTTGTATGGTGATGTCCGCTAAATAAGTCAATTGACTTTTGTCTGCATATATTTTCAACTACTTGTTAAATTAGTTATATTTAAATTATTTTTTAATGACTTTAAAATAACCAATTGAAAACTATTACTGATGGCCTAAAGTTAATAATATTTGATAAAATAACATGGTTAAATATATATAAACTTGTAATCTAATAAAAATTTGCAATTAAAACATGTCAAAATCATAGTAGTTGGCGCCTTAATATAATTCAAAGTAGTTTATAAATCAGTTGTTTTTAAGTAGTATTTGAATTACTTTATATATAATGCAATAAAAACTATTTAGAATTGAAGTGGATGCCGCTTTAATATAATTCAAAGTAGTTCATATACTGGTTTATTTTAAATTAGATTTTAATTAGTTGTTTTTAAAAACAAGTTAGTTAGTTCCTATAGGGTAATCGCATAATCGTAGAATGCTTACATACATACATGCAACATACATACACACAAAAAATGTAAGACATTTCGATGCCTTGAAGTGAGGGTTAGGAAAAACTGTTAAGTGAAAAGCATGATTACACTCCTCCTCATCAATATTATTCAATTCACGAACGGCTCACTTTGCTTTCTTCATTCGTGAAGAAAAAAAACATGAACGCTCTTTCATTATATGTTCATAGCGATTCATTTCTCTTTAACAGTTTTCTTTCATAAATTGCGCTCCTCAAAAAAACTGACTTGAAGAGCGCTCTCTGCATTTCATTCATTTAATGTTTCTCGTTCGCAGTTTTGGCAATTCCAAATCCAATTTATTACAATTTTTGCACTAACTCAAAAAAGGTCCTAAGTAGGAAAAAAATTAACGAAAAACATTCATAGCTCCCCGGGGTGCACTATAGAGGGGTAAAATGTATGACCAGGTCCAATTATTTTTTCACCACCAATATTTCTTCTCAACGTACCCACCTTTTTCGGCCAACCTCTTGGGGTCCTCCTACAAAAACACAAAAGAGATAAAAGCCGAAAATGGTTTATATCGTCCGTAACTGGACCCCTAGACGGGTCAAGTGTATCAGCTGGTCCTATTATTTTTTGGTCCACAATATTTCTCTTGAACATACCTACCCTCTATCTGCGACCCTTCTCTGGGCCCCAATGCGAAAACACAAAAAGTGTCGATTAGCATTCATATCTCTCCCGAACTGACCCCTAGAGTAGTGAAATGTATGAGCTGGTCCTATTATTTTTTGCCCCTCAACATTTCTTCTGAACACACCCACACCCCATCTAGGATACTTAAAAAAATTTTGGTGCGGACAAAAAACGGATCAGATTTTCCGTTTAGTAAATACAGTGGTTGCAACTTACCCCTTTTTGGATATTCAGCCACTTCAAAAGTATCCATTTTTAGTTTAGGAATGTGCTAAGTTTAATCATTATTTTAAATTTTTTTTCTATAGATTTTACATTTCTGCTTGGGTTTTAGAAGTACAAAATCAAGAAGACTTTTAAATTTCCTAAAAAAAATTTTAAAGTAATTTTTTTTTAAATGCGCAAAGTGCAAGCTTAGTTTTTATATGATTAGTTAAATATGGTTTATTGTGTAGTGGAATTGAATTGAAACCAATTGAAAAACAATATAAGAATTTTAAATTAATTTTTTTCACATAATGTTTCATAAAATCTGCTTCAAAATAAAAATTAGTAAAGCTCATCTGAAAAATAGAACATTTTTTAAATGATTATGTTGGAAAAAAATGTTAAAAAGCTATTAAAAATAAAAATGGAAATAGTAGCGACATAGTTTAAACTCAATTTAGGCAAAAAAGAAACACGTCACATGATAGTTTAAGTCAACTTAATTTATATGAATGCAAAAATATTTAGTTAAGCCGAGTTTAAACGTCCAATTTTGGTTAGTTAAGCTCGGTTTAATTTGACTCGAACTTAAAAACTGGCCGTAAGTATATTGTATAATTTTCAGATGAAATATAATACGCCTTAGTCAGCAAACCTTTTAACTGCAATTTCCAACATTATGTACTTCATTTCTTAATTTTACGGGAATAACTGTTACATTTATAAATATATTCCGAACACTATTTTGATTCATAGAGAATAAGAACAAATGAGCAATAATGAATATATACTTGGGCAAGTAATAACAAAATATTTTATTCTACGTGATTTTATAATTTTCAGCATGTTTTTTGACGTCCCGTAGACCCAATTGATCGTCTATGATCATCGTAATTAATAAAAGATATCTATGTGTAGCTAATAACAACCAATCCAAATATTTTAATTTAGTGGTTAAACAGACCGTTATAACACTTTATCGATGTCTTAAGTTGTTTTTTTTCATATTAAAAGCTAGCTTGAAAAAAGTGAAATTGTCAACTCTACTACGGACAATGAAATGGAAAAAAGATTTATTTCATTCATAAGTTTGAACAGCTGATATTTTTAACCCGAATCTTCCATGTAAAAATTGTTTTTTTACTTTTTGGAAGAAAATAATGTGTTTTTTTTGTATAAAAGTTCATTTAACATGAAGCTTTGGGTGAACAAGGATTCCCCACAGAAGTTTCCTATCTTGCTATCTTTGGTTCAAGCGAACGTCAAGTAGATAACATCTACGCTTGAGAGTTCTTTGAATATATGACGAAAATTTGCGAGATTTTATACTGAATAAAATTTTATGTTTGGAAGTATTTATGAGCAAAATTTTTTATTTTTAGAAAATAACAGCATGGCGCCATTGTGTGTCATAAAGAGATAATGTAGAAAAAAATTATACATTGATAGATATAATCGTTTGCATGGCCAATATAAAGTAATTGTAGGGGCTGCGAGAAAGAAATGATTTATTGATTTAAAAGCGGCATGTCCACAACCTATGGCTCATGAGATTTCTGCAAAAAAGTACTTAAAGCACTACTTTGTTTTTAGTGTGGACTTTAAAGTGCTCATGCCCGTCACTGATATACAGTGGCGTAGGTATGGGGAAATTCCGCGGGTATGGACCTCTCAGAGCTATGAAAACCATTACCATATATCATAAAGCGCGAATTCACATACATATACATTGCACAAATTTTTTCTTTTTCTCAAAAAAGTTCTCAAAATTTTATTCAGTCCAGTGTTTAATTCTTTTAAATTGGTCAAAATGTAGAATCACGAAATTTCAGTTCAATATCTCAAAAAATAGGACAGCTCAAAGCAAAAACCGTTATTTTATGTTATTTTTTTAGAGTCTCACGTTTAATTATAAAGGATGTTAAAGGGTTTAAAAGATATTAAAGGGTATAAAAGATTAAAAATGGGTTTAAATCAGCTTGGTCAACCATTTCCTTGCAGCGAAAAACTTACCCATAGCATCCAACAACAAAAAAACAATATTAAGAGTTAAATAATACAATAAAAAAGTTTATGAATTATTACCAATAATTAAACTTTTTTACTGATTCAAACTAGATTTTTTTACCCAAATCTCATCCGATAGTAAATCATTTTTTTTATTGTCTACATAAAATTTACTAAATACTAATTTATTTCCGTTGTACTATATCATCTGCGTTGCTTCGTTGGATGCAGTGAAAACAAAAATTGCAAAACAAAAAAATATGTGACTTCGCTTAGCGCTGAAAACTGAAGAGTTAAGTTTTCGCAAATTCTAATGATAGCATTCGATTCACCAGTAAACTTTACATGTGAAATAGTTGAGCAAGTTGATTATCCTTTAAATAATCAAACATGAGACTATACAAAAATTATTACAAAATGACAGTTGTTGCTTTGAGCTGTCTCAGTTTTTTGAGATATTAAACTAAAATTTCGTGATTCTTCATTCTTTTACCTAAAGTTTTCATAATTTCTACAGCACTGTTAATAGGGCAATACAGAACTAGATCTCTAAATTTTTTTACTTTCGGGGTCAGTTGGTTATTAAGAGGCCAACTTATTTTTATTTGATGTTTTGACTAGTACCCACCCAGCAGAAAAGTCGCTCAGGCTTCTAACAGTCAGACTGGAATTCAGGATTGAATTTCCAAACATCATCATGCCTCAGGCCGAATTTTATATCTGAATTTGAAATAAAAATTGATATTATTATTTATAAAAAAATTACTACCAAATTTCAGGTCTGAAGAAGCGGGCACTTGTACTCGTATGAAAAAATTAGGGGTGTTTTCAAGTAAAGGTCAGGACTCGAGGACTCTGCATGTCGGGCATGAATTCCAGCCTGACAGACGGCAGACCGTCTGTTTTATATTTTTGTCATTTATATTTTTTATTTACAAATATTTAAAAGGAAAAAGTGTCAAAAAACCTGTTAGGAATCAATTGGCTTTTCCTGATCCGTGTTCGCATTGAACCGCGCACCCTACGGCTATAAATTCAACAAGCTATACTCGCACCATTGCCTCTCTTGTTTTAAAGCGTTTTAAACTGTTAAAGCGAACAAAATATGAACAAAGCCGAAAGCAGGCGTTGTATGCATACTTAACTTAGCATATGACATACTGAAGAAAATTGCCGCTTTTTTCAACTACACCTTAAATAAATATATTTAGGTGTTCAGCTAAAAAAAGTGTTAAGTGTTAACAAAAGTGTTAAGCTGATTTTCTTTTTGAATTTCAAGCATTTTGGTTCAAAATAATTATTTCAGCCTTGTACTGATAATTTTCCAATGAGAGTTCACTTAATATAACTTTACACAATATACATTGATTATAACTTGGCGAGTTGGAAAATGCATTTAACCCATTATCGCCAAAAGAGCACTTATCACTTTTGTGCGCTTAACCATCGGTATATATGTAAATATAAATACATATTTGACATGTCATTGCATGTTTTTTCATACTTTTTCGACGTTTTAAAAAAGTTGGTCTGTGGAACTGGCATTCGGCGTCACAAAACACCCTGGTACTCAGGTATTCAAAAACCTTTTTGTTCTCTCCCAGAACCAATAGCTATCTACGCCACTGCTGATATATATATATATATATATATACAGGGTGTTCCGCAATTGAGTGCAACTATTTACCGAGCTGAAAGGTTATGTCGAGCTGGGCTAAAAATCGTATGGGAGGGGGAGTCTATTTTCACATTCCTAGGAGCTACAGGGCTAATTAATATTTCACGACTTTGATTCACGTTATTGTTTCTAGCAGAAAAACTAACTAACATAAAACCTATTTGGATATCTCATTTTGAAGGCAATGAAATCACCAACGGTATATCAACAAACCCCACCAACTTAACCGTTACCGAGTTGTGCTCGTGTGAACATGAAATCAATCGATTGAAACCACCAAATTTCAATTTTGAGTGCAAATTTTTTTAGAATTTCGCGTAATAAATAAAATTTTTTTTTAGGATCAATTTTGTTATTTATTCAATTTTCTTTTCAATGATACCAATTATTTTTAAAGATATGTTTATGTTTTTGGTGCCATTGAAAATAAAATTGAATAAATTACAAAAGTGATCTAAAAAAAATTCAATTTATTACGCAAAATTCTGAGAAATTTGCACTTAAAGTTGATATTTGATAATTTCAACCGATTGATTTCTTCTTCACACGATCACAGTTCGGTAATGGTTAAATAGGTGGGGTTTGTTGATATACCGTTGGAAAGGTGATTTTATTATTTCTGTCGAAATAAGTTTTCTGTAAGTTAGTTTTTCTGCTAAAAACAATAACGTGAAACAAAGTCTTGAAATATTAATTAACCCTGTAGCTCCTAAGAATGTTAAAATAGACCCCCCTCCCATACGATTTTTGCTCAGCTCGACATAACCTTTCAGCTCCGTAATTAGTTGCACTCACTTGCGTGACACCCTGTATATAGATAGATTATGAAGGATTTTTGTTTTTTTCAAAAATATAGTCTCATAAAGTTGTTTTTTGACATAATCTCGATTTTTCAATGTGTGGATTTCAATTAAAAACCTTGATTTTCTCCTCCTAATTTATCTAAGCGGCATATGTTAATTTTCTTAAGGTTATGTCAACATATAAATAATAATTTAATTCAATCAAGTTTTTATTGATCATGGTGAAATAATCTTTATTTGTAGGGCTTCAACAAAGCTAACGCGGTACGATTCTGGACGGGAAAAATTGGACTAACTATTGTAACAATTTACGCTGGAGCATACTACTTCAAATACAATCAAAATGTAAGTCAATTTATGTTCTCCATTCTAAACGAGGTATTCTTCTAAATAACACAGTGTGACAAAAAAAAAAATTTTATTACAAGAACAATTTGTAAAAGTTCTCAAAGATTAACTTTTTGTGAGTTCAACGCACCTAGCGTGACCACTCAATTTCGTCACAATTGTTTTTAATTGATTTTTAAAAATTATGTCTTCGATCTGCAGATCTCCTTCGCTCACTTAAATACTGTATTTTTAACAGTTTCAAACGATCCTCATAAGGAGGAAGGTCTAATATGTCAGTTTCACTCAAGCCCCTTAGAGCAAACCGAACAGAAGGTTTTTGGATTTTTTTCTATTCGATGAACATGCACATTGTAAGTTGGGGACCAAACTTTACTTGCATACTCTAAGTGAGGACGAACGATTGCATAATACATCGTTGTAGTTGTAATAATGCTATTAAATTCATTGGTCCATCTTTTATAAATCCAAGCATTGAAGATGCTTTTTTACAAATATTATCAATATGAATGTTAAACGATAGCTTAAAAGCCATGCATATACCTAAGTCCTTGACGGTATCCACACGACTTAAGGCAGTATCTTTAATCTTATAATCAAAAATAAAATTATTTCTTTTTCGCGAAAATGTCATTGTTTGGCATTTATCTGAATTTAGAAACATATTTTTAGAACACTAAACTTCAAAGGATTTTAGATCAGACTGGAGTAGATCTGAATTATCCTTAGAATTAACCGTTCTGTAAATTTTCATATCATCGGCATATATAAGCAGATGAGAGTGTTCAATGATGTCAGTTACATCATTGATTGCTTAAATGGACAGAAGTGGACCAAGGTGGCTACTCTGAAGAACAACTGATCCAGCAATAAATTCAGAAGATAATACGTATTGGAAACGTGTTTGGCAAGATCGCTCCTTCAAATACGATTTAATCCAGTTCACAAAATATTGTGGAAATCCCATTAACTCAAGTTTAAAAAAGATTAGATTGTGTGGTAGTTTATCAAATGCCTTACTAAAGTCAGTGTAAACACAATTGACTTGGTTACCAGAATCAACCAAATTTAAGCAGAATGTTGTAAAATCGAGAAGATTATACACAGTGGATCTGCCATTCACAAAACCATGCTGACGAGTTATAGCTTCCCCACAGTGAATTTTCACCCGATCATACACGATCCGCTCAAAAAGTTTCGGAATTCTTTACGGATTTCTTTTTGCACAGTTTTATTCTACCATAAACTCAACTAAATATAAGTGGATATTGTTTTATATTTCTGATAAGGCAAATGACTGCAAAACGTGATTCAATGTCGGCGCAACAAAATTCGAAGGTATAATTTTTAAAAATCATTTGAAAAAAATATAGTGAGAATATTGAGAGGTCACACTAGGTGCGTTGAACTCGCAAAACGTTCCTCTCTGAGAATTTTTACAAATGGTTCTTGTAATTTTTTAACGGTCACACTGTGTAATTTTTCTAAAATTTTTAAAATTTATTTAAACACATTTTTTTATTTCATTAACTGAAGATTTATTAATTTTGTTATTATTATAACCATTTAAATTAATAGATGGTTTAAGTTGAGCAATTCTTTACATCTTCGATGTGTTTATTAAACTTAAAAATAGACAAAACAAGACAAAAAAAAAAATCATATGGGAAGGGGAGGGGTCTTTTCTCAACCCCTCCTAGCTATAAGTAAAAGTATGTAAAAAAGTAAAAGTATGTAAAAAAGTCGAATTTTAAGTCAATATAACTTTTTACGCAATAACTTTAAAATTATGATAGCTACATAAGATTTAAGACCCGTTTTGAAAATTAAATTTAACAGTTTGAGTAAAAACGAAAATTAATTAAAGTTTCCATGTACGTTAAAGAAATAAGAGTTGATCAAACTCAAAAAATATTTCTTACAAAAATTATTAGTTCGAGTGCGATTTTCTCGATATTATATCTAAAAAAAATTAATTTTTGCTAAGTTGTTTTATACTCTCAAGTGTTCTCTAAAATTTTTCGTAATAAGTTTTTACCCTCGATCAACAGATCATATGATTTTGGAGTTGTAAGTTCGCTCAAAATAACCATGTAAAGCAAAAACGCTCGCATTGATATGTAAACAAAAGGAAGCAAGAATTACTATCACTGTGATGTTTTTGTTGTACAATTGACACAATTTAAGTGAAATTAAGATACTATTATTACCGTTATAATGGTAAAAACGAAAACGAAGTTTCTTGCTAGTTTATTCAAGTCAGAAACCATAATTCTTTAAAGTTCCCTGCATATAGAAGACATGCATGCGTCAAAGCATCTAACGTTTCTGTTAAACACACGTAAGCTGATGGGATAACGCATATACAAAAAAGTATGAATCATGCACGCATTAAGGGCCTCCTGGAGTTCTTCGAAGAAAAAAAAAACTTTTTTAAAATTGTTTTTTTGAAGCTGTATTTTATTTTATACCAAAATTTTTTTACAGTATTGAAGTATGACTATTCGAGATTTATTCCTGAATCTTGGTCCAAGAATATTCGTCGATAAGGTAGAAAAGTGCAATGCCGCAAATACCTTAAATTTGCGGTGAGCAAGATATATGGAGGATGGTTCATCTAATAAAAGAAAACATTTTTTCGGTTTAGTAAGGAATCATTAAACATTTAATCGTTGATTTTTGGAAAATTTAATTTTTGACAAATTGGCGGGAGTAGATAAATATTTTCTTTTTTTTTGCCCACGAAATTGAGGTAATTTTGGGTTATAAATAAAAAAATATGTATCCATAAACATAATCGAACGATTAAACGCTCAAGACCTCTTTACTAAACCGAAAAAAATTCTTTCTTTCTTCTTGTAACGAACCTCCTGGCCGTTACAGCTCTTTTTCAGCTAAGTATCCTCAGCGGTTGTCCAGGGTCCTTACAAGACGGTCTAGGAGGATTTTAGACCGCTTGACCTTGTTAGTAAGGTCTGTTGTTGATGTATATTTGATAAATATTTGTTACAGTGCGTTCTCGTATGGACGGCGATGCACGCGAGTAGTTGGTTGGCGATTCTCACTGGGGCTCTTCACTACAAGGTCGCGTGATATCGAATGCCTTCACTGTCGTTGCTGGTGAAGATGACCTTGGTGCTGGTGACAAGCCTTGAAAGTTCGCTGCTGGTCTTGTGTGCGTGACTGTACTTTTCTTAGCGAGAGGATAGAATTCTCTTGGCCGTTTGCTTCACGACTGCGTTGACCTTCAGAACCTTCTCGTCTCTCCTCGTCGGTCGGGGTGAGAGGATCGCTAGTTGAGTGAAACTCGTGGAGAGTCGAGGTGAGAGCGGTACTGAACGAATCGTGCGGGTCCTAGGGACAATAGCGCGTCTAAAGGGGAGAGGTGGTGGATTCAGAGTACCACACGTTGAAATCGGGTTGAGTGTGGTGCTGAACGAACCGAGCGGGTCCTAGGGACCGCAACACTACCCAATGTTTAGGAAATGCTCTGGTAGGAATCGACACTCGTTGAGAGCACTCATGAGAGCGATAGTTAACGAACCGAACGGGTCCTAGGGACAGTAGCGCGTGTCAAGGGGAGAGGTGGTGGATTCAGAGTATCACTCGTTGAGAGTGAGGTGAGTGTGGTACTGAACGAACCGAGCGGGTCCTAGGGACAGCAACACGACTCAATGTTTAGGAAATACGCGGGTAGGAATTAGCACTCGTTGAGAGCACTCATGAGAGCGATACTGAACGAACCGAGCGGGTCCTAGGGACAGTAGTGCAACTCAAAGAGTGGAATCGCTCTTAAGGTGATCAGAGCTCGTTGAGAGCAGTGGTAAATGTGGTGTTGAACGAACCGAGCGAGTCCTAGGGAGAGCCACACAACTCAAGGGGGAAGGAACGGCACTGGGAGCTAACTACGTCTGCACTGTTTGCTGGCTGCAGCAAGACTGATTTACAAAGTCTAAGAAATGTTACCTTGTCCTTGCGCTGGAAATAAAAGACGTCAGGTTGGTTCGAAGGTCCAGACAAGACTGTCGTTTATTGAAAAACAAACATAAGGCCTGACTATAATAGCCACATGCTAGCAAACTGATCTGTCAATATAAAAGAGAGCCCATATAAATATATGAGCATACCCATAATTGGAATTGCCACAGTTTCGTTAAGTTTCGTTAACTTGCATTGGCTTTTTTTAGAGCGATTCAAATCGCTCACAGCATAGACAAAAGTCTAAAAATTTTTTATTCAAATTTATTAAACAAATTATTCAAGCCACTCAACAAAGGCTGCGATTGTTTATTTTTTTTTTATATTATTTTGTGTATAAATTTAAAAAAATCGCACAATTAAAGGCAAACAAAACCGCAAACTTTTTTGTGACACTTTTCAAAGTCAATGCATGGTAATTATGGGTATTTTTTATTCTGACAACAGCCGGCTGACTTTCCGTTTAGTTTTTGGCATTAGAGAATGCCAGCATGTGTCTATTATAGTTAGGCCTTGACTTTCCGTTTAGTTTTTGGCATTAGAGTATGCCAGCATGTGTCTATTATAGATAGGCCTTTATAACTAAGCGTTGGCTTCTGCTTCTTATGAATACGTAGTAAGTAGTAAATATTAGTAGTAAGTATTTCGTACTTCATGATTTCTGAGTAACAAAGTGAGTATGCGGAATAAATATACAAAACTTAAAAATAATAATTCATGCTAGATGCTAGGCTTTTTATAATAATTATAGTTCATGGATGTAATAGCAAAAATACAAATTCAATTCATTGAGAGTATAAATTATATGTTAACATGTTTCTTTTAAGATGGTTTACTTTTATATAATAAGACTAAAATAAAAGTAATAAGTAAGTCGCCACTTGCGACGGTGCTGCGTAATATTATTAAACAATAAAATAATAAGTGAAACAAATCATAATGATGCTGTGTTTGCTATTAACATTGGCTTAACATTGGATGCGCCATACCATCGATATGGTTGTTGTAGCTGGGGTTGATTAGCAGGCTTTGCTATAGCTGCTGCTGGCTAGGCGTTGGTTTGTGAGTGTCGACGTTGGGCATGTTGCTTGTTGCGTCATACCGTTTGCATACCACCCAGTGTTACCGTTGACAAATTTGAAAAGGTGGCAAAAAAAGGGATTTCAAAAATAAAAGGGGCAATATGATTCAAACAACAAAATGTTTTTTAAGTGTGTATATTAAGTTTAAAATGAAATTAACAATGTAAATAATGAAAAAAAAGAAACAATTTGATAATGGAATATTATCACTTTCTAAAATGTTGATAAGGACTTTATAAATTGTTTCGCCTTGTCCATTCTCTAGCTGAACTAATCGAAAAAAATTGTCTGAGACTACCACGTTCGCTGACAAATTATCTTGCTACAATTATTAAGCACTTTTCAGTTGAAATATCCGTTGTCTCGTAGACGATGAGCCTGCATTTTTCATGTTGCATCTTCTGCACCATTAGGCTGTGAGCTTCTTTTCCAAGAAACAGCGCGACTGTGTTTGATTTTGAACGGCAACAAGTAATCTGAAACAAAAAACATAGAAGTTCAAGTGACAATACATGTAAAAGTAGCTCTTTTCAAGAAAACATAGATGAATATACTCACCGACTTAGCTATGTTAGAATCAGGATAAATAGATGAGTTAAATTTTGCGAGTTTATCAGTTTTAGTTTTTGGTTTTAAAAAGAAAACACTACCCTTCACTTCTTGAAGATCGAAACTTTATTATTTTTCTCTTTACAAGAATTCTAGCTTATAAAGTAAATCTTAGCCTATTCGTATTTTCACAAATACATAGATACTTATTCTAGAGCACGCATACATACATAGTTATTGGAAAAGAGTAAAAGAGCTGCATTGACAAAAACAATTATATCGATCAGTAAGCGAAAGCATTTCGTTTTAATTGTTTTTGTTTATGGTTTCTTTCTTTGTTTTTGGGTGATGCAACAAAGTTAAGAAATGTAAGCAACTTTCATACTTTGTTGCTGAATTTTGAAACTATGTCGCAACAGTCTTAAGTGGAGTAATAATTTGTTGAGCTTTGGGTTTTTGAAACTATGTTGCAACTTTCTTAAGTAGATCAATAAAATCGAATTTAAATAATTTGTGCATGGCTGGGTTGACCAAGGCCAGACGGGCCAGATTGTTCAGCTTGCACAGGGACGGATTGTGTCGGTTCCATAACTCGCCCCCCTTTAGTCTGAGGCTCCGACGAAGATTTTGGTTTAATTTGAAAATTTTTATTGCGTCGGAATTTAAAGTACGTAAAAATTATTGCGAATATTGATATATTAATGAGAATACTTGGTAAATTAAATATTGAAATTGTGAATAAATCCTTCGTTAAAGTTGATTTGATGAAATCTCTTGTGTTCTCAATTTTATCAATATGTAATTCATTTAATAATGTTACATTATTTTTACTCTTCTCCTTAATAGTAATTATAGTGTAGGGTAAGATATTGTGTTCTTTAATTTTTAGAAATGTATTTTTGAAGGTTAAATTTCTTAAAATTATTTGACAATTTCCAAATTTTATTAAGCTGTTCCTATATAATTTTATATTATTACTATTACAATTTTGAATTAATTGATTATCTTTTAAGTTTTTTACAATTATCAATCCATCAGAAATTTCATTTATTGTTTCTTCGATATCAATTGCCATTTCACATTGTGCATTCTTTGATTTAACTATTTGACTGAGGCAACTGTCTTGTACAAGTTTTAAATTATTTTTAAGATTATCTTTAACATTGTCGTTGTATAAATTGTTTTCTTCATCTATTATATACATATTTTCTTCAAGTATGATTGATTTATTTTCAAAGTTCGGAATTGGTTCAATCATTATTTTTGAAAATTTCTTTTTGGAGTAATTTGGAACTTGGATTATTATTGTTATTAAATTTACATAGTAAACTACGGCCATTTTTATATCTTCTAATGCCTCTAAATCTGATACTAACTCTAATTCTGCATTAGTCAGAATGTTCCTAGATAAAATACCTAATTTACTGGTTAAAATAATTTGTTCAATGTCGTCAATATGGTTTCTTAATAATGTTATGTCGTAGTTAAGTTGATATATATGTCGAAATATATCTAATTCGTCTCGTATTTGTTTTGAATTTTGTGAAAGTATATTTTTGATTAATTCTTGTTGCTTATTAATGTGTGAAGTGATATTTTGAATTTGGTTTGATAGTTGAGAATTTATTATTATTTGTTTGTTAGATTCTTTTATAAGTTTTTCGTTTGTTTGGGAAAGATTCTCTAAATTTGTCTTTATAAGTATTTCGTCGTCACTGTCCATTGTTCCTGTTATGACCTTAAGTCCCTTGCCTAAAATATTCATAAGTCCTCTTTTTGCTCTTGAGTGTGGCTTAAGTCCATTTATCTTTAAGTCAAGTAAATTAAAATTATTAATTAATGTGTCAAAAGATGAATCATCTTTTCCTACATGATTTTGAATTATATCTATGTTATTCCTAATATTATCTCTATTGATCTCAAATTCTGTAATGTTTATTATATGAAGAACTTTTATAAAATCTTTTATTATTTTTACTTGTTCAATACGTATATTGATATATCCATTGTTTTCGTTGATGTTCTGTATTTCGATGTACTGCGTTGTTGTTACTATTGGAATTATTATCCAGAGTATAATTTTTAATGTGTCCTTCATTTTCCTGTAAGATAGAAATATTTCATTGATTTGTCTGAAATTTTTTATTTCCTTTTATGTGTGCTTTATAGTATTTCTGTCCTTTAAAAGTAACGTGATTTTCGTCTAGTTGTTGTACATTCGCTTTCTTAAATCGAGAGTAGTTTTTGCCTCCTCTGACTTGTTTTAGAAATATAGGTCCTGACTTAATATCTACATCTTTTCTATTCTGGTTTAATTTATTAAGTTTTTCTTCTTTCTTTTTGATAATTTTTTCCTTTATTGTATTATAATCATCGTGTGTTATAGTTCCATTAACAAAATCAATGGGCTTGCGTCCGGTCGTCGAATGTATTGTATTATTGTAATATTTAATTATTCTGAAGATTTTCTCTTCTGTTGTTTCTATATCTTTATTTGGATCGTGTTTAAGTATTCTTATGTGTTCGTTGATTGTATTATGTAATCGCTCGACATCTGAATTTGAAGTATGGTTTCCACTAGATGTGAAATGTATTTCAATATTATTTTCTTTCAGAAATTCTTGTAATGGGATTGCTTTAAAGCCTAATTCGTTATCAACAATAATTTTTTTTACTAAGCCTACGTTGCTCAAGTACTGTGTTAAAGCTTTTTTAAATTCTGTCCAAGATCTACCTATTATTCTTATTGCTTGTGCGTGTTTCGAAAACTTGTCAATTATTGTCAAAAATAGTGTATTGTTTAGACTATAAAAAACATCTACATGTACCACCTCTCTTGGGCCATTAGGTGTTTCTGTAAGTTGAAATTTTAGCTTTAATGGTTTTCTTTCGTATTTTTCCTTATTACAAATTTCACAGTTATTTATAAATTTTGTTATTCTGTCTTTCAATTTTGGGTGGTAAATTTCTTCTCTTAATTCGAGGAAATTTTCATTAATACCTCTATGATTATTTTTCAAGTGTTCTCTCTGTATTATATCTGCTAGGACATTTTCATCTTGTACATCTTTTAGAAGATTTTTACTTCTAACTATTATGTAGTCATCCTTAAATTCTGTAGAAACTGTTTCTGAAAAAACTTTAAAAAATGTTTCATCTTCAATGTATACCGCAATAGTCTTGTGTTTGTCGAAATGATTTTGAAGTAATGTTCTTACTGTATCTCTGTCGAGGGTTTTAACCAAAATTGTTGTTCTATAAGATCGGAACATGTTACTCTTTTTTATTTTTAAAGCTCCTGAATTAATTTTCTTAATTATGAACTGTCTTTTATAAAAGTTTATCGGACTTTGTACTTCCCTAACTGTTTGTTCTTCTGCTTCGGTAAGATTTATTATTACACGTGATAACGCGTCTGCGTTTCCGTTTTTAATACCCTTTTTGAATTTGATTTCATAGTCAAATTCAGAGATTTTTAACCTCCATCTGACTAATTTTGAATTTGGTTCTTTAATGTTAAATAACCAAGTTAATGGTCTATGATCCGTTTCTATAATGAATTTTCGACCAAAAAGATATGGGCGAAAATATTGTGTTGCCCAAACTATAGCTAGTAGTTCTTTTTCTATCGTACTATAGTTCTGTTCGTGGTTATTTAACGTCCTGCTTGCATAACATAATGGGTGTCCGTCTTGAGACAGAATCGCTCCTAAAGCGAAATTGCTTGCATCTGTTTGCAATACAAATTTCTTATTGAAATCTGGGTACCGTAAAATTGGATCATGCGTTAAAAGAACTTTTAAATTATTAAAGCTGTCAATGTATTCTTGATCCTTTATGTCTATTTTTGCATTTTGTTTTAAATATTTTGTCATTGGTCTTGCAATCTTTGAATAGTCTTTGATAAACTTCCTGTAATATCCAGTGAGTCCTATAAATTGTTTTATTTCTTTTGGGGTTTTTGGTAAAGGAAATTTTTGTACACTACTTACCTTTTCCGGATTAGGTTTTATGCCATCTGCCGTGACTACGTGACCAAGGAATTCGGTTTCTCGTTTCAAAAATTCAGATTTGTCTATCTGTACTTTCAGATTCATATCTTTAAGTCTTTGTAAGATTTTCGACAGGGATTCCACGTGCTCTTGCAGGGATGTCGAAAAGATTATTATATCATCAAGGTATACTAAGCATATCTTGTTGATATAATCAGATAGAATATTATTCATCAAACGTTGAAATGTTGCTGGGGCTGTTTTCAGTCCAAATGGCATTCTCAAAAACTCATAATGTCCATTTTCGACACTAAATGCAGTCTTTGGAATATCGTTTTCAGCAATTTCAATCTGATGAAACCCCTTAGCGAGGTCCAAAGTAGTGAAGTACTGACACCTTCCTAATTTCTCTAGGATTTCATCCATGTTTGGAATGGGGTACTTATCATCTACGGTGACTTCATTAAGCTTGCGGTAGTCAATAACAAGTCTCCACTTGCTCTCTTTACTAGCGTCCATTTTTTTTGGTACAACCCAAACTGGAGCTGAGTAAGGTGACTTACTTGGGTGTATTATGCCTTTGTTAAGCATCTCCTGAATTTGTTGTTGTACTTCATTTTTATGAATGTACGGATACCGATAAGTTTTCACTGCAATGGGTGCATGTTCGAGTGTTCGAATTTCATGCTTTATTGCATTAGTGAATGTAAGATCAGATTTTTCATCATAAAATATTTTGTTATATCGTTTTATTAATGGTATTAATTTTAATTTTTCTTCTTCGTTAAGGTGGTCTATTCTAATTTTTCCTAATAAAGAGTGTTGTGTTTCACTCCTATAGTTTTCGGAAACATAAAAGTTATCACTTGTCACAGGTGTTATATTTTTTAAATTAAATTGTATTTGCTGTTCTTCATCAACATTTGCTTTGACAATAACATTTGTTGCAAAATTATTTACTACTTCGTGTACTCCTTCGATAATTTCGAACTTCTGATTTTCTGTAATTTTATTGGGTATGTGTACTAAACCGTTCTTTTGATTCACGGGTATAGTTATTCCGTAATATCCCTTTTTTGAAAAATAGTGATAGTTCTCGTCTGTAATTGTAAAATAAATTTTGGTTGCTTTTCCCTTTACGTATAGATTATTGGTTTCATAATCAATTTTTGCTTTTATCAGCTTTAAAATATTGTTTCCAATGAGGCCGTGATATTGATAATGAAATTGGCAGACGTAAAAGTCTATCTTTTGGTTTTGTGGTAATGGTCCACCCAATTCCTCAAACAAAGGTATTTGCACTTTTTCATTAATATTCACGTTATTTTGTAAGGTTTTTAAATTAATTGGCTCGGTGTGTACGAACCATTTAGGATCGCAGATTCCTGGATTTATTATCGAATGGGTCGCTCCCGTATCGATTATGAATCTTAAATCTTTTGTTTTTGTTTTAACTGTTATAAAAGGTAAGTTTCTGGTGAGGCTTTTTGATGAAAATTTTCTTTAACCTTAAAGTTGTTTGTGTTAGACATGTTTGGCTTATTTTGAACTTCATGGGTATTTATATCCATGGGTTCTGGTCTATCAATGGGTCTATTTGGTCCACCAGGCCCATTCAATCGGTACTGTTCTCGAGGGAATGAATTGTTATTTCTTATATAATTAGAATCATGATTATTGTTTCCGTTATTTGATTCTCTAGGTACTGAGTTATAATTTGAATAATTATTTCGCCGAAAATTTGAGTCATAGCTGTTATTTGTTTCTCTTGGAGATGAATTATGGTTTGGATAATTATTTCTTCTGTAGTTTGAGCTATAATTTTTATTTTGACCTCCATTACGGTTTGAATAATTATTTGAATTATTTTGGCCTCTGCTTTGTTTATTGTTATTTTTATTATAATTTTGACTTGAATCTTCATTTATTCTTATATTTAAATTGTGTTGAGGTGTATTATGCTGTGTAATATTTTTGTTACCATAAGCATATCCAGCCTCAATCAATATATTTATTGCTTGCTCCAATGAGTCTGGATTCCTGCAGAAAAGAATTGATTTCATTGGTTCTGGCAATTTTGATTTAAAAGTCTGCAGCGCAGTTTTTATATTTAAATCGAGGGTTCGTTGAACTTCCTCGTCACTTACTGCCTGTCCTAATTCGAATGATGTTTTCGCATTAAGTCTTCGTAAAACAAATTTAATATCGTTGTAAAATTCTATGCTGTTGGTTTTAAAGGAAAGTCCTCTTAGTTTATTAAAGAGTTCGTCAGTTGTTCTTCTGTCCGAAAAGTTTTCTTGTAGAATAACTTTTATGTCATTCCAGGATGTAGCTTGTCCGTTTATCTCAATAGCTTCTCTGGCTTTTCCTCTTAGTTTTGATTTAATTATGTCTGAAAATATTGCTTGAGCTAATTCGTCATATCGCCTAAGTGTGGGTATAATTCTGTCCACTAGTCCTACAAACGTGTGTAAATCTCCTAAAAATCCGCTAAATTCTGGCAATCTTTCCAGATATTTCAATGGATCTATGTGTAACTGTAAGGCTGTCATTGTTGGATTTGTATCTGTATCTACTATTGATAAAAAACGAGCTTGAGTATTTAAATTATCTTCAATGCCTTGTATTGCTTGGCCTAATCGTAAAATACTTTGATCCATTTATTCAAAAAAAAATTTTCAAATTTAAGTTCACTTTTCTTTGTTGTTATAAAAGGAAAAATTTCATGTTTTCATTATATTTACAAAGGAAATATTTATAATAAAAATCTACATATGTGTATATATTTAAATTTACTCACAATCTGATGTATTATGTTTCTAATTCGTCAATGCGATTGTTATCTCTGCAACTGTTGTCTCTTCAACTGTTGTCTCTGCAAGTGTTGTGTCTGCAACTGTTGTCTCTGCAACTGTTGTCTCTGCAACTGTTGTCTCTGCAATTGTTGTCTCTGCAACTGTTGTCTCTGCAACTGTTGTTTCTATAACTGTTGTCTCTGCAACTGTTGTTTCTGTTGTCTCTGCAGCACGTCGTTCTAATAATTTTTTATAATAGGTGGATTCAAAGAAGTCCCACGTATTTTCACTGTCGGATATCATTTAAAAATTTATCACTTTTTTCCGCTAGATGCGATTAAAATTCTATTGACTTCTGCCAATATTTTTCGTTTGTTACGATTTTATTAACTGACTCCTGTCAGTTGGTTCAGGATCCTCGATTAGGTAATTGAAATACCCCGTGTCTTTTAGTTTTTTTTTTGTGTATCCTGCTCCTGCAGAATATTGTTGTATTATTGACTCTTGTCAATAAATTTTTTCACTTAAGATCACTACGAGGATCCCATCCTCGTCGCCAGTTTTAGTTTTTGGTTTTAAAAAGAAAACACTACCCTTCACTTCTTGAAGATCGAAACTTTATTATTTTTCTCTTTACAAGAATTCTAGCTTATAAAGTAAATCTTAGCCTATTCGTATTTTCACAAATACATAGATACTTATTCTAGAGCACGCATACATACATAGTTATTGGAAAAGAGTAAAAGAGCTGCATTGACAAAAACAATTATATCGATCAGTAAGCGAAAGCATTTCGTTTTAATTGTTTTTGTTTATGGTTTCTTTCTTTGTTTTTGGGTGATGCAACAAAGTTAAGAAATGTAAGCAACTTTCATACTTTGTTGCTGAATTTTGAAACTATGTCGCAACAGTCTTAAGTGGAGTAATAATTTGTTGAGCTTTGGGTTTTTGAAACTATGTTGCAACTTTCTTAAGTAGATCAATAAAATCGAATTTAAATAATTTGTGCATGGCTGGGTTGACCAAGGCCAGACGGGCCAGATTGTTTAGCTTGCACAGGGACGGATTGTGTCGGTTCCATAACTCGCCCCCCTTTAGTCTGAGGCTCCGACGAAGATTTTGGTTTAATTTGAAAATTTTTATTGCGTCGGAATTTAAAGTACGTAAAAATTATTGCGAATATTGATATATTAATGAGAATACTTGGTAAATTAAATATTGAAATTGTGAATAAATCCTTCGTTAAAGTTGATTTGATGAAATCTCTTGTGTTCTCAATTTTATCAATATGTAATTCATTTAATAATGTTACATTATTTTTACTCTTCTCCTTAATAGTAATTATAGTGTAGGGTAAGATATTGTGTTCTTTAATTTTTAGAAATGTATTTTTGAAGGTTAAATTTCTTAAAATTATTTGACAATTTCCAAATTTTATTAAGCTGTTCCTATATAATTTTATATTATTACTATTACAATTTTGAATTAATTGATTATCTTTTAAGTTTTTTACAATTATCAATCCATCAGAAATTTCATTTATTGTTTCTTCGATATCAATTGCCATTTCACATTGTGCATTCTTTGATTTAACTATTTGACTGAGGCAACTGTCTTGTACAAGTTTTAAATTATTTTTAAGATTATCTTTAACATTGTCGTTGTATAAATTGTTTTCTTCATCTATTATATACATATTTTCTTCAAGTATGATTGATTTATTTTCAAAGTTCGGAATTGGTTCAATCATTATTTTTGAAAATTTCTTTTTGGAGTAATTTGGAACTTGGATTATTATTGTTATTAAATTTACATAGTAAACTACGGCCATTTTTATATCTTCTAATGCCTCTAAATCTGATACTAACTCTAATTCTGCATTAGTCAGAATGTTCCTAGATAAAATACCTAATTTACTGGTTAAAATAATTTGTTCAATGTCGTCAATATGGTTTCTTAATAATGTTATGTCGTAGTTAAGTTGATATATATGTCGAAATATATCTAATTCGTCTCGTATTTGTTTTGAATTTTGTGAAAGTATATTTTTGATTAATTCTTGTTGCTTATTAATGTGTGAAGTGATATTTTGAATTTGGTTTGAAAGTTGAGAATTTATTATTATTTGTTTGTTAGATTCTTTTATAAGTTTTTCGTTTGTTTGGGAAAGATTCTCTAAATTTGTCTTTATAAGTATTTCGTCGTCACTGTCCATTGTTCCTGTTATGACCTTAAGTCCCTTGCCTAAAATATTCATAAGTCCTCTTTTTGCTCTTGAGTGTGGCTTAAGTCCATTTATCTTTAAGTCAAGTAAATTAAAATTATTAATTAATGTGTCAAAAGATGAATCATCTTTTCCTACATGATTTTGAATTATATCTATGTTATTCCTAATATTATCTCTATTGATCTCAAATTCTGTAATGTTTATTATATGAAGAACTTTTATAAAATCTTTTATTATTTTTACTTGTTCAATACGTATATTGATATATCCATTGTTTTCGTTGATGTTCTGTATTTCGATGTACTGCGTTGTTGTTACTATTGGAATTATTATCCAGAGTATAATTTTTAATGTGTCCTTCATTTTCCTGTAAGATAGAAATATTTCATTGATTTGTCTGAAATTTTTTATTTCCTTTTATGTGTGCTTTATAGTATTTCTGTCCTTTAAAAGTAACGTGATTTTCGTCTAGTTGTTGTACATTCGCTTTCTTAAATCGAGAGTAGTTTTTGCCTCCTCTGACTTGTTTTAGAAATATAGGTCCTGACTTAATATCTACATCTTTTCTATTCTGGTTTAATTTATTAAGTTTTTCTTCTTTCTTTTTGATAATTTTTTCCTTTATTGTATTATAATCATCGTGTGTTATAGTTCCATTAACAAAATCAATGGGCTTGCGTCCGGTCGTCGAATGTATTGTATTATTGTAATATTTAATTATTCTGAAGATTTTCTCTTCTGTTGTTTCTATATCTTTATTTGGATCGTGTTTAAGTATTCTTATGTGTTCGTTGATTGTATTATGTAATCGCTCGACATCTGAATTTGAAGTATGGTTTCCACTAGATGTGAAATGTATTTCAATATTATTTTCTTTCAGAAATTCTTGTAATGGGATTGCTTTAAAGCCTAATTCGTTATCAACAATAATTTTTTTTACTAAGCCTACGTTGCTCAAGTACTGTGTTAAAGCTTTTTTAAATTCTGTCCAAGATCTACCTATTATTCTTATTGCTTGTGCGTGTTTCGAAAACTTGTCAATTATTGTCAAAAATAGTGTATTGTTTAGACTATAAAAAACATCTACATGTACCACCTCTCTTGGGCCATTAGGTGTTTCTGTAAGTTGAAATTTTAGCTTTAATGGTTTTCTTTCGTATTTTTCCTTATTACAAATTTCACAGTTATTTATAAATTTTGTTATTCTGTCTTTCAATTTTGGGTGGTAAATTTCTTCTCTTAATTCGAGGAAATTTTCATTAATACCTCTATGATTATTTTTCAAGTGTTCTCTCTGTATTATATCTGCTAGGACATTTTCATCTTGTACATCTTTTAGAAGATTTTTACTTCTAACTATTATGTAGTCATCCTTAAATTCTGTAGAAACTGTTTCTGAAAAAACTTTAAAAAATGTTTCATCTTCAATGTATACCGCAATAGTCTTGTGTTTGTCGAAATGATTTTGAAGTAATGTTCTTACTGTATCTCTGTCGAGGGTTTTAACCAAAATTGTTGTTCTATAAGATCGGAACATGTTACTCTTTTTTATTTTTAAAGCTCCTGAATTAATTTTCTTAATTATGAACTGTCTTTTATAAAAGTTTATCGGACTTTGTACTTCCCTAACTGTTTGTTCTTCTGCTTCGGTAAGATTTATTATTACACGTGATAACGCGTCTGCGTTTCCGTTTTTAATACCCTTTTTGAATTTGATTTCATAGTCAAATTCAGAGATTTTTAACCTCCATCTGACTAATTTTGAATTTGGTTCTTTAATGTTAAATAACCAAGTTAATGGTCTATGATCCGTTTCTATAATGAATTTTCGACCAAAAAGATATGGGCGAAAATATTGTGTTGCCCAAACTATAGCTAGTAGTTCTTTTTCTATCGTACTATAGTTCTGTTCGTGGTTATTTAACGTCCTGCTTGCATAACATAATGGGTGTCCGTCTTGAGACAGAATCGCTCCTAAAGCGAAATTGCTTGCATCTGTTTGCAATACAAATTTCTTATTGAAATCTGGGTACCGTAAAATTGGATCATGCGTTAAAAGAACTTTTAAATTATTAAAGCTGTCAATGTATTCTTGATCCTTTATGTCTATTTTTGCATTTTGTTTTAAATATTTTGTCATTGGTCTTGCAATCTTTGAATAGTCTTTGATAAACTTCCTGTAATATCCAGTGAGTCCTATAAATTGTTTTATTTCTTTTGGGGTTTTTGGTAAAGGAAATTTTTGTACACTACTTACCTTTTCCGGATTAGGTTTTATGCCATCTGCCGTGACTACGTGACCAAGGAATTCGGTTTCTCGTTTCAAAAATTCAGATTTGTCTATCTGTACTTTCAGATTCATATCTTTAAGTCTTTGTAAGATTTTCGACAGGGATTCCACGTGCTCTTGCAGGGATGTCGAAAAGATTATTATATCATCAAGGTATACTAAGCATATCTTGTTGATATAATCAGATAGAATATTATTCATCAAACGTTGAAATGTTGCTGGGGCTGTTTTCAGTCCAAATGGCATTCTCAAAAACTCATAATGTCCATTTTCGACACTAAATGCAGTCTTTGGAATATCGTTTTCAGCAATTTCAATCTGATGAAACCCCTTAGCGAGGTCCAAAGTAGTGAAGTACTGACACCTTCCTAATTTCTCTAGGATTTCATCCATGTTTGGAATGGGGTACTTATCATCTACGGTGACTTCATTAAGCTTGCGGTAGTCAATAACAAGTCTCCACTTGCTCTCTTTACTAGCGTCCATTTTTTTTGGTACAACCCAAACTGGAGCTGAGTAAGGTGACTTACTTGGGTGTATTATGCCTTTGTTAAGCATCTCCTGAATTTGTTGTTGTACTTCATTTTTATGAATGTACGGATACCGATAAGTTTTCACTGCAATGGGTGCATGTTCGAGTGTTCGAATTTCATGCTTTATTGCATTAGTGAATGTAAGATCAGATTTTTCATCATAAAATATTTTGTTATATCGTTTTATTAATGGTATTAATTTTAATTTTTCTTCTTCGTTAAGGTGGTCTATTCTAATTTTTCCTAATAAAGAGTGTTGTGTTTCACTCCTATAGTTTTCGGAAACATAAAAGTTATCACTTGTCACAGGTGTTATATTTTTTAAATTAAATTGTATTTGCTGTTCTTCATCAACATTTGCTTTGACAATAACATTTGTTGCAAAATTATTTACTACTTCGTGTACTCCTTCGATAATTTCGAACTTCTGATTTTCTGTAATTTTATTGGGTATGTGTACTAAACCGTTCTTTTGATTCACGGGTATAGTTATTCCGTAATATCCCTTTTTTGAAAAATAGTGATAGTTCTCGTCTGTAATTGTAAAATAAATTTTGGTTGCTTTTCCCTTTACGTATAGATTATTGGTTTCATAATCAATTTTTGCTTTTATCAGCTTTAAAATATTGTTTCCAATGAGGCCGTGATATTGATAATGAAATTGGCAGACGTAAAAGTCTATCTTTTGGTTTTGTGGTAATGGTCCACCCAATTCCTCAAACAAAGGTATTTGCACTTTTTCATTAATATTCACGTTATTTTGTAAGGTTTTTAAATTAATTGGCTCGGTGTGTACGAACCATTTAGGATCGCAGATTCCTGGATTTATTATCGAATGGGTCGCTCCCGTATCGATTATGAATCTTAAATCTTTTGTTTTTGTTTTAACTGTTATAAAAGGTAAGTTTCTGGTGAGGCTTTTTGATGAAAATTTTCTTTAACCTTAAAGTTGTTTGTGTTAGACATGTTTGGCTTATTTTGAACTTCATGGGTATTTATATCCATGGGTTCTGGTCTATCAATGGGTCTATTTGGTCCACCAGGCCCATTCAATCGGTACTGTTCTCGAGGGAATGAATTGTTATTTCTTATATAATTAGAATCATGATTATTGTTTCCGTTATTTGATTCTCTAGGTACTGAGTTATAATTTGAATAATTATTTCGCCGAAAATTTGAGTCATAGCTGTTATTTGTTTCTCTTGGAGATGAATTATGGTTTGGATAATTATTTCTTTGTAGTTTGAGCTATAATTTTTATTTTGACCTCCATTACGGTTTGAATAATTATTTGAATTATTTTGGCCTCTGCTTTGTTTATTGTTATTTTTATTATAATTTTGACTTGAATCTTCATTTATTCTTATATTTAAATTGTGTTGAGGTGTATTATGCTGTGTAATATTTTTGTTACCATAAGCATATCCAGCCTCAATCAATATATTTATTGCTTGCTCCAATGAGTCTGGATTCCTGCAGAAAAGAATTGATTTCATTGGTTCTGGCAATTTTGATTTAAAAGTCTGCAGCGCAGTTTTTATATTTAAATCGAGGGTTCGTTGAACTTCCTCGTCACTTACTGCCTGTCCTAATTCGAATGATGTTTTCGCATTAAGTCTTCGTAAAACAAATTTAATATCGTTGTAAAATTCTATGCTGTTGGTTTTAAAGGAAAGTCCTCTTAGTTTATTAAAGAGTTCGTCAGTTGTTCTTCTGTCCGAAAAGTTTTCTTGTAGAATAACTTTTATGTCATTCCAGGATGTAGCTTGTCCGTTTATCTCAATAGCTTCTCTGGCTTTTCCTCTTAGTTTTGATTTAATTATGTCTGAAAATATTGCTTGAGCTAATTCGTCATATCGCCTAAGTGTGGGTATAATTCTGTCCACTAGTCCTACAAACGTGTGTAAATCTCCTAAAAATCCGCTAAATTCTGGCAATCTTTCCAGATATTTCAATGGATCTATGTGTAACTGTAAGGCTGTCATTGTTGGATTTGTATCTGTATCTACTATTGATAAAAAACGAGCTTGAGTATTTAAATTATCTTCAATGCCTTGTATTGCTTGGCCTAATCGTAAAATACTTTGATCCATTTATTCAAAAAAAAATTTTCAAATTTAAGTTCACTTTTCTTTGTTGTTATAAAAGGAAAAATTTCATGTTTTCATTATATTTACAAAGGAAATATTTATAATAAAAATCTACATATGTGTATATATTTAAATTTACTCACAATCTGATGTATTATGTTTCTAATTCGTCAATGCGATTGTTATCTCTGCAACTGTTGTCTCTTCAACTGTTGTCTCTGCAAGTGTTGTGTCTGCAACTGTTGTCTCTGCAACTGTTGTCTCTGCAACTGTTGTCTCTGCAATTGTTGTCTCTGCAACTGTTGTCTCTGCAACTGTTGTTTCTATAACTGTTGTCTCTGCAACTGTTGTTTCTGTTGTCTCTGCAGCACGTCGTTCTAATAATTTTTTATAATAGGTGGATTCAAAGAAGTCCCACGTATTTTCACTGTCGGATATCATTTAAAAATTTATCACTTTTTTCCGCTAGATGCGATTAAAATTCTATTGACTTCTGCCAATATTTTTCGTTTGTTACGATTTTATTAACTGACTCCTGTCAGTTGGTTCAGGATCCTCGATTAGGTAATTGAAATACCCCGTGTCTTTTAGTTTTTTTTTTGTGTATCCTGCTCCTGCAGAATATTGTTGTATTATTGACTCTTGTCAATAAATTTTTTCACTTAAGATCACTACGAGGATCCCATCCTCGTCGCCAGTTTTAGTTTTTGGTTTTAAAAAGAAAACACTACCCTTCACTTCTTGAAGATCGAAACTTTATTATTTTTCTCTTTACAAGAATTCTAGCTTATAAAGTAAATCTTAGCCTATTCGTATTTTCACAAATACATAGATACTTATTCTAGAGCACGCATACATACATAGTTATTGGAAAAGAGTAAAAGAGCTGCATTGACAAAAACAATTATATCGATCAGTAAGCGAAAGCATTTCGTTTTAATTGTTTTTGTTTATGGTTTCTTTCTTTGTTTTTGGGTGATGCAACAAAGTTAAGAAATGTAAGCAACTTTCATACTTTGTTGCTGAATTTTGAAACTATGTCGCAACAGTCTTAAGTGGAGTAATAATTTGTTGAGCTTTGGGTTTTTGAAACTATGTTGCAACTTTCTTAAGTAGATCAATAAAATCGAATTTAAATAATTTGTGCATGGCTGGGTTGACCAAGGCCAGACGGGCCAGATTGTTTAGCTTGCACAGGGACGGATTGTGTCGGTTCCATAACTCGCCCCCCTTTAGTCTGAGGCTCCGACGAAGATTTTGGTTTAATTTGAAAATTTTTATTGCGTCGGAATTTAAAGTACGTAAAAATTATTGCGAATATTGATATATTAATGAGAATACTTGGTAAATTAAATATTGAAATTGTGAATAAATCCTTCGTTAAAGTTGATTTGATGAAATCTCTTGTGTTCTCAATTTTATCAATATGTAATTCATTTAATAATGTTACATTATTTTTACTCTTCTCCTTAATAGTAATTATAGTGTAGGGTAAGATATTGTGTTCTTTAATTTTTAGAAATGTATTTTTGAAGGTTAAATTTCTTAAAATTATTTGACAATTTCCAAATTTTATTAAGCTGTTCCTATATAATTTTATATTATTACTATTACAATTTTGAATTAATTGATTATCTTTTAAGTTTTTTACAATTATCAATCCATCAGAAATTTCATTTATTGTTTCTTCGATATCAATTGCCATTTCACATTGTGCATTCTTTGATTTAACTATTTGACTGAGGCAACTGTCTTGTACAAGTTTTAAATTATTTTTAAGATTATCTTTAACATTGTCGTTGTATAAATTGTTTTCTTCATCTATTATATACATATTTTCTTCAAGTATGATTGATTTATTTTCAAAGTTCGGAATTGGTTCAATCATTATTTTTGAAAATTTCTTTTTGGAGTAATTTGGAACTTGGATTATTATTGTTATTAAATTTACATAGTAAACTACGGCCATTTTTATATCTTCTAATGCCTCTAAATCTGATACTAACTCTAATTCTGCATTAGTCAGAATGTTCCTAGATAAAATACCTAATTTACTGGTTAAAATAATTTGTTCAATGTCGTCAATATGGTTTCTTAATAATGTTATGTCGTAGTTAAGTTGATATATATGTCGAAATATATCTAATTCGTCTCGTATTTGTTTTGAATTTTGTGAAAGTATATTTTTGATTAATTCTTGTTGCTTATTAATGTGTGAAGTGATATTTTGAATTTGGTTTGAAAGTTGAGAATTTATTATTATTTGTTTGTTAGATTCTTTTATAAGTTTTTCGTTTGTTTGGGAAAGATTCTCTAAATTTGTCTTTATAAGTATTTCGTCGTCACTGTCCATTGTTCCTGTTATGACCTTAAGTCCCTTGCCTAAAATATTCATAAGTCCTCTTTTTGCTCTTGAGTGTGGCTTAAGTCCATTTATCTTTAAGTCAAGTAAATTAAAATTATTAATTAATGTGTCAAAAGATGAATCATCTTTTCCTACATGATTTTGAATTATATCTATGTTATTCCTAATATTATCTCTATTGATCTCAAATTCTGTAATGTTTATTATATGAAGAACTTTTATAAAATCTTTTATTATTTTTACTTGTTCAATACGTATATTGATATATCCATTGTTTTCGTTGATGTTCTGTATTTCGATGTACTGCGTTGTTGTTACTATTGGAATTATTATCCAGAGTATAATTTTTAATGTGTCCTTCATTTTCCTGTAAGATAGAAATATTTCATTGATTTGTCTGAAATTTTTTATTTCCTTTTATGTGTGCTTTATAGTATTTCTGTCCTTTAAAAGTAACGTGATTTTCGTCTAGTTGTTGTACATTCGCTTTCTTAAATCGAGAGTAGTTTTTGCCTCCTCTGACTTGTTTTAGAAATATAGGTCCTGACTTAATATCTACATCTTTTCTATTCTGGTTTAATTTATTAAGTTTTTCTTCTTTCTTTTTGATAATTTTTTCCTTTATTGTATTATAATCATCGTGTGTTATAGTTCCATTAACAAAATCAATGGGCTTGCGTCCGGTCGTCGAATGTATTGTATTATTGTAATATTTAATTATTCTGAAGATTTTCTCTTCTGTTGTTTCTATATCTTTATTTGGATCGTGTTTAAGTATTCTTATGTGTTCGTTGATTGTATTATGTAATCGCTCGACATCTGAATTTGAAGTATGGTTTCCACTAGATGTGAAATGTATTTCAATATTATTTTCTTTCAGAAATTCTTGTAATGGGATTGCTTTAAAGCCTAATTCGTTATCAACAATTATTTTTTTTACTAAGCCTACGTTGCTCAAGTACTGTGTTAAAGCTTTTTTAAATTCTGTCCAAGATCTACCTATTATTCTTATTGCTTGTGCGTGTTTCGAAAACTTGTCAATTATTGTCAAAAATAGTGTATTGTTTAGACTATAAAAAACATCTACATGTACCACCTCTCTTGGGCCATTAGGTGTTTCTGTAAGTTGAAATTTTAGCTTTAATGGTTTTCTTTCGTATTTTTCCTTATTACAAATTTCACAGTTATTTATAAATTTTGTTATTCTGTCTTTCAATTTTGGGTGGTAAATTTCTTCTCTTAATTCGAGGAAATTTTCATTAATACCTCTATGATTATTTTTCAAGTGTTCTCTCTGTATTATATCTGCTAGGACATTTTCATCTTGTACATCTTTTAGAAGATTTTTACTTCTAACTATTATGTAGTCATCCTTAAATTCTGTAGAAACTGTTTCTGAAAAAACTTTAAAAAATGTTTCATCTTCAATGTATACCGCAATAGTCTTGTGTTTGTCGAAACGATTTAAACGAAGAATTCGTGGCAATCATTCGCATAACTAGCTTTATTTCTGCAGTTGCTACATTTTTGCGAAATTGTGAATTTTGTTTTGGCAATAAGTCAACTAGTTGCATTTTTTTATCCTCGGCAGCTTTTCTTAAATTGTTTTTGTGCTTTATTGTGTTGGCATGTCGTATTAAATGATTTTTTTGGTTCGCCAAAATTTGTTTGCAAGCAATGCAAACTGGGCTCTTTGTTTGGACGTCTTTTTGCATCCACTTGAACTGCAATTCCCATTCTGATTTGTATTTTCGGCAGATTTTTTTTTTTTTCCAAACCACAGTTTTCGTTATCTTCTAAACTGTCTTCACTGCTTATTTCCGCTTCGGAGCTGCTACTTGGAGCATTTATTGTAGGCTTTTTCTTTTTAACAATAAACCTAGAAGATGCAAATGAAATAAAAACACATATGTATTACTAAAATACTTATCCATAATTGCCAAAGATAACAAGATAGGAAACTTCTGTGGGGAATCCTTGTTCACCTAAAGTAAAACACACGTACACGAAAAATTCGTGAAATCTGACTTTGTTTATGCTCAACTGTCAATTTGCAAAAATAGTGAGGTGAATATGTCAGTTGCTAATTATGCTTCTTAAGAGCTATCTGTAAAGTGCATTAATTGTTATCAAATAGGCTAAATATATTTATTGGTGTACTGTAGCTTCATGTTTAATGTACTTTTATACATAAAAAACACATTATTTTCTTCCAAAAAGTAAACAACTTTTACATGGAAGGTTCGGGTTAAAAATATCAGCTGTTCAAATTTATGAATGAAAAAAACTTTTTTCCATTTCATTGTCAGTAGTAGAGTTGCCAATTTCACTTTTTTCAGGCTAGCTTTAAATATGAAAAAAAAACAACTTAAGATATCGATAAGGTGTTATAGCGGTCTGTTTAGCCACTAAATTATAATTTTGGATATCTTTTATTAATCCTCAGCGATGATCATAGAAGATCAATTGGGTCTACGGGACGTTAAAAACCATGCTGAAAATTATAAAATCACGTAGAAAAAATATTTTGTTATTACTTGCCCAAGTATATATTCATTGTTCTCTATGAGACAAAATAGTGTTCGAAATATATTTATATACTAGCTTATACCCGACGCGCTTCGCTGCGCTCAGCGCTTATCCCCTAAAAGAGGGTGTAGCTTTACTGAAGCCATACTTTTATATTAAGTTCGTACCGAGTTTTATTGATGTGTGACTTATTTTGAAAACTATACCGACTATTTGGGGTGCCGAAAAAGTACCACGCCCCTCGACCAACGCCCATAAAATGTTACCAGTGGAACGGCATGTGTAAATTGAGGTCGAATACTGAATTCCGAGGCTGTGCGACCTACAAAAAAAAACCAAAATTGTTCGATATCGAAAATTTTAGGTGTATTTAAGGTGCCTTTTAATATCGGCACCAGACTTCATAGGGACCCCCTCAAGGCTTTGGTATAAAAATTGACTTAGCGGTTTCGGAGTATTTACTTGATATACACATATATCCACATACGTATATACGTTAAGACGCCTCTCGCTCCTTAGAAAAAAAGTTGCTTAGTCCGGTTCTTCAAAATAATGCATATGGCTTATGTTACGATGATCCCCAAAAAATTTCGACTAAAAATATTGCCTGGTATCGTAGTTAAAAAGAAAACAAACGGTCAGAAATAAGAGTAATGAAAAAGATCTTTTGTATCAAAAAACTTCAAACTTTTTCTGTTGGACCAAAGATAATGCGGATTTTTATGGATTGTTTTAACTTTTTGCATATTATTTTCACTAAAATTTAAATGAATTTTTTCCCATACTACTTTTAGTCAAAAAAATTGTAAAATGTAAAAAAATGTGTAAATTTTTTTGTATTTTAATTCAATTTAATTCTTCACTTTACACTATATTTTATCATCAATAGATAATTTATTTAACCAAAAGTAAGAGGCAAAAAAAACAATTTTTATTTGAGTTTTAGTGAAGATAATATAAAAAAAAGTTAAAAAATTAATGAAAATCCGCATTACCTCTGATCCGACTGAAACAATTAAAAACTGATTGGTGCAGATAACTATTAAGTCTGACCGTTTGTTATTAAGAACATAAGAAGATCGGTGAATGTCCTTTCAAGGGCTGAAATGGCCATTTCGTTTTTGTTTTTTTTTATTTTAAACTATTCCAGCTCACGGATGGCTATCGCTACTGTCGAAATATGTGGGGAATCATCATAATATAAAGCGTTATTTTGAGCAACCGACCCAAACACCTTCTTTTTGTGAGGAGCCTTAGTATACAAACATACATTTTTTACTGATAGATAGATGAGCAAAAAAAGTGCGCATGGCAACATTTATTATGTATAGTGACCGCCACTTGGTCCCATTGCACCTAAATATCAAGTTTCACTATCAAAACATGTACAGCTCAGAAATTACAATAATTTCTTGAAAGTCGGCGTAGATAAAGTGCGACACGCCCATTTTTTTAAAGGTTCTGGCAGTAACCATATGAACTAATCTACCAAGTTTTAGTCTTTTACTGTAAAAAAGGTCTGATATGGATTTGTGGGCGTTAAAAGTAGGCGTGGTAACATTTATATATAAAGTGAATGCCACTTTGACCCATAGCACCTACATACCAAGTTTGACTATCAAAACGTTCACATCTCAGGAATTAAAATTATTTCTAACCGATAGCCCTGGCAGCTAGTGCTTACTTAGTTATAATTTTTAAATTGTAATTAACTATATTACATTAATAAATAAGTAAATAAATAAATTAAATAAAATTATTTCTGAAGAGTGGGCACAGATATAGTGCTACCATGCACATGTTTTGCAAAGCTGTCGAGAGTAAGCGTATGAACTTAATTACCAAATTTTAGTATTTATCGATGAAAATCGTCTGATTTATAGAAGTTCTATTAATTTGTGGGTAAAAAAAAACCAAGTTGCGGCCGTAGCGTAGTGGGTACAGTGTGTGGCCAATACGCGATAGAACCCTGATTCGAATCCCACCTGACACGGAAAGTTTTTAAATTGAATTAATTTTTCTGTTCGGCCGTCACCTCTTTGCAGACAATGGCAAATCTCAGAGAATAAAAACTGCCATGAAAAGCTTCTTGAAAACATAAGCCGTTCGGAGTCGGCATAAAACATGTAGGTCCAGTTCTCGACCATTTGTGTTCAAACATTCCACAACACGCACAACACAATTGATCATAAGAAGCTCGGTCAAAGTGCTATCAAGGGCTGAAATTGGCCATTTCGTTTTGATTTTTTTTGTGGGTGGTACAAGTGGGCGTGGCAAGTTTTATATATATATATTATGTTGCGACCACTCCCATTTTTTAACAGTTGGCGACAGTGACCATATGAACTGAATTACCAAATCTTAGTCTTCTACGGCAAAAGCCGTCTGATATAAAGCTACTGAAGCTTTACTGATTTGTGGGTGGAAAAAGTGGGCGTGACAATGTTTATATTTGCATAGTGACTGCCACTTGGACCCATAGCACCTGCATTCCAAGATTCACTATCAAAACGTGTACAACTCAGGAATAAGCAAGATTTCGATAAAGTGGGCGTAGATATAGTGCGGCCATGCCCATTTTTTGTGCATTGGCCGACAGTAACCATACGAACTAAATTACCAAGTCTTAGTCTTCTACGGCAAAGGCCGTCTGATATAAAGCATTTTTACTGATTTGTGGGCGGTAAAAGTGGGCGTGACAACGTTTATATTTACATAGTAACTGCCACTTGGACCCATAGCACCTGCATTCCAAGATTCACTATCAAAACGTGTACTACTCAGGAATAAGCATGATTTCGATAAAGTGGGCGTAGATATAGTGCGGCCATGCCCATTTTTTGTGGATGGGCCGACAGTAACCATACGAACTGAATTATCAAATCTTAGTCTTCTACGGCAAAAGCCGTCTGATTTAAAGCATTTTTACTGATTTGTGGGCGGTAAAAGTGGGCGTGACAACGTTTATATTTACATAGTGACTGCCACTTGTATCCATTGCACCTGCATACCAAGATTCACTATCAAAACGTGTACAACTCAGGAATAAGCATGATTCCGATAAAGTGGGCGTAGATATAGTTCGGCCACGCTCATTTTTTGTATATTGGCCGAGAGTAATCATATAAACTAAATTGTCAAATCTTAGCCTTCTATGGCAAGAGCCGTCTGATATAAAGCATTTTTACTTATTTGTGGGCGGTAAAAGTGGGCGTGACAACGTTTATATTTACATAGTGACTGCCACTTGTATGTATAGCACCTGCATATCAAGATTCACTATCAAAACTTGAACATTTTAGGAATTAAAATTATTGCTGAAAAGTGGGCGTAGATATAGTGTGACCACGCCCATTTCTTGTACAGTCACCGAAAGTAACCATCTGAACAAAATAACCAAATTTAAGTTTTATATGATTAAAACCGTCTGATATATAGCAATTTTTTTGGTTTGTGGGCGATAGAGCCAATTTGGGTTGTATGGGAGGTACCACACCCCCTTGCCCAATCAACACCAAACTTCACAGGAACACTTCCCGAATGTTGCTTCAGTATCCCTCAAAATTTCATAGAGTTTGATTCGGTGGTTTTGGTGTCTATACGTGATATACACACATATCCACATACCCACATACCCACATACCCACATACATACATTCATTTTTATATATATAGATGTAACAGTTATTCCCGTAAAATTCAGAAATGAAGTACGTAATGTTGGAAAATGCAGTTAAAAGGTTTGCTGACTAGCCGTATTATATTTCACCTGAAAATTATACAATAAAATACTTAGGGCCAGTTTTTAAGTTCGAGTTTAAACTTTAGTCAAATTATACAGAGCTTATCTCATCAAAATTGGAAGTTTAAGCTCGGTTTAACTAGATATTTTAGCATTCGTATAAGTTGACTTAAACTATCATGGATGTGTTTCATTTTTGCCTAAATTAAGTTTAAACTATGTCGCTAATATTTCCATTTTTATTTTTAATAGTTTCTTAACATTTTTTTCTCACATTATAATTTAAAAAATTTTATATTTTTCGGATGAGCTTTACTATTTTTTATTTTGAAGCAGTTTTTATGAAACAATATGTGAAAAAAATTAATTTAAAATTCTGATGTTGTTTTTCAAGTGGTAACTTGACACCACTACACAATAAACCATATTTAACTAATCATTTAAAAACTATGCTTGAGCTTTGCACAAATTAAAAAAAAATTTCTTTCAAATTTTTTTTAGGAAATTTAAAAGTCTTCTTGATTTTGTACTTCTAAAAACCAAGCAGAAATGTAAAATCTATATAAAAAAAATTTAAAATAATAAAACTGTATTTTTTAGGAAAAGTATACCCTTTTTCCAATAGCACATTTTTAAACTAAAAATAGGTACTTTTGAAGTGGCTTAATTTTTGCACTGCATAAAAATAGACTTCAAATATCCAAAAAGGCGTAAGTTGCAACCACTGTATTTACTAAACGGAAAATCTGATCCGAGGATATTACTACCTCTTTATTACAAGTGCACCAACATTTTTTTTTTAAATATCCTTTTTTTTAAAAAAATCAATTTGGCGAAGCCTCCCATACAAGCGGCCCCTATGTGAGATGTGCTGGATTTATTATCGCTCGTGAATTTTTAAATCACTTGTTTTTATTTGATGCAAAATTTAAGTTGATCTATAAGCACATAATGGTTGGCAGATAGGGGGTAGGTATGTTCAAAAGAAATATTGTGGACCAAAAAATAATAGGACCAGCTATAACATTTGACCAGTCTAGGGGTTCAGTTACGGACGATATAAACCATTTTCGACATTTATCTCTTTTGTGTTTTTGTAGGAGGACCCCCAAGAAGGTGACTGAGAAAGGTGGGGACGTTGAGAAGAAATATTGGTGGTGAAAATATAATAGGACCTGGTCATACATTTTACCCCTCTATGGTGCACCCCGGGGAGCTATAAATCATTTTCGTTAATTTTTTTCCTATTTAGGACCTTTTTTGAGCTAGTGAAAAAATTGTAATAAATTGGATTTGGAATTGCCAAAACTTGCGAACGAGAAACATTAAATGAATGAAATGCAGAGAGCGCTCTTCAAGTCAGTTTTTTTGAGGAGCGCAATTTATGAAAGAAAACTGTTAAAGAGAAATGAATCACTGTGAACATATAATGAAAGAGCGTTCATGTTTTTTTTCTTCACGAATGAAGAAAGCAAAGTGAGCCGTTCGTGAATTGAATAATATTGATGAGGAGGAGTGTAATCATGCTCTTCACTTGAGAGTTTTTCCTAACCCTCACTTCAAGGCATCGAAATATCTTAAATTTTATGTGTGTATGTATGTTAAGCAGCGTGGCAATAAAAATACAATACGAAAGCATTCTGTGATTATGCGGTTACTTCTACAGTTCATGTACAAAAGAACTGAAGAAAACAGAAGAAAAACAGGAAAGCAGTGTATAGACTATTTTTATACCGAATGAATTGAGTTACAGGTAAAATCATTTGAAAATTTCTCGTTTTTTTTTAAATTTTTTCAACTTTAGCAACGCCAGAAATGGCAAAGAAAATCCACAAAATGGCATTGAATGATCAGCGATTGAAAGTGCGCGTGCTAGCAGACATGGTAGGCATTTCAAAAAGTGCTTTACGTCGCAAATTGACTGACAATTTGGACCTGAGAAAGCTGTACGCAAGATGGGTGCCGCGTTTCCCGTAGAAAAAAGAGCGTGAAATAGTTTTATTTTCTTATGTATTAATTTTCTGGGGAACAAGAAGAGTCAATATTACTCAGATGTTGTTAGTGAATTTATAAGTGCATACGAAGAAAAAGTATGCAATATGTCAATAAAAAAGAACTTTTTGTAATACCATACAAAGTTTTTCATGGAACAGCCTTGGGCAGTTTAGTGATGAACAAGGAGAAAGGTTCCACCAGAAGATGGAAGCTATAGTTCAATAAACATGTTGGCAGACGTGCTGGTCGCTAAAACGTGAAACCGATGATAAGATATATAAACGAAAAAGGTCAAATAAACATTTTTAGAAAAGTAAAACTAAAACAAAATTTTTGCGTTTTAATACAATTACTCAAAATTCGATAGTGCATTTGTATTTCAGTCGATTGAATTAAATAATAGCTTGTTAAATGCCAAATTAAACAGGCTCTAAGAATCCTTCTAAAACTAATGGTGCTACAAAACAAAATTTGCTAACAAAACACTGTTAATGTTGAAAAAATGAATAAAAAACTAGAAAATTTCAAATTATTTTGCCTGTAATTTTGTCAATTCATTCGGTCTATACACTGCTTTAAAGACCTGCTTTTCTTCTTTTAATTAACGTTTAAATTTTTAAAATCGAACAAGATATACCGGAGTTCCATACCAAACTATGCATATACCTACCTAAAATCGGTTTTTTGGACACAAATCCCGATTTTGAGGGTATATTAAAAAAACTAAGTACGCAGTTATATTAAATTCAACCATACCTACTACCTCTGCTATGCCTCGAACCAAGTTTTTTTGAATTTTTCTCATTTTGTAACACCGTGTTATTGCTGCGACTGAATTTATCAGTTTTGTACTCCAAAGTGGGTGCTAAAACGACTTTTTATGCTTATTTTCCCATACAAAAAATTCCTAAATAGGGGGCAAAAGCCCTTTCCGCCATGTAGATCCGCCATTGCACACAGTGATAGTAAAATTCCACAGGAGTGCACAAGAACTGCTTTCTTTTAAACTATTGAATGGATTTTCAACTAAACTAAAAACATTTATTGAAATTAAATACTTGCTTTGTTCTGAAATCAGCATTCAATGGTAAATCCTTTCTTTATTAATTAAATTATATTGAATTAAAATTAAATTTTGACCTTTTTGGCAATATACGCGGTATTGCAAGTGGCTGATACGCGGTATTGCACGCCCAACGACGATGTGCATTTGGTTGCGAACAAATATATTTTTAGTTTTTTTTATTCCATATATTTTTTGAACTATTTTATTGAACAAATTTTTTACAACTGGAAATTAAGTTGAAAACTTTTGACAATAAATTTTTTTGAACAAACAAATAATTATGATTGAATTTAAATATAAATGAACAAGTATTTTTAGATAAAGGTGTATGAGGATTTGAGGTGTTGTATTTGTGTGGAGTCACCACACTATTCCCCCCTCATGAAAACAATTTGACTGTGTTATTAAGTGAATTAAAATGTACTTTTTTTGTGTTTGTTTTTGGTAAAGAAAGTGATTGTGTACTGTCTGTGGCTAATATTGCTGGTTTTACTCTGTTAATGTTTACTGTAATTACTGAATTGTGTTTACGAATTTTGAAATACGTGGGAGTCTTTTCGACTACTTCAAAAGGACCATCGTATGGATCCTGAAGCTTTTTATGAATTGTGTCATTCCTGACGAAAACGAATTTACATGTTCTTAGTAATTTAGGTATGAAATTTTGAAATTTTGTATTGTGATGTACTATGTTCGACTGTTTGTCAGAAATGACTTGTTTAATTTTGTTAAGTGTATCAGAAGGACTAATAGTTTGATCAACATGCGCAACTAACTGTTTCGGAAATCTGAGGGTCTGACCAAAAACCATCGCAGCTGGTGATGCTTTCATATCTTCTTTGACCGAAGATCTAAGACCCAAAAGAACTAGTGGTAACTGAGTATACCAATTGACCTGATTGTTACTAGCTATAAGAGAAGCTTTAAGCTGACGGTGGAAACGCTCTACCATTCCATTTGCTTGAGGATGATAAGCTGAAGTGGTAATATGTTGACAACCGAGAGTCTTGATAAAGTTCCTGAATGTCAATGAAGTAAATTGTGCTCCTCGATTAGAAGTGATTTTTAACGGAACTCCGAAACGTGAAATGAACTCTCTCTGAAATAAGTCAACTATTGTTTCAGTGCTCGTGTCTTTCAACGGATACACTTCAGGCCAGCGTGTGTTTCGGTCAATTGCAGTTAGTAAATATCTGTATCCATGTGATGTCGGTAGAGGTCCTACTAAGTCAATGTGAACGTGTTCAAAACGACCATGGGGAATTTTAATTATTTGTGGAGAGGTTTTGGTGTGTCTGTGTACTTTCGAACGTTGACATCTGATACATTCCAGTGACCATTTATTTATTTGTGTATTCATTTTTGGCCAGAAATATCTTTGTGTCAGAAGTCGTCGTGATGCGCGTGTTCCTGGATGTGAAATATTGTGTAGTTGTTCAAAAATTTGTTTGCGTAGTGTTTGTGGTATATATGGTCGTGTAACCGAATCTGTTTGTTCGCACCAAATTTTAATGTTTAGGAAAGGTATGTGAATCTGTTCTAATCTGTACATGTGTTTGTCTATGATATCCTGCAATTCTGAATCTGTGTTTTGTTCCCGATGAAGAATTTTGAAGTTAATTTCTGTAGGTGTGAATGCGTTAATTTCTGCACGTGACAGTGCGTCTGCTACAACGTTATCTGTTCCTTTAATGTATCTGATGTTATTTGTAAATTGTGAAATATATTCCAAATGTCTGGTCTGTCTTGGGCTGCGTTCAGTTTTTGAATGAAGTGCAAATGTAAGGGGCTTGTGATCAGTGTAAATTGTAAAGTGATTCCCTTCAAGGTAGTGTTTGAAATGTTTAACTGTGAGATATATAGCTAGTAATTCACGATCGAATATGCTGTACTTGGTTTGAGCTGGCGAAAGTTTTTTTGAAAAGAATGCTAATGGTTCCAGTATATCATTATTCTGTTGTTGTAACACACCGCCAACTGCTATGTTTGATGCATCTACAGCAATCGATAGATCTGCATTACTGTTAACATGATTAAGCAGTGTTTCTTTTGCAAAACTATCTTTGATTACTGTGAAAGCGTGTAGTGAAGTGTCTGTCCAGTGTAACTGTTTGTGTTTAGTTTTGGATGCTACGGTGACCATGTCATAAATTGGACCTAGCATGTGTGCGAGTTTTGGAATGCATCTGTGGTAGTAATTGGTCATACCAATAAATTTTTGCATCTGTTTGACTGTAACTGGTTGGGGAAAATTTTGTATGCAGTGAATGCGTTCTTGTGTAGGTCGTATACCTTGACTGGAAATATTGTAACTTAGAAAATTTATGTCTGTCGCTCCGAAAATACATTTACTAGGTTTAACGTTTAAACCGTAATTTGAAAGTCTCTCAAAAACTTGTGTCAAATGTTCGATGTGTTGTGTTTCGGATTCACTAGCGATCAGTATGTCATCTAAGTATACAAAAAGGAAATCAAGTCCGTGTAATACCTCATGAATGAATCTTTGGAATGTTTGTGCTGAGTTTCGTAAACCGAAGGGCATTCGTAGAAACTCGAACATCCCCAAAGGTGTTGTGATTGCTGTCTTGTGTATGTCACTAGGAGCCATCGGTATCTGATGGTATGCTTTTACTAGGTCAAGTTTAGAATAGATATTTGTGTTGTGTAAATTAATCGAGAAATCGTGTATGTGTGGTAACGGGTACCGGTCAGGTATCGTAACAGCATTGATTAATCTGTAATCGCCACAAGGTCTCCAATCATTTGGTTCACTTTTTGGTTCAAGATGAAGTGGAGAAGAAGTATGTGAGTTAGATGGCCTACAGATTCCTGTTTTGATAAGGAAATCAAATTCTTGTTTTGCGATCTTTAATTTATGTGAGTCTAAACGTCTTGGTCTTGAAAATGGAAGTTGTCCTTCGGTGGTGATGTAATGTTCAGTTTTATGTTTGACGGGAATAGTGTAGTCTGGTTCGGTGAGAAGTGATGGAAATTGTTTTAGAAGTTGCGTGTATTTGTTGTCAAGTGAAAATAATTTGGGTAGTGGAGTTTCAGAAAATGCGGAAATAGCGTTAACAGATAATTTAGTGAGTGGATCAATTAACTTTTTGTGTTTCATGTCAATAAGTAGTCCATATTTCGTTAGGAAATCTGCTCCAATAATGGGTCTAGCTATGTCTGCTAAAATAAAAATAAAAGGGAATTCTCGTCTGAGTTTGATGTTTACGTTAAGTAATTTTTTCCCGTAGGTCGAAATTGTGCTACCATTAGCTGCTGTCAAAATTAAGTCTGAATTCTTTTTGTTATTTTTGAATTTGGAGGCAGGAAGAACTGATACTTCTGCACCACTGTCGATTAAAAAGTTTAAATGGTTGTCATTGTCGTAAATGAATAAACGGCGTGTAGATGTTCCTCCATTATTTGCCGTTGTCATGATGGAGGTTTTTAGTTTAACGAATTCTGTGTGTTATGTTAGTCGTTGTGTTTGAATGCACATGGTTGTTCACATCGTCTTGCCGACCTACCAAATTTATAGTGATATCTACATAACCAATTGGCTGGTCTCTGACGTGACTTATTTCGAGAGGGAGACCGGTGTCTCGAAAAATCTCGGAAACTGTTGTCTCTGGAGTTTGATCGTAAAGAATTGTGACGTTCGGTTCTGAGTTCTTGAACTTCAAGTGACAGTTTATTAAAACATTCAAGAACTTTGTTAGTTGTTTCTGAGAAACTTCGTGCGATTGTCGTTAAATCATCAGCTTTCGTCATTTGGGATGAATTTTTGTTTATGGCTGAGACTTCACCATTAGCCATAACTTCCCAAATGTTATCAGCTAGTTTAAGTAAGTCATCTAGCTCTTTGTGACCTGAACCGGTCAAAGCGATATTGAGACTTTTGGGAAGTTTTCGTAACCATAATTTATAAATTAGGTCATTTCTAACTGAGGAACCGGCAAGAAGAAGTAGTGCACGATAGAATTGAGATGGCTTTTGGTCACCCATCTCAGAGTCCGAAAGGATTTTGTCTAAACGCTTATTTTCACTGAGTGAAAGTCTGTCAATCAATACTTGTTTAAGTCCATTGTATAAATTTGCAGATGGAGGATGCTGAATGAAGTCTAGTACTGTTACTATGACCTCTTGTGGTAGTGCAGTAACTAAGTATTCGAACTTAGTTCTGTCAACTGATATATTTTTCGCTTGGAATTGAACTTCTGCGTGTGCGAACCACGCTTCTGGACAGTTTGTCCAAAAAGAAGGAAGTTTAATAGCTGTAGCATGAATTTCATGCGAAACATTAAATGGATTCGTAGTATCCAAGTTGGTGATTGGTTCGTTGGATTCATCTCCACCACCAGTGATAGAAATACGCGGAGGTGTACGTTGCATATTGGAAAGAATAGAATTGTGTACCTAATCAACCCTAGTGTAGTGGAGTGCCTGAGCCATATAACGATAAACTTCTTACGTTTTTATCGTTCTATGAACTCTAAAAACTAAGTGTGTGCCTCGTGTTAAGCTAAGAAATAATAATGCAACCTGTAAAAAGAATTTTATAAAGATAAAAGAAAACTTAAAACCAACAATAAAGTTTTACAAAAAAAATTGAACAATAAAATTTGTAAAAAAAATTAACAATTTTTTTTTTTTTTGAGTTTAAAAAAATGACGTTGACTGCGACGTTGATTGTTTCACTGGCTGTGCTGTTGACGTTTGCTGGTAGTGTTGTTGTTGTTGCTGTCGCTGATGCTGTTGTTGTTGTTAGGCAGCGACCGTGTCTACTGCTGATGTGTTGTTGTCGCTGCTGTTGTTGTCGTTGTTATTATTTTATGTTGCTTCTGCGTAAAGAATTGTAGTAGCTTGCATATCCTGCGCTGCTGTAGCTAAATTCTGCTGTTGTGTTGTTGTTGGCATAAGCTGTTCTTGTTTTTGTTGCTGCTGCACAGTATTTGTCAAACGGCGTTTACTATTGTTGTTGTAGCTCCCTTGCATATGTTGTGCTCGCAAAGGATCTTGTTGTTGCCTTTGTTGCTGATGGTTGCTATATGCTTGATAAAAACGATTTCGGTGCAAGCTTATATTTTTATTCAACGTTGTTGGTAGGTTGCTGCGTTGATGTTGTTGGGAATAATATTGCTGTCGGTAATAGTGCTGCTTCCATAGCTTTCGTTTGTTGTTATTGTTGTTGCGGCGGCGTGCGCAATGTCCTTTCCACAATCATTGGCGCACTAAATTTGTAGTTGTCATTAATTGGTGCAATGTTTTGTGTGCCAGCTGTTGCACGTTCTAGTTGCAGTGGGGTTGAGAATTTAAACTGATTAACTATTGATGTTTTTGTTGGTGTTCGCTGGTAGGATCACCAATATTTGGTTGCGAACAAATATATTTTTAGTTTTTTTTATTCCATATATTTTTTGAACTATTTTATTGAACAAATTTTTTACAACTGAAAATTAAATTGAAAACTTTTGACAATAAATTTTTTTGAACAAACAAATAATTATGATTGAATTTAAATATAAATGAACAAGTATTTTTAGATTAAGATGAGGATTTGAGGTGTTGTATTTGTGTGGAGTCACCACATGCATACCCATACAAACGAACTCATTGGATGGTCTGGGTAAATGTTTAATACTCAAAAGAGGACTAAAGGCACCTTCCCTATAAAGTGTCCGGGCATTCCAGGTGCATATCTGTAAATCATTGTCCGTTTTTCGTTTGCGGTGGTCGTCAACGTAATTGGGGTTCTTATCCGAGGCTGGTTTAGTTTTCATTGGGCAGTAGTAATGTGGCGGGACACCCAAAGCCTGCGCACATTCCATGCTTAAGGTCTATGGAGCGACCCGCCGCTGAAATAAGCCGTCAAACTGACGGATGCCAGTTTGCCGTTGCCCAGGCAACACCACGTGGAGGTTTGAGTCGACTTGAGACGATTTCGACATGGATAATGCAGGTTGAGGCGGTCAGACACATTGCCATGTAAAGGTTCGCCCCCTGTTCCCCGAGCTTGGCAAGTTTTAATTCGTAAAAATCTATGTTAAAATAATCCATTCCATTCTTTGTTAGCATTCCGGGGTGTATTAAGTTATGTTTTGCGGCAGCCATGTTGTCTTGAATTTCTCTTATTTTTCCTTCTAAATACCTAAGCTTACTAATTTGGTCGTTAAATACTAACTGTTCTTACTTACTTACTTAGGTGGCCGTAACAACCCGTGTCCGGATTTCGACCGACCTCATCAGATCTCGCCAGGCGCCTCTGCTTTGCGCGCGCCTCCTCCAATCGGATACACTAAGTGTGGTTAGGGCTTCCTCAGCCTGGTCCATCCATCGGAGGCATGGTCTCTCTCGCCGTCGTTGACCAGCGACCAGCGACCCTCGAGCACCTTTTTCGTTGGAGCTTCGTCGTCCATACGATGGACACGACCCAGCCAGCGTAGTCACTGCACAGCTATACGCCGAACTATGTCAATGTCTACGTAGAGCTCATACAGCTCGTGGTTCATTCGGATGCGATAGTCATCGCCGACTCGAACAGGACCGAAGATTTTGCGAAGAACTTTTCTCTCGAACACCCCCAGAGCGGCTGCGTCAGTTTGCGAAACTACCCATGCCTCAGTGCCATAAAGCAGCACAGGTAGAACGAGCGTCTTTTGGAGTGTTAGTTTTGTCGATCGAGAGAGGGCTCTGGAACTTAGTTGCTTACTGAGCCCGTAGTAGCACCTATTAGCAATTATTGTTCTTCGCTTTATCTCCAGGCTGATTTCGTTGTTAGTATTAATGGCGGTGCCAAGGTATATAAACTCTGGACTACTTACCAAAGTTATACCTGCCGGATGAAACGTGAGAGTCTAAACGCCGCGCTCCCTTGTTTGTAGACAGCATATACTTTGTTTTACCCTCATTTATCGTCAAACCCACTTTGGCTGATTCCTTTTCGATAGCGGCGAAAGCAGCGGTAACATCTCTCTTGGTTCAGCCAACAATATCAATATCATCAGCGTACGCAAGGCGCTATACACCTTTATAGAAAATGGTGCCATTACAATGCACACCGGCCTTTCGTACGATCCCCTCCATGATGATGTTGAAGAGATCGCAAGACAGTGGATCGCCTTGCCTGAAACCTCTTTCGGTATTGAAGGTTTCGGAGAGGTCATTTCCTACCTTGACGGAGCTGCGTGTGTTTCTCAACGTCATTCTGCAAAGTCTTATCAACTTTGCAGGTATACCGAACTCAGATATTGTTGCGTATAGGCAATCCCTTCTCGGGCTATCGAACGCAGCTTTAAAATCGACAAAGAGATGGTGTGTGTCAATTTGATTTTCATGGGTTTTCTCCAGGATTTGTCGTAGCGTGAAATTTGGCCTATGGTGGATTTACCAGGTCGAAAGCCACACTGATAAGGTCCAATCAGTGTTTTTGTAATCGGCTTTAATCTTTCACACAGTACGCTTGAGAGAACCTTATATGCGATGAAAATAAGACTGATACCTCTATAACTAGCCCAGATTGTAGGGTCTCCTTTCTTAAGTATAGGGCACAGTACACTGAGGTTCCAATCGTCGGACATGCTTTCTGCTAGCCATATTTTGCTGATGAGCGGATGCATACGCCTTATCAATTCATCGCCGCCGGTTTTAAACAATTCAGCTGACAGGCCGTCAGCACCCGCTGCTTTATTGTTTTTGAGTCGTTGGATAGCAACTCGAAACTCTTCATGGCTAGGTGGTGATACTTCCACTCCGTCATTGTTGATTGGTGGCACTGAACTGCGCTCTCGATGGGCGGCATTGGTGGAATCGTCGCCAGTAAGTAAATTGGAGAAGTGCTGTCTCCACAATCTAAGCACACACTGTGTATCCGTATTCAGATCTCCATTTTCGTCTCTGCAAGTGGATGCTCCTGGCTTGAAACCTTGAGTTAGACGCTTAACCTGTTGATTGAATTTTCGTGCATCCTTCTTGCCCTGGTATACCTCTAGTTTCTCACGCTCACGCTTTTCCTGCTCTCTTTTCTTGCGTCTGAAAAGGCGCCTCTCTTCCTTCCTCTTTTCACGGTTTTTTACTGCTGTCGCGATGCGACACTCCTGATCGTACCATTGGTTCTGAGGTTGCGGGCGCCGGAAACCAATGACTTCTTCAGCGCCAGAACACATGAAGAGGGATATATCAGCCCAAAGTCCGCCGGCGTCGTCGGGTCCAGAGGTTGGTTGGTTAAGCTTAACCGAGAGTTGAGCGGAGTAGGCTTCGGCAGTCCTTTGTAATTGTAGCTTAGCGACATCTAGCTTTCGTTGCATTCCTGTGCGTATGTTCTTCGCATTTCATATTCGCATTGCGGATCTTGGCTGCAACAAGATAATGGTCGGAGTCAATGTTGACCCCCCGAAATGTACGCACATCTAGAACACTAGAGGCATGCCTTCCGTCGATTACAACATGATCAATTTGGTTTCGCGTTTTTTGATCCGGGGACAGCCAGGTGGCCTTGTGGATGTCGAGGTGCTTAAATCTGGTGCTACTAACTACCATGTTTCGTGCCGCGGCGAAGTCGATCAGTCTTAGACCGTTGTTCGTGGAGGTCTCGTGAAGATTGAACTGACCGACAGTGGGGCCAAAGATGCCTTCCCTTCCGACTTTCGCATTAAAATCGCCGAGGACTATTTTCACGTCATGGACCGGAAGGTGGTCATACACGTCCTCAAGACTAGCGTAGAAGCGTCCTTGACGGCTTCGTCCTTTTCCTCCGTCGGGACGTGCGCTCAAATAAGGCTAATGTAGAAAAATTTTGCCTTGATGCGGATCGTGGCCAATCTTTTGTTCACAGGTGTGAACCGGGAAACAAGGTGGCATAGTTTCCAGCTAACGACGAATCCACATCCGAATTCGCGCTTCTCCGCATGGCAGCTGTAGTAGATATCGCAGTGTGCTTGTTTAGAGCAGCCTTGCCCTTTCCATCGCATTTTCTGGATGGCGGTGATGTCAGATTTTATTGTTTTGAGGGCTTCCGCCAGTTGGTTAAAGGCACCTTCCCTATAAAGGGTCCGGACATTCCAGGTGCATATCCGTAAATCATTGTCCGTTTTTCGTTTGCGGTGGTCGTCAACGTAATTGGGGTTCTTATCCGAGGCTGGTTTAGTTTTCATTGGGCAGTAATAATGTTACGGGACTCAAACCCTGCGCACATTCCATGTTTAAGGTCTATGGATCGACCCGCCGCTCAAATTAGCCGTCAAACTGACGGATGTCAGTTTGCCGTTGCCCAGGGAACACCTTTTGGAGGTTTGAGTCGACTTGAGACGATTTCGACATGGATAATGCAGGTTGAGGCGGTCAGACACGTTGTCATGTGAAGGTTCGCCCCCTGTTCCCCTACTAACTGTTCTGCTAATTCTTTATTCTCTGCTTGTAGTTTATTTAATGTTTTCAAAATTTGTTGTCTATCTTTTTCAATTGTAGTTTTGATCAAATAAATTAAGTAATTAAAATGTTCATTAATAGAAATTTGCTTATTTAAATTTGAAATTGCATTATGATTATTTTCCTCAACAACTTTTTAATGTTCTATTTATGTCTTGCCTATCCTCATCATCCATTACTCCTAATAAACATTTATACATGCTACCACTCAGGTTAATCAATCCCCGTTTATTTCTTTTGGTTTCAATAGGAGTAATAGATTTAATTTTTGCTTCAATAATACCTATTTCATCTAACAGAATTTCTTTGTCTTTTATTTTTGCATCCATTATATTTTCTTTAATATTATGTACTACTTTCCTTTGGCCGTATGATATGTAACACAGTATTTACTTCGTTTGTTATTTTTACTTCCCTTATTTACACCATTGTATATCCTGCTTCTTCTATTACAGGATTTACTTGGAGGAATCCTTGAATACTCGCCGCGATTGTCCAAATTATTGTCATCAAAAACATCTGAAAAAAAAGTAGTCATTAGGTTTCCTCTCATTTAAGTTTAGCTGTTTTTTGTCACCCCTAACCGCTCTGGTACTAAACTTGTCGCCGTCGTCATTGTCTAACAGGGTAGCAAATTTGTAGGGTCTTCTTATGTTAGATTGATGAGAGCAAAACATAGCCAACGCTTGCTCCAAAAACCGTTTTGAAACGCATTTCAAGCGCACTTGTGCAGAGATTTACTGCGCATATAGTCATGGCTCATGACATAAGTATATTACTTTCACTAGTTCTCATTGCAGATCTCTGATGCTATACTTAACCAACTCATACTTATTTTCCTCCCACATGAATAAGTAAGTCACATCCTAATATATAAAAGACAAGCACGCTACTCTGCACCCGATCAAACTGTAATTAGTAGATAGGATATGGCGATTCTGGCCCAGGAGGAGCGAAGGAGCAAGCCGATGACGTCACGCCCCGCACCCCAGCGCCATCTAGTGGGGGCTTTTTGCTCAAATGTGCAAAGGTGTATGTCTTTGCTAAAAGCTATTATGGTGTATGTCTTTGCTAAAAGCTATTATGGTGTATGTCTTTGCTAAAATATATTAAAAGTAGGCAAGTTTGGTGTATGTCTTTGCTGTAAGCTATTAAAAATGTACAAGTTTGGTGTATGTCTTTGCTAAAAGCTATAATGGTGTATGTCTTTGCTAAAAGCTATTATGGTGTATGTCTTTGCTTAAATGTATTAAAAGTTGGTAAGTATTAGGTGGGAGTCTTTGTTTTGAGCTTTTAAAAATTGGCAAGTTTGATGTATGTCTTTGCTTTAAACTTTTAAATTGACAAGTTTGGGGTATTTCTTTGCTTTAAGCGTTGGTCATAATTTTATACGCTACATTATCGGTAGTGGTAGTCAAGCGAGTTCTTATCAGTGTTTGCATGTTTTGTTTTTTTTCTTAACCCTCGCATTAGTTATAGCAATGACTCAAAAAATAAATATATATTTATAAGACTTCTAACGTAGACTGCGTGGTGGCATACTTATCAGAGTTCGCATGAGTAAACGAAATACATAGCAACCAGGAAGAATCAAGAAGTTTCGAGATGCAGAAACGTCGAGAACATTTTAGAAGTTGACAACATCACAAAAAAAAAAAAAAAAAATTTTTTTAAGTCAAAGGTGTTAAGTCTCAAGCTTCATGGTGTGAGAGAGAGAGAGAGAGAAAGGGAGAGAGAGAGAGAAAGGGAGAGAGAGAATTTAATAGTAAGAGAGAGAAAGGGAGATAGCAAATAGCGCGATCCTATACAAAGAATACTTCAGAATCAACCTAACCTAAGCCAATGCCAAGAAGAGTCAGGAAGTTTCTAGAAGCTTCGAGATGCAGAAACGTCGAGAACATTTTAGAAGTCGACTTATGTTATTGTATGCCGATGACGTCACCCATACCCATCCTGGTACGGATTTTAATTTTATTTCATTTCAATTTCAATACTAATTTCAAGGTTAAAGTGATAAGAGCCAAGCTTTATAGTAAGCGCACTCATAACCCGCAAGTTCAAGATAAGGCAGCAATGGACAAGTTCAAACATGTTTTTTGTGTTACTTCTAAAATAAATAAACAATTTTTACGGTCAAGTGCAAGCGCAAAAAAAGAAGATAAGAATTTAAAGTTGAAATGTCAAAAACTAAGCTAAGCTAACCTAAGCTAATATAAGCTAAGGCTGCGTTTATAGTGAACGCCCATAATCGGCTGCTTTTTTATAATGGTTCTTGTTGTTATTGTTCTTACTGTTGCTATTGTTGTTCTTACTTATGTTGTTGTTTTCGTTGTTGTTGTTGTTCTTGTTATTGTTGTTGTTCTTACTGTTGTTGTTGTTCTTACTCTTGTTGTTGTTGTGGTTGTTGTTGTTGATGAGGCTGTTTTACTAATAAAAATAGGCAATCTAAAGTTACTAAATAAATAGCTAAACTTCTTTATTAAAATATTATTTATATTAATTACACCACATTTTGAGCCCAATTTGGTCACATCTGTTGATAACCAAGATAAGCTATGGAAGCTACGTCCAATTACGGACCATCTCAAGTCAAATATGTTGAAGAACTATCACCCAACACAACATTTATCTTACGATGACAATGGACGACACGGTTGCAAGCAGTTTTTTAAAGGTAAACCAATCGGCCAAACGGTTACATGTTAAATTTTGACATATATCAAGGCAAGAACCCACGTTGTACCAATCCATATGATGAACGATTCGGAAAATGTGCAGCACCACTTATAACTATGATCAACGACTTTCAGATGATTTGAAAGGCCTTATTGAATATTTCATTCATATTGAATTATTGTTTGATTGATTATCGATATTGTGATTGATTGATTGATTATCGATCAGTTATAGCCGGTAGCTGCTGAACAGTACAAACCATTTTAGCTGGTAGATGTTGAACAGTACAGACCATTTTAGCTGGTAGATGTAGAACAGTACAGACCATTTTAGCCGGTAGCTGTAGAACAGTACAGACCAGTTTTAGCAGTTGCTGTTGATCAGTACAGACCAGTTTAGCAGATAACTGCTAAAACTGGTCTGTACTGTTCTACAGCTACCGGCTAAAACTGATCTGTACTGTTCTACATCTACCAGCTAAAATGGTCTGTACTGTTCTACAGCTACCGGCTAAAATGGTCTGTACTGTTCAACAGCTACCTGCTAAAACTGGTCTGTACTGTTCAACAGCTACCGGCTAAAACTGATCGATAATCAATCAATCAATCACAATATCGATAATCAATCAAACAATAATTCAATATGAATGAAATATTCAATAAGGCCTTTCAAATCATCTGAAAGTCGTCGATCATAGTTATAAGTGGTGCTGCACATTTTCCGAATCGTTCATCATATGGATTGGTACAACGTGGGTTCTTGCCTTGATATATGTCAAAATTTAACATGTAACCGTTTGGCCGATTGGTTTACCTTTAAAAAACTGCTTGCAACCGTGTCGTCCATTGTCATCGTAAGATAAATGTTGTGTTGGGTGATAGTTCTTCAACATATTTGACTTGAGATGGTCCGTAATTGGACGTAGCTTCCATAGCTTATCTTGGTTATCAACAGATGTGACCAAATTGGGCTCAAAATGTGGTGTAATTAATATAAATAATATTTTAATAAAGAAGTTTAGCTATTTATTTAGTAACTTTAGATTGCCTATTTTTATTAGTAAAACAGCCTCATCAACAACAACAACCACAACAACAACAAGAGTAAGAACAACAACAACAGTAAGAACAACAACAAGAACAACAACAACAACAAAAACAACAACATAAGTAAGAACAACAATAGCAACAGTAAGAACAATAACAACAAGAACCATTATAAAAAAGCAGCCGATTATGGGCGTTCACTATAAACGCAGCCTTAGCTTATATTAGCTTAGGTTAGCTTAGCTTAGTTTTTGACATATCAACTTTAAATTCTTATCTTCTTTTTTTGCGCTTGCACTTGACCGTAAAAATTGTTTATTTATTTTAGAAGTAACACAAAAAACATGTTTGAACTTGTCCATTGCTGCCTTATCTTGAACTTGCGGGTTATGAGTGCGCTTACTATAAAGCTTGGCTCTTATCACTTTAACCTTGAAATTAGTATTGAAATTGAAATGAAATAAAATTAAAATCCGTACCAGGATGGGTATGGGTGACGTCATCGGCATACAATAACATAAGTCGACTTCTAAAATGTTGTCGACGTTTCTGCATCTCGAAGCTTCTAGAAACTTCCTGACTCTTCTTGGCATTGGCTTAGGTTAGGTTGATTCTGAAGTATTCTTTGTATAGGATCGCGCTATTTGCTATCTCCCTCTTCTCTCTTACTATTAAATTCTCTCTCTCCCTTTCTCTCTCTCTCTCCCTTTCTCTCTCTCTCTCTCTCTCTCTCTCACACCATGAAGCTTGAGACTTAACACCTTTGACTTAAAAAAATTTTTTTTTTTTTTTTTTGTGATGTCAACTTCTAAAATGTTCTCGACGTTTCTGCATCTCGAAACTTCTTGATTCTTCCTGGTTGCTATGTATTTCGTTTACTCATGCGAACTCTGATAAGTATGCCACCACGCAGTCTACGTTAGAAGTCTTATAAATATATATTTATTTTTTGAGTGATTGCTATAACTAATGCGAGGGTTAAGAAAAAAAACAAAACATGCAAACACTGATAAGAACTCGCTTGACTACCACTACCGATAATGTAGCGTATAAAATTATGACCAACGCTTAAAGCAAAGAAATACCCCAAACTTGTCAATTTAAAAGTTTAAAGCAAAGACATACATCAAACTTGCCAATTTTTAAAAGCTCAAAACAAAGACTCCCACCTAATACTTACCAACTTTTAATACATTTTAGCAAAGACATACACCATAATAGCTTTTAGCAAAGACATACACCAAACTTGTACATTTTTAATAGCTTACAGCAAAGACATACACCAAACTTGCCTACTTTTAATATATTTTAGCAAAGACATACACCATAATAGCTTTTAGCAAAGACATACACCATAATAGCTTTTAGCAAAGACATACACCTTTGCACATTTGAGCAAAAAGCCCCCACTAGATGGCGCTGGGGTGCGGGGCGTGACGTCATCGGCTTGCTCCTTCGCTCCTCCTGGGCCAGAATCGCCATATCCTATCTACTGTAATTATTTTTTGCAATTTTATGTATGTGCATATTTTCAGGCTGAACATTTTTCAGAACAGTATGTTGTAAAAGCACTGTAATAATGGCAAAAAATAATTACAGTTTAGCGTAATGCTTCTAACCAGTCGCAGAGGGTTGAAATTGCCAAAAATGGAAATTAATTCACCTAGAGTCGGAGGAAACGTTGGACTTTTTGTTTTAGTTGGAATGGGTCCAAATAAAAAAAAAAAATATGTCCGTCCGTCCATCTGTCCGTCTGTCGACATGATTACTGTCGTTATTTTGAAGCTATCGGTATGATATTCGATATTTAAGTTTGTATCTAAAAACGAAAGATCAAGTTCGAAATTGAGCCAAATCGAATGAAAATCACGCCTACCTCCGATACAAAGTGACTTTATTAAAACGGTAAAATCTCCATAAATTCCACAAAGCTTAATATATGGACTTGAAATTTTGTATAAGAGCTTTGATATTAAACTCAATTTTTGCGAAAAATTCAAAAATTTTTAAGTGGTGATATCGAAAACAGTATTGTTGCGATGAAAAAGAATGGGTTTTCATTTCGGAAAATTTGAATAGAACTTAAAATAAGTCAAAGTACTGTTATTGCTGTGAAAAAAAGAACACCTAATACTACGTTCACATTGAGAGCTAAATGCGCATTTACGAAATTGAATGTATATATTTGTCTCTTTTACTCTTACAAGGAGCATACGGCCACGCATTCTAACTTGCTAATGCGCATTTCGTTAAATGCGCATTTAGCCCTCAGTGTGAACATAGTATAACCTTGGTGACCTTGGTAACCTTGGTGGTCGGCCAAAACTACTGTCGAACTCAGACGCAGGTCTTATGGCGCAAAAAATTAAAAATTATTCAAAGAATGATAGCGAAACACCATATTTAGCAGCTAATTCACTAAACAAAGATGTTAGAGCATCAACAGCCTGCCGGTAATAAAAAAGAAAAAGCCTGCATTGTCTGGCAAAAATGTAAAAACATGAAGTTCAGCAGAACCTATAGAAAAAAATTTTTTTAAAAAAAAAACAACCGACTACAAAATCACTACAAAGTAAAAAATATTTTTAAAAATACTTTTGCTTTTAATTTCTTGGTCATATCTGATAATTTATTTAAACATATTATTATATATAAAATCTTATTATCTTAACTTTTTTTCTTATTTGTTTTATTATCATAAATATATTAATTTCTTGATGAATTCAAAAGCTTTAAAGGTCGGCGCTAATATAATCAGACTTTTAATCAGAAGCGCCAACTTCACAGCATTTGTATTCATCAAGAAATTAATATATTTATGATAATAAAACAAATAAGAAAAAAAGTTAAGATAATAAGATTTCATATATAATAATATGTTTAAATAAATTATCAAATATGACCAAGAAATTAAAAGGAAATTTATTTTTTTATTTTGTACTTTGTAGTGATTTTGTAGTCGGTTGTTTTTTTTTTTTTAAAAAAAAAAAAATTTTGTACTTTGTAGTGATTTTGTAGTCGGTTGTTTTTTTTTTTTAAAAATTTTTATTTCTTCCTTTTTAGAGAATATGATAAATTTTCGAAAAAAGAGTATAAACAACATTAGTATAATTGTTCCGAAAAAATTTGTTCTATTAAATTCTGAAAGTTTGTTGGTTATTTCAAATATCTTCCTCTTAAATTTAAATTAGATGTCACATGTTTTGAAATTATTATACCCATTCTTGTAACGAGTTTTATTACCATAGTGTCAATACTATTCGAGATATAGTGTTTTTCTAATATTTTCACGCCCCTTTGTTAAATAAGCGCCCACTTTCTTGAGCGTTATTTCCAATAATTGGGCCTACCTCTGTACTTTATTTCAGTACCCCAGCATCAATATTAACTGCGATAGTGTTTATCTAGTATTGCCACGCCCATTTATCGAATAACGCATACTTTATTGACCATAATTTTTAATAATTCTGCCTACCCCTGTACTACAATAAATTTCAGTGTCCTAGTGTCAATATTATTCAAGATACACTGTTTTTCTACTATTGCCACGCCCAGTAGTCGAAATCCGCCCACTTTCTTCACCGTAATTTTTACTAATAATGCCTACCCCTATACCAAATTGCGGTACCATAGTATCAATATTATTCGAGATATACTTTTTTCTAATATTGCCACGCCCATTTGTCAACTAACGCCCATTTTCTTGACGGAAATTTGTAATAATTGTACCACTACACTAAATTTCAGTACCCTAGTGTCCATATTATCCGAGATAATGTGTTTTTATAATATTGCCACGCCCATTTGTCGAATAACGCCCACTTTATTGACCATAATTTGTAATAATAATGCCAACCCCTTTACTAAATTGCAGTACTCTAGTCTCAAAATTATTCAAGATACACTGTTTTTCTAATATTACCACGCCCATTTATCGAATTACGCCCATTTTCTTGCCCGTTATTTGTAATAATTGTGCCTACCCCTACACTAAATTGCAGTACCCTCCGTACCCAGTACCCAGTATGCAGTGTCAATATTATTCGAGATACAGTAGTATTTAGTATTGTGAGATCTATTATTGCCACGCCCAGTTCTCGAATACCGCCCACTTTTTTACGGGCACCTCCATGGTTATGATATCTATCTGTTCCCTAAAAATTATTGCAATCAGGCATATGGCTTAGGAGTTATCGATGTACATACATTTAAAAAAAACAAAAAAAAAAAAAAAAAAAAACCGACGAACTTGAGAACCTCCTCCTTTTTGAAGTCGGTTAAAAATGAACCGTTTACAATCGGATGGTAAACAATATTACTGGGCACGTGAACTTGAAAGAATAAAAAAACACCATATGAAGCAAACCGTAAGACATGGTGGTGGCAGCTTGATAGTATGCGGTCGCTTTACGTGGTGTCATGTTGGGCCTCTTATGAAAATGTATGGTAAAAAACTTAAAAACTCATTTACCGGAATTTGTGGATTTGTGAACGTATCCAGAAGAGAAAATAGTATTCCAACAGGATGGAGACCCAAAACACTCATCCAAAATTGTCAAAAAATGGTTATCAGAGCAAACTTTCCAGCAACTGAAGTGACCAGTACAAAGCCCTGATCCGAACACCATTGAAAATTTGTGGACTAGTGAAAAGGCGTTTGGGTATGTACAAAAGAGCTCCCGAAAATATGACGAATTCATTACGTCGGGTTCAGGTTGAATGGAGCAATATCCTAAGTGATCATTGAAAATTTGGTCGAAAATATGCCAAAGTGAATTCAAGGAGTCCTAAAAAATATAGGGCTTTGAACGAAGTAATGATATTAGTCTAAATACTTGTGTTCTTTTGAAGCTGGTCGAAAAGTGTAAAACTGAGTGAATGGCGCATTTTTAAGCTTTGTTCTAATTTTTGATTTTGTTTTACATGAATTGTTCTGGAAACAGAGTTTTGTTTTTAACACTTTAAAGAATAAGTGGTGAAATTTTTATTAATAATAAAGAATTCCGTTCCGTTTAATTATGAAGAATTGGCAGGCTGATGAATGCTGAATTACGAAACATGCACTCAGTTTTGATCGCCAGTGTATATGCACAATATTTAAAACACTTTCGAAGACAGATGAAACCTTAAGCAAAAAAAAAAAATTCAATAAAAAATAAAAAACAGGTACAAGGTTACAAAAACAGGTTACATCTGTTATTGTTTCTTCTAAAAAAAAAAAATAGTCGACAAAACAAGCAAACAGAAAAAATGTGTATGCTTAGTAAACGTAATGTTATAAGAAAATAAACAATACGGTTTTAGCCGAGTTGTTTCACATAAAATAGATTATTTTGAGTTTCGGGCAAAAACGCGCCAAATTTTTTTTCTGACTCTCCTAAGATAAAACCCCATATTTATACCCCAACTCGTACTGCGTAAGGGGTATATTAACTTTGTCATTCCGTTTGTAACGCCAAGAAGGAGGCGTGGCAGGTATAGAAAAATATATATATTTTTGATCAGCATCATTTCCTGAGTCGATTTCCGTGTGTCCGTGTGTCCGTCCGTCTGTCCGTCTGCCGACACGATTACAGCCGAAATTTTAAAGCTATCGCGATGAAATTCAAAATATAAGTTTATTTTTAAAAAAGGAAGATCACGTTCGAAAATGTGCTGAATCGGATGAAAACCACGCCTACCTCCCATACAAAGTGACTTTATTTTAAAAGTAAAATCTCTTAAAAATCTGCTCAAATTAAAGAATAGGCTTTGGCTAAATTTTGCATATAGGCTTTGATATATAACATAAACCACCACTATGATATTTGGCAAAATCGAATGAAAACCACGCCTACCTCCCATACAAATTGGCTTTATTTTAAACGTTAAATCTCTTAAAAATCCACAAAAATCAATGAAATATCTTGAAATTTTGCACTTTAGCTTTGATATATAATATGAACCGTGGCGGCCGTGGCGTAGTGGGTAGAGTGTGTGACTCTTACGCCAGAGAACCCAGGTTCGAATCGTCCATCCGACACAGAAAGTTTTTTCAATTGAATTCATTTTTCTGTTCGGCCGTCACCTCTCTGCAGACAATGGCAAACCTCAGAGAGTAAAAACTGCCATGAAAAGCTTCTTGAGAACATAAGCCGTTCGGAGTCGGCGTAAAACATGTAGGTCCAGTTCTCGATCATTTGTGTGCAAAACATTTCAAATCACACACAACACAACTGATCATAAGAAGCTCGGTCAAAGTCCTTTCAAGTGCTGAGATGGACATTTCGTTTTTTTTTTTTATATAATATGAACCATATCTATGATATATAGCATAATCGGATCAAAACCACGCCTACTTCCATTCAAAGTGACGTTATCAAAATAGGAAAACTGTTGTTAATATATAAAACTGAATGTCATCGTGTATGTCGTGGCTAAAGACTTCGAATATACTTCAATATAGCCGCGGGGGGGGGGGGGTATTTTAGCTTCGGTACCCTGCCGTAGCTCCACCCTTACTAGTTTTTAAATATAACAGGTCATTCAATAAGTCCGTAGGATAAATAAGAAAAAAACAAAATTTTGATACAACTCCATTATATTATTCAACATAGTTGCCTTCGAGAGCGATACAACAAGTATAGCGCTTTTCCAACTTTTCGATACTACTTTTACAGTACGATTTCCCTTTCTCGTCAAAATAAGCCTCAGTTTCAGCGATTACTTCATCATTGGACTTGAATTTCTTTTCAGCAAGCATTCTCTTGAGATCTGAAAACAGGAAAAAGTCGCTGGGGGCTAAATCTGCAGAATACTGTGGGTGGGTAAGCAATTCATTCAATTTTGCCATTGTTTTCATCGATTTGTGACACGGTGCATTGTCTAGGTGAAACAATACTTTTTTCTTTTGCAAATGTGATCGTTTCTTGGAGATTTCAGCCTTCAATCGATCCAAAAATGCACAGTAATAGTCGCTGTTGAGGGTGGTTTCTTTTTGGAGATAGTCGATGATTATTATTAATTCTTTCGCATCCCAAAATAAAGACGCCATCACCTTACAAGCCGACTGTTGGGTCTTTGCTCGCTTTGGATTGGGATCGTCGACTGATGTCCACTCGGCTGACTGTCTTTTGGATTCTGGTGTGTAATAGTGAAGCCATGTTTCATCCATTGTCACATATCGACGATAGAATTCGATTTCATTGCGGTTTAACAGCGCCAAACTCTCTTCTAAAGCATCAATTCGTAGTTGTTTTTGGTCGACTGTGAGCTCACGCGGCACCCACTTTGCACATAGCTTTCGCATACCCAAATGTTCGTGTAAAATGGTAAAAACATTACCATCTGATATCATTACAATGTCAGCTAGCTCGTGCACCTTCATTTTGCGATCGTTCGTAACCAATTTGTGGATTTTTTTGATGTTTTGAGAAACAACAGTCTGATTTGGGCGTCCACTGTGCTCTGCATCATTTGTGCAATCCACTTTTCTACCATTTGTCTCGATGAAGCAGATTCCGGATAATGTTTGTCAAGCCATTGTTTGCTTTACACTGCATTTTTTTTCATCAAAAAGCAATGCTTTATCAAAACTCGAAATTAATTTTTTTTTTATTTTTTTTTTTTTCAACAACAATAGTTGCACAGAAAATGTCATAACTCACGAATCAATTGTCAGATTGTTGTCAAATTTTTTACGTATCGTTTGAAAAATCTAGTAACGCCATCTATGTGTCATCCTATGGACTTTTTGAGCGTACTGTTATGTAGTTAATTTCTCCAAAAAATTTTTAACAAAACATTCATTTTATAATACAAATAAATATAGATAAATAGAAAACCTTCATATCTTCATCATTAAAGAGTCGTAAAGTATTCTTTCAAGTCTTTGGTTATAAACATAAGAATGTCAGAAAGATATGAAAAATTGAATGCAGACTCCTCGTTAAGAATTGCAAGAAGACGAATTAGTGATGCGGGCGAAATGGACATGATAGCAAAAAAAATCAGTCCTACCAAAATATAAGTATATTCAGGAATGACTGAATATAATCTATATATATATAAAATTGTAAAAAAAAAATCTGTACATAAAATATTTTTTTAAAATTCCTTTTGCGATGGGCGTTTTGAATGACGCTGAGTCCGAAAATCGTATTTTTAAAATTTTTGTCTGTCTGTCTGTCTGTCTGTCTGTTAAAGCATCACGCGAAAACCACTTGATGGATTTAAATGAAACTTGGCATCTAGGTTCCTTATATCCCCGGTCAACATATAAGCTACTTTTTATCCAGTAAAAAAGGTTGGACCCGGCAGGGGGTGCTGCGATCGAATTCCAGGCATTCGGTTTTTCAGCTTATCTCCGAAACCGTTCATCCGATTTGCATTAAAATTTGTGTGCAGAGGTTCTCGGATACGCTGAGTTTCTTTGATTTATCAACTCTCTTCCATCTCGGACACCAGAGGGCGCTGTAGTACAAATATTTTGAAAAACCTCTATAAACTCCTAAGCCGCGCATCCGATTTGCATGAAAATTGGAATATAGGGGTTTTATGGTACGGTGAGTGTTTTGGATTTATCTTTTTTGTGCTAAAAAAACTCCTAAGCCATTTATCCGATTTACATGAAAATTGGTGTATAGTGATTTTCGGATACGGTGAGTTTTCACGACTTATCTACTGTGCTCTATCTTGAACACCAGAGGGCTTTGTAGTACAAACATTTTAAAAAACGTCAAAAAACTTCAAGTCGGTTATACGATTTGCATGAAAGTTGGTATATAGAGGTTTTCGATAACGGTGAGTTTTTATGACATATAAACTAGGTTCTATCTTGAACACAAGAGGGCGCTGTAGTACAAATATTTTAAAAAAGTCCAAAACCGCTCATCCGATTTGCATGAAATTTTGTATGTAGAGGTTCTCGGACACGCTGAGTTTTTTTGACTATCTACTCTTATTCTCTCTCGAACACCAGAGGGCGCTGAATTACAAATATTTTGAAAAACCTCGAAAAACTCCTAAGCCGTGCATCCGAATGATGAGTGTTTTGGACTTACCTTTTTTTTTGCTATCTTGAAATCCAGAGGGCGCTTTAGTACAAATATTAGGAAATCTTGAAAAACCCTAAAACTCCTCATCCGATTTGGATGAAAATTTTTAAAAAGCGATTTTCGAGTACGGCAAGGGTTCTGGTGCTATCTTTTTTGCTCTTTCTCGAAACTAGGGGCGCTGTTGTCCAATTTGTACGTGTGTATGTTATTAAACTGTTCCTTAACGGCTGCACTGATTTTGATGAAATTTTTTGTGTGTATTTGAGTGGATCCCTGGATAGTTCAGATTCACAATTGGACCCTATACTTGGCGCTGCGATCGGGTTCCATGAAATTTGTTATTATAGTTTGTCTCCAAAACCATTCATCCGATTTACATGAAAATTTGTATTTATGGGTTTTCGGGTACGGTAGCTTGTATGACTTATCTATTTTGTTCTATATTGAACACCAGAGGGCAATGCAGTACAAATGTTTTCAAAATCTCGAAAAACTCCTAGCTGTACATCCGATTTGCGTGAACATTTGTACATAGGAGTTTTCGGATACTGTGGATATCTTAGACTTTTTTTTGCGCTATCTTAAACACCAGATGGTGCCTTAGTACAAATCACTTAAGAAATCGTGAAACACTTAAAAATCGCTCATCCGATGCGTAGCAAAGCGCGAAGGGTAATAAATATCTTCGTTTCTTCTTTATGTGTATTTATATACCACTTTCTTTTTTCGCAAATCAGGACCGCTGATGCCGAATTCTGTGGTATTTGAGTACACATCAACACATGCGCAAGTCAGTTTCGCCGTAAGTTGGCGTTGTTTTGACATTTCAGTTTCTATTTTCAATGCTTATTTAATTTTTGTCCAGTTTCCTCGCGAATTCCCAAAAATTCGTTTTTGCTCTGATTTTTTCAAAAATGTATAATCTATCGAATACAATATAAAACTTGAAAATATATTTTTGCAAGCGATCGGCAGCATGCACACACAAATCACGATTTCCCTAACTTTTTCTCATAATTTTCAGATGTTGAAGCTGAAGTTTGCTCATTTCGAAGAAGTTACCGTTTTGAAAGATGCACACAAAGTTCATTCTAAAGTTTGTGAAAACTTTTTCAAATCGACGAATGAAATTGAATATTATTTATATCAACTCCCGAGTTAAGCCGGGTATTCAGCTAGTAAAGAATAATTTCAAAAATGTAATGCACTTTGGGAATATAAGGCTTTGAACAACAAAACTAAGTTTAATTAAAAATTAAGTTAAATTGCCATCGAATAAGGTGATAGAAAATATTCCAAAGCAGTTTCCCCAGTCCCCCTTTTTTTTAAATGCTTGTAGATTTTAAGTTACATCATTCTGAAAATAAAAAATTTTTATTTCGGATACCATTTTGGGACCACTATGTTTAATTTTTTTCCAGATCCTACATTTCTTAAAATTGATGACTCGAAAACTCTTTTCTATTCGAAAAAGGATGTGTATATAACCGATTTCATATAAAAAAAGAAATAGATCTTAAATTTTTTGAAGTGAAAAAAATCGCATTTTTTTTGCATATAATAAGAGCATTTTATATATTAGGCATTCTTATATTCTTATATTAGGCATTCTTAGCACAAAGCAAAGGTTCAAAAAATTGACTACATTAATTCTGCAAAGACTTGTTGTTGCGCTCTTTGTTTACTTCTTTTCACGATTCCATTCTTTGGCACCAACAATTCGTTGATATTAAACCATAGAAGGCGTGAGAAGTTTTTTTTTTTTTGAAAAAAAGATGACTCATCTTATTTTCTGAGGTCGGGCTCGTACCAGTTTTTACATGAAAAATAAATTGTGGCATTTTTAATTTATATTTAGTTTTTAGCAATTCTTAAAAAAATTAAATTTCAAGAATTACATTTGCTTGGCATAAAGCTCAAATGTAATTCTTGAAAATTAATTTTTTTAAGAATTGCTAAAAACTAAATATAAATTAAAAATGCCACAATTTATTTTTCATGTAAAAACTGGTACGAGCCCGACCTCAGAAAATAAGATGAGTCATCTTTTTTTCAAAAAAAAACTTCTAACGCCTTCTATGGTTTAATATCAACAAATTGTTGGTGCCAAAGAATGGAATCGTGAAAAGAAGTAAACAAAGAGCGCAACAACAAGTCTTTGCAGAATTAATGTAGTCAATTTTTTGAACCTTTGCTTTGTGCTAAGAAGTAGAAAAACATTGCTTTTTAAATTGGAAAGCACACAACTGCAATTCCGCTTTGGTTTTAGCAGAAGGTGTGCTTATAAGATTTTCAAAGTTAATGGACTGCATAACCCACAGAAGATTACTGATGAGTTGGTGTAGCGACCAACGAAACAGCTGTCTAGTCTGCTGGTGGTTGTTCTGTAAAGAACATTGTTGTTGTGGCAACCTGTTGCTTCATGAAATTACTTGGCATAAAGCTCAAATGTAATTCTTGAAAATTAATTTTTTTAAGAATTGCTAAAAACTAAATATAAATTAAAAATTCCACAATTTATTTTTCATGTAAATGATATTTTTTACCTACCAACCTGTTGTACTAATTATGTTGCTTATGTTCCTTTTTATAGGTCATTATATCTTTTTAATAATATTAATGTTGACCATAGTGTAGATTTTTCTATCTCGAAGGAAGTTATGAGACACCTATTATATAGAATTCTTTAATTATAGTTATCATTACATATTAGAGAAAATAAGTTTTTATTAATATTTTTGTTAATATTTATTGTATTCTTTTAATCTATAAGGAAGTTGTATCCAAAGATTAAAACAAAAAATGAAATGAAATGAAAATGAAATAAATATACGATATAGCCTCCCGCTCTTTTTTCATCTATACGCATGATAAAATAGTGTAAGCAATGTATTGGGCATGAAGCTCTCCACCTCAAAATTCCGTTTTAAACCTATATAATTACTTTTACCTGATTTACATTGATCAAGAATAGACGTCAATTCTTTGCTATTCCCTTTTAAATCTACCCTCTCTCACTTTGATGTTTGCGTCTCCAATCCACAAATGCAAGACTTGATCGTTAATTCTAGCCGAGCGTAAACCGGTACTTTTAGTTACTATTAAAAGTAAAATCGGTTCGCAAATTTAGACATTCTTTTTTGGAGGGTGTATAAGAATCTTCATACTTCCTACATTATAGTTGATACTAAATGTTTTGTAAGAATTCACCTTTTAGATGTTAATCTATAATAAAAACCTTATGGTTATGCTACATTATATTAGCATTGTGGCTTTATGCAAAACATATAAAAGCCAGTTTTTGAAAAATTTCATTCAGTTTGAATATGATTGATTGTTACAAGTGTATTATATATGTAGCCAATCAAAAACGTAGCCTTATATAGCTTCAATAAAACAAAATTTAATGAAAATTGTTTAAGTTTTATGTTTTTCCAAAGGTACAATTTCAAAATGGGTTTCTTAAATTAAAAAACTCAACAGAACTTATTTTACTGAGATCTATTAAATCTCTATTAAAAATTTACAGTTTGATGTCAATGGAATACTATTTAGATGATATTTTTTTTAGTAGAGTAGAGAAGAGGGCCTAAAATGAATCAAAATGGCTTCGGCGTTTATGAAATAAAAAAGGGCTCAAAAAAGCCCCCAAATATCATCCCTGGTAACGAATAGAGCTTCGGCAGGGTAACGAAGCTAAAGTAAACCCCCGCGGCCGTATTGAAGTATATTCGAAGTCTTCAGCCGTCTATAAAATTTTTATGTATAATCTGCAAAAATATTTGTGTCACACGCTTAATTTAATTTGACCCTTAGAGTCAAATGCCGACTAGAGTAATTTGTAGACTACTCATTATGCTAAAGAATATATGTGCAAATTCATACCAACGGTGTAAAATAATTTCGTTTAAAATTAAAATGCCACGCCCCTCTTTCAAGTCCGCCCAATTTTGTAGACTACTGAGTGCTCATTATTCCAAAGAATATGTGTCAAAAATTTGGAAGAAGTTGGACAAAGGCTATAGTTTAATTAAAATAAAAGCGGCGCGCCCCTGTCTAATTCCGCCCAATTTTTAAGACTAACCACTACTCATTATTTCCAAAAATATATTTGCAAAATTTGGTTGAAGTCAGAAAAACGGTGTAGAAGGAGTTCCATTAAAATTAAAGTATCACGCCTCCTGTCGAACTCCGCCCACTTTTGTGAACTACGGACTGTTCCTTATGGTTAAGAATATATTTGCAAAATTTGGTTAAAATCGGACAAATTTACATAGGGAGTTTGCTTACAACTAAATTGACACGCCTCTTGTCCAATCCCACTCACTTTTGTAGGCTTAAAAATTCTCATTATTCTAAAGAATATATGTGCGAAATTTGGTTGAAATCGAAGAAACGGTGTAGATGGAAATAGATTAAAAATAAAGTCCCACGTCCCCTGTCTAGTAGCGCACAATTTTATAAACTTAAAACTGCTCAAACGACCAAGGATTATGTGTGCAAAATTTGGTTGAAGTTAGACACGGTGTAACAGAAATTCGATTAAAAGCAAAATGCCACACCCACTTTTCTAGTCTAAAGACTCCATACTATACCGAAGAATATATGTATGGGTTGGATGAACGACGTGGGTGTAATTTGGGTACATACAGACACGATGTCATTCAGTTTTATATATTTACGAAAGTTTTTCTATTTAGATGACGCCACTTTGTATGGTAGGTAGGCGTGGTTTTCATCCAATTTTGCCAAATATCATAGAGTTGGTTCATATTATATATTAAAGCTCATGTGCAAATTTCAAGCCATTTGTTTAATTTTTGTGGATTTTAAGAGATTTTACTGTAAAAATAAAGTCACTGTATGGGTGGTAGGCGTGGTTTTCATCCGATTTGGCTCATTTTGAACTTGATTTTCCTCTTTTAAAAATAAGCTTATATTTTGAATTTCATCGCGATAGCTTTAAGACTACGGCTGTAATCTTGTCGACAGACATACGGACACATGGAAATCGACTCAGGTGGTAATGCTGATCAAAAATATATATATATTTTTCTATACCTGCTACGTCTCCTTATTGACGTTACAAACGGAATGACAAAGTTAATATACCCCTTACGCAGTACGCGTTGGAGTATAACAAATTTATTAGAACTTCGATGGCGATGAAAACAATAGAGGACAACACTTTGTGTGTGCGCCACGAGAAAATACCAACAAAATAGACAGCAGCAATCATGGCAGAATTATAAGGTAGGGCCGATTCGCTGAGTTTCCTCACAAGTCAACGAAAAGTGGATAATGAAATAGTTGGTTAGTTGTCAAAACGACGAATTTCATAGAAATTACAAATGAAAAAATATTTTATGTTTCCAAATTGCAAGCATTGTGGTCGCGTGTGTTGAATTTGTGATAATTTGATTGAAAATATTATAAGAACAGTGTAATAAAAACTATAAAATGTGAAAGAAGTTTTAAAATTGCAAAAAAACCTGTAACAATTTTAATCTAAAAACAACTGCGAAACGTGGTCATAAAGAAACTTGAGATGAACAGCTGATTTTGACATCTAGCCCGCTTTATTCTGCTTTCTACTTCATTCCTCTCCGAGTCAGCCCTTCCTTATAATTCTGCCACGGCAGCAATAACTTTAATATTTTCGACGGGAGCAAATAACAAAAATGCCATGCACATTTTCTTTCTATCTGCCGCAGCAATGCGCCGACGAAGTCAATTCTTCGAATTACAAAACACATGAAATATTAGGTCACATGATCAAATTTTTCATCCAACAAGTCATCAAAAAATTTGACCAACATAAATATATATGGAATTTGACGAAAAATTTGACATGTGAACACTCATCAAATTGTTGGTCAAATCGTTTGACGAAAATCAAAATATTTTGATTTTTCGGTTGTTTGACCAACGATTTGATGAAAAATTAGACGTGTGAACACTCGTTAAATTTTCTAGTGCGATTTCATCACTTAAAAAAAGATTTCAACGCGAACACATCGATTCAAAATGCACGATGAAGAAGATTTTTGTAATGATTTTATTGAAATTTATAGACTACATCCATAACTGGCCGATTAAATCGGAAATTTACAAAAAAGTGCTGCTGATGTGTTCACTTCGGTGTGCAAGACAATAATGAAATTTGACGAAAAATTTGATAATATGAACACTTGCGTGGTCAAACTGTTTGACCAATATTTTGATGAAGAATTTGATAATGTGACCGCCCCTCTTGAAGTTGTTGTCAGTGAGCAAATTGAGCTAGACGATTTACAACTCTGTTTAAACCACATTGTTGTATTTTATTTTTTTTTTATTTTTGATATCAGAATCACATTCAGCGTTCATCAAGGTTCATCAAGCTCCCAAAATCACACATTAGCCATAATTTCATGCAAGCCTTAAAAAAACAAATTTGGAATTTGGCTTTAATATAAATTAAGTTTTTCAATACACACTTACGCTTAATGAGATAAATTTAAATATGAATACAATAAATCAAATGTTAAGATCCTCAAAACTTTCAAACCGGTTATATTTGAAAACATTCGAAATATAAATTGTAAAAATTATTATATTGCAGGATTGGACACGCAAGGGTGGTTGGAGAGTGATTTCTTCCCGTAAAGTATGTAATCCAGGTGATCCAGGTTTTCCTAAATTATCCGACCGTTCAGTGCCGGCGGACTATGCTGCCAGAGGCTTTAAACAATCCCCCATATAATTATTTGTTGTTCTCAATTTAACAAAAAAGTAAAACTAATAAAAAAACTTGAACATTTCAACATCGCAACTCGAAATGATATAATTTGGAAAATACAAGAATTTTAATTATTTCACCCATGCCAGCATTTTCATCTTTGCTGACTTCTGCAGATTTGTGTGTTTCTTTTGCTCATTTCTAGTTAAACTTTTTATACTCTACATTTTGGCAAGTAAGTATAACATTTTTGATGTGAATGTTTAAAGTATTATAAGAAACTTAAATACATCAAGATAGATGTCTTTTAAAAAGATATATCAAAAAAATGAACTATTATAGTGAGAATAACTAGGCAAATAAATCTGACCATAAATTGATTTCTCTAATACTTGTTTGTAGATAAGCTACATAAATACTTAAATACAATTGTTGAGGCCGAATGTAGTAATCTTGAATTAAAAATTAATCACAAGTTATTGTTTTGCTGGCAGTTCGATTATTTGTGTCCAATATAAATTGTAAACCGTGTTTATTAAAAGAGCTCTCTTTTTTCCAATGTTGTGAACGAAAACACAGGAATTAAATAAAATATGAACAGAAATTGACAAGAGTTTTTGATATTTAAAATGTGTTAGATTGAGTGGTGTTTAAAAATTACTTAATATTGAAATAAAAAACATTAATGGGATCATGAAATCCATTAAATAAAACAAATTTAATCAAAATATACAATAACATAAATTTTTATAAAGTCGTATCTAATATTATTTTCTAGTGCACTAAAATGGTGAGATCTGACAGCATGCGTTTAGAAAGCTTTGAGTTGGACATGGTACAATAATAAATATTGTATCATGGAGTTCAATAAATCGGGACTTTTTTATTTCAACTCGAATTTGAACTCTTGTCCTTGCAATAAAGCAGCACGCAGCTTTATTTAAGCTTTTAACAAATACAATCTCCATTCCGAGATTAAGTGAAACTTCCATAATGAGAACGTAAGCTCATCGAATTATTAATAAATAAATATAAAACCATGACAAATATTATCCAACATCGATTTAATTGAAAAAATATATTTTTCAAATAAACTTAATAATTCTTTTAAAAGTTATTTTGGCAAATAAATTTTGGCATTTTTATTTCTATTTGATATTTTTTAATTCGTAAAACAGTTCTCATATTTTTCGTAAAATGTCGAATAATATAAATATTTTAACAGTGATGCTCACTATTTAGTATTATTTAAAAGTTAAGTTTGATTAGAAAACAAAACTTAAGAGCCTACTTAAGTTTTTTAAGCGAAAAAGCCCTGTATTAAAAATTTTATTTTTAAGCTACGGTATATTTTATATAAATTTTGTTTTTACATTATAAGTATATATGCTTTGAAGAAAGGTTTTGAATTTTTGGATAACAAATCTTAAAAAAAAAACAAACAAATGATTAAGGTTCCGCTAAAGTTTTTTGAGCTTTTGTTCGAAGATTTTAGAAAAATGTTGATTTTTACCAAAATGGCAGCTAAAAAACTGATTTTTGACTAAAAAATAATTTTTGGAGTTTACTATTTCGTAGTTTAAATCGAAGACACGAAAAAAGTTGTAAACAAAACACCGTCACTTTACCAAATGTCAACGAGAGACGCTGATATTTGACAGCCTTGTAATAGACACATGTGGCAGCCTACAAAAAAAAAATGTTCGAATCGGACAGTTAAGTCCGGTTCACAGTGTGAATGAACCTTTCTTTTTGACCAAGGTGGTATTCTGTATTAAATGTCCCGTTAGGTCATAGCAATAAAAATTTTAGCTAATTCTAAATCCAGCAAGTTAGTTAGCTATAGCTCGATAGCTCCGATTGCAAAGACAAATTTGTATTTTGAAGTCCATTTTAACTGTACGTGAAACTGTGATTTGGGTCCAATAATTTCGCCGATTCCAACTTGAAGTTTGGTCTCGCCAACAAATCTTAGGAAGGTTCGCATTTTCTTCACTTTTGTGGAGATCTTCCTACTCTGGTTTCATTAACATCCTCGAAAAGATACTCATCACTCAATATTTTCGTTGTCAAACCGATAAAGTCGTTGGACGTTGTGATTTTGAAAATTGATGAATACGGTTTGTATATTTCTTGTTTTTCGCAAATAAAACATTCAGTAATTTTCACAAATTGTGTCTTTTTACAAAACTGATTGAATTAATAGCATGGATCTCAAGAAAGGGAGTAGAAATTGGCTTTTATGCATACTATTACGAGTATTAGCTCGAACTCAATGAGAGCTTTTGATTTTAGGAAACTGCTCAACAATGAGATCAATCTCATCACGTGAGATGAAGCTCATTAGAGAATTATTTTTTATGCATACTAAACCGAGCAATTGCTCAAAAACTTGAGAAAAAGCTAAGATCTCATTTTTATGCATACGACCCATTTACGCAAGTACATTGTCTTCTCTTCGGACGATTGTGCTTATACTCAGTTGCGCCAGAAAGCATTTCAAGATTGAATATTTCTACATTATTTTTCTACTGGCAAGCATTACATTTTCTATTGCTATTGAACATTACTTTCTTAAAGCAATTGCCTAGGCAGTAAGGTTTTTCAATTCCCTTCTAACAAGAAGCACAACTGTAATGCTCAACACATAGGAACGACTGAAATTGATTATCTTTTGCCTTAATCTTTTTTAATACATTAAGGGTATTCATGAAAAATGTCAAACTTATATATTGGGCAATTAGTTATTTTTTTAAGGTTGGTTGCATGAACATTCTCTTCAATCGTCAGCTGTTGCAAAATTTTCATAAACATAAACAACTTTCAGCATTCCCAGACAAAGCGAAAAATTAAATTTGTGCGATTATCTCAACAAAATGCAATTTCTGAATTACTTTTTTAGAGTTATTGAATTTAGAGTTATATTTTACCTCTGTAATTTCGAACTAATTACTTTTTGATTAGAAACAACTTCACAAAATAAAATCAGCTGATTGCTGGTATAAGTTTGCTAGATCGATTGCTCACGTAAATCATAGAGCAAGTATATTTGGCTTCTGCAAAAGCTTCTCCATACATTTCATTTATAAGGCTGATAAATTTATACTGTTCATACCTTTTATAAGGGTATTGCCCAGTTGTACGAATACCCTTATTATCTTTTGCCTTACTCTGAAATGTGGAAATCTTATGACAGAAATCAAATAATCATCTTGTTTTCGCATATATTATTTTTATATATTAAATATCCAATTCACGCAAAATTACAAATTTAATAAGATTAAATATATCTTCGGTATATATCATTTTAATATTTTTCTGACAATATCAACATTTTTATGCACAAAAAGGGCGTGTTGCTTGATTTTCGAAAAAAATAAAATTTGACAGCCTTATCATTTTCCAAAAAAAGTCGATGAAAAAGATGGAATGAATCAAATCACATCGCAAGTGCATTTGCTTCAGAAAGGTCAAACAAAAGTAGCATTACTCACTAGCTTACAACGATCTTACTATGGAATGTACATTACGTTTCTAATGTATTTGTATATGTAGAAATGGTGCATATTTTGGTAAGGCCCTTACAAACGGCACAACTACAACAATTTTTATTTAATTGACTCAAAACTTTCTGAGAATATTTTTAAGATGTTATACATTCGAAAAATGTAAAAAAAAACTAATTTTGGTCGTCAAAAAACTTTAGTAGGCCCTTCAACAAATCCAAAATACCTCTTTCTCGTTAGCCACTTGTTCTATATGCACTGGCTATCTTTTTGACTGGCAAGGGTGCAAACAGGCGGTCTTGACGGTTAACCTCTTCTTTGCCTCCCCTCAAATGAACGAATAAAATAAAACGTATATAGTAAAAATATTATAAAGCATTATTTATTTAAATTATATTTTTAAGCTTTTTTATTGTGCAATTTATTATTTTTTATGCTTATCTCCAAGTAGTTATACACAGCACTACTTAACAAAGTACTACTACTACATCAGAAACGACTAACAGCCTAATTAGCCAAACATAGATCAACGCAACACAGCCGGTTCTGTTGTCACATAGAAGTCTACCAAATGCGTTTTTTGTGTATCTAATTAGCTGAAACGTAATGCGACGCAGAAGTCTGTTAAATTTTAATTTCTATGTTACGTCGGCTGACATTTCAGCATACAGTGTGCTTTAAGTAAGGTTGCTAGCATCACACTATGATTTTTTAGTAATCTTTTCCTGTTTGCGTTTATTTATTGAAGCGAAATGTAAGTATTTTAATTTAAATTGAGTTTTTATTAATAATTGAAATATGTTTTAGAATGGTAGACGACGAAAAACTAATTGATCTAGTGAATTATTTGACACTTTCTGTGGTTGCTACGTTGGTAGCATAATCAACAAAAAGCCATAGTACGTTGCGTCATGTTAACCTGTGTTACGTCAAGTTTGCATGATCAGACCATAAATCTAGTGTAAAAGAACTGACCTGCAACCAAAGATAACAAGATAGGAAACTTAATAAACATAACCTCAAAGAAGGTTTGCATGTATTTGTGAACCGAAAAATGCAACCCTGAACGCCACTCTTGTTCTTCATCGGCCGCAAACTCTAAAAGAAATCACTTTGCAACCCCTTAAAATAATGCATATCATCTATTTTTTATTGCATAAATATTTAAGTTGGGTTGCAACTACCTGTTTGCAACCTAAACTGATTACTGCATCCCCTTATTTTAGTTAATATATGCTTTCAAAGTTTGCCAATTTCTTCAGTTGTTGTATTTGTCAATATTTTTGAAAAATTTAATTTTTCACAAACCCCCGTTAGTTTACACAAACCCCCGCTATTCGAGGTGAGATAAGAAAAAAGAACGCTCTTCTTCTTTTTCTGCATTTTTCTGCTGAAACTTCGCTTTCAAACAAGAAAAATAGTGCATGGATTGAGTACATTAATGTTTTAATCTTTAAGTTGTGTTACTGGAATCTGTTTAACACCCAAATAATTACATGCATGCTCTTATTTTACTTTTTATCGCCAAACAAAGTTTGTATATTTTCACATAATTAATTGATTTTTATTTTCACCACTACCGATTTATGAAAGTTTCATGCCATCAGAGCTGCCAACTCTGATTGTTTTTTTAAGAATTCTCTTGGATGGCATAAATATTGCGCTGGTACGAAATGGCATATGTTTATCTCTAAGCTTTATAAAATTGCATTGATCATGTATTTGCGTACAATATTAAGTTGGATTTAATGGAACTACTTAAAACTGTAAATATTATTTCTACTTTAAAATGCATATTTAGAGGAAGTAGAAGCAGGGTTCGTATTTGCTCTCATGAAGTTTCACGAATATGAGGCAATTTTTAGTTAAAAAAAAACCTGCTCATATTCATTTTCGTGAAGAGCTGACTACATTCTTTTGTTCATGAACTGTAGAAGTAACCGCATAATCACAGAATGCTTTGGTATTGTATTTTTATTGCCACGCTGCACATACATACAAAAAAATTGATGCCTTGAAGTGAGGGTTAGGAAAAACTCTCAAGTGAAGAGCATGATTACACACCTCCTCATCAATATTATTCAATTCACGCACGGCTCACTTTGCTTTCTTCATTCGTGAAGAAAAAAACATGAACGCTCTTTCATTATATGTTGATCCATTTCTCTTTAACAGTTTTCGTTCATAAATTGCACTCCTCAAAAAAACTGACTTGAAGAGCGCTCTCTGCATTTCATTAATTAAATGTTCGTTCGCAAGTTTTGGCAAATCCAAATTCAATTTATTACAATTTTTGCACTAGTTCACTAGTAAGAAAACATTCATAGCTCCCCGGGGTGCACCATAGAGGGGTAAAATGTATGACCAGGTCTTATTATTTTTTCCCACCAATATTTCTTCTCAACGTTCCCACCTTTCTCTGTCACCTTCTTGGGGGTCCTCCTACAAAACACAAAAGAGATAAATGTCGAAAATGGTTTATATCGTCCGTAACTGAACCCCTAGACTGGTCAAATGCATTAGCTGGTTCTATTATTTTTTGGTCCACAGTATTTCTTTCGAACATACCTTCCCCCTATCTGCCGCCCTTCTGTGGGTTTCAATGCGAAAAACACAAAAAGTGTCGATTAGTATTCATATCTCTCCCGAATTGACCCCTAGAGTAGTGAAATGTATGAGCTGGCCCTATTATTTTTTGCCCCTAAACATTTCTTCTGAACACACCCCATCTGCCACCCATATGTGCTTATAAACCAACTTAAATTTTGCATAAAATAAAAACAAGTGATTTAAAAATTCACGAGCGATAATAAATCCAGCATATCGCACATATGGACCGCTTGTATGGGAGGCTTCGTCAAATTGATATTTTAAAAAATAGGATTTTTAATAAAAATTGGATATTGGTGCATTTGTAATAAAGAGGATATTACTAAACGGATTAGATTTTCCGTTTAGTAAATACAGTGGTTGCAACTTACCCCTTTTTGGATATTTGAAGTCTATTTTTATGCAGTGCAAAAATTAAGCTACTTCAAAAGTATCTATTTTTAGTTTAGGAATGTGGTGTTGGAAAAAGGGTATACTTTTCGTAAAAAATACAGTTTTATCATTATTTTAAAATTTTTTTTATATAGATTTTACATTTCTGCTCGGTTTTTAGAAGTACAAAATCAAGAAGGCATTTAAATTTCTTAAAAAAGCATTTCCTAAAAGCAAATTTTTTTAATTTGTGCAAAACGCAAGCTTAGTTTTTATATGATTAGTTAAATATGGTTTATTGTGTAGTGGTTTTGTGTATGCGATGTATGTGGTGTCAAGGTACCACTTGAAAAACGACATAAGAATTTTAAATCAATTTTTTTCACATAATGTTTTATAAAAACTGCTTCAAAATAAAAAATAGTAAAGCTCATCTGAAAAATATAAAATTTTTTAAATTATTATGTGGAAAAAAAATGTCAAAAAACTATTAAAAATAAAAATTAAAATATTAGCGACATGGTTTAAACTCAATTTAGGCAAAAAAGAAACACATGCATGATAGTTTAAGTCAACTTAACTTATGCGAATGCTAAAATATCTAGTTAAACCGAGCTTAAACTTCCAATTTTGGTGAGATAAGCTCTGTTTAATTTGACTAAAGTTTAAAGTCGAACTTAAAAACTGGCCCTAAATATTTTATTGTATAATTTTCAGATGAAATATAATACGTCTTAGTCAGCAAACCTTTTAACTGCAATTTCCAACATACGTACTTCATTTCTGAATTTTACGGGAATAACTGTTACATATATAAATATATTTCGAACACTATTTTGTCTCATAGAGAATAAGAACATATGAGCAATAACAAATTACAAAATATTTTTTTCTACGTGAGTTTATAATTTTCAGCATTTTTTTTGACGTCCCGTAGACCCAATTGATCTTCTATGATCATCGTTGAGGATTAATAAAAGATATCCAATCCCATGGCAGAATTATAAGGTAAGGTCATCACGGAGAGGAATGGAGTAGAAAGCAGAATAAAGCTACATTGATGTCAAAATCCGCTGTTCATCGCGAATTTCTTTATGCTCACGTTACGCAGTTGTTTTTAGGTTAAAACTGTTACATGGTTTTTTTGCAATTTTAAGGCTTCTTTCACATTTATAGTTTTTATTACACTTTTTATATAATATTTTCACTCAAATTAGCACAAATTTAATACCCGCGAGTGCACTGTTTGCAACTTGAAAACATAAAATATTTTCTTCATTTGCAATTTCTACGAAATTCGTCGTTTTTACATTATGTTGCTTCTCATTATCCACTCTTCGTTGACGCGTGGGAGCACTCAGCGCAGCGGCCCTACCTTATCATTGTATCATGTCCAATCCTTATAAATTAGTGGCTAAACAGACCGCTATAACACCTTATCGAAATCTTAAGTTGTTGTTTTGCATATTAAAAGCTAGCCTGAAAAAAGTCAAATTGGCAACTCTACTACTGACAATGAAATGGAAAAAAATTTATTTCATTCGTAAATTTTAACAGCTGATATTTTTAACCCGAATCTTCCATGTAATAGTTGTTTACTTTTTGGAAGAAAATAATGTGTTTTTTATGTATAAAAGTACATTTAACATAAAGCTACAGTACAACAATAAATATGTTTAACCTATTTGATAACAGTTAATGCACTTTACAGATAACTCTTAAGAAGCATAATTAGCAACTGACATATGCACCTCACTATTTTTGCAAATTGACAGTTGAGCAAAAAGAAAGGCAGATGAGTGTTAAGAAATTCGTGATGAACGAATTTTTCGTGTACGTGTGTTTTACTTTAGGTGAAAAAGGATTCCCCACAGAAGTTTCCTATATTGTTATCTTTGCCTGCAACGCTGGTGCTCAGATAAACGCTGTCATGATACAATTATAAGGTAGGGAAAGTATATTCACCACACCAACCTAGAATGTCAAAATGTATTTTAGCATTGCCACTTTTCTGTATTATTGATAAATGTGGGACATATAATAAGAAAGGGAATTATTTGTAGGATAAATAGGATCATTTAGGACAAATGTGCTTACGATGAAATAAATCGCTGTTTAAAGCTGTGTTCAGTAAATTATTATTGCCAATCGGGGTTTGTTTAGTTTTTTGTGTTCTTCATTTTTATATATAATTTTTATTCTAATGCCCACTTTAAATGTAATACATAATTGTTTTTATTGCTATTTGACAGATAAACTGTTGAACATAACTCAAAAATTTGTTTTTGAAAATTGGCACATTGCTTTTATTTCACATTTTTATTCTTTTTATATAATCTGTTGGAACTTTAAGGAACTTAAGTTTTCTTTGTTACACGATCTTTGACAGATGCCAGATCTTCTTTTTGACATTATTTAAAAGTTTTAAAATGACTATAAATATTTATTTACTTATATATTTATTTATATATTAATTTTAATATAGTCACAAATTACACAAATGGAAGTGCACTACTGTATCAGAGAAAGAATTTATAGCGAATGGCCTAATGCGAATGGCGAATGGAAAAACTCATAAAAAAAAAAACTTCAAAACTTTTCTTATAATAAAATAATGTGGCTATATATTATAAGTTCACTTTGGAAGCGAATTTCTATATCGAAATTTATAATTTTGACATTAGAGGTCAATGTGAGGAGTCTCGTACCTTATTATTGTATCATGGTAGAGCCAAACTCAACTACACTACACTCAACTACATAAAAAAGAGAGTTGAAAAAGGTAAACTCGGAAAAGACCTTGAAAAACATGAAGTTTCCCGTCTCTTTATCTCTGGTTTGTTACATTGTATTTCAAGATAGTTTATGCTCATTTTTCCATTTTAAATTAAAAAGTTGACGCTAAAATTTAATATCAGTTTTTTATTAAGACTAAATATATCTTCCCTACTTGCTAGTGATTACTTGCACGTGTGGACGCAGGGTAACTGAGACAGTGAATTTTGACAGACACAGCCAGTGCGAAATCGAAGTAACGCTGCAGCCACACGTGATAGTACTGGCATGCTAATAAAGAATATGTATTTACTTCGAAAATATTCCGAAATAATCAACAAATTTCGCTGCGGCCACACGTGATAGTAAATTTTCATTTGAAAAATGTCGTCAAAGCCAAAGGTTCGACCACTTTTTTATTCCGTTTGCTTTTATTCAGTGATGCTTTATATGCCAACACAGCACCAAACTTAAACGGGGTAAAAATGGGGAACTAATTATGTTGTAAAATGTGTTTATCAATATTTTTCAAAATGAAATGCAACTTATTCATATGATATTTTATGTGTCATATAAGGGCAATTAAAATAATTGCATATATTTTACTACAAGACATGAAAGAAAAGTGCATATTTAAAGTTCGAATATTTTAGGGAGAAAATACAACACTGTTTTCTTACTTCGATTTCGCACTGGCTGTGGTTGTCGAAATTCACTGTCTCAGTAAAAGTTGTTGCCAGTGGACTGCCAGTGATGTCAAGGTGTGAGTGTATTAGTGAAAAGTGAGAGTGTATTGAGTTTTTCGAACTGTTACTGTCTTCGGACTGGCACGTGTGGCTAGGGGGTAAGGAAAACAGTGTTGTGTTTCTCCCTTAAACATTCGAACTTTAAATATGCACGTTTCTTTCATGCCTTGTAGGAAAATATATATAATTATTTAATTGCACTAATTTGACACATGAAAGATCATATGAATAAGTGACATTTCATTTTGTAAAATATTGATAACCACTATTGATCAATATTGATAAAAAATGTTTTGTGCTGTGTTGGCATATAAAACATCATCGAACAAAAACAAACGAAATTATAAAGTGGTCGAACCTTTTCTTTTGACGACATTTTGCAAATGAACATTTACTATCACGTGTGGCGTAATTTGTAGATTATTTCGAAACATTTTCGAAGTTAATACATATTCTTTATTGGCATGCTAGTACTATCACGTGTGGCTGCAGCGTTACTCTGTATCCACATATGCAAGCAATCACTTGCAAGTAGAAAATATATACTGTCTTCGAAAAAGTTAGAAAATAGCTGCAAGTAGCTTCAGCGTTCACACATGCAATTGCAAGTTCATTTAAAAATGTCGTCGAATGCGAAGGTTTTCCCTGCAATTGCAGTATTTTTTGAAACAAAGAAGTTAGAAAACGAGAAAAACATGTTACCAGTTTTGCTTCTTGTATAAAATTGCGGAAATCCCGGAAAAATCCACAAAAAGCAACACTTTAATTCCTCTTTTTGACATTTACTTGCAGCATGTGCCAAAATTCACTGTCTCTGAAATTTCCTTGCAAGTAGCGCTGCAAGAAGGCTGCAAGTCCGAAAATGTGAGTGTGTTAGTAAAAATGTTTGGATGTATTGAGTTTTTCGAACTTGCAGTTGTGGACGCTAGGACAGAGCATGATACAATAATGAGCCTTACGGTAGGCGGCGCATCGGATTCATTTTGACGTATACAGGTAAGGTCGGAAGGTGACAAATTTTAAAAATTTTGCGACTCATTTTGACGTTTGTTACTTTGAAGTTTCATTGCTTGTCATTTTCCTCTTTGTTTCTCTTGTGCTTTGCCTCAAATAAAAGAGTGGAACTGTTGATAGTTGCAAAATTCTATTATTTGCTTCAAATGCTAGGTTATGTTGTGTTATAGTTTATAGTGCGAATTAAGTGTAAACAAATAAACAAGTAAACAAATTTCCCATTGAATGGTTTTTGCCATTTTATCAAAAACGTGCTCTGGAAGGTGCCACCGACATGAAGCTTTGGCTAGCAGGCAAATTGTCTTGCATTCACATCGTCTGTTTCAAGAACATATCGAATGCCATGAAAGAATGTTCAATGCCTCAACTGATAATAGCTGATAGTTGGGCCTATTCGGCGAAATTTGTTATTCTGTTACGCATTTCCTGTTATCAATCATAAAAGATGTCGGCCATAAAAGATCTGTTAAAATTGGCATTCAGCATTTCGGACTTTTATAGCATCCTGTTATCAATCTTCGAAAACAAAAACCTATTACAGTTCCGTTAGCTTCTGTTATGAAACAGCTGATTGCTGGCAATAATTATTCTTAAAGTACACAAAAAAAAAGGAAAAGAAAACTTAAGTCACAATGCATAGCGAAAAAAGTAAGTTCAATCAATTGTATTTTATCAATTCACATTTTTTTATAGGAAAACGCTAGAAAAGTCTTAATAGAGCAAAAAGAGATTTAATGCTCATATTTAGAAGAGAACCCAGTGCTGGCAAGGAGGAAACTCTGCGACGCAGGGCTGTGTCAAGAGTTGGCTGGCAGCCTTAACTCAACTGGTGGTACGCAGCATTCATGCAACAAGTGGAAAACGGTAGGGCTTTTGTTTATATTGTGAGTGTTTTTTTACATATTTGCTAATGAATAAATTAATTTCAGGTGTCGATAACTGGAGATATTCAGTGAAGCACAAACTTCGATCGGAGAAGAGCTGGACAAAGATCAGATACATTATTTATTTTCTGATCGTTATTTTTCGATAAAAAAATTATTTGTGATCGTTATTTTTTCCAATCAGAAATAAAAGTAATTTTTTAAACGTTATTTTTTCGATCAGAAATAAAAATAATTTTGTGATAAATATTTTTTCGATCAGAAATAAAAATCATTTTGTTATAATTTTTTTCGATCAGAAATAAAAGTTGTTTTTTTATCTTCTTTTTTTTATCAGAATTAAAAATAGTTTGTGATCGTTATTTTTTCAATCAGGAATAAAAGTAATTTTTTGATAGTTATTTTTTTTTAGTAGAAATAAAAATTATTTGTGATCGTTATTTTTCGATCAGAAAATAAAGTTATATATAGATAGTTAGAAATAGAAATCAATCACTGATCGATTTTTTTATTTTTAAGCTCAATAACAGTTTTATATATTTTTCTCAAATTCTTAAATAAGCATCCATTTTTCACAGCAAAATGTTCACTTTCTAAAAATTTGTTATGATAAAAGGGAGAAAAATGTATCTGTTATTCTATTGTCATTCGTTACAGAATTCATAGCAGATTTTGTCATGCCGAATACCAATTTAAGATTTATAAAAAATAAAGACTTTTTGACAGTTCGAAAAATCTGCTATGATTCATAACAAGTTTCATAAAAGATTGTCGTGCAGCTCAAAAATTTGTATAGGAAATCATAATAGAATCTTTTCATAACAGATTGTGTCGAATAGGCCCAAATAGCTTTATAAACTGAAAATCTTGTTTTCTTGCACAAAAAGCACGAACTTAGCAAAATTTATTTTCATTCCAACTCACCATTAGCGTTTTTTGACAAGAGTGGGGAAACATTGAAAGAATAAAATAACATATGGATACTGAATTTTAACATATCTAGGCTATTTACAGTTTAAGTACGCAGGCCTGTTTAATTTACGATTTGTTATTTTTACGCCACCTTACGTAAGCGTATTTTTCTTTGTTGTTGTTTTGTATGCAAACGCAAACACGCGTAAATAAAAGTAGCCCGTGTTTTTTGTGTCTCGTATTTTTATGCCCTATCTACAGCATATATAACAGGGTTGCAAAATCATTGAATACGGCAAACACATACTGAGGTGCTCACAGTTGCAAACATAACAAATGCTATAAATACGCTTTGTTAATTTACCTCTAAACTGTGAATAGCCTAATCTTGTTATGAGAATCGAATACACATGATGTGTCTGAGTTTTAAACAAAGTTCTTACATTCACAGTGATTAGTTATCATTGTCATTACGTTAACTATAAAACATTAGAATTAAATGAATATTTAACATTATTATGCCACTATTAGAGTTATAACATATAACATTTACTTCACTTACTTTATTTGCTTTGCTTTGCAGTCTTTCACTTTCCGTGAAAAAAAAACTCTTTAGGCATAGATAAAAAACACGGATAATATATAAATAGAATAACATTTTTAACATTGTTTCATGATTGAACTCAAATACATTCACAAATATAAATATTGGCTTTATCACATTTAATTAAAAATTGATCTTAGATTAACATATTATACAATGCCAAAATGCTATTGATTATTTTCTTTTTTTGAATTAATTTTGCTTATTTAATTTTTCGTGTTAGCTTAAAAACACCATATTTTTCAGCTATACAATTTTTAGGTCTTCATGTACAACTAATTTAAATATAAATACAATCAATGTGATATACTAAGATAGGTTTTGCTCCCAACAGTCTGTCATTGAATACAATAATTAAGAGCAAAGACAATTTATTACTGGCATTAAAAGTTTAGCCTCTGTTATGGCCCGGAATTGCTTTAGTGTAATATGGAATGGGAGATCCATAAGGGATCTCCTCCAGCCTCTCAGAGAGAACCCCAACAGACGAGAGATAAGTAGAATTCACCCAAGATGTATCCGATTGCGAGGAAAAGATTTCCCTGATTTAATAGTTTTCTGATTGACTCAATTTGAGAATACATTTTTTCATTAAATACGTAGCATAGCTCACGATTGGCATGATATTCGCCTCACAGTACACAAATTCATTAGAAAACCTTTTGGTAATTGATTCAAAGCTTTTGTTAATGCACATCCTAAGGACCTTTCTTTCAAGTCTTTCAATCTCAGACGCCACCGTGGGTGAAATCGAGAACCAACAAGGGAATGCATAGAGAAGCACCGGTCGTATAATCGTTTTATAAAGTAGCTTAGTTCTTTTATTCATATCTCTACTACAAAAAAGTGCCGTGAGAGTGTTAGTGACCTTTCTTGCCTTGTCGATGTTACTTCAAGCGTGCTGATTGAATTTAAACAGGTTATTAAAATTCACGTCAAGATATTTAATAGAATTTTTAATTTAGACCAAATTGCTGTCCATCCTCAACGCTAGATTATGGCTCTCTCTCTTACCACTCCTTCCTTACCTTTGCCACTGACATTCCTAAAGCAAATGCAGTCTGTTTTCATATTATTTATCCCCCATTTCTTGTAAAATAAACAAATTTTGCTTATGTGATTTTTCTAATTTTCTAAGTGAATTAATTGGATAATCGTCACTGGCGTATGCAAACGTATCATCCGCGAAGAGAATTCCGGTGGATGCATCAATATTGTTAACAACATTAACGTATTTGGGGCCCATTGCTGAGCCTTGAGCTACTCCAAAAAATTTTTCTCTCATCTAGAAAACTATCTAGGATGTGGAAGATTTGAGGTGGTAAGTTAAGTTTTATAATTTTAAACAACAGCCCTTCTCTCCGAACGTTGTCAAATGCCTTTTCTACATCCAGAGAACAAGCCACGGCGCATTTCTTATTTCTCAGACCATTTATCACGTCATTATGCACCTTCAATAAAGCATGAGCCGTGGAATGTCCTCTTTTAAACCCGAATTGAAAGTCCAGTATATATTCCATTAGGACAACGTCTGGAGATTCCAGCTTCGCCATTATCACCCTCTCAAGTATTTTCCCCACATTTGAGAGTAGCGAGATGGGACTAAAGTTACTAATAAGAAAATTGTTTGGTTTTTTCATTATTGGGAGTATCCGAGCAATCTTCCACTTCCAAGGGAAATATCCATAATTAATACAGTTATTGAAAAAGATTAAGTATTTAACTGCAAGGCATGAAATCTTTTTTAGATGGAAATTGGAAATCAGATCTGGACCACTTGATTTCTTAGCTTTTAAACTATGAATAATCTCAGCTACTCTACTTGCGAAGTAAATATTCTAAGGTTGGGAGGAGCCAATGCCGTATTATTGATATCAAAAATAAAAATGTGCTGTGGTTTTAATATTCGTGCTGAGTGAACAGATTCATTAACCTCATCTATGAGATCCGGCTCAGAGACATGCAGTCTTACCGAGAATACTTCCTTAAAATAATTCTCGAATCTAGAAACTATTTCTTGTTCCCCACACACAATGCTACCATCGACCTCTACCTTTTCGCAGGAGAATTTTTTCTTTTTGCCAATAGTTCTGAAAACTTCTTTGAATGCCCAAGGCCCTAGAGTTATTTCTTTCTCTGAATTGTTTATTAAGCCATAACCTCACTCTATCTTTAATAATCTTTTTTGAAAGAGATATCCTGCCTGACAATTCTATGTACTCTCTATTAGTTCTGTTAAAAGCAGTGTGATAAATCCTTTTCAATTGTTTTTGCCACCTGCGCTTGGCTTTAAACAATTCTTCAATGTCCCTAGGAAGGTTTTTATATCTTTTAAAAGACGCTGAAGCCCTCTCGGAGTGACTATTCAGTGTTTCCACCAGTATGGAACTAAAAAATTCAATACAATTGTCCACCTCAGCATTCGTAAGATTATCCGAATGAGTGGGGGTACAGCGGCTCAGTTTATTGTCCAAGTCGACCCTGAAGGTTTCCTAGTGCGTATTTTTAAAGGACATACAACTGTGCGATTCCAAAAACGGTATCTCAAATTCGTCGATAGTTATTCTGATGGAAACTGGATATTGATCCGAGAAGGTTGATAGAGTTTGGACAATGATGTTGCTATCTAATCTGCTTATCAGATGCGCAGAGGCTAAAAAATGATCTAAATAAGATGAGCTCCTTGGAAAGGAAGGAAGGAGTGGCCGGAGTGAAATTGATTAAGGATGGTGGCTGATCTCTTTACCATTTTTCAAACGCTTTACCGTTGGAATTGTAGGCAGTGTCACCCCAATCGGGACTTCGAGCGTTCGTAATTCAAAACTCCGCCCAAGATTGCTCCAACAAACTTCAATTCTTTTAAAATCTTCGTCCAAGGAGACATTGTTGCAATTAGAGGGGATATATAAATAGATCCAATGAGCAGCTTTTTAAAAACTCCTCTTACTTTGACCTTTATTGAGATTAAAATGCTGGGAATGCCAATCAAGGAGACACTTACCGTTTCATATCCAATAATTTTAAAGATGGTAATCCCTACTCCCTGTTCATAATCGTTTTTCAGTAAGTTAAAATTCTTAAGCAAGGCAATTGAACAGTTGCTAGAATGTAGAATTTTTTGCAATTGAATTCTCCTGCTGTGATCGATCATAGAAGAAATGTTAAATGTTAATAAATTTAGAGTCATAATTATTTACCCAAGATAATTTTATTTAGAAGCTCTAAGTACTGCATTCTCTTGTCTTGGATTGAGGTAGAATTATTTGTATTCTTTAAAAAAAGCTCGATTTTACCCAGGAGGCACAGAACGTTTACTCCAAAAAGGTCCCTAGAAAGCTCAAAAAACTGCCCTAGAACGTCAGATTTCAGGTTGTTCGTGCTAGAGGTCCATGAAGGAGGTCCATCCTGCCGATTAAAGAGGCTGGCATATGTTGCCGTGAAAGGAGGTGGAACCGTTTTTGGATCAACAAAAATGTTACTCGTCCTTGCTTTAATATTTTGTTTTACTTGTTGGATATTTATTTTCCTTTGTAAGGCATAAGCTTTGTAGATCTCACAGCCTCGATAGCTGGCAGGATGGTCCCCTTGCAGTTCGCACAAAAAGCTTTCGAGCCCGATTCTTTAGTAACGGTGCATTCACCTGGCTGATGATCACCGTTGCATTTAACGCAGTTATACTTGCATGCACAATTTTTTGCCATGTGGCTGAATTGCTGACATCTTCTTTTGGTTTTTCCCAATAAATTTGCGTACTGAAAAGATATCTAATTTTAAATATTTCCATCGCTGTTTTACCAGGCGGTAGTCGTACTACAAATAGGCTATATCTAATATTATCCCTTCGCGACCGAGCAGTGGTAAGGTTGGTCACCTTATCAACTCCACCCGCAACTAGAGCCTGTAGCTCTTCAAGGATTTCATCCTTCTCGTACTCGGATGTTAGCCCTTCAAGGACTAAGTAAACAGTTCTTTCCTCCTTGGGGGTAAAGGAGTACGCCTGTATATTAGGGCTCTCTCTCAGTTTCTCGAGAAGTCCCCTATGGATCACCTTGCCTTCTACATAAATTTTACTTTTATGTCCTAAGTTAACAATTTTAAATCAATAGATTTACTACTTAAGTCTTTTGATAATTTACGTATATCAATATTTTTAATAACAATATTGAGTATTGTAAAAAAATAACAAAAATAAAATAACAGTATTGAGTATCCATCTCTCTGTTTTCTGATCCTTTCCTGAAATCAGCTTCCTTTCCAGTTGCTTGTTTGTTAGCATACTGCTGATGCTGTTGTCTATGTTGAACTTCGCTGGGGTTTAAGTCGCTGAAGATTGCAAAACGATTGTCACTTCTCTTCGGCACCTGCAGATCTTCCATCGACCCAGATCTCGATGCCGTGCGCCTCAATCCTTTTGTGATTGTCTTCCAGTCTTAGTTAATAGCTTCAACAATCTCCATGCTATCACCGACGGTGGCATTAGTTGAATTAAAAGTTGATAACCAGTTGATAACGCAACAAGTTGCAGCGCAGCGTAATTTTTCCTTGGGCTAATCATAGTTTTCAGATTGCTAGGCATCGTTTTCGCATAAAGCTTTCTTGCTTTATTCTTTTTTTTTTTAATTGACCCAGAACAAGCTACTGGAGCCACACACTTAACAGCACACTCCCAAGGTTCTTAGGTGGTTCCCGCTCTTTTCAGTGTCACTGTGCACCAATACATACAGGACAGATTACAGCAACAGCCAGAAACGAAAAACGAAAAAGCCGTCATCATCCAAGACCACAACTTGAGCCTCCAATGGCAGGACTAGGCCTCTGCTACACTAAACCTCAAACCTTAAATCACTCTGCAAGCCTCCGCCCAGCGCCAGCTGCTTGAACAGCAAGCAAAACAGCAACAACTCAACAGGCCACCCAATGCAGTATGTTTGCAGTTGACCACAGTAATTAAACCTTTCGTTTGATTATATATTCAGTAAAAAATATTATATCTTTCAGTAAAACAAAATGGTCGACCTTCTCATATTCATTCGCAAAATTTTTTGATTTTGATAACTATGGGTACTGAGAAAATTGTACGATCAGCCCTGCGACAACTTTATAATTAAAAAAAAAAAGAAATGGCCATCTCAGCCCTTGCAAAGACTTTGACCTTGAAGACTGAAAGACCTTGACTTTGAAGACTGAAAGAAATTTTTGAAAATCTGACTTTCATATATTTTGTGTAAGGCCAAAATGTTACAACTACGTAGCATAACCACAATTGTTTTATTATAGACTAGCTGAATGCCCGGCTTAATTCGGGAGTTGATATAAATAATTTTCGATTTCATTCGTCGATTTCAAAAAACTTTTCACAAACTTTAGAAGGAATTTTGTGTGCATCTTTCAAACCGGTAACTTTCGCGAAATAAGCAAAATGTAGCTTCAACATCTGAAAATTATTAGAAAAAGTTAGGGAAATCGTGATTCGTGTGTACGAGCCGCCGATCGCGTGCAAAAATATATTTTCAAGTTTTATATTGTATTCGATAGATTGCACATTTTTGAAAAAAATCAGAGCAAAAATCGCGAGGAAACTGAACTGAATTAAATACGCATTGAAAATAGAAATTGTAATGTCAAAACAACGCCACCTTACGACGCAACTGACTTGCGCATGTGCTGATGCGTACTTAAATACCACAGAATTCGGCATCAGCTATCCTGATTTGCGAAAAAAGAAAGTGGTACATAAATAAACATAAAGAAGAAACGAAGATATTTATTACCCTTCGCGCTTTGCTACGCATCGGATGAGCGATTTTTAAGTGTTTCACGATTTCTTAAGTGATTTGTACTACAGCACCATCTGGTGTTTAAGATGGCGCAAAAAAAAATACTCGAAAATACCCACCCTATCCGAAAACTCCTATGTACAAATGTTCATGCAAATCGGATGTACAGCTAGGAGTTTTTCAAGATTTTTAAAACATTTGTACTGCAGTGCCCTCTGGTGTTCAATATAGAACAAAATAGATAAGTCATAAAAACTACCGTACCCGAAAACCCATAAATACAAATTTTCATGTAAATCGGATGAATAGTTTCGGAGATAAGCTATAATAACAAAGTTCGTGGAACCCGATCACAGCGCCACCTGCCGGGTCCAATTGCGAATCTGAACCATCCAGAAATTCACTTAAACACACACAAAAAATTTCATCAAAACCGGTGCAGCCGTTTAGGAAGAGTTTAATAACACACACACGTACAAATTGTACAACAGCGCCCTCTAATTTTTGAGACAGAGCAAAAGAGATAACGCCAAAACAGTTGCCGTACACGAAAATCCTTTAATACAATTTTTCATCCAAATCCAATGAGCGGCTTTCTACTTTTTCACGATTTCTTAAGAGATTTGTACTACAGCGCCCTCTGGTGTTCGGTGTAGTACAAAAAAGATAAGTCCAAAACAGTCACCATATTAAAAACCCCTATTTACCAATTTTCATGACAATCGCATAAGCGGCTTAGAAGTTTTTTAAAATATTTGTACACAGCGCCCTCTGGTCTTTAAGATAGAACAGAGTAGATAAGTCATAAAAACTCACCATATCCGAAAACCTCTATATACAAATTTTCATGCAAATCGAATGAACGGTTTTATAGATAAACTATAAAAACAAAATGCCTTAAACACGATTGCAGCGCCATCTAATGGGTCCAATTGTGAATCTGAACCATCCAGGGATTCACTTAAACTGAAACACAAAAAATTTCATAAAATTCAGTACAGCCGTTAAGGAACAGTTTAATTACATGCACACGCACAAATTATACAACAGCGTCCTCTAGTTTCGAGAAAGAGCAAAAAAGATAGCACCAGAACCCTTGCCGTACTCGAAAATCGCTATTTACAAATTTTCATCCAAATCGGATGAGCAGTTTTGGAGTTTTAAACGATTTCCTAAGATTTGTACTAAAGCGCCCTCTGGTGTTTAAGACAGCAGAAAAAAAAATAAGACCAAAATATTTACCGTATCAGAAAACCCCTAATTAAAAATTTTCATGCAAATTGGATGAACGGTTTTGGACTTTTTCGACGTTTTTTAAAATATTTGTACTACAGCGCCCTCTGGTGTTCGAGATAGAACAGAGTAGATATGTCAAAAAAACTCAGCGTGTCCGAGAACCTCTACTTACACATTTTCATGCTAATCGAATAAACGGCTTAGGAGTTTTTTGATGTTTTTTTAAAATATTTGTACTACAGCGCCCTCTGGTGTTCAAGATAGCAGAAAAAAAAAATCAAAAACACTCACCGTATCAGAAAACCCCTATATTCCAATTTTCATGCAAATCGGATGCACGGCGTAGGAGTTTTTCGAGGTTTTTCAAAATATTTGTACTACAGCGCCCTCTGGTGTTTGAGAGAGAAAAAAGTAGATAAGCCAAAAAAAAACTCAGCGTGTCCGAGAACATCTACATACAAAATTTCATGCAAATCGAATGAACGGTTTTGGGATTTTTCGACTTTTTAAAAATATTTGCACTACAGCGCCCTCTGGTGTTTAAGATAGAACCCAGTTTATAAGTCATAAAAACTCACCGTTTTCGAAAACCTCTATATACCAACTGTCATGCAAATCGTATAAGCGACTTAGGAGCTTTTGACATTTTTTAAGATATTTGTAGTATAGCGCCCTCTAGTGTTCAAGATAGAGCACAGTAGATAAGTCGTGAAAACTCACCGTATCCGAAAATCACTATACACCAATTTTCATGTAAATCGGATAAATGGTTTAGGAGTTTTTCGAAGTTTTTTAAAATATTTGTACTACAGTACACTCTGTTGTCCAAGATAGAACAATGTAGATAAGTAAAAAAAAACTCAGCTTGTCCGAGAAACTCTTCATACACCTTTTCATGCAAATCGGATGAACGGTTTCGGAGATAAGATAAAAAAAGAATGCCAGGAATCCGATCGCAGCGTCCCCTACAGGGTCCAACCTTTTTTATTGGATAAAAAGTAGCCTATGTTATGACTGCGGATATAAGGAACCTAGATACCAAATTTCATTTAAATCCATCCAGTGGTTTTCGCGTGATGCTTTAACAGACAGATAGACAGACACACAGACAGACAAAAATTTTAAAAATGTGATTTTCGGACTCCTTGTCTCTCAAAATGTCCTTTGCAAAAAGAATTTCAAAAAATATTTAATGTACAGATTTTTTTTTACAATTTTATATATATATAGATATAGATTGACATCTACAGGGTAAAGTCTGACAAACATTTGGTATCTACTATAATGGAATCAAATATGAAGATTTGTGCACACCCTCCAAAAGAATGTCTAAATTTCAAACCGATTTTATTTTTAATAGCATCCCAAAGTAATTCTATAGGCTTAAGAACAGAATTTTGAAGTGGACAGCTTCATGCACGATACATTCCTTATATCATTTTTTTGTGCATAAAGATGAAAAGAACTAACCCTAAAGGCTCCATCGTACTCTTAAGTACACCCAGGGGAAAAAATCGTAAAACCAAAGAAAATGCACTATGCTACAAAGACAAAAGTCTTTGTCAAAAGACACAAAGATTGTTAGATTCCCAAGAACTTTAAAAAGGCATGGAAAAAAGTCGTAAAAGTAAAGAAACTGCACTTTGGCACGAATACTTTTATTCGCTACGGCAAAGACGCAGAGTGATTACCAAAAAAAATATACTTTAAACCAAAGACTTAGGTTCTTGATTTAAGGATATATCTTTTTAGAATTGTAACATTCAAATTAATATTTAAATTGCTTACTGGAAAAAACTACGCTGTAAATTTTAAATAAAACCAAAACAAATTTGAGTACAACGTGTTTTCTTATATCCTTTTTCATTTGAGGTTATGTTTGCTCGCATTTTTCAAAGACCCTGCAGTTTGTGGAAATGCTTCTATATAACAAAAAGAAAAAACTCCACTTGATACAACTGACACTTGATTGCACTTAATATATAACTTTTTCACAACTAAAAAGAAAAACTTTTACGTTGGCAGGGGCAAAATAAAGCGCTGCTGCAGCGGACTATTCAATGTGGAACTCGCACACAATTTTCTTATTCCTCGTACAAAAATATGATTTTGAAGAAAACATTTTTTAAAGTAACAGACTTTGTTTTTGAAACAATGAAGCTTACTCTCAAAAATACAAAGAAAAGTTGTTGATTTTACATATTTTTTTCAAATCCTTGTTAACAAAGAATTAAATCATTATAGTTAATATTTTATCTTCACGGCAAAGATTGTTTCATTGGTTTAGCTTCAAAGAACTTCAGTCTTTTGTTTCGATGATGCAGCACTATAAAAGATAAAGGAAAATTATTATTGCAATGATTTTTTCCTTGTGGCAAAGATATTTTGATTACAGTTTTACAAGAACTTTTAAGGCATACAATTTTTTCGGTTTAACCTTAATCGATTAATTTTTAAATTTTGTCAATTTGCAATGAATTTTCATTAATTTTTTTTTATCTAAACACTATTTTTATAAAAAAAATCCGACACATGATATCCTATATAAAGTTGCATGCTTTTATATACTATTACGTTAGAAGTTATCTTAAATTAATGCTTTACAAGCTATAAGCAATTATTTGCAGAAAAATGCTATTTTTTCCACTAAAAAAAATTTTAGATCTAAAAACCGCAAATTTTGAATCTAAAATTTTTATATGAAATCGGTTATATACACCGAATAGAAAAGTGTTTTCGAGTCATACACTGCAAGAAATTAAGGGTCTGAAAAAAAAATCAAAATTGCGATCCCAAAATGGCATCTAAATGAAAATTTTTGGAAAACACAAACACGTTAACGTTTCAGCAGATAAAAAACTGATTTTTGACTAAAAGTTATTTTTTTAGGTTATAAAAAGAAGTAAGAAGGTAAGAAAAAGAAGAAAATTGCGATCCCAAAATGGCATCTAAATAAAAATTTTTGGAAAACACAAACACGTTAATGTTTCAGCAGATAAAAAACTGATTTTTGACTAAAAGTTATTTTTTTTGGGTTATCAAAAGAAGTATTGCTCTTAAATAAGAATCGAACGATCAAAATTAAACAAATTAAACAAATTTGGTATTAAATAAATTTGGTAGCGATCCTTGGCATAGTTTTCGAGCAATGCTGTCCACCGGCTAAAAACCTTTTCGAGAAAAACGCGTTTAAAATTTTAGAAGTAGTTTATTTAGGTATATATGCATTTTTTTCAGTGTATATCTGGTTTGTGCCTGGTGTATTTTTTTGGTATTTTTTTTTTAATTTCGGTGGCACCAAATATGTCTTAGCTTATAAACATACACTTGAGTGTATGAATACATTGAGGCAAGTCTTCTTTTCGGATGATTGTGCTTATAACTACAACAATTTTTATTTAATTGGCTCAAGCCTTTCTGAGAATATTTTTGAAATGCTTTACATTCGAAATGTAAAATGGAAAAAAAAATTCCGTTTTGGCCGTCGAAAAACTTTAGTAGGCCTTTAAAGCGAATGTCACCAGGTCGCCCCTGGTTGGAACATTTCAATCGAACTTAAATTCACCACACCAAAGCAGCTGCTTTTGAAGTTTCTCCATTGCATTTACTATATGGCGGGAAACATATGATTGAAATCGTCACAAACTTGAAATTTCACTACAGGAATTTAACACTAACACCAACGAATCAGCTGACAGCTGTCAACCATTTGCCGCCGAATTGTTTTCGTTGAGCGGGATATAAAAAAAAAATCGCTGGTTTTTTTGAAGAGCTGATAGTCACATTCGCAGTTTGGTGGCTCGTTTCTTCAATTTGCATTCATTTTCACTTTGAATACGGCAGTGCGGTATGATCTTGTTGGCTTTTGTGCCTCCGTTAAACAAAAAGTTGCAAAATTCCTGCCAACATTTGTTCAAGCAGTCAAATCAGCTTTAATCGGGGAATTATAGCTATTAAATTGTTTTCAGTTAAATAGATGTATTTCAGTAGCCAGACGAGCAAGAAAACCTTCGATTGCAAGTCCGTGTCGTAATTCAATGCATAACGGAGAACCGCTGCCCGCCCTGTATCAGCAACGTTGGCGTGGATTTTTAGAATATTCACGGCATTGCGGTGGAGTTCCAATAGGCAAAACTTGAGAACAGATTACATAGTTCACTTGTGGATAAACCGTGTTGTCTTAAAAAAAACTACATTTAAAACTAGGATATCAATAAATTTCACGTTTGTGCTTGTACCGGAGTTCCAGCCGAATCGCATACATTTAAGTGATTTTGCAGTTAGAGGTAAGTGCGTCACTATTGATTGAATGCACCTCTTCTGTCGAGCATACCAAATCTAGCTTGTATCTGAGCCTTAAGGTCCATTTTCCTGTGAAAGAAGTTTGATTCTCATGGTCCGTGCTGGCTGTTTGTAGATTAACAGAGAACGTGTTTTGAAAGGCTTCTCGATTCATTGCAATCGCCTTTTATGTTTTTGCCGCTTTTTAATAAAATGGACTTATGTGGCTATGCCTCTTAGTGTTCCTACACACAAATTTTGGGTATTCTGGCGCTCATTAGGTCCCCTTTCACTCTGCTTTTTCTGCTAGTAGGCTCTCTCCCGCGCTTTGAGTCTTGCATGCACAACTACGCGCGCTGTAGATCTGTCACTGTCAACTACAAGCATTTATATCGGGTCCAAAAAGACCGCGCGCGCCAAAAATGTTTCTGAAAATTGCTTGCATTTGCTACGTTATTCAACCGATTTTTGATTTTATGCCAGAATCTGATTGCACAGGACTTTATCTTTCAATATTGGTTGGTTTTGGCATGTATTTAATTTATTATTTTGGAAAAATCTGCATTAGAAAATCCCTCAAAAATGCAACATCCAAAGCGACGTGGTGGTCATTTTGTATACATCTAGTTGCTGTTTCGTTTAGCGATGGCTGTGCTGTTTTTTTGTCGAAGTTCCCGTTTGTCTACATAATTTTCTTCCCTTTCGTCGTCTGGTGGTATGAAACTACATATATAAAGATTAACTATTTTTTAAATATTCCATTTGAACATTTGTCATCTGAATTGACAAATCTTTTTTTTTCATTCATTGACCCAATTTTTTTTTTAAGTTTCTAAAAGTAAAAATAAACAGTAAAATCTCAACTTGATATTAAAAAATATTCACTTGATATTAAAAAAGATATTTATCAAGGGCGCCCCATATTGAGCTAGGTTTAATCCACTTATTTAATGTTAGTAATTTCCAAGTCACGTTTTTTGATCTTAGAGTATTTAATGGTTTTTCCCTAAATTGCCTTTTTTTTTGTAGAGGTTATCACTTTTTGTTGTGTACACTGGTTTTATTCTTGGAGTTCTTGCTCCACCACAGCTGTTGAATGTTGACTCACATGTGCTATGCGTTTATACTCTCCCCACATTCACTGTTTCAATGAGTGAAAATTATTCTCCGTCATTGCTGATGAGTTGGAAGATTATGGAGTAAAATCGTTGCTTTTGCACCCGATTGTTTCTTTTGGCGTGGTTTTAGTTGAAAGCCATTTTTTATTGCATTTTCAGTTACTTTACATATATATTAGAAAAGACTGTGAAACCAATCAATAAATAATACGATTTGAGAAAAAAAAAAATCAAAAAAATATTTTTACTATATTATAGAAGCGCGCCAAGAATCTGCAAAAACCCGCCTTTTTTAACATAACAATTCTCTCTGTGAAGATCGCATTCCTCTCCTACATTCCCAAAGATTTATAATTTTTTCTAAAATTCCTTAATTCATTGTATGTATTTTTTTTTGTTGGCATTTATTTGCTCCAACTTTCAAAGTTGTACTCCACTGTTTATTGACATAATTGAAGATGAAGAAACGAAGGTTATACACAAGCCGGTCGTCCTTCAAATACTCATGAAATGGAATTGTTCACCATTGATGAACTGCAACATAATTTCTAATATGTGAAATTTTTCAAGATATTTTCTTATCAACTGATAAATATACCATGTTTCCGTGGGTACAAGTGTTCGAAAAAGATTTTTCGGGTTGGAATTTTTAAAAAATTGTGGGTAATGCAAATTCCGGATAGTGTTATGCCAATTCACTTCTTATATAAAATATTAGCTTTAAATAAGGTTAAAAAAATCGTTGGTTAATACTTGTTATATTTATTTATTAATTCATCAGAGATCAAGTTAACAATAATATGTTAAGAGATTACGAGGCGTTCAAAGCACTACGGGCCAAAAGGTGCAAATATATTATTTTCTTTTAAGTTTTCTTCTTGTGCAATTATCAAAAATATCAATGAGAGCTAATACTGAATTGGCCTCCCTAGTACAACGAGTCAAAAGGATATTAGAAGCATAAACAGATCTATGGGAGCTTAACGAAAATTAAATTGACTTCTGAGGTTTCTTGATGAAAGTGGAAACTAACTTCAGATAAAAGGTCATCACATTGAATATTATAATGTAATAGGTTCTAGATGAATAAAATTGAGGAAACTTTGCGCCTTATTTCAAGCAAGGAAATATTAATAAGCACACAATGTGTGCTATAGAAAGGTACGGCGGGTGAATACTAATTAACCTTGAATACAACAGATCCAGTAAACCTTTTAAAAACATTTTCTATGCGATTTAAATGTATTTAAAAAAAATGGATTCCAAATAGTGGAACAATCTTCTAAATGTGGTCTAACCGGCGCCGTTAGACGACAGGGCTAATAAATAAATTTAAAGTTTTTATTTAGCCTTTCTAACTATAAAATCAAAATCGCCATTAAAATTCAGACGCAATTCCATCAGAATTCCCATGTCTTTCTTAACTTAACGACAAACCTATTAAGAATTATTTAGTTAATAGAATAATCCCCACAGATTAAATCGTAGATCTAGAAAAACTAAAACATTGACATTTAGAAGTGTTCAGAAGTAGTTTCTCTCACACCAAGACAGTACGGAGCCAATGTCATTTTGAATTAACTAAGAATCATTTGCAAATGAAATAGCTCAAAATACTGAAATTGCTCTGATCAAACTGGGAAGGTCGTTTTAATAAAGTAAAAATAGAATTGGACCCAATGACTACCTTATGGCACTCCTGACGTGACAAGAATTGACTCCGATAGGCTATCACATATAATTACTTTTTTACTAATTAATAATAGTATTGGGGGTTGGAATTAGTTTTAAAGGTTTTCTAAGAGATGGCGTAACTATCAATAGATCGCATCGGGCACACCTGTGACTATATTCATTTCAAAGCACATTGTCTAAGCTTCATTTTTCAGTATGTGTCATTCCACTGAAGTGTAAACAACATATATTTTTTTCTCTGTGAACATATCGACTTTCGTTCCAACAAAACGCAATTTGCGGGAAGGTTTACTTTTGTGCTTCCATTTGAAGAAAAAAGCAGTTGAAGCACAACGCACGCTTACTGAGGCTTACGGGGACTATGCTCCATCGATTTCTACTTGTGAGTACTGGTTCCGTCGGTTTAAAAGTGGTGATTTTGATACGGAAGACAAAGAGCGTCCGGGCCAGCCGAAAAAGTTTGAAGATGAGGAATTGGAGGCTTTGCTCGATGAAGACCCGTGTCAAACCCTTCAAGAATTGTCAGAATCATTGGGAGTCGACTTATCAACGGTCGGCAAACGCCTGAAGGCCATGGGAATGATTCAAAAGCAAGGAAATTGGGTGCCGTACGAGTTGAAGCCGAGAGACGTTGAACGACGATTTTGCATGTGCGAACAACTGCTTCAACGGCATAAAAGGAAGAGTTTTTTGCATCGTATTGTCACTGGCGATGAAAAGTGGATCCATTACGATAATCCTAAGCGAAAAAAATCGTTGGGACCACCCGGCCATGCATCAACATCGACGGCCAAGCCGAATATTCATGGCGCCAAGCCTATGGTGTGTATTTGGTGGGATCAGAAGGGTGTCGTGTACTATGAGCTGCTAAAACCTAACGAAACCATCACTGGGGAACGCTACCAACAACAATTGATGCAATTGAGCCGAGCATTAAAGGTTAAACGGCCGGAATATGGCAAAAGACCCGACAAAGTGGTTTTTAACATGACAACGCACGGCCACATGTTGCAAGAACCGTCAAGGAAACGTTGGAGGCGCTGAATTGGGATGTGCTACCCCACCCGCCTTATAGCCCAGACATAGCCCCTTCCGACTACCACCTATTCAGATCGATGACGCATGGCTTGGCTGAGCAGCGCTTCACTTCTTACGAGGATACCAAAAAATGGGTCGATTCGTGGATTGCCTCAAAAGACGAGTCGTTCTTCCGGCGCGGAATCCATATGCTGCCAGAAAGATGGGAAAATGTTGTAGCTAACGATGGACAATACTTTGAATAATATACATTGTACCGTTGTTTCTAAATAAATGCTCAAAAACCGAAAAAAAACCTTTAAAATTAATTCCAACCCCCAATAATAGTAATTAGATAATAGGATTTATCTAATTTAGAAAGTTGGAAAAAGAACCCAGAAAAGATAATTTAAAAAGCAGCATATGATCTGAAAATATGATAAATAAGGATATGAAAGTAAATTATTATTGTAATATATTTATTAAATCATTACTGAAAACTTATTTATATTTCTATGTTCTTAAAAAGTACTGAAATAAAACATATAGGAAGTTTACCCATAATTATGGAAAAGTGAACCAATTTTTGCTGAATTTTTAAGGATATAACTTTTTATCTTAACTTCATTAAACAAATAATGAAATATCATTTTTGATAACTTAGGTCTTCTCTTCGAATGCCACCATCATACCGTTAAGGGTCCTATAGGGTATAATTTTCTTCGTTTTTCAATATAGAATCACATGGGACAAAAAACTGCACAAATTCCAAAAAAGTTGAAAGTTACAAAAAATTGGTAACAAGTGTTAAAAACGTAATATATAACGTAATAAATATAAAAAATGACTTTCTATTTAATTAACGATTTCCTTCCTATTATTTTAACGAAATCGAGTAAATACAACCGCATTATAAATTGGAATATACCACTAAGTAGGTTAGTTTTATTCGATTTCTAAAAAAGGTTTTTTGTTTTACGTGCAATAACAATAGAGTTCCCTAGTAATAACGCATATAAAGTCACGATCCACAAATAATTGAATTATTGAAAAGTAAAAGTACAATAAGTAATTATTATAACGAACTTCAAGGGACCGTAGTTTTTATTTAGTTATATTGTTATATTAGTAATTTATTAACATTCTTTCTTAGTTCTATTAAAAACTCAACAAAATGCGTTAATATTTACACATATCTATATATTTATTCCTGTAAGGGCCCCCCTTATTCCAGCAAATCTTAAAACGCTACAACAACACTTGATATATCATTAAAAGAGAGTTTAAAGTTGAAAAAATGGCGAAAAGACTTAAGACACGAACTCGCACTAAAATGAATGAGAAAGTGTGATTTCCAAAGCGAAGTATGGAAGTATACCCGATTTTCGGGACGTTATCACTAGTTTGTAATTATTTGAAAAATGTTTAATATTTTGTTATTTGGTTTTGTGATACATAAATTAATTTTCAATTCTTTGTTAAAATTTCTGTATGGATGCCGAAGACATCTCGTCGAATGTTTTATTTGCCTGGTCAACCTTTTCTTCGTTATAACCGCTAGATCGCAATGAGCGATGGTGTTATAAACATTACTTATAAAAAAAAAACGAAATGGCCATTTCAACCCTTGAAAGAACTTTGACCGAGCTTCTTTTGATCAATTGTGTTATGCGTGTTGTGAAATGTTTGAACAAAAATGAACGAGAACATGAACTGGACCTACAAGTTTTATGCCGACTCCGAACGGCTTAAGTTCTCGAAGCTTTTCATGGCAGTTTTTACTCTCTGAGGATTGCCATTGTCTGCAGAAAGGTGACGGTCGAACAAAAAAATTAATTTTTCTTTAAAAAAGCTATCAAACATGAAAATTGGACCAAAACCTCCAGTGATTTTTATACCCACAATTTTTATATTTATGATTACTGCGTAAGGGGTATATTAACTTTGTCATTCCGTTTGTAACGCCTAGAAGGAGGCGTGGCAGGTATAGAAAAATATATATATTTTTGATCAGCATCACCTCCTGAGTCGATTTCCGTGCGTCCGTCTGTCTGTCTGTCTGTTTGTCCGTATGTCGACACGATTACAGCAGCAATTTTAAAGTTATCTCAATGAAATTCAAAATATTAGTTTATTTTTAAAAAAGAAAGATCAAGTTCGAAAAAGGGCAAAATCGGATGAAAACCACGCCTACCTCCCATACAAAGTGACTTTATTTTAAAAGTAAAATCTCTTAAAAATCTGCAAAAATTAAAGAAATGTTTTAAAATTTTGCACATAAGCTTTGATATTTAATATAAACTATCTGTATGATATATGGCAAAATCGAATGAAAATCACTTCCACTTCCCATACAAAGTGGCTTAATTTAAAACGTAAAATCTCTTAAAAATCCACAAAAATTAAGAAAATGTCTTGAAGTTTTGCACATTAACTTTGATATATAACATGAACCATCTCTATGACATTTAGCAAAATTGGATCAAAACCACTCCTACCTCCCATACAAAATGACGTCATCAAAATAGGAAAACTTTCGTTAATATATAAAACTGAATGCCATCGTGTATGTCGTGGCTAAAGACTTCGAATATACTTCAATATGACCGCGGGGGGTATTTTAGCTTCGGTATCCTCCATCCTTACTTGTTTTCTTTTGTTCTTGTTGTATTAAAAAAATCTATAAAATTTAAATTTGAAAAAACTTCAATGAAATCTTGTGGAAAAATTTTCTTAAAGTATACCAAATGTATATACAAAAAATTGTGTAATTATGTTGGATAACCTGGTCGTTTCCAAATATCCAAAAAATGCAAAATTTGAAAAAAAACAGTACAAATGATTCAAACATAGTTTGAGCTATTTTTTGCAAGAAATTGAAAAAACCGAAATTCGGAAAAAAATTTATACCTGTTAAAACTTCACTTTTTTATTTTAAAAATTCCCTTTTCTAGCATTTCGATCACAAAAAAAAACAAAAATTAAAAATTTAAAAACATATTTCTCACTCGAAGTAACTTTAATAATTCTAGAAAATTATTTCTTATTTTCATTCGAAAAATTTTTTAATTCCATTGTTACCAACATACGGTTTTTCCATTCCGTTTTTTTTTAGGTTGTATTTGGATATTTTAACGAAAAAGTCTCCAAAAGTCAAAATGCTCTAATTTTTTGGCACCTCTGCCCCAATTTTATTAATTTATCCCTAAAATATCCCTAAAAAAGTAGCTTCAAAGTAACTTGTATGAACATGTTTCGATGAATATCGGCACGGGTTGTCGTACTTCAAGTGAGCAGAAATTTAGTTTTTGCGTATTTTAAAGAAAATTTAGTGAAATTAGTGCATAAGTGTTAAAAAATAAGTGCATTTTTGGACTTTTGGGGACTTTTTCGTTAAAAAACACCCTACTTAATGGTTATACTAAATGGTAAATGTTGTGATCGTAATGAAAATGAAAACGACCTTGGTTGCTTCTGTGCGTGTTATATTATTCAACTATCACGCTTTTATTTAATTTTTTAAAGAACTTATAATTTACTGTATAAAACTAACTATTCAGGTTGAACACCAGCAAGGCGGAGAGCGGAAGTAAATCGCACTCCCTCGAGCTGTTAATTTATGTGTCAAAAACAAAAGATATATATTGAATAAAAATGAATTATGTTACGACTATTTTTCAGGGCTGCAACATCTTCCCCTAATATAGAAGAAAAGCGTCCAGATGTCGAGGAGGAACTTTTCTTCGAGTAAGGCGTGGCTCTAATGGAACAGGCTGTTGTTGCTCCCTAGAGCGCGATCGACTCTGTTGCTGTTGAGATGATGTTTGGGCATGTTGTTGTTGCTGCGGCACTGCTGGATGATCTTGTTGTTGCTGCAACAGTTCAGACTGATCTTGTTGTTGTAAGGCTGCGCGTATCCCAAAGTCATCTAATAAAATCTGAAGTGGCAATGTGTTTTGTTCTTTTAGATAGTCCGGTTGAAAACCTGGTTGCAAATCTGGTTGAAAGTCCGATTTGAATGATCGCGATAACAACTGATTTGCATGTGATCTGATAATCCGAGTTCCATCATAAATGGAAACGTTGTACATCACGCGTCCTATTTTTGCCACAACTCTGCCAGGAACCCATTTAAAAACGTTGTTTTTAAATACTTTTGCTCTCACCACGTCTCCGACTTTGTAGCATCTTTTCTTGGTGCCGTGCTTTTTGTTAAATTGTGCATTCATGCTGTTCGTGGGTCAGATACTTGGAAGTGATAAGGGCTCTCTTGACATAGTAAGTCCAGTGATGTTCTTATTTTCCGCCCGAACATAATCTCGGCTGGAGATAGTACAGATGGTGTGTTCGGGTTCGGCGTAGTACGGTAAGCTGACAAGAAAATTTGAAGTGCTTTCTCCATCGTCTCTTCCTCCCCTTTAATTTTTTCCAACGCTCTCTTGAGCGTGTCTACAAACCTTTCGGCTTGGCCATTTGACTGCGGGTGAAAAGGAGCGCAACGGATGTTCTGTATACCATTTTCTTCACACATGCCTTGGAATTTTGTGGAGGTGAACTGCGTTCCGTTATCCGAGACGATGAGATGTGGCGCTCCGAAGCGAGCTAAAACTTCTTCTATGATGTTAACTGTTTTACTGGCGGTAATTGATTGTGTACTGTAAATTTCTGGCCATTTTGAATAGGCATCCACGATGATTAAAAAGTATCTATCGTTATAAGGGCCGGCGTAATCTATGTGGATACGCTGCCATGGGCCATCTGGCACAGGCCATGACTCCAAGGGCACTTTTGTAGGTGTTTTTGCCACGCTGGAGCATTTATTGCATTCTCTTACCATGACTGAAATTCCTTTGTCAATTCCTGGCCAGTAGACATAGCTTCTCGCAATGGATTTCATTCGCTCAATGCCCTGATGGACTGTCTGCAGTGTTGCACAATTTTTTGGTGCTTTTTTGACCATTGTCAATGTAATCGGTAATTGACTGACCGTTTCGATTTGCGAGCACTGAAGCTCATCTTCAAGTTGTAGTGATGCTATGACATAGTCTTCATCTGATTTAACTTGATTGTTAATCAGGCGCGATAGTATATCTGCATAGCCAAAATTTTGTGTTGCTACGTATTCAATATTGAAATCATATAGAAGTAACGTGCACGCCCACCTTTGAAGCCTGTTGGCAGTATACACTGGAATTCCTTTTTTTGAGCCGAAAATTGAGAGGAGAGGCTTATGGTCTGTTTGCAGTAAAAATTTGCGGCCATATAGCATTCGATGGAATTTGGTAACTGCAAAAACGAGTGCCAAAGCTTCCTTCTCTATCTGCCCGTATCCAATCTCTGCTTTTGTGAGCGAGCGTGATGCATGGCATATTGTTTTGTTGGAGCCATCTTTGTACCGATGGTATATGCAAGCGCCAATACCTGTTTGGCAAGCATCTGCTGCTACCACTATCTGCTCGTTCGGGTCATAGTGAGTGAGCATAAGATTGGAACTGAGAATTTGCTTAAAATCTTCAAATGATCGCTGGCAATCAGGAGTCCAGTGCCATTTAGCGTCTTTTTTAAGCAAAGCATCTAAGGGGTGCCTAAGTTTATGCATGGATTTGATAAACTTACCATAATAGTTGACAGCACCCAGGTAAGATTGTAGCGTTTGAATATTATGCGGTGGGGGCATGTGTGTAATTGCTTCCACTTTTGCTGGATCTGGACGTGTTCCATGTTGGTCTATGATGCGTCCCAGATACTTGATCGACTTCATATAAAAATTGCATTTGCTGATTTTGATAGTAAAACCGAAATCTTGTATGCGCTGCAGTGTTGCGTATAGTCGACTCTCGTGTTCAGCTTCTGTCCTGCCACAGACGAGTAATTCGTCCATATACGCTGCAACCCCTTCCAGGCCTTCTACCATGGTGCTCATTAGTTGTTGAAATGCACCTGGTGCTGTTTTGACACCTGGTGGTAAACGATTGAATTTATACAATCCACGGTGCGTATTGATTGTCAGAAATTCTCGTGATGCTTCTTCAATCTCCACTTGCAAAAAAGCGTCACACAAGTCTATCTGGCTAAAAATTTTGCCATTGGCGGGTTTTGCAAAAATGTCGTCGGGGAGTGGCAACGGAAATTGATGTGGCTCTAAAGCGTCGTTTAGGCCCGTTGAGTAGTCTGCACATACTCGTATTTTACCATTGCTCTTTTTTACACACACTATTGGTGCGGCCCACTTAGAGAAATCCACTGGTGTTATTATTCCAAGATTCATTAGACGATCAAGTTCCTGATCAATCTGGCCAAGCATTGCGTATGCGACTGGGCGCTTTGCTCTGAAAACCGGTTTTTTCCTGGCTTAACGTGTAACGCGACTTGTGTTTTTGTACACAGCCCAAGTGTGTCTTTAAAAAGTTTGAAAAAGTTGATATTAATGATGACGTCGGCTGCTGTTCTGTTTCGCTGCTGCGGATGGACACGCCGTTGCAGATTGAGTTGAGTGGCATGTCCCAAATTTAAAATTTTTCAATCCAGTTGATGCCGAAAAGATTTAAATTGTTGTGGTCTGCTACGAAACATTTTCCTGTGATTGCGATATTTTTGAATTCAATTTGACATTGAAATTCTGCTACCAATTTCAGCTGCTGCCCACTCGCACTCATTGCTGACTGTGTCGTACCGGTCATTGTGGGTTTGCCGATTTGCTGCCAAACGGAATTGGAAATTATTGTGATGTCTGATGCTGTGTCCACCTGCATGTTGACTGGGACACTGTTGATCTTCACTGTGATGAACTGCCGCTTGGACACTATGTCGCCACTCACTGAAAAAATACCTTTTGAGTGCGGTACATTTCTGTTATGTTGTTGAATACTTGCCTGTTTTGATTGTGGGGCACTGCTGCAACCGCTGTACCCTTCTTTGTGCCCCACCTTGTTGCACACCCTGCATCTGTGGCTTTTGTATGTGCAGTCGACTGAGAAATGCATGCCGCCGCACTGCCAGCATGGCTTTCGGGGTGCTGATTGGTGTTTATCCGTGAAGTGGTTCGGATTGGACTTTCCAGGTTGTTGATTGCGATAGTTGCATTGTTTTTTCCGTGCTGCACCTTTGTTGTGCTGAGATGCATGCGTGCCTGAGAAACTGGCGTTGACTGCCGTAGCGTGTTGGTGCTGGTGTGTGTCTTGATGCTCAACCATTTTGGTATCTTTTTTGAGGTTTACTATCAGATGTGTTTCTGCTATCAGCTTCTCTAGCGTCATTGTAGTATCCACTTCGATTTTGCTTAAAAGCCGGGTGCGGATATCAGCATCGCTCGGTGAACGTAGCCCACATGTGAAAAGCAGACATTTGAACTGATCAGCGGTCAAATTTTGTAGGTCGAAATTTTCACAATTTCTGTTGATGCGGCCTGCATACGCTACAAAATCTTCTGAAGCCTTCTTCTGCTGCTGTAAACACTCAAAACGCATATTGAAAAGTGATTTCTTTGGACCAAACATGACTTTTAATTTTGTGACCGTCTCCTCAAATGTGAAATCACGCGCATTTTTTGGCAAAATGAAATTGATGTATTTATCGTGGTTTGAAGTATGCACTTTCCGTAGAAGCAGCCTGGTTTTTGCACCGTCGTCCAAATTCGCACCGTCCAGCTTGAACAAGTCCTCAAATCTTTCATACCACGTGCTGAAGTACTTTCCGTCTTCTGGATCGTAGCAGAATTCCACTATTTGGTTTGCGAGGTTATGTACCTGTTGAACGTCATCGCTGCTTTTATTGTCTTGCTTCTCCGAACTTTTGTTGTTTGCCAAAGATTTTATCAATGCATCGTGGGATTTGAGCATCTCCGTGATAGATGCCAACATTCCTTTTGTGGCTTCATCCATTTTGCCTGCGCTTTGTAATTGCGTTTTTTCTCGTCGTCGCCAATTTTGTTGTGATCGTAATGAAAATGAAAACGACCTTGGTTGCTTCTGTGCGTGTTATATTATTCAACTATCACGCTTTTATTTAGTTTTTTAAAGAACTTATAATTTACTGTATAAAACTAACTATTCAGGTTGAACACCAGCAAGGCGGAGAGCGGAAGTAAATCGCACTCCCACGAGCTGTTAATTTATGTGTCAAAAACAAAAGATATATAATGAATAAAAATGAATTATGTTACGACTATTTTTCAGGGCTGCAACAGTAAATAAGTTAAATTGTTAGCGTTTCTACTGCTTTTACTACATACTCACTTAGGTGGCCGTAAGTTGGTTTCTGCCTGTCGTAAGAAATTGCGCCAGCCATTTCTGTTTTGCGCTTGCTGGCGCCAGTTCGAAGCTCCAAGTTTCGTCAGGTTGTCCTCTACTTGGTCCTTCCAACGGAGATGCGGTCGTCCTCTTCTACGTTGACCGCCGCTGGGTACCGAATCGAGTATTTTCTTCGCTGGAGCGTCGTCTTCCATCCGCTCAACATGACATAGCCAGCGAAGCCGCTCGATTTTTATGCGCTTTACTATGGCGATGTCGGCGTATAGCTCATACAGCTCATCGTTCCATCGTATTCGGTACTCGCCATTGACGTAGATTGGACGCACCCAAAGTCCTTTCATCAGAGCTGCTCAACGTCCTGGTTTGTGCTGCATATAACGGGACGGGCATGAGAAGGCTCTGCTTCTCAATTGCCTACTGAGCCCAAAGTAACACCTATTGTCCTTCACAACCTCGAACGAGGTGTTGTCAACAGTGACGTGGGTGCCAATACGCAGGCACAACAGGTTGACAACAGATATTTCGTCTTATCTGCGTTTACTGCAAGACCCATGCAACTTTTTTATAATTTCGAGAGTGCTGCACTGACTTCGCGTGTGTTATGGCCAATGATATCAATATCCTCAGCATACGCTAGCAGCATAACACTCTTATAGAATATTGTGTTGCTTTGTCTCAGATCAGCAGCTCGAATGATCTCCATAATAAGATTAAAAAAGTCGCACGATAAAGAATCACCTTGCCTGAAACCTCGTTTGGTAGCAAATGGTGGGGAGAGGTCCTTCCCGATTTTAACTGCGCTGCTGGTGTTGCTCAGTGTCATCCTGCATAGACGGATTAATTTTGCAGGTATACCAAATTCAAACATGGTGGATTATAGGTGATTCCTTTTTAGACTGTCGAAAGCGGCTTTGTAGTCGACAAAAAGATGGTGGGTGTCGATTTGCTTTTCTATGGTCTTTTCCAGGATTTGTCGTAGCCTGAATATCTGGTCGGTGGTAGATTTTCCAGGTCTGAAGCTACACTGAGAAGACCCAATCAGTTGGTTTACGATGGGCTTCAGTCTTTCACATAATACGCTCCACAGGGCTTTATAGGCGATATTTAGGAGGCTTATCCCACGGTAGTTGGCGCTAATAGTGGGATCGCTTTTCTTGTGGATTGGGCAGAGTACTCTGAGGTTCCAATCGTTTGGAATGCATTCTTCCGACCATATTCTGCATAGAAGCTCGTGAATGCACTACTGTTTCTACGGTTAGAGTTAAAATTTATGAAAAAAATATACACCGGAATCGAATACACCGGTTATCGGGCAGGTTCTGCATTTCACTGCCGACTGAAAGCGAAATCCCGTATAAGTTCGTGTAAATAGACAATATCTGTAGATATCCTTCACTCTATTTAAGACTGAATTTTTAACAGTTTCAAATGATCCTCATAAGGAGGAAGGTCTAATACGTCAGTTCCACTTAAGCCCTTTAGAGCAAACCGAACAAAACTTTTTTGGATTCTCTCTATTCAATCAACATGCACATTGTAACTTGGGGTCCAAACTGGACTTGCATACTCCAAGTGACGACACACAATTGCATAATGCAACGTTGTAGCTGTAATCAAGCTATTAAATTCTTTTGCCCAGAATTTTATAAATCCTAGCATTGAAGATGCTTTTTTAAAAATATAATTAATCAACTAGCAGGCCACATTGGTTCGCGGCTTCGCCACAGACGTTTTTTTTATCAATAAAGAGCGTTAACACGTTTTTGTTACTCCAATAAAGTCTTTCGAACGCCGTTCAGATGATTACCATGTGACATCAGCCCTTAGACAATGCATGCCAAACGAAATAAAAAACATTTGTTCTTTTGTTTTGCTTTGCTGCTTAGCACTGCATTTATATGTATCGTTGTTTTGGCCTTGCGCGAGGCTCATCTGTTTCAAGGTTGATTTATAAGGTCGCAGGGCTGATCGCACTCTCTTCTCAGTACCCATAATTGTCAAAACCAGCCAATTTTGCGAATGACTAAGAAAGAAAAACTGATGATAATGGAGAGCACATGCAGATTTTCTATGAGCTGTCAACTTCGATTTGACACTTATGGGAACTCGCTCTCTCCCTTGCGACAACCTTATAAATCAACCTTGATGATCTGTTTTTTATGTTGTGCTGTGCTAGCTGGGCAGAAAAAGAAGAGTAGAGAACAACATGGAGTTTGTTGAAATTCTCGCAACACAAACGCATGAAAAGAAAACGATCATGCAATTCGTGGCATCGAGGATGATATCTTAAAAAAATTTAATTAAACACTTTAATTAAACTACTTATTATAAAAATTTCGAAATAAAAATACCCTTAGGCTGTGCTGTAGCACAAATCTGACATTTCAAAATTTATTTCATAAAAATCGACCCATTACTTTTGGAGTTTACCTGGAAACAAAAATTTGCACTTAAATTATGGTTGGCGTCGTGGACGTCGTTGTCAATTCTTTCTCAATGTCGACATCACGTCAATGCTAAATCGGTATTTACTAAGGAAGTTGTGTCGACGTTGACAAGATATCGATAATTTTAGAAAAGTAAATGTCATAATTGAATTATTGTATCATTTTATTTTCAATTTGTGCCGAAAAATGTTTTTTGTTTCAGATACAAGTGAAAGTTCAAGTGATGAAGAATGCAAACAAAATCTGCGGCTCTACCGCTTGTATGAAAAATGCTCTACCGCTTGTTGAACGACAATCAGCCTTATTGTGGGTAATTTTTTTTTGCCTTGCAATTCAGGTCTCTCCACACCTACAAATTCAATTAGTTATTATTAAAATAGAATACTATTATGCACCTTTTGCCAGCCACCACCAGCCCTCTTAGGTGGACCTGAAGCATTAAATTTTTTCGAAATGGTGAGGCAATCACCTCATTTAAAATTGATTGGAATAAAATTGATTGATTTAATTTTTTCCTGATTTTTTTTTTAATGTTAATAAAGTTCGAAATAACAAATAAACAAAGTTTACTTACAAAATTGTGCACTAGTCGTCGCCTAAAACTGTGTCGACTGAAATCTCGTCGTTTCTACTCAACATCAACGTCAATATTATTTAGCCGATACGAAACATATGTCAATAGTTGTCAATTGTTATCGGTATTGACAACGACGATGCGAATTGGGTACAGTCAATATTATTCGTGTCTACGACGCCAACCGTAATTAGGGTATAATCCATGCATATACCTAGGCCTTTGACGGTATCTACACGACTTAAAGCAGTATCTTTTATCTTATAATCAAAAATAAAATTATTCCTTTTACGCAAAAAGGTCATAGTTTGGTATTTCTCTGAATTTAGAACATATTATTCTTAGAACACCAAACTTTAAAGGATTTCAGATAAGGTTGGAGTAGATTTGAATTGCCTTTAGAATTTACAGTTCTGTATATTTTCATATCATCAGCATAGATAAGCAAATGAGAGTGTCCCATGATGTGACTTACATTATTATTATTACTAGTATCGCCTGTGGCATATCAAAATCGGCTTTTCTTTTGTTTTTTGCTGAACGCACCAACACATAGCCTGAGCAGAAGTATTGAACAAAATAAAAAATTATAAATGCCTTTGCATGTGTTATATCAAGCAAGCAGCAGTTTAACAGTTTTTTTGACGCTGACGCGGAAGCAAATTTATTTTGTTGAGAGAGAAATTAAGAGAAACCACCAACAATTATAATACACAGCTCTTTTGAAGTGTCTGCGAATCTCTCGCATTCTACTCTTGCTCGTGTATGCTACAGCAACGATGTTTAATAGAGCTGCAGCATACACCGCTATGTATTTTGTGGTTGCTTTTTACATTTTACATTTGTATGCATTTTACATTTGCTAAGTTTTACCTATCTTAATGACAATATATTCGTATAAAACTTATATTGTGCACATCTACTTAAAAATACCTTTCCATCGATGTAAGTTTTATTTGAATATGTTGAATATGTTGAAGTAAAAAAAACACTGGTAAAAAGGGATCAACAACTTTTTTGTTTGCGTATTAATATATAGATTACTATTATTATTGAATGCTAGCAAACAGAAGATGTCCAAGGTGGCTACCCTGAGGAACAGCTGATTCAGAAATAAATTCAGAAGACAATGCGCTTTAGTAACGTATTTGATAAGATCATTTCACCAAATATGATTAAATCCAGTTCACAAAATATTATGGAAACCCCATTAACCTGAATTAAAATAAAATTAGATTGTGTGGTAACTTAGCAAAAGCTTTACTAAAGTCAGTTTAAACGCAGTTGACCTGTTGCGGGACTCCCAAATGACTTAACGACGATTGTAGCTGTAGTTAACTAGCGAAAACTGTCATTTACTATGAAACTGTGCATGCGCAATGACCGATAACGACAACTATGATTTTACCAAATCAATGAAATTTAAGCAGAATTAAATTTAAACTCGAGAAGATAATACACAGTGGATCTGAGGCTAACTATGCGGCTATAACTAAAACTATGCTGTCGAGTTGTTATGATTCCCCCACAATGAATTTTGACCCGAGCATACACGATCTGCTCAAAAAGTTTTAGAATCGATGAGAGCTTAGCGATATGCCTATAGTTATTGACATCATACCTACAACCTTTTTTATAAATATGACTTATAAATGATTTTTTTCTAAAAAGTGAAAAATAATTTTCGTTAATTGATTTATTGCTAAAGTCACATCCCAGAAAAAACAATACCAAGGTGTGTTCAAAAGAATGAAAAGTAACGCTAAAATTTTCTTGTTATTTTGATAGTCACATTGTCCTAGTTTAATGGTATATTGTCAAAATTAATTCAAAAAGTCTGAAAATACTTTTTTTTTCAACTCAATGTTAATGTTATTCAGTGAGTCGATGTGAGTAATATAAACAAGCCCGCCAGTATCGAAAGTAACCAATTGCTCCATTCTCATTAGCTACTTTACTAGTTCTATACGAACTAGCTACTTTTTTGACCCAAGGTAATGCATAAAAGGGTCAGTTCAATCAACTTCAAGCTTGTACTGCTTATTATTTATGTTTTTGGTGGCTTGATTTTGTAAGAATGACCATTGTAATGGTTCAATCATTAGAGACACAACTCGTTTGTTAGTTCGATGCAGACTGCCTGCATATATTTTATTAAAAAGCTTAGAGAGTATAACAAGAGAAGCTTAGGCTATTTATATACTTAAAGATAATACAGTAAGAAAAATACATTATGTAAGTAAATATGAAAGGACTGCATATAAGTGCACTACACCTCCCTTTTTTATTTAAAAAGGAAGAAGTAAACAAGGTGATCAATCTTGTTTAATTCTTGCTTTTTGTCGTAAATTAAAATTAGTATAAGTAATTTAAAACTAGTTAAATGAATAAATTTTTTTTTTTTTTTTTTGACAAAATTTTAGCTTTTTAAAAATATAAAATTAATTATAAAGTTGTTTGTAATATTAAACATTCTCAAAATTCAATAAATGAAAAAATTTAACAATGTTTATTTTTTATTTTAATTTCGTTTTCTCTTCCTTTTTATATTTTTTTTTTTGAAAATAATTTATTTTAATTTTAATAATATGTTTTTCTTATTCTATTTTTATGAACAGTTTTTTCTTTCTTTTCAACTTTATCGAAAACTGTTACATTGCAACCGTCAATACTTTTAACAACATATGGACCATCGTAGATACTTTTGTGTTTTTCATATGGTTGCTTTTGAATCAATACATTGTCATTAATTTCTAACGTTAGAGGTTTTGCATATTTATCGTAAAAATCTTTATTCCGTAATTTATGTTTTTCAATTAAAGTTTTTGCTAAATTGTGAGTTGTTTGTAAACGGTATTTAACTTCTTTACTGTAATTTTCCACATTATAGATTGGGTCAACTTTATTTTTAAGTATATCACTAGGCAGCGTCACACTTTTCCCAAAAACTAAGTCAAATGGAGTAAATTTACTATCAAAAACTGTATTTGGCGTAGTGTTATGGAAGAATGTGAAATATTTGAGATAGGTATCCCAATCGGAAATATTTTCATCAATGTATGCTCTCAAATATTCATTAAAAACTCTATGATTGCGTTCAATTGTTCCCAAAGTTTCGTGATGATATGCTGTTGAAAAATTTATTTTTATATTCAATAGTTTACATAGTTCGGTTAAAACTTCGTTTTTAAATTCTGTTCCTAAATCGGATTTTATATTATACATCGAACCATATATTAAAATAAAATTTTCAAATATTGCGCGTGCAACAGTATTTGCACTTTTATCTGGTGTAGCAATAGTGACTAAATATTTGGTTAAATCACACATTAGAGTTAATGCATACTTTTTCCCAAAAGGGGATTCTACTAATGGGCCAATTGTGTCCAAAACTACAACATCAAAAGGTTTAATTGGTGTCGGCGTTAAAACTAATTCTTCTTTGTTTCCAGGTCTTACTTTGTTTAAGTTACATTTTTCACAATTGTTTACAAACGAAGCAATATCTTTTGTCATGTTTTTCCAAAAATATTTTGTTCTTAGTTTTGCGTATAATTTTTTGCGCCCACAATGCCCTCCTAAAAGCGGATCATTATGATAGACGGTCATTAATTTCTCTTTTTTATCATTTTCAAGTACTGTTTCAATTGAATCAGTTAATATAATTTCTAAACGTTTTAATATTTTCAATCCATGGATCTTTAATTGTTGTATTGTACAAATTGTAAAAAACACAGGTGCGTCGTTGGACACACGAGAGAAGCGAAGCTTTTTCGCAGTTACATAGATTTGATAGCTTAATGATTTTTTCTTTTTAATAAATTAACTTTTAAATTCAAAAATTTAAAATAACATAAAATTAATCACATATATACCGAAAACATATTTACTGCTTATTTTTTGTTGTTGAATGTCAAATTTCCACGCCAATTACATATACGGGCATATAATGCCAGCGACTCTCCATTTTAACTTCCACACATGGTTGTGAACTTGACTGCACTGAACAAATTTTTTTCCTTTAACAGCGTACATAGAGTGTAAATTATAATCTAGAGATAGCATCAACTCTGCTAAATCTCTGGCATGTGTTAACAGAGTTATTTCACTTAAAAACATGAAGAAAAAAAACTCCGTTAACCTCTGTTAACACATGCCAGAGATTTAGCAGAGTTGATGCAATCTCTAGATAATAATTTATACTCTATGCCAACAACACCACAAACGCATTCACAATACAAACACAGCGATGCTGCAGACACCTTGTGGCAGCATAGCTTCTGTTATAACTAAGATTAAATTAACAACCATTTCTCAAAAGTCTTTGTGGCCTAGTGGTTAGTGTGCTGGGCTATCACTCAAGAGGACGCGGGTTCGATCCACACGGGAACCAAAACATATTTTTAGTATTTAATATTAAAGTATTAAATTTTCTTGTAATACGCGCTAGCAACAAAGAAACCATCAAAATTCCAAGAAAAAATCTGTCGAAAATTTTTCAGATTTCACTCTAAGCAAATCACAGAACGTGGAGTAAAAAGCTTCGCTTCAAAAAGTTATCATCTTTTGGCCATTCAATTTTATAAATGTTCTGATTGACAGCTTCTTTTTCAAGCTTCAAAAGCGTTTCATCTAAATTTAACGTTTCGTTATCAATCAAAATATTCAGAAAAAGTACAATTTTAAATTTTTTGTAAATATTTATGCGTAATGTTGTTAGTTTATTATTTGTATATAAAATGTCTGTTCTAATTTTTGGTATTGTTTTATTAAATTCATGAGAAAATTTGTCGTATATCATCATTTTATTTATATTTTCGTCTTCTAACTGTGTACCTAATCTTCTTTGATTTTCTTGCATTCGATTAGACATTCCGCGGGTTTTCACTGCAAACATCTCTTTATTTGTGCTCTTTAATTCCTCAATTGAAATGCGCGAGAGTGCATCCGCGACCACATTATTTTTGCCTTTTATTCAATTTTGATGACGGATCTTTAATGTTGAATAGGTAGACTAAAGGTCTGTGATCTGACCTAACAACAAATTTAGTGCCATAGACATATGGACGAAATTGGGTTATTGCAAAATGTATTGAAAGAAGTTCTTGTTCAATTGTCGGCTTCTTTTGTTCTGCGTTACTAAACGATCTTGATGCAAAAAAAATTGGTAAATCATTTCCGCAAAAGTCTTGACTTAAAATTGCGCCACATCCAATTTTGGATGCGTCTACCGTTATTAAAAACTTTTTGTTAAAATCAGGGTATTGTAATAGTTGAGGAGACATTAAACTTGTTTTTATATCCTCAAAAGCCTTTTGACATTTATCATTCCAAGTAAAGTGAACTTTTTTCCGAGTTATAAAATTCAATGGTGCTGCTAGTGAAGCGAAATCTTTAATAAATCGTCGATAATAATTGGCAAAAGCCACAAATCTTTTAACTGCATCTTTATTATTGGGAACCGGATAGTTTTTAATAGTTTCTATTTTTGAATCATCTGGCAGCAGACCATTGGAAGTGCATTTATGACCTAGAAAAACTACGTCTGGTCGGAAAAAATCGGATTTGTAAGGATTAATTTTTAAATTGAATTGTCTAAAGATGTCGAAAACGTTAGTCAAATTTTTTAAATGATGTTCCTTACTGCATCCAACTACAATTATGTCATCGACATACAAAAAAGGTTGATTAGGAGATAAACCGGAAAATGCAATTGACATCATTCGTGAAAATGAATTCGGAGCAATATTTAAACCAAATGGTAAAACTTTCCATCGGTAAGAACCACGATCTGTACTAAATGAAGTTATATCTCTTGAATCTGGATGAAGAGGAATCTGGTGAAAACCAGAAAATAAATCAAGAATTGAAAAATGTTTGGCTCGGCGAAGATTATCTAGAATGTCGTCAATGCGAGGTAGCGGAAATTTATCAGCTATTCATTTTTTATTAACTGCTCTAAAATCAACGCACATTCTGTATGATTTTTGATCGTTAACGCTTCTTTTTGGTACTAAAATCAAAGGACTGTTATAATTAGACTGACTAGGCTCTATAGACTACGTAATAAATTTTTGACTTGTTTATCAATTTCACTTTTTTGCGAATGAGGCAGATGATAGTTTTTAATGTAAACCGGGGAAGCGTCATTTATTCTTAATTTTTGAGTATAAAAATTGTTAACTGTCATTTTATCATCTTTCAAAGCGAAAATATCTGAATATTGTTTACACAAAGGCATTAATTGATCTTTAACTTCGTTTGGCATTTGATTTTCTAAAAGTCTTGCAAATTTTCCTCGCGTTTCTTTTCAGATTTGACATCTTTAATTGAATAAGTATAAAAATTGTTAAGTTTTTTCGATTTTATGTTAAAATTTTTGATGCATTTATATTCATCAGTTACATTAACTATTCGCAATACAGGTGTATTTGAATCCACAATGCATTTGCCAATAAAGACTCCTTCACAAACTTGCTGCGAATCAACAAAAACTGGTTCTGTAACTTCACCTAATGAAAAAATTCTAAAAACTTCGCATCTTGGTGGAATTATGCAATTGCCATTACTTGTACCATGTACAATCGGAATTTTAAGTTTATATTTGTAATACCAAAAGGATATTGACATATTTTCATAATTAATTTTGCATTTATTTGTTTTTAAGAAATCTTTACCGAGTATGCCATCAGCCGGAATATTAAAATCATCGTTAACAACGTGTAGAGTTTGTGGAATAGAAAAATTTGAAATAATTAAATTTGTATGAACAGTGCCTAAAGTCGAAATATGATTTGCTGTAATGCCTGTGAGATTAATTCTTTCATTTGTATTTATATCAATATTGGATTTTATGCAAGACATTTTTATTAATGAAATGTCTGCCTGTGAATCTACAAGAAAACTGCATGTTTTCTTTGTATCTGTTCACTTCAAATTAATAAAATCTGCGTAATTTAAATTCAAACTGTAAATTGACTTTGTTGTTTTATTCTCTGTTTCTAAATTTGATTTGCCTCCCCCAACATAACCTGTTGAGGGCCTTCCGCGTTTAAAGTCAGGGTTCTTAAGTTTCTGTTATTTGAATTGTGTCTACTGTTGTTGTTAGATCGATTGTTACCACGATTGAAATTATTGTAGTTTCTGTTTCCATTGTAATTATTGCCGCGATTGTGATTGAAATTACGATAATTCCCGTTACCGCGACTATAATTATTGCCACGATAAAAATTATTACCGCGATTATTGTTAAAACGATTTAAATTTGTACTATTATTTGAAACATTATTTAAATTGTTGCTACGAGACTGGATTGCTAAAACTTGCTTCTCCTTTGATTCATTTGTTTGTTCTATTATTAACTTAGCTATGACATCTTTCGGATCAGTAAAAGCTAAAGAAGCAAGAATTGACTTAACCAAATCTGATTTAGCATTTAATCTACAAACAGTTACTGTTTGCTCGATTGCCATTTTAAGCGCTTTAACCTTTGTAATGCCTTCGATTACAAGAGATCGCTGAAGGGCATCAGCAAGCTCTTCTGTTTGTTTTGCAAAATCCGCGTAGTTATTATTTTTGACATGTAAAGCTGCAAATTTACCAGCTACTACTTTTGAATTATCCGGTTTTATTTTGTTTCTTAAGGAAACTTTTATTTCTTCAATCGTGCTAACATTCTCTGGTAACGATTCGCGTGCTTTACCTTCTAATTTTGATTTCACAAATGAAACAAAAGTTACTGTTAAATTATCGTCAGTTAAGTCTTTAATCAGATTAATTTTATCTAAAAATGATTCTAATGCAAGTGGGTTACCATCATAATTGTCTCTTATGATTGATGCACACATGCTAATAAAAGATTTCTTCTGCTCTAATGTAGCCATTGCGCTATGTAGTTTAATTTTTGTATCAATAGAAATATTATTGTTTTTTTCAGTTTTTACCCTCTCTTGCAGTTCGTCGTCGTTTTCTTCGTTGATAACGCTTTCTTTTTCTAATTCATTATTTTCTGAATCAGAGTCGGAATCTGTCATTATATTTTTATCAACAAAATCAAATATATTACTCTCATTTGAAACTTTAATTTTACAACTCAACTTGCCAAAACATCTCACTAAAATTTCTCTGTAATGTATTATTCTCTTGTATGTTATTGTCTTAGTTGCAATTGGAAGCTGTTCAATATGTAACTTCGAATAAGCTAAAATTTTATTATAGTTATTTACAAGTAAGTCTATATATTCGTTTCTTTTTATTTCGTTTGTTGACAATGGTCGATTTTGCAAAATTCTTTTCTTAACTATATAAAAGTTTTGAATTATACGATTGAAATTATCTTGGTTGAATTCTGACATTTACTTAATTACAATAGTTTTAGTTTAAATTTTTAAGTGTCTGCCCAGTACCATTTTTTCTATTTTTTTTTTTTTTATTTTTTTTTTTTTATTTTTTTTTTTTTATATACATATATGTTTCTTAAATCAGTTTTTAATATTTTTTCAACTTTTGAATTTTATAAAAATATAAGAAATAAAAATATAGTATTTAAGCTTATAAGAAAAAATTGAATATGTAAAGAAAATTGGTGACTTAAAAAAAAACAATCTGCTTCTGAGCTGTCGTTGAGTCGTTGTTTCTTCCTGCTCTCACTGTGATGGCGGCTTGTTGATTAAAACTGCTTGAAGCTAGAGACTGCGATCTGCTGCTGCGCTGTTATTACAATGATGACGTACGTATTGCTAGCACGCACTATAATATTGGCTGCGCTGTCATTACTTGTTGCGTTTCATACCTGTGGTATATGATGTGCTGAAGTATTGTGATTACTGTTGATTTTCTGTTCTCGATTTTTGTGGTTTTTTCATCATTTTATAATATATTGATATATATATATTGTTATTTTAATTTTTTTTTTTTTAAACCATGTTGCTATGCATGTTATTTTTTGTTCTTTTTTTTTTTAGTGAAAAAAAAAACTGTTCATCAAGCTAAGGTTCATGCGTTTTTTTTTTTTTTTTTGTACACGCCACTAAAATTTTTACACGTGTTTCGCGATATATTGTTTTGGAATTCACTTTTTTATAAATATTTTTTCAGATTTCGTCTTTTATTTTCATTTTGCAATTATTATTCTTTTAAGTTAATATTATATAGAATATTTTTTTCTATATTTTATCGTCTTTTTCAATTCTTTTTAATACATCTTGTACACACTAAGCACGAATTTAATTTTTTTTTCGACTCAATTTTCAGTGCTCGTTCAATTTTGTGTCTCAAGAATTTAGATTTAATTAAAATCTTCATATGTAGTATTTTTTCATCACTTTTTTTTCGCATAGTGTTTATTTTTAATCTATTTAGCGCCAAAACTTTTTCATTAAATTTATTAAATTTATTTTATTTAACAAATTGCAATATAAATTGTATTGTTTTTGATTAAAATTAAATGGCCTTTTTCAAGAGGCCACATGGTTTATTTTAGTCTGCAAAGTCACGGTCGCCATGTAATGGTTAAATCATTAGAGACACAACTCGTTTGTTAGTTCGATGCAGACTGCCTGCATATATTTTATTAAAAAGCTTAGAGAGTATAACAAGAGAAGCTTAGGCTATTTATATACTTAAAGATAATACAGTAAGAAAAATACATTATGTAAGTAAATATGAAAGGACTGCATATATGTAAGTGCACTACACCATATACTTCGAAGTAATATTTTCGAAAAAATATGATATATAGGCAATTCCGAAAATCTTTTAAATTAAATTCAAGTTTTAAATGAGCGTCCACTTGGAATACATGGAACCAAATTTCCCCACTGATTTCAGTTTCATAAGTTGCTACCTTAAGTTGCTACTGGGATCGAAAATCAACAAAACACTAAAAACTGAGTTGATATACACACAGATTTATACCTTCTGAGCTATATAAAAAAAGCGCGCCACCAACTTTCGGCAAAATTTAAATGGTGTTTGTACGAAAATATGAGCCATGAAGCTTACGTAAATTTTTCGTAGTTTTTGAGGTATAAAAAAGGAGCGCCATAAGAAAGGTACTATTTTAAACTCATTTTAATAAATTCTATGAGATTTATAAAATTTTGAGGTGGGTGAAAATCAGGGGCGGATTAAAGTGGGGATAGGAGGGACTACAGCCCCCAGCCCCGATCAGGCAGGGGCTCCGCAGGCGCTTCTGTCAAAATGTCTAATTTGATTTTTTCAATGCATTTTTCGATCAAGGAACAAAACTTCCATTTTCTTTAAATTTCAATCATTATTTATGTTCCTTTTTGCTTGCGTCTATTATAGCAAAAGAATGCAAATTAAAAAAAGTTTTTTACTCTTTACGAGTATGAAAATCATACCCCATCGCGTAAAAGTTTTATACAATAACCACAAATCCAAAACCCTTCGATATGCAAAGTTGGTTACATTAGGAGCTATCCAAAAATAGCAGACAACAATGCTTTTCTACTTACTACACCCCATTGAACCATAAGCGAAGGTTTTGCGAAAGGTGAGAGTTTTGCGAACGTTTTAGGGTAACTTTTCTTTTAATTTTTGAAATTTTTATTTTGCCGCATAAAAGTGCTTGCTATAGAAGATTAAATTCGTGAAAAGTTTTCCCATAAATACAAATTTTACTTTTGCAAAATTCGTAAAAAATTTATTTTGAGTCGAAAAAGATTATCATTTTAGTTGGTAAAAGTTCCTTGAAAATGAATAATTTTTTGTTCATAAATCCATCAAAAATTAATCAAAAATGTTTCTTTTTTGCATTCTCAAATGAAGTTCAAAAAGAATATTTTTTTTATCATATCAGTAGGAATCAATTTCTCATAAACGAACCTTTTTTTGTTCCTAAATGAGTTCAGATATGAATAAATGTTACCTTTTTTATTCGAGTTAAAAAAGGAAGAATTTAAACCTTTGTTAATATTTTAATAATAGTAAATTAAAATGTTTAATGTTAACGTCATGAACTTTTTCGCTTCACTGATGAATAAATAATACTATGCAGTAATAAAATATATATTCAAAAAGGTTAATTTTTTAACTCATCCGAAGAAAAACTGGTTCGTTTCTGAGAGTCATTTTCGTCCGACGATTGATACAAAAGGGTTCATTTCCAAGTGCCGAAAAATAACTTCTCTATGGTACTTTTTTTAACTCATTTCCGAACAAAAAGAAGTACAATTTATGGTTCTTCTGTAAATCATTTCCAAACAAAATAAGGTTAATTTTTGAGAGGAATTTTAGCCCGAATGATACAAAAAGGGTTAATTTATGAAATGAAAATGTTTCTACCCGAAAAGGTTTACAAATTAATTCAAAAACGATAGTTTTGTTTCTCTGGGACGTTGTCATAAGCATGGTTAAGTAGGTGTTTTTGTTGATGTGAAAGCTTTGTTGTGTTTTTTTTTTGCTTCTGTATAACGGAAAAGAAAAATTGACATAACGCAACATAAATGCATAAAAATTAATATTTAGATTATTAAAATCCGAGCTAAATGCTCTGTCCTTAAGTAGGCCCCGAGTCGATTTTAGCTCCAGGCCCCGCTATGTTTAAATTCGGCGCTGGTGGCAATAGTGTGCCATTAATAATACCCACACAGCAACTCCTCAAAAATGGTCATTTAAAACGAACACCATCTGGTGATTGCACGCTGGCACAACGAAGATCCTGAAATGATGAGGACGCTCCTCCTTGCACATGCATGCTTTCGACATTTTTGTATATTTGCCAAAAGGCGCGCTTAAACATTTTGAACATTTTGGATGTGCCTACATGATCAAAATTCGTTTTTTTGTTAATAGTACAGTAGTAGTAGTACAATAGTTTTACGTGGAAAGTTTTCCGGATGTTTTGATAATGGGTGCATTTTATAGATTTCGATGTGCTCTTTCCGAATTTCAACTTTGCCACCTCGTTTTGTTGCCACTCGCGCCGCCATATTGGCAAAATGGCGGTTTAAAACAGTTTTTTGCTAATATCTCCTTTCTGTGTATGTAATATCTACCGATCTGTGACATTGAAAGTATATTAAATATTTTTCTTTGTTGTGTGTGAAAATCTAATATGTATTTTATGTACTTACCCAGTAGTGTAACAGAAAACCATATCAATTTAGGACAACTAACAATTTTTCCACAAATTTCCAAATTTTGCATGCACTGATTTGTCGAGGTATTCGAACTTTTCAAAATAAACGTTCAATAACATACTAGTAGCGCCATCTCGGGTAACGATGGTGTATTATTTTGTTAGTGCGGTATGTAGCAGTGATTTGACAATGAGTTCAAAATGAATCAATACTGTCAGTATGGACTTTTTACGATATTTTTTAGTTTGTTACGGAAATGTCACAAGGGACTATAAGGGGTTAACATTTTGAAAACTGAATTAAAATATTTTTTTTTTTTTGTGGCGTAAAGCACGACCTCCTTCTCCCCCTAAAAGTTATGTAAAATTATGTAATTTATGAACAGCCCCTAAAGCAACTCTAAATGAAGCCTCGTAGAACCCTCCGGTTCTCACGTCGCTTTTTTTAAATTACATATTTTTCTTTTTTTACACCTTTTTTAAAGCTTCTCAAGATTTAATTAAAAGCTGTTTTTATGTTTCCTGCGGAAGGTGGTAGTAGGAGACTTTTGTTTCATTTTGATAGATTAATGGAAAGTTTATACTTTTTGCAAAAAAAAAAAGAAAGATCCACATAATGAGTGGACCATTATGTGTGAATGCAAATATTGTTCTGATTTTACTTATTTTCTTATCATTAGATAAGTTTGAAATAAAAAACGGTTTCTACTAAATTTATGCTCGATGTCTCGTTCCATAAGAGTTTTTTATATTTTTGCAATCTTGGTGTTCGTAGTAATGCAGCTAAAGCTCATAAAACACAAAAACAAATTTAAAAATCACTCGAACAATTTTTCTAACTTTTCCTTGCGCAGAAGTGACCAAAATGCATTTCTACAATAGAAAATAAGATTTTCACTACAATTCTTTTTCGTGACTTTTTCGTGAAAAAACGTAAGTCAGCCTCTGAATTTCAATTGAGTACTTTTGAAAGTTGAATAAATAAATACATAAACAATTTTTTTTAAAATTTTTCTTCAGAATTGCATAGAATGGCTCAAAAGACATATTCGGTCCATCAAATATATATATACTCACACCGTTTCTTGTACAGCCACGACTTAATGAGTAAAAATGCAAAAAAATGACAAAATGGAATGTTCGATCCAATATACATTAAAATATCCTCTGAAGTGAAGGATATAAATTTCAAAAAAGCTCTGGGTATGGCATTCATATATTCAAAGTACTCTGTATCAGGATTAAAAAAATCTGAACAGAATTATTCTTTAAAAAGGTTGGCAAATTACTTACTTACTTCCGGCTTACTTACCTCATCAGCTCTCGCCAGACGCTTCAGCTTTGCGCGCGCCTTCTCCAATCGGATACACCAAGTGCGATTAGGACTTCCTCAGGAAGTCGGTCGAACAGGACCGAAGATTTTGCGAAGAACTTTTCTCTCGAACACCCCCAGAGCGGCTGCGTCAGTTTGCGAAACTACCCATGCCTCAGCGCACATAAAAGCAGCACAGGTAGAACGAGCGTCTTTTTTAGTGTTAGTTTTGTCGATCGAGAGAGGGCTCTGGAACTTAGTTGCTTACTGAGCCCGTAGTAGCACCTATTAGCATTTATTGTTCTTCGTTTTATTTGCAGGCTGATTTCGTTGTTGTTATTAATGGCGGTGCCAAGGTATACAAACTCTGGACTACTTCAAAGTTATATCTGCCGGATGAAACGTGAGAGTCTAAACGCCGCGCTCCCTTGTTTGTAGACAGCATATACTTTGTTTTACCCTCATTTATCGTCAAACCCACTTTGGCTGATTCCTTTTCGATAGCGGTGAAAGCAGCGGTAACATCTCTCTTGGTTCTGCCGACAATATCAATATCATCAGCGTACGCAAGGAGCTGGACACCTTTATAGAAAATGGTGCCATTACGATGCACACCGGCCTTTTGTACTATCCCCTCCATGATGATGTTGAAGAGATCGCAAGACAGTGGATCGCCTTGCCTCTTTCGGTATTGAAGGTTTTGGAGAGGTCATTTCCTACCTTGACGGAGCTGCCTGTGTTGCTCAACGTCATTCTGCAAAGTCTAATCAAATTTGCAGATATACCGAACTTAGACATTGTTGCGTATATGCAATTTTTTCTCGGGCTATTGAACGCAGCTTTAAAATCGACAAAGAGATGGTGTGCGTCAATTTGATTTTCGTGGGTTTTCTCCAGGATTAGTCGTAGCGTGAAAATATGGTCTATGGTGGACTTTCCAGGTCGAAAGCCGCCACACTGATAAGGTCCAATCTGTGTTTTTGTAATCGGCTTTAATCTTTCACACAGTACGCTTGAGAGAACCTTATATGCGATGGAAATACGATGAAAGACTGATACCTCTATAACTGGCGCAGAAAGGAGACCTAACAATCTGCGCCAGTAAAAACAAATAAGGAAAGAGAAGACAAAAAAGAACAAGGTTGGCAAATAGGTCACAAATTATGGGATCGTCATTAAATCCGTAAAGAGTTCTGAATGAAAAAGGAAATCCATCAAGAGCTCTGAATGAACAAGGAAATCCATCGGATCTCTTTGTGTTTATGAATCCTCAAAATTTTCTGGACCAGACAATATTCTCAGCTTAATATCATTTAAATATCCGTGATATAATGCGGCTGAGCGGTATTCAAATTCTAGAAACAAACACTTGTAAGCTCTTCATCTTTCTTAAAACTCAATTCATAAACTTTATCAACTGAATAAGAAGTTACTACATTTTCTCTGTCAGATTTGTACCAAATACTCAATGGTGAAAGGTATTCATCATGAGTAGTTAGCAATAACAATATTGTTACTGTCTGTACTTAAGGCCAGGTCAAGAACTCTTTCACTTGTTGTAAGTCAGAAAATATATTGTCAACAACTATATGTTTTTGGCGTGACTTCGAATTAGATGCATAAAAATATGTATCATCGTCTGAAGAATGCCATTTTAAGTAAGGTAGATTGAAATGGCCCAACAAAAAAATGTCGTCACTAACCTCAATTAGATTCATAATGTATTTTATGCAATCAGTAGGGCTTGCATAGACCCTCTGTACTAGGGTGCATCGTTTTTTTTTTAGTCACTTCTAAAAGCATTTTTAAAGTATCAAGCTCTAGTTCATAAATAAAAAAAACTGTAAGGAGAAGGTCCACAATTTATTTTTTTAGGTGGCACTATGCCCTAGAAAGTCCGCATAATATTGATCTCTACTCGTATAAAAGCGTATACGCTGAATATTAGTCTAACAATTTTCTTTTACTAGAGTATATATAGACTCCGTGAAAAAAATGCCAAAATGTTGAATAAATATTCAATTCTATTTTCAGCACGATATTTTGAACAGTTTTTAGCAAAAATTTTTTTGTATTCGTGGGAATATCTCAATTTCTGAAAGAATGCGCCAAATAAGTTTAGGTGCTCTGGAACCAAAGTTATGCTATTTTTAAGATTTTGTAATTCTAGAGGTATTAAATCTGCGAACGCTTTTGCTCGAAATAGTGTTATAAGTAGTTTGGATAAATAATTTTTTATTAACTAAAAGGAACTGTTCAATAAACTTATCAATTTCACTCATCTTTTTCAACTTGTTTTGTTTAATTAAAAAAATTTATTAATTACATTTTTTTCTCATTAATCTCACATACCATTTAAAATAAAATGTTCACATTTAAATGTGTAAGTGAAGGAAATGATCCAGCGACTGAACAGAGTATATTCACATTTTTTTAATACCGGCTTTACAAATACCGTTGGTTTGTTTGGCGTTGACAGAACCGAGGACAGAATTGTGGAAAATTACCAGTTGTAAAGTTTAAAGAAATCCAATTTTCTTGTGCATATTCAGGTAAGCTGGAAGATTTGAGTACCGATAAGAGATATTTGTTTAAGATTTTTTCAGTAATAGAAAATAGTGTTTGCTCTGATAACTTGGCCAGTAGAAATCCCGGTCGCATGAGTCACGCTCGTTGGCTTATCACTGGAAATCAAATATTGAGATTTTATACAGTAATCCCCGGTTAATTCGTTTTCATAAAATGCGTGGTTTTTGGTTGAATTAAACGGGGAACGAATTAACGGACGAGATATGGGGGAAATTCACACACATTTTATATGCAAAATTTTTTTGGTTGAATGTTTAGCTGAGTTAAGCGGGAAATGGAATTAAACGGGGACGGATAAAGCGGGGACTACTGTAAATGTACAGAAAATATTTTTTTGAATTTTAGACTTTAGCTAAATTTGTAATGAAAGTAAATATGGGCAAATGCAGAAAATTGTCAACCGAAGGTGAAAAATTAAGTTATTTAAAACTTGCAGTGCCAACGGACGTTCCAGCAAACTTACTTTTTTATTTGTGGGCGGTAAAAGGGGGTGTGGCAAACTTTTCCCCGTAAACCATCTCGTTTTCGAAAACAATTACTGCTAAATTTTCAGCGCAATCGGCTCAGAAGTTTTGGAGTCTTATAAGTAAGTGAGCGTATTTATAGTGCCATCGCGCCCATTTTAGTACAGTTGCCGACGATAAGCATACATACTTAATTACCAAATTACAGTCTTAAACGACCAAAAACGTCTGAAATATAGTATTTTTATTGATTTGTGGGCGGTAGAAGAGTATGTGGCAATTAATTTTTTTTTACAAACCATAATATAATTATGAACATTCACTAAAAATGATGCAAATGCACGTTGACCTCCAAAACGACTTCCGTTTAAGATGATATCCGGACGGCATTTTGGTTTGAACATTTTTTTCCCCAAATACAGTTAAGTCAATAATTAAATGTCATTTGAAACTACTCTTCAAATCACTTTTTTTAATGAAGTTTATATAAAAATTCTCATTCAGAACTCCAACAAAAACGTACGATTATAACGTCCGCAACGCAGGATTTGCCCACGTTGCTTCTTCTTGATTTGAAATCAAACAGAAAAATTACTGTATTTATGCTGCCGTCATAACGAAGAGTGCGGCATCTAGCATGAAAATCAAAATTAATTTTATTGTATTTTCCTTATTAGTCATTGATCCTCTTTAAGTTTGTAAAATAAAAATCCCGAATTTTTGGCCCCAAACCTAAATATTTTAATCTGAATTGTCGTATCTACACAAAATTTAGGTATCATTTCAGGATAAAACGCAGTAGGTATCTACACAAACAGAGTAATAAATGCCGTATGTAGATGCCGCACTTTACCTTTGTATACACAATTTTTTTCAGTCATAAAATATCCCAATAGGCAATGAAGCTAGGCCTCTTCTAACGAAGGCGTGCATTTACTGCTACTTTTGGCGGTAAGACACATGCTAGCGCTTCTATGAGGCCTAATTTTTCTCTACCTAGGGCAGTACAATAATTATATTTTTCCTACAAAAACTGGTTTTGCTTATATTTCAGGGGTACTTTTTCGTTAAAAGTTAAAATATATATTAGTTCAAAAATACCGAGGTGGTGTACAGTGGTTTCTACATTTCATTGTTCCAATATAATTGTTAGATAATTTTTTAGACCCGCGCAACTACTTGCAAATTAATTTTGTCTCATCAAGGTGAAAGTTTAAAGTTATCAGATCCGACGTATTTTGAGGAATTAAAAGGAATCAGAAAAGTTATGGCTCTATAAAAATATAAAAAATTTTCAAAAAGCTTTTAAAAAAGGCACAACTAAAGAAACCCGTATCTTACCAGAAAAACGCAATTGGAATATTTATATTTGAAAAGCACGTCAAAGTACCTTTATTCTAAAAAAATCAAGTTTGAGTTTATTCCATTCTTAAATAAAGATTCGTACACAGCAGATTCGTACAACCGTTCGTACACAGCAGTATAAACAAGTTGGATCATTTTACATACAAAGGGTGTTTTACACATGTTTGTCAACGGTTATGGCAACGGTTATGTCAATATTTCTTCCGAAGTGTAACGTGTTGTTGAAAAGAACAGAGATGGCATTATGGCGGTGACGGTTAAAAGTAGTAAAATAATCCATCGTCTGCACTGCATACGCGACTTTCTATTTTCTAAATTTTGCAAAGTTTTTTTTTTTAAATATAAATAAATACACAAAATTTGTAAATTAAAAATTAGCTTCGATCAAAAAAATGGTAATATACTGCTTTTTCTTTAAAAAATTTGTCAAACATCATTTTTGAGATGTAGTTTGTTCACAATTTTTGCTTAGAATTTAGCATAGAACTCGAATATGATATACACTTTCTTCGAGAAAAAATTGTTCTGCCCTAATATGTATGTTTAATTTTTATTTCTCGTAGTTTTAAGATAACTGTTAATTACCTAAGTACATTTTTATAAGCTTGATTTTCCTTACTTGATGTACTATAAAAGATAGGCTCTGTGAAATAAGGCCCCAAATCAAAAATGAAATAAGACCCCAAAAATGGACTACTTTATTTCATTATGAAGTGACACCTTACGAGATAAAGTCCCAAATGGATGAAATAAAGCCCCAACATAAGGAATGCAAACCAAAAACGTTCATAAAATCAGAGAAAAAGTTCTTTGTTTTAACGAATTGGTCCCATGTACGAGTTCATTGGTTCAATCAATCTCTGCTCTTTCACTTTATGAATTTTTCCTTCCATCCAAAGAATCAATTCTTTGAATCAAGGAAATAGTTCTTACTTTCAAAGAACAGATTTATCCAACTGTATATACATTGAAATCAATAGCATTATTGGCGGTAGTGTGTCTTTATCAGTCAATTTATCACTATTTCAAAGATTACGGGTGGGTGATCGTCTTTTTTCCATGCTCGCGATAAAAAATTATATAAAAAGTAAGTGTGTTTTATTTAATGATGTGAGTGTTTTATTAGTTTAATTTGAATATAATCTATATATATATATGTATAAAATTGTAAAAACAAAATCTGTACTTGAAATATTTTTTAAAATTCTTTTTGCGTTGGACATTTTGAATGACGAGGAGTCCGAAAAACGCATTTTTAAAATTTTTGTCTGTCTGTCTGTCTGCTAGAGCATCACGCGAAAACTACTGGATGAATTTAAATGAAACTTGACATCAAGGTGTAGTGGCGGCCGTGGCGTAATGGGTAGAGTGTGTGACTCTTACGCCAGAGAACCCAGGTTCGAATCCTCCATCTGACACAGAAAATTTTTTCAATTGAATTAATTTTTCTGTTCGGCCGTCACCTCTCTGCAGACAATGGCAAACCTCAGAGAGTAAAAACTGCCATGAAAAGCTTCTTGAGAACATAAGCCGTTCGGAGTCGGCGTAAAACATGTAGGTCCAGTTCTCGATCATTTGTGTGCAAACATTTTCACATCACACACACAATTGATCATAAGAAGCTCGGTGAAAGTCCTTTCAAGGGCTGATATGGCCATTTCTTTATTTTTTTTTTGACATCTTTGTTCCTTAAACCCCCGGTCAATATATAGGCTACTTATTTTTCAGTAGAAATGGCTGGACCCGGTAGGGGGCGCTGCGAACGGGTTCCAGACATTCCTTTTTTAGCTTATCTCCGAAAGCGTTCATCCGATTTGCATGAAAATTTGTATAAAAAGGTTTTCGGATACGGTGAGTTTTTATGACTTATCTACTTTGTTCTATCTTGAACACCAGAGGGCGCTGTAGTACAAATATTTTGAAAACGTCGAAAAACTCTTAAGCCGTTCATCCGAGTTGCATGAAAATTAGTATACTATGGTTTTATGATACGGTGAGTGTTTTGGACTAATCTTTTTTGTGCTATCTTGAACACCAGAGGGCGCTGTAGTACAAATATTTGAAAAACGTCGAAAAACTCCTAAGCCGTTTATCCGATTTACATGAAAATTGGTATATAGAGATTTTCGAAAACGGTGAGTTTTTATGACTTATATACTCTGTTGTATCTTGAACACTAGAGGGCGTTGTATTACAAATATTTTAAAAAAACTTCAAAAAACTCGTAAGCCGTTTATCCAATTTGCATGGAAATTGGTATTTAGAGGTTTTCGGAAACGGTGAGTTCTTATGACTTATATAATCTGTTCTATATTGAACACCAGAGGGCTCTTTAGTACAAATATTTTAAAGAACGTCGAAAAAATTCAAAATCGTTCATCCGATTTGCATGAAAATTTGTATGTAGAGGTATTCGGATACGGTGAGTTTTTATGACTTATCTACTCTGTTCTATCTTGAACACCAGAGGCTGTAATACAAATATTTTTAAAAACGTCGAAAAACTTCTAAGCCGTTTATCCGAATACATGTTTATATTATACATATATAAACATACATACATTTACATGAGCGTAGCGAGGTTAGGGAAGAGAGGGACAGTTTCTCCCCTGATATGTATATGTATATATATACATTAGACCGGGTCGATTTGTGGGGAGGCAAACAAATCGCCATTGCTCTGTGAAAATCGTATTCTAGGGATCAAAATAAGAAACTTTGCCGAAGGAACCATACCTCTAAAACGAATTCTGATGTCCCCCAATTTGGGTCGAACTTTTGGGTAGGGGCAAATTTTGCAAATTCCACTAACCCATTTAGAGTGCTCCAATCGAGTCCAAAAGTATGACCGACCCCCACTAACTTTGGAGGCTTGACCCACCCATGCCAGTGGCACACCCCCTGGAACCCCCTGGGGGTTCCCATACAAACATTTTAAAAAATTGCCAGTTTTGGCACTTTACATGAAAAAATCAGCGAAATGGCTATGTTTTTTCTTTATTTTTATTTATAATAATATTTATTATTTATTTATAATAATATCTATTTTTTCTCTTTTGAAATTTATTTAGTCAGAACATATGTAAATGAAAAAATTAATTTAAGTTAGTTATAGAATAGAAACTAAAAAAATTATTGTTTGAAGTCTTTTTTACTTTCAAGTCTGGGCAATTTCGCACGGCTCTCTAATGTCGTCGCCATAACAGCCTCTACATTTTCCGGTATAACCCGTTTGGAAACGCTAGCTAGCAATTGAACATGTCGTTCCGTTCCTTGTATGTGTGATGCAATTTTTGGATCATTAAACGGTGGATCATCTTGATTTACATATTCTTTCAATGTATCGTACGGAATGCTTCGCGTGAATGGTGGTAACTTGTGTTACGTGTAACTTGTGCAATTAAACTTTATATCTGGTTTTTTATAAGCTCTAAGTTGCGTTGGGTCGTCAACATGGGCCAGTGTTTGTTGGCTCACCGTCAGTGCATATTCCAATTAATGCATCCAGTGATATATTTTTATCGTTGAAAAAATCATTTAAGTTGGTTGTTTTGTATTAAGCGGTTTCATGTCCCAATGCCGATGCGGTTCCCAATGCCAATGCTACTCTATCAGGCACACCAAATCTGTCACACCAAGGCAAAGTTAAAACAATCGTATCTCTCTGTGTATTGTGAACTTGTGCTTCTATCCATATCTTCTTGAACCGGTGGCGGTGCGTATGTTGAATCATCGGGATCTTGGTATGTTGGCATTGATGACATAGACGTTGCTCCTTGCTCTTCAGTTTCCATCACAACTGCATCCATTGTTAGTCTTCTCTGATTATGTTGATCGTGCATGAACTCTTTGAGGCGTTCGGGAACCCAGCCGCATGCACATGGAGCTGCCTTCAAATCGCATTTACATGTTCCAATGTAAAAAATTGTTTCCAGAGATTTTACATACTCTGTAAATTGTTGGGTTTTGTTTCTTCTCTTGATTTGCTCTTGATACTTGTCAAGTAATTTATTCAATTTATTAAATACACTTTTTTTCAGCATTATTTCCATACCAAGTATTTCCCAAATTCCATTCAACTAATCTTGTACTTGAATAGTGAATGATTTATGGAAAAACTTTTTTTGTTCTGTTTTAGCACGTTCGCTTAAGTAAAAATAATATCTCAAGATATCCAGATGGGTTGGTAAATTAAGATCAGTCAAATCAGTAGACACCAAAAACAGTAACATCGTGCTTGGGTATATGACTCATTGGGTTTTCGATAGTTGATGTTGTTGTTGCGTCATCTTGCGGTGTAGAGGATGGTGGATTCATTGTAAACTTTTTGATTTGGAATGGTCAACTTCACTTATTATTTTTTTTTTAAATATTTTTTTATCTGAAATTAGCACTTCACACTTTGAGTTCTTCACAACGACTTAATGCATTCACAAAAACTGTTGCGTTATATATGGTCTACGAGACGAGGTAATAAGAATGAAATGGTAATTTCAATTCTACCTGCTGTGTCTTGTGGTGGCTTAAAAACGCACACAAGCAATTTTAGGATCTGCTATTGTGTCACAGTGATACCTTAATTTTTTAAAAGGGTTGCGGTGCATACCAGTGATACCTTAATTGTTAAAATGGTTGCATAAAACGCGCATTTCTTAAGAAGGGTTGAATAAATTTCTAAAGAGAAAAAAAACTCCAAAAAGAAAAAAAACATAGGCATTTCGCTGATTTTTTCATGTAAAGTGCCAAAACTGGCGATTTTTTGAAATGTTTGTATGGGGAACCCCCAGGGGGTTCCAGGGGGTGTGCCACTGGCATGGGTGGGTTGGGCTTCCAAAGTTAGTGGGGGTCGGTCATACATTTGGACTCGATTGGAACACTCTAAATGGGTCAAAGTGGGATTTTTCAAAATTTACCCCTACCCAAAAGTTCGACCCAAATTGGGGGACATCAGAATTCGTTTTAGAGGTATGGTTCCTTCGGCAAAGTTTCTTATTTTAATCCCTAGAATACGATTTTCACAGAGCATTGGGCGATTTTTAAATCGACCCGCCCTAATATACATATATAAACATATACACATGGGCATAGCTAGGGTAGGGCAGGGGAGGGTAGTTCCCCCCTGATATGTATATACATATACATACATATACATTATACATATATACACATATATACATATACATGGGCGTAGCGAGGGTAGGGTACGGGAGGTCAGTTTCCCCACCTGATATGTGTGTGTTTATACATGTATATATTATACGTATATAAACTTGGGCGTAGCGAGGGTAGGGCAGGGGAGGGTAATTGCCTCCCTGATTTGTATATGTATACACATGTATGTATTATACATATACACATATACAGGGTGTCCCGCAATTGAGTGCAAAAGTTGAGTTGAGCAAATAATCGTATATGAGGGGGGGTTTTTTCACATTCTTAGGAGCTAGAGAGTTAATTAATATTTCACAACTTTGATTCACGTTATTGTTTCTAGCATAAAAACTAACTTACATAAAACTTATTTTGATAGCTCATTTTAAAGGCAATCACCTTTCCAACGGTATATCAACAAATCCCACCAACTTAACCGTTACCGAGCTGTGATCGTGTGAAGAAGAAATCAATCGATTGATTCTCAGAAATTCGCGTAATAAATGAAATTTTTTCGTGAGATCAATTTTGTAATTTATTCAATTTCCTTTTCACGAATCAAAGTCGTGAAATATTAACTAACCCTGTAGCTCCAAAGAATGTGAAAATAGACCCCCCTCCCATACGATTTTTTTCTCAGATCAACATAACCTTTCAGCTCCGTAAATAGTTGCACTCAATTGCGGGACACCCCGTATAAACATATATGCATATACATGGGCGTAGCGACGGTAGGGCAGTTGGTCCCCTGATATGATGTTTATGTATATATTATGCATATAAAAAACATATATATATACACATGGTGTAGCAACGGTAGGGCAGGGGAGGGCAGTTGCCCGCTGATATGTATATGTGTATACATGTATATATAATACATATATATATACATACATATAGCTGGAGCTAAAGAAGTTTTACTCCAGTCGTGTGGTCTAAAGCACACTCTTATTTTTTTGTGCTTTCTTGAGCATCAGAGAGCGCTGTAGTACAAATCTCTTAAAAAATGGTAAAACACTCCAAAACCGCTGATCTGATTGCTTTGGCAGTGAGTTTTTTGCGCTATGTATGTTGCTATATCTTCAACACCAGAGAGCGCCGTACTACAAAATACAGTATGGCGTATTAATATTCAACATTCTTATTTTCCCATATCAGGCCAGCTGATGCCGAATTCTGTTGTATTTGAGTTCGCATCAACACATGCGCAATTCAGTTGCTTCGTACGTTGGCGTTGTTTTGACATTTCAATTTCTATTTTCAGTGCTTATTTAATTGTTACCTAGTAAAAAAAGACTTAGAAAATAATGGCTTAATCGCAAAAAATTTAAAAAAAAATTCATAAGGAATACTTAGATTACTTGGTTTGTTTTTTATAAATATATTAATTTTTTTAAGATAGTATCTGTGAATTATAAATACTAGTGATAACGCCCCGAAAATCGGGTGTTCTTCCCCACTTTTCTTTGGAAATCACACTTTCTCATTCACATTGGAGCGAGCTCGTGTCTTAAGCCTTTTCACCATTTTTTCAACTTTCAACGCTGATATCTGCTAAGCGCTAACATTATTAAAAAATCTAATAATTTTCTGCATACCTACAGGTCATTACCTTTCTAATGATATATGAAGTGTTGCTGTAGCGTTTGTAGATTTGCTGCAATAAGGGGACCCTTACCGGAATAAATATATAGATTGTGAAGCCTTAATAACAACATACAAAGGTTACGTCAACAATAATAACACATGAACTGTCCACAAGTTTAGTAGCTTGAACACATTACGACACGAGGTCAAAGAAGAGCATTTATGTATGAGAAAATTTACAGAAATGATTGCCAAAAATTCGTTTTTGCTCTGATTTTTTCAAAAATTACCATTCTATCGAATACAATATAAAATTTGAAAATATACTTTTGCAAGCGATTGGCACGCATACACAGCGATTTCCCTAACTTTTTCTCATTATTTTCAGATGTTCGAGCAACATTTTGCTCATTTCGCCGAATTTATCGGTTTGAAAGATGCACATAAAATTCCTTCTAAAGTTTGTAAAAAGTTTTTTAAAACCGACGAATGAGTTCAAAAACTATTTATATCAACTCCCGAGTTAAGTTGGGTATTCAGCTAGTTTATCTATATAAGTCTAAATATGTGTTCTCATAATAAATATTTTTGATGAAAGTGTTTTGTCCTGAAGCCGCGCTGGTTAGCGTAGGTAACCATATTATTCCTCAAAAGCCTTCAGTCCCAATTTTTTTAAATACACTTTTTTCAATAAATAAGACAAAAACAAAAGTCAGAGTATTTATAAAAATGGTATAATAGTGTATATTTAAAAGTGCCCCTGAAAGAGTTCAGGGGGTTTTCCTCTTACAAAAAGTGGATTTTTTCGTGAGAAATAGCAATTTACACAACAAATGAGCACTAAAAATTTAAAAATGAAAGAAATAATAATCAGAGAACGTTGGGGGGAGGAATTAATCGTACTTCGATTAAATTTTAATGTTTGATTTCAGATAATTTCCAGCTGATTCCACGCCAAAATGACCATCAAATTTTTTTTTGTCACCCTTATGCACAAAATGTATATATTTTGAAAGGTCACTAAGAGGTGCATCAAATCATATATTATTTTTTTATAAAATTCGTATTGTTGTGGTTACACAAACAAAGTACGTAAAATAATGCTTTTTCTGCTTTATGGTGATTTTTAAAAATGCATACCTCACGACCCGAGGTATTTATCCCTGTAGGGTAAAGTTCATACTTTCAAGAAATAGTTTATTATATAATATATAAGAAAAGGAATTTTCTAAAAGAAAGATTGGAGTTTTTATGGAAAAGTTGCCATTTCTGATCTGTTCTCCCACTTGAAGCCTATTGAAGGGTAAACAAAAAAATTTCTTTGGTTTCCACCTTTCAGAATCAGTATTTTCTGATTCTGATTTCTGAGATATCGCAACCATACCTTCTCATTACATAAACGTAATGAAAATATCTTCTATCTGAATGAAACTGATTTTTAAAATACCCTTTTAATATTTTTTTTATTCAAGACTTGAAACAAAAAATAAGTAAAAAATTCAATTTTCTTTTTCCAAGTACGTATAAATTCTTAAAAAAACTTTTAAAATTTTGTCTCATTCAGTTAGAAGATATTTTCATTACGTTTTAAAATTTAAAAAAAATTTTTATCGGGTCTTTTAAGAGGTCTTTTGCAGCAATCGTTGTACCAAATATTTTACCAAATTTGAAAATTTTAAAATTCTTAACAAATTTCTTCTAATGAAAACCATCACCTCAATATCACTCGTTTTTACTCTCCTCTAAATGTATCGCCGACCTTAATCGAATTCGAAATTTATTTTTAAAATCGAAAGATTTTGCTGACAATAAATTATACTGTGTGTGAAAGGTTTAAAAAATAGAAAACGTTTTCAATAATCAAACTTAACAAACTATCCATTTCTGTGTTTTGATCAATTGCTAAACCACTTAAGTATTTTGCATTGTTAAAATGCGGTTTTTCTGAATTGATATCAAATTTGTATTTTTTATTTCTCATGAGATTTAAGTAATATCAGAAAGCTTTAGTCTTTTTTAGACTTAGTTACAGGTTGGACAGCGCTAAAATGCATTTGTTTTTCCCTTCGTTTTACGAAATCAATAGCATATATTTGCATAAGTTAACGGCTATTATTCGTTGTATTTGTTTTTTTGTTTTTGTTTGAGCACTTCGTAAATGCTAGGTTTTTTATACAAAATGGAAGGTGTAGTTACAAAAAGTACAATATCTCTTTTTATACTTCGATTTACCAATTTTTACTGAGTCTAAAAGAAGAAAACCAAGAAAATTTTTTCGCTTACCGTTAATTAGGCTCCAAAAGGGAGAATAGATCAGAAAAAAGAAAATTGAATAAATTACACAGTTAATTATAAAAAAAATTCCATTTATTACGCGAAATTCTGAGAAATTTGGTAAGGATTGCTCAAAAACTCTGCGACCTAGAGTATAGAGTCGAAAGAAGTAGTTTCGAGAAAAACGCGTTTGGAAAAAAGAGTACCAGTAGTAAATCAATTTCAACAACTTACGAATTAATCAGCTATTCCAGCGCCATACTGCAGTCTTCATATGCATCATTTTTAGCTCTGAGCTTTTCTTTTCGTGCTTTTCGAGCTTCCTTACTATTCGCAGAGCTGCGACGATTTTGTTGGCTATGCGTCGATTATCCGAAAGAACGCTCGCTTAAATGCTTATAACTTTTAAATGGCTTAGAATTTTTCTTTGAAATTTTCAGGGTATATTATTGAATAGTTGTAGAATCGATTTATGAAAATAATTTAATTTTTTGAAACTTCACCTATTTCCCCCTGCAGTTGTTTCTTTTCTTGACTCGTTGAATAATTGCTAAACTTGTGTTCGCTTTTTTTGCCAAATCGCTAATGAATAAGCATGGATTCTTTTTAATCAAGCTAATACCTGACAGTACGCTTATTCAAAAACTTAAGAATAATATTTTTTTTCCGAATTCTCTGACTACTCTTTAAAGATCTCGTGGTGGTAAAAATCTTTTGAGCTTGGCCAACCCTTAAATATTACATGAATTGCCATGCAATTTGCGAGAATGAATATTGTTTTGAACAATTTTATTTTTTACTCTATTTACAATTATAGATGACATAACTACTTTCATAAAATAACAAAAATTGTTGAATTTAGAAAATTTTAAGGTGCTATTTCACCTCAGAAACGAAATAATAACCCAAATATTCAAGCTATTATTTTAAAAGAAATTTTTTTTGGGACTTACTCAATTTTACTTTTGGGGCTTTATTTCGTTGTGAGATAATGCCCTATTTTTAAAAAAATACAATAAAGCTCTAACATAGGAAATAATACACCCAATTGTTGTTTTGTATAGAAATGCTTGAGGCTTTATTTAATTTGTAGTTTGGGGCCTTATTTAATGTACAATTCTTAAACAAATAAATAAATTAAAATGTTTTTGCAATCGCTTTAATTAGGTTTTCCTCTATCTATTTTTCATAACACACAAAAAACAAATATGCGTTCTGAAATAACATTGTTTTCAATAAAAAATATCCGTAAATATTTCAACTTTTTTCGTAAATATTTATATAAATATATTTTTTTTTCTCATTTTTCGTAAATATTTTTGTTTACTCTGTTGGGTATTATTTTTATAACTTTAGAACTCACAGGCTTTGTTTAAACAGCAAAAGATATAAATTACCCCTCAAATATCAAATCGTGGTCAAGCGATATCTTAGAAGATACCATCAACCTTATTAATAATCTCTCTTATAATCTCTCTCTCTATTTTTCTTTCCCACAAGGAATTCACATTCAACATGGAAAACAGAGTAAGAAACAAACAGGTTCGACAAAAACAAGCTATCCTTCTTCATTTAACTGCAACATCGTCCGTTCGCCCTCAAATATTGAAGGTACTTGAAGTGCATTTGCTGTCAGTAGATATAGATAGATAACTATATATGTAGGTATATATATGTTACTGTGGCTATATGTATAGATAGGATGTGTGAATAGGGATCGTTGAGTTGTTGCGATTGTTACCAGTTTGTATGTACAATCAACAAGAAAAACATTTTGCATCCTTGATAAGTAAGAAATATTTTAAATATATGCTCAAAAATCAATAAATAAAATGTAAAACAAAAACAACAGAAGATAAAAGGAAAAAGCACCCAAAATAAGCGAGCTGTGATTGCGCCGTTACCTACTTCAAGTAGTCACTCTTGAGACGCATCACTAGTTAAAAGAAAACCTCCAACAGTGTTCGCTCGAATTCCTCAAGATCCTTAGCGACTATTAATGCTTTGCAGAAGAAAAATATTCTTTTCTCTATTTTTGGCTCTAACACGCTTTAATAAACATTGAATGACTTGGTCCCAAGCAAATTTAAGTTATCTGTATCTGATTCTTGGAATTTTGAATGAAAACTCACAGATATGTGTTTGTTGGTCACCTAAAAGTGCGGCTGATGCAAAGCAAGGAATGTCGGTAAAAACAAACTAAAAGCGTGCTATTGTTCGCTTAACTGACTTTTTCAATGAATATTTCGTTATATAAACGTTCCCAAGGATATTTTTTCTTTCTTATTCTTTTAGGTTTGTATATGTATGCACTTTAATTTTTAGGGAAATAGATGCTTGAGTTTATAGTTTGTGTATATATATATATATGTATAAATGTAGAGGATAGTTTCACGTTTTGTCTTATTTATTTTTTTTGTGTTAACAAAAAGTTTTAATCCTGCCTGTTTCCCTTAAGTAATGTTTTAAAAAAAAAAACTAAAATAAATATATAGAAAATCACCAGTTGAGCAGTTAAATTTATTGAACAAAATTGTTTTGATAGAACAAAATATATCTCCATCACGTTGCTATGTTTGAAAGAAAAAGTTTTATACAAGCTAACGTCCTATTCTTCAATTGATGACTCGTCCAACGATTGTGAAAAGCGTGTACTATATAGCAGTTATCTTTGAATTCTTAAGTGATATATTTTGATTAAGATAGTAAGTATAAAATAAGGTCAAGTTTAAAATTTCTTTAAATACTTTCTTTTTTAATTCCATAAAATGTATTGTTGATGTTTTGTTTCTGTGCTATACTGTGTGGTGACATATGGTTACTTTTATCGTTCAGTGAAAAATATCGTAGTTAGAGTGCCACTCATTTCAACACCTCTGCGTTACCATTTTAGTGCTGTGGAATTTTAACAATCTCATGAAATTTGTTTTGGCATTTAGGTCTGAAATGAATTTTTAACACTTATTGTAATTTTCACACTTATTGTGGATATGTTCATGAAATTAATTATTTTTCCTGTTATCCAACCCCTATTTTTATTTTACAATTTCATGTAATATGGACATTGCAAGAGTTTGCAGCACATCTAATATCGTTTTTTTATATCTTTTTTAGTCAAATGTATGTATATTGTGAGGATAAAATACAAGCCTTATAAGAAGAGAAATTTCAAATTCAGTGGGAAAACTTCAACTCCGAACTTCGTCTTGGAGCCAACAAATAATGGAGTTTTATAAAAGGTAAGTAGATGCTTTATCTAAATCGTATTTGAATTTAATTCTAGATTCTAGTAGCTTATTAACTTCTTTTAATCTTCAACAATTTTATATTCTGATGACTATCTTCTTTTTTAGCAATTTGTGTCAACGTTCTACATAATTTCCGTTCTCTTGCAACCTTTTTTATGTTCTAAGAGATAATCTTTTGTAATATTGTTATTTCCGTATATTACAATTCCTTTACAATTCCTTTTCATAATTTTCCCCAATAAAAAGGAAAAAAAAATAACGCGTGTTTTCTCCTTTACAAATGACAGAATGACAGCTGCTGAGGTGTTAAAATGGTATTCCGCATATGCGGCGTGTCGTGGCGTATCGGCATTTTTCGTGAGCTAGCAGATGGACTTATGGTCTAAGTCCCATCTAGCAATTGGTTCTACGAATCGACACATACCGACACCTTCAAAAGTTACTGAATTAATCGCATAATAATTGTGTTGAACAAATGTCACAAAAGGAAACGTCACGAAGTTAACTTTGCATATGGTAGAAAGTATTGCACAATCATACTCTGGCTTATACCCTAGTTGAAAATTTATCAAGGATGAGTTAACGTTTATGCTAACGTTATGCGGTTTTAGTTTTCGGTCGACTGTTTACGAATTACATTTTCATGGACATCGGTCACTTATTGAATTAATTGAAGGTAATTTTGTGCACACCTCTATTTAGTGGTTTCATCGGTTAATATTTTTAAAAGCCAAATTTAGGGACATTTTGTTAATTCATAAAAAAATATTTTCAAAAGGCAAATTAAATTACCTTTAAACAATTTCTAACTAAATGTATTAAAATTTTACAAGTATGTTTTAAAAGAAAATTGCAACGAATATATCTTATAGACGAAGACTTATTACCAGTGAGTCACATACTTTTTTAAAAAGACATATGCTGTCCTAAAAAGATCCTACATTATCATACGTTTAAAAATGCAACCTTGCAAAAAATCTACGCATATTTTTTTTACAAGAAAAATGCAATTTATTTTAATAATCCTCTAAACATAGGTTCTCAAAATGGACATTATCGCCCCCCTGTGGGCGCTGAAGACGCCCTGCGGCGGCATTGAGCTCACAGAAATTTGGCGGCGCTGAGACTCTGCTAGTGGGCGGTAGAAAGATGGAAACAACTTTATTTTTATAAATAGTTTCGAAAAATTTAAATTAAGCAGTCTATACAATACACACAATAATCAAATTTTTCCGAATATCAAATACTTTATAATGTAATATTTTCTTCAGTGGTTTATCACTATAAATAAGCAGAAAAAAACAGGGGATTCAATCACCTTGTTTATTATATACTTTGGAATTGTAAAGCCAATAAAAATTTGGAGCGAAATGAATAAATGTATGGGCATCGTGAAAATTGACTGCTACCCCTTCTGACTGTGCTGAAATCGGTTGACAAATCAGAAATATTTTAAACCGGTTTGGCACATGTAAAAAAATCCCAAATAAAAGGACTTTCAAAAACAAAAAAATCAGAAAAAACCTAAGGGAAATTTTGTTACATATAAGTAAAAACACAATATTTTAAAATTTCTGCCACGTAGCCGCAAGTCTCACTTCGGCTCCTTGTCCGTCAAATTTTTTTGGCAAGGCTGAAGGAAGCAGTCTTTCTTCAGTTTTCTGTTCAAAATCTGTTTTCTGCCAGTTGTCCAAATTGTTTTCACCTTCGGACATATACACCCTGTACCAAAATTATAAACGAACTAGATTTTTACCAATATCTTGTTGTCTGCATGTGAACATTTTTTTACTTTTATCGTTAGACAAATGTGTTAAGACCAATGGTTGTATATAACGAACAACAACATTAAAAAAAAAAAATATATTCATACGAAAAATATCGCTGTGCCGAAATTATAAACGCACTTCATAAAAAGTATTTTTTTTTGCATACTTAGTTTTATTGTTTATTTTAGTAATGGGCTATGTTTCCGTTGTTTTCTAAAACCTCAAAAAATCGGTTTGGCATTGAGTCAAATAAATTCTAATATTGTTGCTCGCTGAAGTCGACCCAGCCTTGTTGAAAAGCTTGTTCCAGCTTTTTTTTTCGTAGAGTATTGGGTATTTCCTTAAAAAAAAAAAACTTAAGCTAAAGCACCTCTCACATTTTCCGTGATATTGAGACCAATAAAAAGTGGTGGTGCACTCCACACCCTCAGTAACCCGCCACCGAACGTTCTCTTTGGAAAATATCGGGGTTCTTGCCATATATCCCGTCAGTGTCCATCGTAGCCATCTGGTCCATCCAAGTTAAGCTTCTTTTCATCAGAAAATATCTTAAAAAAATTTTCGAATAATCATCAATGTGCAAAAAGCAACACTTTTTACAAAAACATCTGGTTTCACGTGTCTCATTATGCTACGAGCGACTTATTTACGCTTCTCTTTATGCTTGTCGCTTAGTCGAGGGCCGCACAGTGGCAGAAATGGCCAATCTAGCGGCATTTAATTCAAATTTTAAAGTTTCTAATTCTAGAAATATTTTTATTAACAATCATTTAGTAATGCCCAAATGTGTTTTTGGCGTTTTTCTTTTTGTTTTGATTTGCATATTTGTGGAAATCCCTTAGAAATCCACAAAAGTTAAAGACGTCTTGAAATTTTGCACATTAGCTTTGGTATATAATATGAACGAATATCTATGATACTCGGTAAAATCGAATGAAAACCACGCCTACCCCCATACAAAGTGATGCACAGTGTAACCGTTTCATATAAGCTGTGGTCGAAACTATTTGCAGTTGCCGCAGAGCAACGAAATTTGGTGTGAACGACGTTTTTACATAGATTAAGAAATCAAATATTGGCAAAATCGGACAATGACCACGCCTACCTCCCATATAAGACAAGTTAAAAATCGATGTATTTTTGGACTCCTTCAATACTTTTTAAACAAATTCATATTTGGTCTAAAATCTCTTCAAAAAACATTCGTACCAAAAATGGCTATAATCAGACCATTATTCGGGATTCCCTCCATATAACCCGAATTTTAAATATCTCGTATCTTTAAAAATAAATATTTTATTTTATTATGATCACACGCAATTATTTTCAGTATTATAGTAATGGCCTTTACTAAAAATGGGCTGGGTCAGACCAGTTTGTGGATACCCTTCATAAAACTTAAATTCTTAAAACCCGAGTAATTTTATCATAATCACTTCATTTGAACAAAATAACATAGAGAACTTTATTTTATCCCAACTTGGTCTTTGCTTAAAATAGCCTGAATTAATTGTTGAGTGTAAACGCTGCCTTATGTTTATAAGTCACAAAGTGACATACATAAAACTGTCAAACTATCTTTCAATAAATACTTCCTTCTTCTTTTGCTATACTTTAACCAAAACGCTCGTGTTTTATTCCGCTGCACAGAATCTCTTTTCCATCAGGTTATGGGCAAATAGCGACGCGAAAAACCAATTAATTTTGCATAGAAAATAAATTAAGTAACACGTTTAAATCGTTATTCTCATTAATTTGGGTGTTTTTCCAAATTTATTAATCTTATCGAGAACCTAACCTCAATGTCGTCGATGTCAGCTACCACCGGCATTGAAAAACTCAAAGGCCGAGAAAACTACGACAATTGGAAAATCACAGCAAAAGCGTATTTGGTAATACATGGTTTTTGGAAATTTGTTCAAAATGGTTTAACAGCCACAGCAGATGAAGCAGCCCAAAAAGCAAATTTGAAAGCGCTATCAACAATTCAATTGCTGATGGAGACATCAAACTACTCGCATATCGCTCATTGCGTAACAGCAAAGGACGCTTGGGAAACGCTAGAAAAAGCATTTACCGACACAGGCTTGTGTCGAAAAGTTGAGCTGATAAAAGAACTTGTTCGTCTAAAATTAGTAGATTGCGATTCAACTGAAAATTATGTTAACCAAATGCTTCAACTTTCAGTCAAAGTGAAAACCGCCGGGCTTAGGATTGACGATGAAATTACGGCAGCGCTAATGCTAGCTGGCTTGCCAGAAGAATACAAGCCACTTGTGATGGCAGTCGAAAATACCGGCAAGACTTTGGCGACAGAATCTGTGAAAACATTAATTTTACAAGAAGTCAAATCCTCAGCCGATGGCGAAACGGCAATGTATGTAAAGCGTTGGAACAAACCAAAAGCAAATAACAGCAATAATCGCATTCAGTGTGGGTTTTGTTCTCGCTACGGCCATTAGGAAGCCGTGTGCCGTGCAAAAAAACGTAGCAGCAAAAACAACGACAACGGTAAACCAAAACCACGTCAAGCACTTTTCACATCGTTCGCTACAAATGCAGCATGTAATGATTTCTTCATCGACTCCGGAACGTCGGTTCACATGGTTAAAAGTAAAAATTTGTTATCAAATATATCTACTAGCGAAAAAAATGATGTGGTAGTTGCAAATAGTAACAAATTAAGTGTTAGCTGTGTTGGTGACATCGAAATGAACCTTCTGAATTGTTCATCGGATAGCACTTACTTACTTACTTAGATGGCCGTGACAACCCGTGTCCGGATTTCGACCGACCTCATCAGCTCTCGCCAGGCGCCTCTGCTTTGCGCGCGCCTTCTCCAATCGGATACACCAAGTGCGGTTAGGGCTTCCTCAGCCTGGTCTATCCATTGGAGGCATGGTCTCCCTCGTCGTCGTTGACCAGCGTCCCTCGCCTCGAGCACCTTTTTCGCTGGAGCTTCGTCGTCCATACGATGGACATGACCCAGCCAGCGTAGTCGCTGCACAGTTATACGCCGAACTACGTCAATGTCTCCGTAGAGCTCATACAGCTCGTGGTTCATTCGGATGCGATAGTCATCGCCGACTCGAACAGGACCGAAGATTTTGCGAAGAACTTTTCTCTCGAACACCCCCAGAGCGGCTGCGTCAGATTGCGAAACTACCCATGCCTCAGCGCCATAAAGCAGCACAGGTAGAACGAGCGTCTTGTAGAGTGTTAGTTTTGTCGATCGAGAGAGGGCTCTGGAACTTAGTTGCTTACTGAGCCCGTAGTAGCACCTATTAGCAATTATTGTTCTTCGCTTTATCTCCAGGCTGATTTCGTTGTTAGTGTTAATGGCGGTGCCAAGGTAAACGAACTCCTTGACTACTTCAAAGTTATAGCTGCCGGATGAAACGTGGGAGTCTAAACGCCGCGCTCCCTTGTTTGTAGACAGCATATACTTTGTTTTACCCTCATTTATCGTCAAACCCACTTTGGCTGATTCCTTTTCGATAGCGGCGAAAGCAGCGGTAACATCTCTCTTGGTTCTGCCAACAATATCAATATCATCAGCGTACGCAAGGAGCTGGACACCTTTATAGAAAATGGTGCCATTACGATGCACACCGGCCTTTCGTACGATCCCCTCCATGATGATGTTGAAGAGATCACAAGACAGTGGATCGCCTTGCCTGAAACCTCTTTCGGTATTGAAGGTTTCGGAGAGGTCATTTCCTACCTTGACGGAGCTGCGTGTGTTGCTCAACGTCATTCTGCAAAGTCTAATCAACTTTGCAGGTATACCGAACTCAGACATTGTTGCGTATAGGCAATCCCTTCTCGGGCTATCGAACGCAGCTTTAAAATCGACAAAGATATGGTGTGTGTCAATTTGATTTTCGTGGGTTTTCTCCAGGATTTGTCGTAGCGTGAAAATCTGGTCTATGGTGGACTTACCAGGTCGAAAGCCACACTGATAAGGTCCAATCAGTGTTTTTGTTATCGGCTTTAATCTTTCACACAGTACGCTTGAGAGAACCTTATATGCGATGGAAATAAGACTTATACCTCTATAACTAGCGCAGATTGTAGGGTCTCCTTTCTTAAGTATAGGGCACAGTACACTGAGGTTCCAATCGTCGGGCATGCTTTCTGCTAGCCATATTTTGCTGATGAGCTGATGCATGCGCCTTATCAATTCATCGCCGCCGGTTTTAAACAATTCAGCTGACAGGCCGTCAGCACCCGCTGCTTTATTGTTTTTGAGTCGTTGGATAGCAACTGAACCTCTTCATGGCTAGGTGGTGATGCTTCCACTCCGTCATCGTCGATTGGTGGCACTGCACTGCGCTCTCGATGGGCGGCATTGGTGGAATCGTCGCCAGTAAGTAAATTGGAGAAGTGCTGTCTCCACAATCTAAGCACACACTGTGTATCCGTATTCAGATCTCCATTTTCGTCTCTGCAAGTGGATGCTCCGGGCTTGAAACCTTGGGTTAGACGCTTAACCTGTTGATAGAATTTTCGTGCATCCTTCTTGCCCTGGTATACCTCTAGTTCCTCACGCTCACGCTTTTCCTGCTCTCTTTTCTTGCGTCTGAAAAGGCACCTCTCTTCCTTCCTCTTTTTTACTGCAGTCGCGATGCGACACTCCTGATCGTACCATTGGTTCCGAGGTTGCGGGCGCCGGAAACCAATGACTTCTTCAGCGACAGTGCGCATGGAGTGGGATATATGCGCCCAAAGTCCACCGGCGTCGTCGAGTCCAGAGGTTGGTTGGTTGAGCTTAACCGAGAGTTGAGCGGAGTAGGCTTCGGCAGTCCGTTGTAATTGCAGCTTAGCGACATCTAGCTTTCGTTACATTCCTGTGCGTATGTTCTTTGCATTGCATAATCGCATGCGGATCTTGGCTGCAACAAGATAATGGTCGGAGTCAATGTTGACCCCCCGAAATGTACGCACATCTAGAACACTAGAGGCATGCCTTCCGTCGATTACAATATGATCAATTTGGTTTCGCGTTTTTTGATCAGGGGACAGCCAGGTGGCCTTGTGGATGTCGAGGTGCTTAAATCTGGTGCTACTAACTACCATGTTTCGTGCCGCGGCGAAGTCGATCAGTCTTAGACCGTTGTTCGTAGAGGTCTCGTGAAGACTGAACTGACCGACAGTGGGGCCAAAGATGCCTTCCCTTCCGACTTTCGCATTAAAATCGCCGAGGACTATTTTCACGTCATGAACCGGAAGGTGGTCATATACGTTCTCAAGACTAGCGTAGAAAGCGTCCTTGACGGCTTCGTCCTTTTCCTCCGTCGGGGCGTGCGCGCAAATAAGGCTTATGTAGAAAAATTTTGCCTTGATGCGGATCGTGGCCAATCTTTCGTTGACAGGTGTGAACCGGGAAACAAGGTGGCATAGTTTCCGGCTAACAACGAATCCACATCCGAATTCGCGCTTCTCCGCATGGCAGCTGTAGTAGATATCGCAGTGTGCTTGTTTAGAGCAGCCTTGCCCTTTCCATCGCATTTCCTGGATGACGGTGATGTCAGATTGTATTGTTTTGAGGGCTTCCGCCAGTTGGATAATGGCACCTTCCCTATAAAGGGTTCGGACATTCCAGGTGCATATCCGTAAATCATTGTCCGTTTTTCGTTTGCGGTGGTCGTCAACGTAATTGGGGTTCTTATCCGAGGCTGGTTTAGTTTTCATTGGGCAGTAGTAATGTGGCGGGACCCAAACCCTGCGCACATTCCATGTTTAAGGTCTATGGATCGACCCGCCGCTCAAATTAGCCGTCAAACTGACGGATGCCAGTTTGCCGTTGCCCAGGGAACACCACTTGGAGGTTTGAGTCGACTTGAGACGATTTCGACATGGATAATGCTGGCGTCGCCAGGTTGAGGCGGTCAGACACGTTGCCATGTGAAGGTTCGCCCCCTGTTCATCGGATAGCATTGCAGCAAAAATGTCGAACGTTCTACATGTTCCCGGCTTATGCGCAAATTTAGTTTCAGTTAGCCAGCTAGTTAAAAACAATAACCGCGTTATTTTTGAAAAATCCGGTTGCAAAATTTTTAACAAAGATGACTATTTAATCGCTTTTGCACCCGAAGTAGACGGCATGTATAAACTTAACTGTGAAGTCAAATCAAAAACTGATACGTCATTTTTGGTGACCAATGCATTCGATTTATGGCATCGACGCATGGGCCACATATGTGATGAAAATTTAAAAAAACTAAAATCGTCGGCCGAAGGTATTTCGTTTGAAAATAGCAAGTCAAGCAAATGTATAGTGTGCATAAAAGGCAAACATACTCGAAATTCGTTCAAAGAAACTGGCACACGCGCTACACAACTGCTCGAAATCAAAACATTTATTATTCCGATAAAAAATAAATCGCAAGTTTTTGGTGAATTTTGTAAATTCAAAGCATTAGTTGAAAATCAATGCTCAAGGAAAATAAAAATTTTTAGAACGGACAACGGTACCGAGTACATTAACAATAATTTTAAATCATTTTGTGCAAAAACGGGAATTCAACATCAAAAAAATGCGCCGTACACTCCACAGCAAAACGGAGTAGCGGAACGAATAAATCGTACCGTCATCGAAAAGGTCCGTTGCATGCTGATTGATGCAAATTTGCCAAATAGATTTTGGGCAGAAGCAGCGTCAACGGCAGCTTATTTAATGAATCGCACACCTTGCAGACATCAAACAAAAACTCCGGAAGAAATTTGGACCGGTAACAAACCCGATTTGTCCATTCTTCGCATTTTTGGCAGCAAAGCCATGGTTCATATTCCGAAAGAAAAAAGAAACAAATTATGCTCCAAATCCGCAGAATGTTTGCTGCTTGGTTATGCAAACGATGCAAAAGCGTATCGTTTGTATGACGAAAAAACACGAAATATCATCATAAGCCGAGACGTTGTCTTCATCGAAGGAAATTCTGAGATAAATGCGCAATCAAACCAATCGACCAACAGTGCCAATTCAGGCGGCGAACTTATTTGGGAATTGGACTCTGTCAACATCGATAAAGCAAGAGAAAATTATATAGCCTACGATGACAACAATGACAACAATGACAACGACTCTGATTATTCCGACGCGTGTGACAGTATCCAGTGCATTTCTCCAGAAATTCCAACTAGCACCATAGACGATACACCCATTGATGACACCTCAAATGATGACGTCAGACGTTCAGACAGTATCCAGTGCATTTCTCCAGAAATTCCAACTATCACTATAGATGATACAACCATTGATAACACCTCTTATGATGACGTCAGACGTTCAGAAAGAATCGCACAAGCTACAACCGCACAAAAGCCAAGGTATGTCTTCATTGCTAATAATATAGAAACCGTTTCCGATCCACTTACAGTCGATGAAGCGATGTCGAGCTCCAATGGAAACCATTGGAAAGAAGCAATGCAAGAGGAATTCGATTCACTTCTCATGAACGACACATGGAAATTGGTCAATTTACCCAAAGGCAAAAAACCTATAAAATGCAAATGGGTATTCAAAACCAAAACAGACGTAAGGGGAAATTTCTTGCGTCACAAAGCTCGACTTGTTGTTAAAGGCTTTACGCAAACGCAGGGCATCGATTGTAACGAAACTTTTTCGCCAGTCGTTCGGCACAGTTCGATTCGGTTCCTTTTGGCGCTTGCTGCAAAACACGATTTAGAAATCAAGCAATTGGACGCCGTCACAGCCTTCTTGAATGGAGAATTGAGGGAAGAAATCTACATGTGTCAACCTGAACTTTTTGAAGATGGGTCGAATCGTGTTTGCAAGTTAAAAAAATCGCTTTATGGTTTGAAGCAGTCAAGTCGAGTTTGGAACAACAAAGTCAATTCCGTTCTAGTAAATTTTGGTTTAAAGCGATGTGAAGTAGATCAATGTATTTACTATTCCGTAAATGAAAAGAAAATGCTGTTCGTTGCTATCTACGTCGATGACGTCGTTTTGTTATACAACAATCAAGATCAAGCAAATCGGCTGCAAAATGAACTTTGCAAAAACGTCAACATGAAAGATCTCGGTGAGATTTCATCTATATTGGGTATTCGAGTAACACGCGATCGATGCAAAGGCACCATCAGCATCGACCAATCGCAATACATTACCGAAATATTAAAACGCTTTAATATGATCGACTGTAATCCTGTTTCAACGCCACTCGACTTAAACCAAAAGATATCATGGCAAATGTGTGCTGCAACGGAGAAAGAAAAGCAAGAGATGAAAGACGTTCCTTATATGGAAGCCATCGGTAGCCTTCTCTATGCTGCTCAAATCACACGACCAGATATATGTTATGCAGTCAATTTACTTACCCGATACAGCAAGAATCCAGGTAAACATCATTGGTCCACCGTTAAACGAATCTTTAGGTATCTTAAAGGTACTATCGACAAGAAAATCATTTATCATCGTAAGCCTGACGATCTCAAAGGTTATTGTGATGCCGACTGGGCAGCTGACCTCGACGCAAGGAAGTCCACCACTGGTTACATCTTCATGATGCAAAATGGTCCAATTTCATGGAGCTCACGAAGACAGCCAACAGTGGCCATTTCAACGACTGAGGCTGAATACATGTCAATGACGTCAGCAATACAAGAGTGTATTTGGTTGAAAAGACTTCAAAAGGAACTTTGTCCGACAGCAAGCAAACAAATCGTTTTATACTGTGACAGCAAAAGCGCGATTCAGTTTGCCATGAATAATTCGTACTCCAACAGAACCAAACATATAGAGATAAAAGCTAATTTTATTCGCGAAAAATTAACTCTGGTATGTTAAACATTGTCCACTTGCCGTCGGATCAAATGTTAGCTGATATTCTAACTAAGTCAGTTGGTAAAGTCAAACAAACATATTTTTCTAATGAAATCGGTTTAAAGAAAATTCAACTTAGTAAATTTACAATTTAGATACATTTTTTTTTATTTACATCCCATTTTATTCGTTTCATAGTTTAAGTCAATTTAAATGAATTATTTCTCTTTCTCATAATTACAAGTCAGAACAAATGAAATTTTATTTTGCCATTTAATTAAAAATAAGATACGCATTTAGGCGGCGTGTTGAGTGTAAACGCTGCCTTATGTTTATAAGTCACAAAGTGACATACATAAAACTGTCAAACTATCTTTCAATAAATACTTCCTTCTTCTTTTGCTATACTTTAACCAAAACGGTCGTGTTTTATTCCGCTGCACAGAATCTCTTTTCCATCATTAATACATTGTTTGGGATACCCCCATATAACCTACGATTTTGAAACACTTACATAAACATTTTATAAAAAAGGCGTTTTTCTATAAAGATTCCTCATAAAATATGATAACTTCCTTTTGTGCTACCCCAATTTGAACCAAATTTTCAAAACACCCAATTTTCAACACAAAAAACAATTTGGGATCATTTATAAAAAAAATTAAAAAAAAAAAAATAATCTCCATATATTTTATACATAAAAAAGAAAATAAAAATTAAAGTTAAATTCCAAATAGAAAAAAAATTATGTATAAGAATTTCTGTAGTTCTGAATCTGTTTCATCCGAAATGCCACTTGAAACAAAATCTTCAAAATTTATATCAGAAATTAAGCTATTATGAACATTAAGCATCTGAACTTTCTTCTATAATATATGGCAATAAATCTTTATAATCGTTTCCTTTTGTTTTGGCAATATGTCTCTTCGAAGAAATGAGAGGATCCGAATTTATCAGTAATGCAGCCATAAGATCTCGATTGCAATTTTCCCTGGAATTTTTCCTAGTGTGACCTAATCAATATTTTCTAGATTCTAATGCGTCTTCAGATAAAAGTCCAATTGGTAAATTAAAATTTTTAATTATTTCACATCCATGAATCAATATTTTGTGGACAGTTATTGTCATATTATACCAGGGATAATTATCTACATATATTTTAAAAGTATCCTTTAAAAGTGTACTGAACCTTGTAGTATTTTTTTTATTAAACAAATATTTATGTTTGTTATTTCATACACCATTTCAATATTTAATTTAGTTTAGTTTAGTTTTTCTATTTTTCTTTTTTGCTCTAAAAAATTCGTATGTTTTCTTCGCCGCGTACCTGCCAGCATTTGAGAGGCATCCTGTATGCAATATGAATTAGGCATTCAAAAGTTTCAATCCATGCATGCAATGTAGATAATCTATATTGTAGAAGTCTTTCATCTATAGTTCTTTGCATGCAATGAAAAGAATTCATTACAGATGGAGTCGCTCCACATAGATAACAATTCATTGATGCCCGATTATGTGCCTAAACGTTTGTAACTGCACCATCAACCATTGTTAAATACAATTTAAAATTAATTTCAACATTAAAATCAATAATTTTCGTTTTAAATGGCGGAAGTTCTTCTATTTGCACCATTAAATCCATTTCTACATTATGAATTATAAAGGTTTTTCTCGCATAAAAATAAGTTTAATAGGTTTGCAAAATAACCCAGATGATGGGGTTTTGTTCAACCATACTTCTCCCTGGCTATCAATATTAGTCATTTTCAGAAGAACCATTGCAATAATAAACAGTAATTTATCAGTCATCGAAAATTTTTTGTTTGTAAACACTATGACCGGAACTACCATCAAAGCCATATTTGCATTCAAGAACACAACTAATATTATTTTTTATTTCAATTATTTTTAATAAACTTGAAGCAGTTTGATTAAGCAAGTCCTGCATTCTTAGTTCAGCTGATACTTTTGAAACTATAATAGGCTTTGGTATAAGGTCGTTTTTGTGTGTTTTAATTATTTTGTTATCAGAAAAACATTCAGGATGAAAACTGTTTCTATCTACGCCTTATCGATAATTTCAAGTCATAATATAGGCCAAGTCCTTAACATGGTGTCAGAGATTGCTTTATCGACTCAATAAGTTTCCTTTTGGCTAATAAACTCGCTGCACTTTCAATTTCTTTTGGTGATTTATCATTGACTCATTGCTGAACTTTTCGGCGCTTTGTTCGACTGGATGCTTCTTTGAAATGCACGAGTTTTCCACCCCCTTTGGTTTCAGTTTTTCTAAAAGTAGGAGTATCTTGTGTGTCTGATATATTCCGTATGCCTCTACAGGTACTGGGTCCCTTGAATTTATGTAATTAACTTTAGATAAAATATTTCAGGTTTATTTTAACTCGAATTCTCCAGAGCCCTAAAGTTTAAATCTAAAGAAGCCAACTTGCTGTTCCAGTAGAATCTGAGTTAAATTGCTAAAACTTGAATGAACTTACATCATCTAACCTGTCAGTAAAACAAATAAGAGGAGATTGTAGCCAATCATGATGTTTGGTTTCGAATGCAGACAATTTTCGATGCACGGCTTTAAATTCTTTATTAAATTTAAAAACAATAAAGTGCACTTTGTTAAGAGTATCATTACTTAAACAAGGCACTGAATAGTAAGATTTTTAAAGTGTTTCTATATTCTCCTCTTGCTTTTTAATTGTGCAATCAATCCTTGATTGTTTCCATAAATTGAAAACATCTCTAATAAAAAGTGGTGGTGCCATTTCTAAAACATTGTTTTTTTAGCAAAAATTAAATTCACTCAATGTGAGAAATTTTTCACCTTTTATATTTTAAAACTGGTTAACTTCACTGCACTAAGCACTTTTCGATAAATATGATAACTTTGAAAGACTTTGATTTGATTAGGTAAAAATACTTTTGTTTATTTTAAAGATAACGGCATAAACCATACGTTTTTGACAATCAGAAAGACTGATATCAAAAAAAATTCGCGTCCTAAAACTATGCTGTACAATTTTTAAAAAGGTGTGCATTCAAGAAGTTTGTAATATTAATATTTAATGGGGCTCTATTTTGGATAAATAAGTTCCGGTTAGACCAACTTGGAAATAACTGTATCCAATTTTATATTATAACTGCATGTTTTAAGTGAGCGGATTTTTTGTTACAAAACTTGATTCGATCATTTATACTCTCATTTCAAATGTTCTCTCTCTAACTCATGTACTATATAACACTTTTAATAGCTTTAAACGTTGAGGATTGTATTGGAAGTGGTCGTATTTGTGGGCGGACTACGCCTATTTTTTGCATATTTCGCAGTTTCACACATACACTTTCACTTTCACACATACCAAATCTTATATATGCACCTCAATTATAAGCCAAATGGTAGTATTTACACTGTTGTGGGTTGTATGGGAGGTGGGCGTGTTCGCTTGTTTTACTGTTTTAACTGTTTTAAAAAATTATAATTTGGCCAGGTATTTGGGTGCATGTGATCATGTGTACCAAGTTTCATGTAATTATCTCAACTTCTTCCGATAATTCTATGCTTATGGACCACATCTTTCTTTTCAGGTGCCATGTTCGGGAGTAGGTTCTACGAAGAATTTTTTTTCTTGCGTTAATTCCCAAAGAATTAAAAATTATAAAAAACACTTTTTTCTATATAAAAATTAATCCTTTAAGCTTAAAAAATGTTTCCCAAAATGATATATCGTGATTTTCTATGTAAATTTTATTAAAAATTACCCAAAAATACGCAACGCAAAATCGCACCTCTATCTTCTCAACATATTTTTTAAATCAGTTGATAAGTAACATAAAAAATTAAAAAAAAACAAAAAATGGTTTTTGGAGCTATTCACTCTCAAAGTTGGAACAAAGTTGAAAATAATTTGCGGTTTTTCAATTTCAGTAAATTTAACATCGCTAAAAACGCAATGTTTAATGTTGAATAACTTTTGAAATAAAGACTGGATTTAAGAATTACATTCATATTGAAAATAGAAATTCAGAAATTTCTTGTTAAATTTTATCCCACAGCAAACACAAACTCACGAAGTATGTATAAATGACTCAATTTACAATTTTTAATTTTAGGCGAAAAACTGCCATCATATATAATTGAATTAAAGACAAAAAACGCAAAATAGCACCTCTTTCTTTTTTCCTCAGTTTTTAATAAATAAAAGATCACTTTTTGAAAGTTTAAGCAAAATCAAAAAATAGTTTTTTTCCTCTTCACTGCTGAAATTTTCAGATTTTTTAATAATTTTTAGAAAAAATATATTTTTCAAACGAATTTTATATCTGATCTAATTAAAGGATTTCTTTAAAAAATGCAATCAAAAGCATTAGATTATATATTTTTTTAAAAATATGCAATTTTATATACTTTGAACATCTCATATGCAAAGACGAAAACTGGTAAATTCACAGAAAAAATAATCAATTTTCAGCTCATGCTGTGTGCCCAAATCTTCACGTATTTTCAAAATTTTTGCAGAATTTTCTTAGGTGAAGAACTATCTGTCGATTGATATATAATAAGTCATAATATTAAAAAAAAAAAATACAAGTTAGTTTTGGCCGCAATTATTACACTGTGCGACGCTACCCTAACTAATTGGAGTCTGTCAGCATTTCATATCTGCATTTATAGACGTAGGCATGCTTGTAAAGCTCTGAGAAATTCATAAAACGATTCTATTTACCAAACAACACGATATTGCATTCGACATTCCGGCACGAACTAAAGCAACAAGCATATGAACGTCAGCAGCAACTGAATCATCAGTGCATTTTTACATACAAAAAAGTGAATTTTTCTTCTTTTCTTTTGCTATCGTGTGTGCTTTATTATAGAAGTGACAAAATCCAAAGTTGGATATTCCTTTTATGCACAAAATAACTGATATTTTGGCATAAATTTTATCTTTGCAGGATTAAAATTAAAGGCTGTATTATACCCTAAAGTGTCCCCAAAAACGTTGCATGACCTTGAAAAAAATTTGTGAAAACACCCTCAACCGCGCTGTAAGACGTAATTCTACGTGAAAAACATTTTAAAGTATTCAGAAAATTTTCAGTAAAAATGTTTTAATACATAGTGTTGATTTACAAACGTCGATATTGCGCTGATTTTCTCACCGATTTTCTGTTTGTTAGTGAGGGAGACGAAAGACGGACGATTTTTTGTTTTCCGTCTTTCGTCTCCACCTCTTACGAACAGAAAATCGGTGAAAAAATCACCTTAATACCGGTGTTTGTAAATCAGCACCATTAAAAACTGTAGGTATATACTGCAATTGAGCTACTTGTTAATTTAATACTTCAACTTTATAATTTTGTATTTGTGATCGTTCATTGAATTTTGAATATGAAATTTTGTTTGTTATCAAAATTAATAAAATGAGAAAATAAAATACTTTGATGTAGACACATCGATTTTGAGTGTCAATTGATTTAAAATAAAAACCTCTACAAAAACAAAAATTTTCGAATGCTGACTGCTTAAGTTTTTTCGTAAAATTCATAACAATTTTTGTTTTTAATCCATGTTGTCAATTTGAACCTAAGTGTACAATGTTTTAGAAATTTTAGAATAATTTTTGCAACCCCATAGCTTCAATCAATGATAGGCTAAAAGTTGAGTTTAAGATAGATTCAACTTAAAATTTCTTTATTACTAAGGGCCAATGTCTTTATCTTGTATCTGGTTAAGAGGTTTCAAGGATTTTTTTCAAACATTTAAAGGAATTATAGAAATAAAAAATGAATTTAAAAATTAATTTCACCCCACTCATCAGCAGTCTTCTTTGATTTCTGCACTCCACTATCTTGAGAAGCTATTTAACTAACACAAGATTCGGACGGACAGTATTTTTCTCTAAGGTACATTGTCTTTATCTTATATCTGGTTAAGAGGTTTCAAGGATTTTTTCAAACATTTAAATTAATTTAAGAAATAAAAAAATTAATTTAAAAATGAATTTCACCCCACTCATCAGCATTCTTCTGCTATGATTTCTACAGTCCACTATCTTAAGAAGCTATTTAACTAACACAAAATTCGGCAAAACCAATGCGGAATTAAGAATGTTTTTCATATCAATGAATTTTTGTTTGATTTAAAGCATACGTACTTTGGAAGTAAGAACAAGTTCTTCATCATTTAAGAATTATTCATTGAAATCAATGTGTTGAATAGTAATTTAAAGAATTGTAAGTAAGAACACGTTTTACAGCAGAATGTATAAAATCAATGTACAACCTTACGAATACGTTTTTAAGTTAATGACTAAGTACTTTAACGTCTGAAGCTAGTTTTTCCATCAGCAACAAAAATGAGTGAACAATTAAACTGAACGCAGACTCTTACGCACGCTGAAAACAAATGAATCTAAAAAAATTTGTTCCTTGTACTTACTTACTTAGGTGGAGCTTACAACCGTAAGTCGGTTTTGGCCTGTTGTAAGATTTTGCGCCAGCCATTTCTATTTTGCGCTTGCTGGCGCAAGTTGAAAGCTCCAAGTTTCGTCAGCTTGTCCTCTACTTGGTCTTTCCAACAGAGATGCGGTTGTCCTCTTCTGCGTTGACAACTGCTGGGTACCGAATTGAATATTTTCTTCGCTGGAGCGTCGCCTTCCATCCGCTCGAAGACGACCTAGCCAGCGATTTTTATGCGCTTTACTATGTCGATGTCGGCGTGTAGCTCATAGAGCTCATCGTTCCATTGTATTCGGTACTCGCCATTGACGCCGATTGGTCCGTAGATCTTGCGAAGGATTTTTCTCTCGAAAGCTTCCAAAGTCTTTTCATCAGAGCTGCTCAACGTCCACGTTTGTGCTGCATATAACAAGACAGGCATGCTTAGAGACTTATAGAGCGTGACTTTTGTTCGTCAAGGAGGGGCTCTGCTTCCCGATTGCCTACTGAGCCCAAAGTAACACCTGTTGGCAAGAGTTGTCTTTCGCTTTATCTCCCCACTGATATCGTTGGTGGAGTTTATGCTGGATCCCAGGTAGACGAAGTCCTTCACAACCTCGAAGGAGATGTTGTTAACAGTGACGTGGGTGCCAATACGCTGGGGCTGTTTGTTTATTGACACCAGATATTTCGTCTTATCTGCGTTCACTGCAAAACACATGCGGCTCTTTTTCTAGTTTGCAAAATGCTACACTGGTTTCGCGTGTGTAATGGCCATTGATGTTTTTCATCAGCATACGCTAGCAGCATAACACTCTAATAGAATATTGTACCGTTATGTCTCTGATCAGCAGCTCGAATGATCTTCTCCATAATTAGATTAAAAAAGTCGCACGATAAGGAATCACCTTGCCTGAAACCTCGTTTTGTAACAAATGGAGGAGAGGTGTCCTTTCCGATTTTACCTGCGCTGCTGGTGTTGCTCAGTGTCATCCTGCATAGACAGATTAATTTTGCAGGTATACCAAATTCAGACGTGGTGGAGTATAGGTGATTCCTTATTAGATTGTCAACTAAAAGATGGTGAGTGTCGATTTGTTTCTCTAGGGTATTTTTCGTAGCGTGAAAATCTGGTCGGGGGTATATTTTGCAGGCCTGAAGCCACACTGATAAGGTCCAATCAGTTTGTTTACGATGGGCTTCAGTCGTTCACACAATACGCTCGACAGGACCTTATATGCGATATTTAGGAGGCTTACCCCACAGTAGTTGACACAAATGGTAGGATCGACTTTCTTGTGGATTGGGCAGAGTACACTGAGGTTCAAATCGTTTGGAATTCATTCTTTCGACCATATTCTGCATAGAAGCTCGTGAATGCATTTAAACAGAGCTTCGCCTCCGTTCATAACAGCTCAGCGGGTCGACCATTGGCTTCCGCGGCTTTGTTGTTCTTAAGCCGTGTTATAGGTGTCAAGACTTCATTGTACTCAGGCAGCATTGGGTCTGTTGTCATCATCGCCATTCGGAAGACTAGAGAAGTCATGTCGTCAGTGTACTCTAGATATCTGTCACCAGATTTCCGTTTTCATTTTTCGAAGGAAAAGGCTCCGGTTCTAAAACTATCGGCCAGGTGTCTTATATTTTCGAAGAATTTTCGGTCGTCATTCCTGTCGCCATTCATCTCCATCTTCGCACCCTCGCGCTTTTCTGCCTCTCTTTTTTCCGCCTGAAAAGACGTCTCTCGTCCCTTCTCTTCTCTCTGTATCGATTCTTAGCACCACGCGTTACATCCGACTGCAGGGTGGCTTTGTATGCGGCTTCTTTCTCTGTAGTGGCGTCGCGACACTCTTGGTCGCGCCACTGGTTTCGGCGGGGGCGGTGGTAGCCAATAACCTCTTGAGCAGCCACACGCAGAGAGTGAGAGATGTGTGCTCACTGCGCGCATATATCATCGATCGGAGGAGTGCTTTCTTGAAGCTGGAGTGAAAGTAGAGTGGCGAAGGCTTCGGCTGTCCATTTGGAACTGCAGCTTGTCAACGTCTAGCTTCCTCTGTGTAGGGTTGCTCGCATTCTTTGCTGCGCACAGACGTGTACGAATCTAAGCTGCGACAAAATAATGATCCGAGCTATGTTAGCACCACGGATCGTGCGTTCTTCTAATACACTGAAAGATTGTCTTCCGTCAATCAAAATCCGATCAATTTGGTTGCGTGTTTTTTGATCAGGGGACAGCCAGGTGGCCTTATGAATATTGTGATGCTTGAATCTAGTGCTACTTACGACCATGTTTCGTGCTGCGGCGAAGTCAATCAGCCTCATTTCGTTATCGCATGTGTTGTCGTGGAGGCTGAACTTTCCGACTGTTGGACCAAAGATGTTTTCCTTGCCCACCTTAGCGTTGAAGTCACCAAGTACAATTTTTATGTCGTGACGGGGGCAGCGCTCGTGAACGTCTTCAAGGCGCTCGTAGAAAGTTTCTTTGATCTCATTGTCCTTGTCCTCTATATGAAAGAATTTAGCCTTGATGCGGTTTATGGCAAGTCGTTCGTTGACAGGTGTGAATCGTAGGACATGATACCGTAATCTCTTGCCAACTACAAATCCGCACCCAAACTTGTGCTTTTCCGCATGGTCGCTGACACAATATGCTTGCCGAGAGCAATCTTGTCCCTTACATCGCATTTCTTAGATTGCAGTGATATCAGCTTTGTATCTTTCCAAGATATCAATCAGTTGGATAGATCTCAATGAGGAGGTTTGAGTCGACTTGGAACAATTTCGACATGGATAATGCTGGCCTGGCCAGGTTGAGGCAGTCAGACAAGCTGCCATGTGAAGGTTCGTCCCCTGCTCCCTATTTGTTCATTGTACCAATGAATTTTTCATTAAAATCAGTAAATTTCGCTGTATGAATAGAATTCTTTGATTTTAGAAATCATTTTTGCTTCCAGTGTACTTAACTCTTCATTAATGAAAGCATTCATGCATTCCCGTTCTCCATCTTAGAAGCCGTCATATCTTTACATCTCTGTCTTGTAGATAATTAAAAAAATTTTGCTCTGACTTGAATCCTAGGCAATCCTAGGTTAATTAAATTAAGAAAAGGTCGGATGCAAATTCCAATAGACAGGCTAGCTAGGCAAGATATTCGATAAGAAAAAAAAAAAACTAAAGTTACACTTCTCTTCCTTTGCTTTTGCGGAGAATGCAAATCTAAAAATATGATTTTAAATGTTTAGTTCAGTTTTTCAATATCTGCAACTTCGGGAATGATAATTTTGTTAAGGGACTCATTTTTGGAATTTTATCTCCATGCATATATCTGCAAAGAAAAAATTATGAGATAGGGGTGAGTACACTGTTGTATATGAACCCATACGCTTTGATTGCTTTGACTAAATGTGCGAGGGTACTTCTTGCTTTCTTTTCATGCTTCTAGTATTATTTTCTAAATTTAATTTCTAAACTATTTTTCTCTTCACTTATTCAGCCGCAACAACAGTACCAGCAGCAATAACAGTAACAGTAGCCACAAATCCCTTGCCTCAAATAACAATGGCGCCAAAACATATACAACACTAGAGTATTGTACATCGTCCTCGTCGATGTCACCATTCGCATCCACAACATCGTGTCCATCGTCTTCTGCCCAGACAGTTGTTACTGTTGCAGTTGACGAGCTTGTCATTCCCTCATCTTGTGGATCATTGTTGCGTTCATCCAATGTTTGTTCGACAAAACACATTATTAAAAGGAAGCGGACATCATCTCTTAGCTCAAATTACAAGGTAAGCTTAAAATATGATTTTTTTTTTTTAAATTTATATATTTAAGTTCCCAGATATTTCAAGCTTAGTTGTTTAGTTGCGATTAATAATCCTTAGGTGATAAATTTTTGATTAGTATTTAATTACGATTGCAAATAATCAAATGGTGATCACGATAACTTGAGATAACGGAAATTAATCAAAAAGAATCAAAAGTAATAAAAAAAAAAAATAGTTCGACTAATTTTGAAGAATATTTTTGATTTTTATTAATTATTTCTTTCATTCAATAACCTTTAACGTTCTCAGCACCAGTTGAAATACTATTTTTTTTGACGACATAGTGAACAGTCCAAGACGGCAATCATTATTTGATTTTTCTTTAGAAGAGTAAAAAAGTTTTTTCTAATTTATTTATTTTGTCATGAATTTTGCTTAAAAATAATCTTTAGATGTGGTCGGACTACTTTTTTGATTACTCAAGTAATCGTGATCTCAAGTTATTGTTTCTTTTATCGTAATCTCAAGTAATCGTGATAACATTTTGATTATTTGTAATCGTAATCATTTGATTATTGGGCCAAAAGAATAGTACTTAATCAATTATTTTACATTTTTAATCAAAAAAATCTGATAGCTGATGACTTCGCTTAGTAGTCATTATTTAACAGCTATGATTTGAAGTTTTTTTTTTTATGCGTGCCCTTTTTACATATTCACATAAAAAATATTAAAACATCTATTTTTATAAACTCATGTCAAAAACTATGCCTTATGTTTTTCACGTCTTGGAAGCGTTGTTCACCAAAATAAACCTTAATTTGTCTCCATTCGAAGTAGAGCTGCGAATCTGGATCAACGAGCAAAGGAATAAATCTGAGAATTTCAGCATAATTTAACCAGACCAAAAACTCGAATTGTCAAGTTTTCTTTTTGTATGGATGATAGAACTAAGAGCTTCGTAACCCATCTTTGAAAATATTAAAGGCTGCTTTCGTCTGATTAACCCATTAATGACAAGGTATGATATATCGTACGAAGAAAGTGTTGACACGTAAAAAATTCTAGCGCGATCTAGATAAGAGATATTGCGCCAATTTTTTTTTTTATACTAAAGAGAAAAAATGGGTTAAAAAAAGAAATGTAACATTCTAATTTTCCTCGGCTTACCTTTAGTTTGACTGGTGAAATATCACATGTAAAAATCTGATTTTTTTTGTGTCGAAAATTGCTCAGGAAAAGTGCTGCCAAAAATAGGAAAATTTAAAAAACAGAAAACGCGCACCTTTTCCAGATAGCCTAAGGTATGTCCTATGGAAGTAAAAAACCGTCAGCGATTTTTCGACATTCCTGGAAATCTCACCTGAAATCTCAACCATGTCATTCGTACGAGTCGTTCTCTGGGCGGGCTTAAATGGGTTAATAAGAAGCAATGGTAAAAGATTAACAAAAAAGTTGAACAATTTTTAATTGTTATTAATTAATGGATTTTTTAGATTACGTTCATAATTGTTGAACTCGTTTTTAACGTAATTGGAGCTCGTTTAACTCAACACGAACATTAATTTCAAACAATTTCCAAAACATCTTTTACAATCCGATACGGTTTTTATAGCGATTTCGATGAAGTTACAATCGAATTGAAGAATATGCCTAAAATTTTTACGTGTAACAACTAAAAAATGCGGCCTGTTTCAAAAATATTTTTTTTAGATACAAGGAATTATTATTTTTTTTTTTCAAATTTATACAGCTTATTGTACATAAAAAGTACTTTATAAAAATAATTTTTTTTTTTTTGAAAATAGTTTTTAGGCTCTCATAGGGGGCGCTAAAAATTACATTAAAAAAATACATCCAAAACGGTTCGATGGATATCGCGTTGCCAATGTTTCTGAAACAAAAACTTATTTGACTTATTTGAAAAATTATTAAAGTAAAAAAGTTAAAGCGAAAGTTAAAGTAAAAAATTACAAAAAGAGGTAGACTTTCGCGCGCTTTTTTGTCAATAAAAAAAAAACAAAAAATAGTTGGTACTTGAATTTGAACGGGGGATGCTTAAAGGACAAAATTACAAACAAAATGCAAAAAGATTCATTGAAATTGAACCAATAGATTTCGAGTTATCTATCGAACCATTTTAAAAAAATTAGTTACGAGGAAATCGCGTTTAAAGCTTTTGTTTTTCGAAATTTTGCATATATTTTTAAAATTATCGGTTGATAAACTGACTATTATTTAATCTGCAATGTCAAGTATCGTTTTAAAAACATGTATGTATATTCTAGAAATTATGAAGAACATATTAAGCAAACAAAAAAAAAATTGTTTTTGAAAAATTTACCCGAATATTATACCTTAAATGGCAACGTTTTAAGGTATAATAGTTTAGTTTTCTAGAATAAAAATTAATGTACTATACACAATTCTCTTCTATTATGAATCTATTTAAGATCCATTAGATTTATAGTTTTTTGTAATCGCTTTGTTATTTTTTGTTGTTGTCTGTATTCAGAGCTAACTTGCCATCATTAGGTGTGTTTCCGTACTTACTTAAAGTGAGTTGAAGTTACTCGAATGCGTTTTTTTTCACATTCTTTCAGCACGAGAGAGAAGAAGAACAAACAAAATGCGAATCTCTATTACTTAAATTTTGCTTTAAAAACTTCTTCGAGCACGAATTTCGAGCTTCAAACAGCTGATTGTTAAAGTGACAAAATTTAATTGTTTTTCTTAAATTAAAAAAATATATCTGTGTATTTAGCTAGCAAATTAGGTTTAAATATGTAATTTTAACGGAAATGGAAGTGTTGTTCTTTTAAATATACTGCTACCCGATTTTCTATTTATTTTTCAAATATACCCAACAGTGAATTTAATTTTATTTAATTTCAATTATCAAAATACAGTTGTGCTTGAAACTTACTTGAGGTCGTTTGCGTACTTTTTGACAAATTTTCTCATTTTGACAGACAATCAATTTACTCTGTATTGCTCGAACATTACTTGAAGTGAGTACGAAAACAGACCTATTGTATTAGCGAATCTGAATCTGTTTTGAAGCATTTTTATTACTTAGCTAGTAGAAAGCCTGAATAATAATATGTCTTTATTTGTAGAAAAACACTTTATAAACTTCTCGTTATTGCACAATTTACAGAGATTTGTAACCCAATTAATAGTATATTATCATTCGTTGGAATAATTAATTTAGGTTACAAACAAAAAAAGTTTGTTTTTAGGTTAAAAACTAATTCTTATCTCTTCAAGTACATAGATCCCAAAATGCTCCCAAAAAACCATGTTCCCCATATACTCATAACATATCGTACAAAATTGTTTATGTATACATTTCTGGCTGTTAACATGCTTATCCAGTTTCTTATCTTTAGTAAACAACAAAAAAAAAAACTTTTTCGAATTATTATTTAATGCAAAGTGTTCTCTTAGTCCAGTTTTGTCCCCTTCCTTACATTCGTTTTCATACAATTTTTCAAACTTAACGGACACATTGTGACGTATGTCCTGCATAAGTATACGTTCATTTTCCATAAAGTTCGCTTTGTAGCACCTTCTCTAACCACATCTCCGTTATACGAGTAGCTTGTTATTTCAAACGGCATAGACAGAAAATAACAACCATTAGTTTAATGATTCCGGTAATGTGCGCTTCTTCCCGTTCTAAGATGCAAAATGTCAACCAAGCCTTTAGTCATACATACCAAAGTATTTCCATGTCCATCTATGCGTTCTAACTCTATGATGTAACCTTATGTAACATTATTAAAATTTTGCCTAGCAAATAAAAAAACATTTCGAACACAAACCATATAATTTTTACTCAAGCTGTTATCCTTAAAGAGGACATCAAGCCTGATTCAGGTAAACATTTATAGATTTAACGACTTTTCTTTCTTGAGTGTCGTGAGTTCTCTAATATTTTCGAAATAACGTCTGCATAAGCGGCAAAAGAAAGAGCTTCACAAAATAGCTGAAGGTAATTGATGTGAAACTAACCCTCAAGGTGTGCACGCATGCGCAACGACAAGAAAAATTTAGCACATGTGCAATGACAACAAGGGAAGTAAACACAACACATTCTCACTTAGGCCAGAGCACCCCTTTGTAAAGGTATTTTTCATTTCTGATGGCGACAACAAAGACAAGGACAAGGACAATTTCTTTTAGCGTTCACTTCATTGAAATGCAAACTTTATTTCGTTTCTTCATTTCATTTATTAATTTTGTACTCGCGTCTTTTGTCGCAATATTAACAGCTGCCTGTTGTAAGGCTATGTTTATATTTTCAATATGATTGGGACTAATATTTTTTTTATCGAAGCGTGAGGATCAACTATTAACCTTTAGATGTTGAAAATATTTAGATGTTGAAAATAAGTATGTACATATTTTATTAACGCGTTTTTATTAGCTTCACTTCAATGTCTGTCCCGTACAAATCTTTGAATCCATTTTTAACCATCTTCCCGATGAGCTAGAGTCTTGAAACTTGAAATGTAGCTCAGAACAGGATGACAACACAATAATCACTTGTCTGTACGTTTATTTGTTTGGCTAAAATGTGAAATTATTTGATACATACATACATACATACATACATACATACATACATACATACATACATACATACATACATACATACATACATACTAAAAATCAAACAAAAATACTGAGAAGCTCATTGACATTTTTAAATTTCCAATTTTTTATAAATTTTGATTGATAAATGAGTTTTTAAGAAACTGTGCGTGCAAATACAACTTAAAATTATTTTGGAAGCTATTTTCGGAGCTGAGAAAGACGTGTGAAACATACTGATTTTTATCAACATACTGAATATCTTCTGAGAATTTTTAGTGATTTAAACAGTTACCACAAAATGTCAATAGCTAATATCAATTTATCAATATGTTTCAATAAATCCTTTTGTATTTGCGAAACAAATTATGTAATGTTAAACTATAAAAACAGCTGTGATATACGTACATAATAAATCAATTATCCAATAGAAAAAAAATCCCATTTGTAAACTTATTTGTGGTGGTATAAAATGAAGTAATTGTGGGAAATAAGGATTATGTATAATATTTTCCGTTTAATCTTACCTCTTGTTAGCATATTTTTAACTAGAACTTCTCCGAAAACTTAAAACAACTTTTGTTGTTTTATAAATTTTAATACTAGTAAACCAGCAAATGTATCAAACTTATTGAAATCATTTCGCAACCACTTTTAAACTGCCTATTTTATTTTATTGCAGTAAAAATCTTGCACATTTTAAAATCAATTACAAATTGACACGAATTTATTAATTACAAAAATTCGTTTGTATCATCCTCATTAACACCTGACTTTATGAATAAGAAAAAGTTTTCTCTAAAAGCCGTTTCGGCTGATCAATAAAATCAACATAAGAAAAAACTATAAAGTTCATTCGAATTGCACCGCCTTTGCTAACGGCCGCAAAAGTCTTACTTCATTTGAGCTTCGGTGTGAAAGTCTTTATTTCAATAGAAATTGTTAAGAAATGTCAAGACAATTATTGTCACATAAATAACTTAAGATGTTTTCTGTTAAAATTGGTTCGAAAATGTTTGGTAATCACTTTAAGGAGTTGCTCTTTAAAATATAAAATAAAGCATTTTAAGAATGTGACTATGTTAGACTGACTGCATGCTTATAGTAAAATTTTTCACATTACTTTAATATTTTCTCATTAACTGCCTGCGCTGCTTTACTGTTTACCATAAAGATGCATTCTTAAAGACTGAAAGATATGTCTATACAACCTTTTATAATAATAAAAAAAAAATTCTTTTATATACCTATCCTTGAAATACTGAAGCGATTCATTAAACTTACCTGGATGCTGTAAATTAAACTTAAAGATGCAACAAAAAGGATAAACAGCATGCATAAAAAAAATCTAGGATTCTTCTGCAGGCAGTAACGTCAAACACTTATGTCTTTTGATCCTGATTTTTTTTGAGTTATTTCAGTTTCTCTTGCACTACATTAGCATGTGTTAAAGAGAGTCGAAACTACATTGAGCCGTTATCCTTTTTTATACCATAACAAAATCCAGAATACCTACCCTCTGTTAGAAACCATATAGAGCAGGATGTCGTTAATTGCACTGAAAGTATGCAGCTCAGTTGAGCAACGAAAGTCAACGAGTAAACAGTCTGCGTTTCTCTTTTTCACACTTACACTGTCTCTCTCCGGACTTATTGTTGATCGAAAGTCTGTAATAATAAAACGCGAAATGAATTAAATGAAATCATATTAAAACTAACAAAATCTTAACTGATATTTGTGCAATACTACAAGTTTTTAAGGTGATAAGGATTATTATTTGTATTTAAACGGAGTTAACTGTTTCCCAATTAACGTGGATTATACAATTTTAACTCATCAGCCGCTCTTCATAATTAAGTTGATGTTATTATGAAGTGCAATCGCAAGAGAAAAGTTATTGAAATGGTAAAATATTATTTTGTTTAATTTACAGTCGTTGCAATAGTTATTGTGTTTTGTGAAAAATTTGTTGTACTTATCAAAAAACCTTATTTTGTACATTACACTGAGCAACATAATGATACTTTATAAAATGTTCTCTAAGTCCTCTCAGAGTTCTCTAAGTTCTCTAGTTCTAAAATGTGCTGAGAGAATAGTCAATCCCGAATGCATTTTGACTGCTGATTTCAAATATGGACTCCGTTTTTCTCCATAAGCTCGAGATTTTGAGCTATAGGCAAAACCATGAAAAACAGTTCTTTTTCTGATAATTTTACAATATCTTTTATAGTAATCGCACAATTTGTATAACGGTGATGAATTTCAATAAAGAAATAATAGACCTTTAATTTTGTTCACACAAAATTACAATAAATTTGACAGTTTCGAAGATATCGACGTTCAAAGTGGGCAAAATGTCACAATTTTACTTAGAGTGCTCTTTTGAAACGCTGTATCTTTTATATTTTTCAACGTACTTAAAAAAGTTTTTTTTTTCCTGGATGAAGAATTTTTGAAATTTTAATAAACATTTCAGTTTTTTGCTATTTTCCTGCATTTCTTGAAAAAAAATTAAAAAATAATAACATTTTTTGAAGTCAGTTTAATGCTTCCAGCCATAAAAAAGCACGCAAGTAGAAAACAGTTTTTAATAAAAGTAGTGAGCATTGTGATAGTCGTGTGATTTGCAGATTCATGGTGACTGTTATTTCTGTCTTGTTAAAGTTATTGGTATAAATAAAAAAAGAAATCTTAGTGATCTAAGCGACGATTAAGGAGAAAGATTTCATCAGGACATAAAAATCATGGTGGAGATGTACCAGAGTTGGAGTCTTAAGCGAGATCGTCCTAATGCCTTTCATTCCAAAAAGTCACTGAAGAGAAGTTTTTCATGGCGTAAATGATGCTATAACTGATTTAACATACTCTAAAATACTTGTAAGCTGTAAAAACCTTATCAATTGTACTGGCATTTTAATACAATTGATTTAAAAAAGTGTTTGTTTTTTTACTAAGATTTTTTTTTACTAAGAAAATTCCAGAGTTTTTCTATTAAGTAAAAAATCTTTTGTTAATTCTTTGAAAAATATTAAAGATACAGATTTAAAGATAAAGTTTCAAAAGAGCAGCCTACGAAAAATTGTGACATTTTTCCCACTTTGAACGTCAATATCTTCGAAACTGCCAAAGATATTGCAATTTTATGTGTCAAAATTGAAACGTCTAGTATTTCCTAATTGAAATTCGTCATCGTAATACAAATCGGTAGATCAATGTTATTGATATAGCAATATTAACAGAAAAAGAACTAATTTTCATGTTTTTGTCTATAACTCAAAAACTTGAAAAACAGAGTCCATATTTGAAATCAGGAAACCATAATCAGCTGAAAAATCTCCGGCACCAAAATGTCTGTTGCACAGTGTTATCTATATATTTATTTCTGTAAGGGTCCCCTTATTCCAGCTTTATTATTAGAAAGGTCTTGAGCTGTAGGTGAGCCAAAGGTGAGTTTTTTATTAGTGGTTAACAGATATGAGCAGACACGAACTCGGTTTAATGAGAATGAGAAAGAGTGATTTCCAAAGGGAAATAAGTTAGTACACCGGTTTTTCGGGTAGTTACCACTAGTTATACATTAAATGAAGAATAAAAGAAAAAACTTTTTGCAGCCACTCCTCGTTCGTTCTGACGTTTGAAGAGGGCCGACTTGTGAAATTCACTTTTGAACTGGTACATCACTTTGTGAACACCCTGTAAAAAATTAACACAAAATCCGAATAGAATTATATTCTTTAGGCTTATAGTTTAAAAGTGACTTTTTAAAAGAATCCTTCCTATCGCCGCCAGGACGAACCAGTAATGGCTAAAAGTGACTTTTTTATATTTTTTAATAAATATATAATAATGTACAAAATAACATTTTTTATATAATAGATTTTTGAGAAAAATAATTCTACTTGCTTCAATTCTGGTTATTTTCCCCATCTCTATTTTTCCGACTATGCTATTTAATACTATTTTTAAAAATAATGGTCTTCACAAAAACCGCGTGAAATAATTTTTTTTTTTAAGTATAAAATTAAGTGAAAATTGCCTAACTGAGATTTCTCAGAAATGCATTTTAAGTCTGGTTTGTACTAAAAAAACGTAGATAACTACTGAAAACACAAATAACTTCAGATTGAGAAACCATTTTGATAAAAAAATTTAATAGTGATGGAGTGTTCTGCTAGACTTTTTTAATTCAATAAGTAAAATCTTCTAATATTATTTTCATTTTAATAATAATTATAGATTATATATATATATATATTTATTGCATGAACTAAGATCTTAAAATTGCTTACTTCTATATAAATAAGGGTTAATCAACCATTAAAAAGGATATTTTTTTAAACATTATTCTGTTGTTTTATAATAGTTTTTTTTTTTTGTGTAACACAACAATTTAAGTTATTTTCACGAAAATTTAAAATGAAAATATTAATTCTGAATCGACGTGATAAACGAATTCTTCTACCACAGGATTCGGATTAAGCACTTAAAAATACTTCGGAAATGACTACTCTAGTAATACTACCCGATAACATTGTTCCGATTCTTAGCCGTGAATATAGTAAATTTTATCTTTATTGTGAAATTTATTAACAATCTTTGATTACATCAATTAATTTCATCCTTTTACACTTACAGAAATTATCCTAATAGATAAAAAAATTTTTAAATATTGGTGTTGTTTTTTGTTGATGTGTTTTTTTTTTTTAAATTGAAAGTAGGAATACTTATCTTAGTTAGGTTTCCAGGAAAAAAATCTAGGTATCTATTTCTTTAAATTATTACTGAAACTTACTTTCTATTTTACTTGATGAGTAAACTTTTTCTATGAATTTTGTAATTTTTCCTGTTTTGTTATTTTTTGTTTTTTATATGAAAAATTGTTTAAAACTTTATTATTAAAACTTTAATAAATTTTAAACTTTAAATTTATTTTCAATTTAAAAATATATTAAAAAATATTCATCAGGACTGAACATATTCTTATTGGAAGTAAGCATACGATAAATGTGTTGCATTCAATTTATTTTCTTTTGAATATATGGTAGTTCTAACTTTAACGAATTTTCAAAAAATTTACAAATATTAGTTTGACTTGTAGTTATTATTTTTTTAATTAGAAAAATATTTCTTTCATTCGGAATAAATAGTCTTTTTGTTCATATTCAACCAAAAACTTTTGGGACTTTTATCCCTCTAAAATTGAAAAAATTGTAAAAAATCCCAAAATAGATAGCAAAAAGGATTCCTTAACTCAAAAAACTCGTTAAGGCTAAAAAGTTACCAGGTGGCGGTATTTTGCACGTTATTGAGATTTTTTGACTAAATCGGCTTAGCGGGAAAAACAGTGGTCAAAACGGGAAAAATGTCATCATGTCAAAAAAAGGGCAATTTTTACAGTTTTTGGAACATCAAAATATATCATCCCTACGTTGATGTTCCAGATAATAGGGAAGTCTTTAATTTTAATGACTCCGCTTTTACGTTAATTAATTAGTTCTATAGAACTAATCGTTAAAAAAAATAAAGCTATCATTGGCTTCGTTGAGCATAAATGGACATGACCTGGATATAAAATACAAATATTTAAAAAAATTGCTTGTTGTTTAAATAGGAAAAAAACAATAATTATGTATGCAAAAGAGGGGAATTTTTCACTGATACCTGGCGGCACTAGACTAAAGTCTGAAGAAAATCGAGGCATATTTATATTCAATATGCATGATCTAACCTTAAAAATTTAAAATATATTTTCTCAAAATTGTGATGGAATTGAGCACCCAAACTATATTTGCTTAATAAGAGGTTGGTCCTCTATCACGCTACAGCTACCGTTTGCTTGCTACTTTTGACGTCATACAGTGTTATTCGTTCTTAAAGGACGAAGATACATTTATAGTCGAATGATTTTTTTTTCTGATACTGAAAATAATTTTCAGTAAGTATTTTACGCCGTTTTTTAGTAAGTATAATCGTAAGTGATTATCGTTGCAATAAGCTTAAAGAAACTTCACTCACTTATTATTTATCAATTTATCAGTTCTTTACTAAGTGAAAATGATAAGTGTTTCTCAAATTAAGAAAATAACTTAGCAACAACTTTATTACTAGCATATTTTACAAATTCTTTAACGTTTATTTTTAGCTATTATAAACACTTGATACTGACAATTGTGTCATTTCTACTTTAATCTCATTATTACTTCAGATTTTTAAAACTTCTGAGCATTATATTTACATAATTTACAAATTTTTACATAACAATTTCTGTCAACATACAACATTTGTTGGTTGCGTTGGAAAAACATCGATGCATCGAAAATATCGATGTTTTGCTTCGATGCATCGGAAATTTTTTACACGATGTATAAAAAGTTGATGCATCGATATTTATTTATCTGTTGCATGAAAAACAAATTTTGTTACCCCTGAACATAATCCTGGCTACGCCCATAGTTTGGAAGTTTTTTAGAAACGCAGCGAAAACAACGTGAATTGTAATTTGTGCAAAACGATAAAAAATTTTGTACAATTTTGCTAATAATATATTTTGTTGTGAAATAATATTTGAAAATTTCTATGCAAATCGATGCATCGATGTGTGCCCTCCGATGCATCGAAAAATATCGACGTACATTTCGATGCATCGAATCAAAAAAATACATCGATGTATTTTTGTTACTGACATCCCTAGTTTTGGTTTATACAAAACGTTTTAAAGGTTTTTTAAATTCCTTATTTAAAAAAAACAAGAAATTTCTCCTTCAGTATTTTCCATATAACTAAGAACCTAATAAAACTATTTTTACCAATTTACTTTTGTTAAAAAGCTAATAATATTTGCCATTTTTAGCTTGAAGATGTATTTTGTTAAGTGCATTTTATTTACAATTCTCCGAAATGAAATTTTTAAGAAAATTATTACGTAAATTTGATGACTTCAACTTACATTACCCCGTGATAAAAGAGTATGAGGACGATTTAATTTTATGATTTTTGTATTTTGAGGAATATCAAACTAACAATTTTGATGTATAATTCGAAGATTTTTGATACTGTTATTTTACTCAAAAAGCAACACAACTCTATAGTGAATTTTTCTGAAAATATACCTTTATGTACCCTGATAAATTTTGCTCCGTGGCTTAAAGTTTTGCGGGTGCGGACAAAAGTAGCAAAATATTTTTAGTTGGAACTTAAAAAAACTAAGTACGCAGAATTACAGATAAGATTCATTATTTTAGGTCTTAATGAATTTTACTTTATCTTTTCAGTTGCAAGCATGCCATGCCCCTTAATGTGACTGAAATGTCATGTTTAATTTTTCAGAGTTTAGTACTCTAGATTTCAAAACCCATCGTAAATTTCAGTATTATGAATATGCAGTATTATTTTCACATATTTCACATGATATAGCGTCAACTTTTTATTAGAAATGATAGGAAGAAAAAAAAGCTGTAAAATCAGAAAAAGGGTGTATAACCTAAAAAAAACACAGATATAAGTTTCTTAGAAAGGTAAAAAATTTTTTTTTTAATTTAATTTTTTTTAAATTAAATAAGTATTTTCTTAAAATTTGGTTTGAAAACCACGCCTACCTTCCATACAAAGTGAACTTATTTTAACCGTAAAATGTTTTTAAAATCCACAAAAATTAAATAAATGCCTTGAAATTTGTCACGTAACTCTGCTCTTTGAATTTGAAAAGAAATGTCTTTGAATTTTGCACCTCGACTTTTATAAGTATATAATATAGACTATACTTCAGTACGGCCGCGGGGGGGTATTTTAGCTTCGGTACCCTGCCGAAGGGGTATGAGGGGTATGAAAACCACGCCTACCTCCCATGCAAAGTGGCTTTATTTTAACAGTTAAATCTCTTTAAAATCCACAAAAATTAAAGAAATGCCTTGAAATTGCACGTAAGCTTGATCTTCAATATAAATCCTGACTATGAAATTTGGAAAAATCGGATAAAAACCACGCCTACCTCCCGTACAAAATGACTTTATATTAACCGTTAAATCTCTTAAAAATCTGCTCAAATTAAAGAAAAGATTAAAAAGAATAAAGATTAAAGGGTCATGAAATTTTCCACACAGGCTTTGATATTTATATGTACACCATTACGATGATATTTGATAAAATGGGATAAAAACCACGCCTACCTCCTATACGAATTGACTTTTTTTAAAGTAAAATCTCTTAAAAATCCACAAAAATTATAGAAATGTCTTGAAATTTTGCACATGAGCTTTGATACATAATATTAACCATCTCTATGATATTTTGCAAAATCGGATGAAAGCCACGCCTACCTCCTATTACCCATACCAAATTTTGCACATATATTCTATATACACATATGGTGTAATGTGAAGTCTTTAGACTTGGAAAGTGGGCGTGGCATTTTACTTTTAATCGAACTTCTTCAACACCGTGTATCTGGCATCAACCAAATTTTGCACATATTGTCCTTGGTAATTTGAGCAGTCTTAAGTTAAAAAAATTGGGAGTGGTACTAGACAGGGAGCGTGGAAATTTATTTTTAAACTAGCTCCATCTACACCATTTCTCCGATTTCAACCAAATTTCACACATTCTTTACTATAACGTGAAGTTTTAAGTCTACAAAAGGGGGTGGGATTGGACCTGGGGCGTGTCAATTTTTATTCTTATCAAACTCCTACACCGCTTTTCTGATTTCAACCAAATTTGGCAAATATATTCTTTGGAATAATAAGCAGTGATTAGTCTAAAAAATTGGGCGGAATTAAACAGGGGCATCCCACTTTAATTTAAATCGAACTCATTCCATACTGTTTGTCCGACTTCTTCCAAATTTTCCATATTCTTTGAAATAATGAGCAGTCAATTGTCTTGTTTTACACCGTTTGTATTCCACATACCAATCAAATTTTGCACTTGTGTTTTTTAGAATAATTAGCAGTGACAGCTTAGGGTAAAATAAAATGAAGCGTATGACATAAATATTTTTGGAGATAATCCATAAACATTTTATAGGCGACTAAAGACTGCGAATATACCTCAATAAGGCCGCGGGGGGGTATTTTAGCTTCGGTACCCTGCAGAAGCTCCATTCCTTACTAGTTCTACATATTTTCAAGATTCTAAGGATGAAAATAAAGCAAAAAACAAAACAAAACTTTTCCGTCCATTTCTACTAGAACCTCCCCTTAAAAGCAGCGCTTTTGTAACAACCGACAATGTCAACCAATAAATTTATGTGAAGGAATGCTTGCAGAGAAGACTTTTGCCTTTGATACGTTGTCACAAGAAACCTGTATTCATTTGGTCAGATCAGGCAACCTGCCACTATGGCAAATTGGCTGTGGAATGGTATGATAAGTATAAAATCAATATTGTTCCAAAAAATGCTAACCCTCCACATTGTACGAAACTTGAACCTATCGAGATATTTTGGGCATCAAAAGGAAACTGTTGAAGACAAAAGGACCTGAAAGTGAATGAAGGCATTATGTCTATTTCCGTACTCACTTCAAGTAACTTGAAATTACTCGAAGACGATTCGTTACACATTTTTCCAGCACGAGAAAGAAGAAGAACAAGCAAAATGCCACTCTCAATTACTCAAATTATACTTGAAAAATGTCTTCGAGCACGAATCTCGAGCTTCAAACAGTTGATTGTTAAAGCAAAAAGAGGTGTGTAATCGCCACGCACAGTAGAAGTGAAACTTTTACCCAAAAATGGAATTTCTCGGAAGACTGCTAATTTATTTTATTAACATTCCCTCCTTCAGTGCAACTAAATGTTTAAAAAGCAGTCTGCCTTCATACTAGTAGTAGTTTCAAGAACTGTTTTTTTTTCATAAATTCAACTAGTATTTTCAACATGGCGATATCATGGGAAATATCAATTGTCCCTTTTGTTTATTGACAGTTACTGAAAACTTCAATATTCACGTACAGAATTCGATCGCATTTTTTTCTTACTTTCGTGACGCAGTTGGTTATTAAGAGGATTTATTAGTTTAATTTGATGACTTAAGTAGTACCCAGGCTCGACCCTCATAGCACATACGACAGGTTTTTATTTATAAATATTTAAAAGTAAAATTTGTCGAAAAATCTGTGGCGGGAATAATGTATTTTTCCCTTTCCGTACATGCATGGCATCGCGCACAATTCGGCTCCAAGTTGAACGTGCTACCATCGCAAAAAAAATTTATTGTTTATCCAAAATGATCATTTGTCGATTATAACTTGGGTTTTATTTATATAATTTATTTTTAATTTTTCTTTAAAAAAATACAAAAACTGCCAGTATTTATAAAAGCGCAAAATTTCAACTGCAGAAAGGACCACTACACCTTTGCTTCGTGGTCAGAAGCACTGACCTTATGCTACCGCGCATACTTGCTTATGTTTATTTTACCGTGCCTACACATTTAAAAATGTTGATGCGTTTTTCGGTACAAGACTTGCGTCGTATTTTATGTTGCATTTGCGACGATATTTCCCAGTAGTCCAAGTCTTAAAGAATTGACAAACAAATTATGAACGATTTTTCTTCATCTTTGAAGAAATATGCTGATTCGGCCATACATTTCATTGACGAAAATCCCATATAAAATTCCCACGAACTCAATACAGAAATGTTGTGATTTTTCGTGCATGAATATATTACTGAATCGTTGCGGAAGATTCGTCAACAAACAAGACAGAAATATGAAAAAATTGTTTTCCATTTTTATATATTCTTCGATTTCATTTTGCATGTTTTTTTTTTATCAAATTATTTCCGATTTGTCATTTTTGATATATCAGTCATGCAGTCCATTATTACGCTATGCTTTTAAAATAATGTATATTGAAACATCAAACGAAGAAATGACCCTGAAATATAAGCCTTTGTAGGGAAAACATGAACGGACACAAAGCATAAAGGCTGAATAATTTTCGACAAATTTTTTAATGAACGAACACAAGCCGGATGCGTTAAAAAATTTTTGAAAAGAAATACAAGAGAAGAGAGTTATCGGGTTTCGCGTGTTCTACTGTTTTCTTTGATTCCTTGTTCTGTTAGTTTTTTTTAATGTTGACGAAACCAATGCAGATGAGTAATATTCTGCAAGTCTGTTATTGACGAATACAAGCCAGACGTGTTAAAGAATATTTTTCAAGTCCGGATTATAAAGAAAATTTCTTTAATTTATTTAAAAGCAGAGTAGGAAGTCCGGTAACTCAGTTGGCAATGGAAGAACTTGTAACCATTAGGTTGTGTTCAAATGCCACAGCATGCGATTTTTTTTCATTTCGATATAAATGTGTGTTAGAAACTGCATTTGAATGTAGATCTAAGAATAAAACAAATTTTATTTTCTAAATCAATTTGCTTTCTGAATTTTAAAAACTCAATTTGAGAAATGCCTACAAGTAAATTTTTAGACCGTAATGTACATTCAGAGTATTGAACGAAAGACTCAATTCAATCATAAAAGAAAGAAAGAACTACTGATGGAACATAAGTATGAGCTACTCAAATAGATATGTCTCCATGGCCCAGTGGGTAGAGCAGCCGACTATGGATCCAAGTGTAGTGTGTTCAATCCTCGGTGAAAACAAAAATATGAAAACTTTTTAAATACATTTTTTCGTTTTTAAAACAACCAGTGCGGTGAATTGCTGTGTTGTTGTTTTCATAAGAACAATTTCGTTACATTGGTTTTACCACCCATCTAGCTCGCCGTATTGTTGTATACGCGGCTATAATAGTTTCACTTCAAAAAATTTATTTGTTGTGCTGTGTTGTGCAAAAATGAATGCAATTGGTAAACAAATTAATAAAAAAAACGTTAATATATGCAAATTGAAGGGAAATGGAAGTGTTGATCTTTTAAATATACTGCTACCAGATGCTTCCAGCTCTAGTGAAAGTATTTTTATATTGCATTTTTTAAATTTACCAACCAGCCAATTCTATGTTATTTAATTTCAATTATCAGTTGTGCTTGAAACTTACTTGAAGTTATTTCCGTACTTTTTGCCAAATTTTCTCATTTTGACAGATAATCATATTACTCTCTACTCTAACTTAACTCGAAGTTTACTCAAAGTAAGTAAGGAAATATACCTATTATCTGAAGTCAGCGGAAGTGATGTGCAACAACTAATGGCAGGTGTAAATTCAAAGTTGCGATGTTTTGCAGATTCTTCTAATAAATAAAAACACGTGTTACTTTTTAGATTCTTTTAATCATAAGCTTTCAGAATTTGTATGATTTTCCTTCTTAGGTAAGTAAATACTTTTTTCCAGCTTCTTTTCGACAACTAGTTTTTTCGTATACACTACCTATAAGTGCAAAAGTGTTTTTTTCTTCGCTCCACCAGCGTTTTCGATTAAATCGAGGCTAGAAAATAAGATCTGCATCAAAATATGGAGATCGTAAGTGGGAAAATAACCAGCCGGTTTTCATTTAAAGCATCAAAAACGGACTTAAAATTGCTTGAAAATAGCTCAAAAAATGTTTTTCCTGTAACTTTTTTAAAAAAAGGTAGAGGTTTCCAATTTTTTTTCCTTCGACAGACAATTATAGAAAAATTTTCGTGCTGACAGCATTACATCATCATATCAGAGAATTTAATGAGGTCTAAGAAATTCATTACTTTTCATAATTTTTTTTCAATCATTAACTACGTCTTAAAAACAGGCAAATTATTTTTATTTTTGTTTTATTCAATAAGTCTTTTAAAATAAAACAAAGTACTTGTTATACTTACCAATGATGGTTTATAAATCATTGGTAATGATCCATTAATGTATTGTGAGAGCATTTGGGATTTGTTTCATTTCAATAAAACTCATACGCGCCTTTTATAAAAAATATTAATTGCTATTGTTTTTTTAAGTTGGATTTATTTTAAATTAGGTGGGCTTGTTGGACCCCAATTCATCGCCAAAATGCCAAGCAAAAGAAAATTGACAATTCACCTCCTATAAAATCCGTTTGAGTTTTATGAGGCAGAAGGAGACAACAATTGTGGGACCCCCAAAGATGTATTATAGTCTTTTCACAACAAATGTTTCAAATTGAGTCCTTTTTCCAAAAGTGCAATGTCACCTTAATTTGGCGCCTAAGTTTTAGCTCAAGTACGTAACAAAAAAAGAACAGTGGTATACTTATTCACTAATATCTGTTAATTTGCAACCATGTAACGATTTGTGCAACATTCTTTCTGTGCAACCATGTAACGATTTGTTTATTTTCACATTGGCGTTTTTGGCATGAAGAGGATTATATAGCCTGCTGTAGAAAATCACCTTTCTGACTGTACGCTGGCCGGAGAAATAGTCAATAGAAAATCATACAGCTTTTGCAAATATTGCCCACCTTTTATAATCCACCTTAAAAAAACAAAAGCATTTAATATTTTTTATAAACGCGGCGCGTACGAGATTAATTGAATTGAAACAAAGCCCAAACGCTCTCACAACATATCAATGGAACATTACCAATGATTTAGGTAAATAAAACAAGTACTTTGTTTTAATTTTAAAGATTATCATTGAATGAAACAATGCTAATGATAATGTTAAACAATGTTAACAATAGTTAATGAGTGAAACAAAACAAAAAAATTATGAAAAGTAATGAATTTCTTAGACCTCATTAAACCCCCTTCATGATGATGTAATAGCTCGCAGATTTTTATATGATTTTAGGGAATTTTTTGAACAAAAATGCAACATAAAAATGGAATAAAAACTTGAGTTTGGTCTTCAAAAACACCATTGAATATGACACTTGCATAAAAAAAATTACACGGACAGTCTTACCTGCATAATTAGTTGTCTGTCAAAGGAAAAAAAATTGGAAACCTACTTTTTTAAAAAAGTTACAGGAAAAACATTTTATAAGCATTTTCAAGCAGTTTAAAGCTAAAGCCCGTTTTTGATGCTTTAAATGAAAATCGGCTGGCTATTTTCCACTTACGATAGCGATCTTTTGATGCAGATCTTATTTTTGAACCTCCTACTTTCAATTTGGTGCTTCAATTTGCACCAAATAATTTGGAAACTAACTGGGACTCGGTATATAATAATAGTTATATATAATAAATATATTGATATATAATAAATAATTTGATGCAAATTGAAGCCCCGACGCCTTATGATCTTTCTTTATTATGTATGGATATAACAATTGCTTCGGAACTGTTTAACCCATTTTAACCCGCTGGTCGATTTTTCGACCACTAACTTTCGAATTAATTTTTGGAAAAAATAAAAAAGATTTTTTTCAAACTCTTTCCGAATATACACGGTTCAGTTAAATGGAAATTCAGAAAAAAATAAATTTTTTAAATTTCCTGTTTTTACCTATTCAGGATGTAAGCGGTTAAAAAAATACCTTTTTTTGACAATTTTTTAAAAAATCAAAAAAAAAAAAACATTTTTTATTATACATTATATAATAAAACTATTTACGTAAGTAGGCAGCCAAAAGACTAAAATATGTGAATCTGTTGGTTTTGAACAACACAAGTATATTTAACTATGTGTTACCTGTGTGATAAAACACAGATGGTCGATTTTTCGCCAAATGGCCCTATATATATACTTTTATTATAATATTTTCACATTTCACTTTTACATATATTTCATTTAATAAAAATAACAATATTTTATTTAAAATTTTTTAATTTTTGTATACAGATTGGGCCATTTTTCGATTTTTCGACCACTTCGTAGCCGAAAACTTTTAATTCGAAAAAATCTTAAACTTTGGAATTTTCTTAATTAGATCACTAATAAAAAAATCTGAAAATTTCATTACGAAATTCCAACGCGTTCTGATAGCGGACCCAAAATGGGTTCAGACTAGCCAAACCGTCATTTTCGAAACTCATTGGCTGCATTTGCTTGCAAGTTGGGCAAAAGATATGATTGAATTCCTAGCTTTCTTAATAATAATTCGCTTATCTCGCTCCGAAAGCCTAACATAACGACCTGTTGCGCATTTTTTGCTGTAAATTTTCGGATTTTTTAAAAAGGAGGCAATAACACAACTTGCACGACCAATTTTTTCTTAAATTTGTGAAAAATTTGTGAAGCCCCTGGTCATTATATGTTTAAATTTTGCCCCTTTCATCTTTGGATACCAAAGTCCCGCACGATATTTTAATCAAAATGTTATGGGAATCATAATTGATGTTTATATTCAGACTGACAATGACACGACGTCTCTATTGATGAGCTTTTATATGACTGTTGTATAGTTTTGATAAGATTGCAGTTAAGCAGAAATGAGTGCTTTTCAACGCTAACTATAACGGTACTCCTTCAAATCAGTGATTAGAGCTGATAAAGATAATGTCCCATAATCATAAAAAATAAAAAACATAAAAAATAAAAGCGACTTTAAATTTAGTATAAGCATTTTTGACAGTTTTTCAATATAATTTGTTGTCAAATAGCTTGCACTAAATTTAGAGTTGGCTTTTATTTTGCTTATGATTATGGGCCACTTTCTTTAAAATAATAAAGTTTATTTTCTCATTCTGTGTTTGAGCTTTCTTCTAACTGTTATCAACATAGATTTGCCGAGAATGTTTAATACAATTTGTTTGGTGTCGTATAGTGGGTGCTCTAATACACACCTTGTGTAAAACTAATGTCAGGTCCAAAAAAACCTTTCTCAAAATTTTGGTATAAAATGACAAACCTTTTTTTATTAGAATCTACACTTAAACTTGCATTTTTGCAAATTCAAAATTCACGTTTTACACATTAATGCAAACATGCTCTGCCCATCTGTGCCGCGCTGCCCGCCATACAAACTTTTTTCTATCATGAGCTTTCCCAGTCGGCAATGTCAGTAGTTGGAAGCGCTACTAGCAGGCCTTCATATGGATTTCGAAGTGCTTCTGCATATCCAAGTATACTTTCTTTTTTATATGGAAGAGGCCTGCTATAAGCACTCCTTTAGAATGGCATAAAGAAGAGGTTAACCAAAACAATTAAAAAAATATTTTTTTTTTATTTCTTTTTATGTAACCCTACGTATTTATTTTGTGATTTTATTTTATTTTACATATTTTTGTCAGATAAGAATATTTCTAAGTCATGACGTTGATTATTATTCAGTATTTTTGAACTAATATATTTTAACTTTCAACGAAAAAGTAACCCTGAAATATAAGCAGAACCAGTTTTTGTAGAAAAAATATAATTGTTGTACTGCCCTGAGTAGCGAAAAATTAGGCCTCATAGAAGCGCTCGCAGAAGCAGCGAGGAAGTCATGTTTCTTACCGCCAAAAGAAGCAGTAAATGCACGCCTTCGTTAGAAGAGGCCTAGCTTCATTGCCTATTGGGTTGTCTTTGCGCATATGTAAAAGCAAAATCACATACAAAGACCAACACTAAAAGCTACAGCTAGCCAGCGTCAACCGCCATACAAATTCTTTCTATCATTTCTATATACACCTATACCCCGTTTTACACGGTACTCGTTTAGCACGTTTTCGATCTTACACGGTTTTTAGTTTAAAGATAAAAAACAAAAAATTCAATAATAAAAATAAACGAAATAAATGAGCATTTTAAGCTTACACGAACTTAATTATTTGTACTAAATATAAATGTATTCATCTGGTAATCCTTATATATGTATGTATCAATACGTGCATTTTTACCACTCAGAAAAAGAAGACTGATAGTTACAAGCGACAGTGACACTAATGAAGCAATCATTTTTCTCTAATTTTTTTCTGTTGGTACTTTGTATATTTTTTGAATTATTATGAAATACGTATATCTTTTTTAAGTTGCACATACGTATGCTTGTAGTACATATACATGTATTTACGTTTATTCAATGTTTCAAATGAATTGATGTTTTATATATCTTGTAATTTAACTATTATTTTTATGATTTACTTAATATTTTCCTCCAAGTTTATGGTCAATTAGTAATAAAATAAATAAATACACAAGCACAATTATGGAATTTTTTGCTTTACACGGTTTTTCATACAAATATTTAATTTTCGCTTTACACGAATTTCTTAGAAACGTTTCTTCTGTGTAAAACGGGGGATAGGTGTATAGCACACAGGATTTGTTGTTTTTGCTTGTAAATTTTTTGGCAAAAGTCACGATACGTAATATTTTGCGAATGATTTTGTTTTTTAAAAAATCACTGGTTCTTTTGTAAAATTTCTTGAGCTCCACTGCATTAATGGGTTAAACAACTTTGATATGAAAAAACTAGTCTCATTATGATCAACGACCTCGAAAACATAATCAGCCCAATTATGAAACATTTTCTCCAGGGAGCTGTAAAAGGGAGTTTTCGTTTTTAAGATAGCAGATAAATACATTTAATTTTTTTTTATTCAGACAACAAATTTGCAATAAAAATTACCAGAAAGTTTTTAAGCTTTGTCGTAAAAACAGAAACTCCCTTTTCCAAAATCCAGGAGAAAATCTTTCATAATTGGGATGAATATAAGACCATGAGAGGGAAGAATAACTGAACACTTTCAGCAGGCCTTGTCTTATTAGTTTATCATTTAAAAGTATGAATTTAAAAAAAAGCTCTTTAAATATTCTTGCACTCGCAGAGCACCTGAAAAAATGTTCGGTTTTTGTTTCATATCACATTTGGTGTGAATGAATTGAAAGGGTGACAAAGGGTTTGTTGCTATTATTTTCGGCAACACTGTAATAATACACTGTAATAGCTAATAGCTGGTTCAAAACCGAAAAATTCTTTATTCTTTATTATAATTCTTAATATATGATATGATGTTTCAGAACATACCACCATATTTATCAACAAGGAACTTTCAACAACAGTTTTTTTAATTTTTTTTAATAAAGTTAAGAGGAGTGTTCAGAACATCTATTAGTATCTTTTCAAACCAGTTTTATTTTATTTATTTCTTGAAGACCCTGTTTTATCGACTTTGAGCCCAGTTTGTGGGAGTACTTGATGTGATGGAGAAAACTTAACATTTAGCCAACATTTTAAGTTTACTGCGTTGTCTTTTTCTTATAAATGGAATAATATTTCCATTTATTTTCATTTCCGACAGAGGTTCAACTGTCATAAATTGGTTAGATCTGGCAATGCTATTGTCGTTTTTACTCAGTTATATTAGGTTAGTTTGAAGCGGCTGTCTCCCTTGAGACCCACTTAGGCACACATAGGCTGATTTCTCTCTCTATTTAAACCAGGTTGAGCTGTTGACAAAGCTAAGGATTCGGTAGACCCATGATACAATGATAAGGTAGGGCCGCTTCGCTGAGTGCTCTCACGCGTCAACGAAGAGTGGATAATGTGAAGGAACATATGTCAAAACGACGAATTTCGTAGAAATTGCAAATGAAGAAAATATTTTATGTTTCCAAGATGCAAACAGTGCGGTCGCGGGTGTTAAATTTGTGCTAATTTGAGTGGAAATATTATAAAAAAGTGTAATAAAAACTATAAAATGTGAAAGAAGTCTTAAAATTGCAAAAAAAACCTGTAACAGTTTTAACCTAAAAACAACTGCGAAACGTGAGCATAAAGAAATTCGCGATGAACAGCTGATTTTGACACCAATCTCGCTTTATTCTGCTTTCTACTCCATTCCTCTCCGAGTCGACCCTACCTTATAATTCTGCCATGGGTAGACCGAAGATTCTGAGAGATCATCAAGATCTTTGTAGAACCATTTACCTAAGTGAAGGTAGCGATTCTTAGCTAGCGCTTGGCATGTGCAGAGAAGATGTGTTGTAGATTCCTCCTCCTCTTCACCTCTGCAGTTTCTGCAGAAGTCGTTGTAAGGCATGTACAATATTCGTGCAAGCAGTGTTAAGACACCTAATTAATACTGATTTTATCCGTTCTCAGGACGATCAGTTCTTTTGAAGGGTGATTTGCTATAAGGCATGTGCTTCCCGTTGACCACGTATTGTTGGCTTTTTTAAGGAATAGTTCATTTGTGGCTAGTTTACATGTGGTGAGGGTTATACCAATACTTTCTTTCTCAATCGAGAGTTGTTTAGTTATTCCGGTGCGACCTAGTTCACCTGCTTTGCAGTTTCCTAGAAAGTCTCTATGTTCAGGAATCCAGCATAGGAGTATTTTCAGTTGCTCTTCCATCTCATTTAGGGATCTACGGCAGCGAAGTACTGTTTTGGATGTTGTTTCAACAGATTCTAAGGCTTCCAGGGCGGCTTGACTGTCAGAAAGTTTGTAGATATCCATGGATGATATTGCATTCATCTGAAGCAATGTTACTGTGACTAATTCTGCTTAGAAGACACTGCAATGGTCAGGGAGCCTGAAGGCTAGATTGATGTTCAGTGTTTGAGAGTAGACTCCTCCTGCAATCTTGCCATCTAATTTTGATCCATCAGTAAAGATTCTGATAACATTGTTAGGTGGAAGGTTTCCAATCTCCCACTCTTCGCGGGAGAGAAGGGATACATCAAATTTCCTGTCAAAGAAAAGTTTTTGTGTGATATATATAAGATTACGCCTTGCGCATGCTAGCCGTTGTTGTTGTGACGTCAGCTGTGATAGTCAAACTTAAAGAAAACACAAATAAAACTAGTAAGGGTGGAGCTTCGGCAGAGTACCGAAGCTAAAATACCCACCCCCTCCCCCCCCCCGCGGCCATATTGAAGTATATTCGAAGCCTTTAGCCACGACATACACGATGACATTCAGTTTTATATATTAACGAAAGTTTTCCTATTTTGATGACGTCACTTTGTATGGAAGTAGGCGTGGTTTTGATCCAATTTTGCTATATATCATAGAGATGGTTCATATTATATATCAAAGCTAAAGTGCAAAGTTTCAAGACATTTCATTAATTTTTGTGGATTTTTAAGAGATTTAACGTTTAAAATAAAGCCAATTTGTATGGGAGGTAGGAGTGGTTTTCATTCGATTTTGCCAAATATCATAGTGTTGGTTTATGTTATATATCAAAGCCTATATGCAAAATTTAGCCAAAGCCTATTCTTTAATTTGAGCAGATTTTTAAGAGATTTCACTTTTAAAATAAAGTCACTTTGTATAGGAGGTAGGCGTGGTTTTCATCCGATTCTGCACATTTTCGAACGTGATCTTCCTTTTTTAAAAATAAACCTATATTTTGAATTTCATTGCGATAGCTTTAAAATTTCGGCTGTAATCGTGTCGGCAGACGGACAGACGGACGAACAGACGGACACACGGAAATCAACTCAGGAGATGATGCTGATCAAAAATATATATATTTTTTTATACCTGCCACGCCTCCTTCTTGGCGTTACAAACGGAATGACAAAGTTAATATACGCATACTGCGTAAGGGGTATAAAAATGAGTTGCGCCAAAACAAAAGCACACGTGACTTAGATGACAAATCCGATGACAAATCCGCAAAGACGTCGTAAAGTGCGCACCGAAGAAATATTTGCTACTGTAGAGTGTTGTATTGATAAGGACCCAAATAAGCTTATTCGCTATTACGCGCAGCAATTGGAACTGTGTGCATTAACTTTATGAAACATTTTACATAAAGATCTCGGCCTATGACTTTATAAGATCCAGCTGGTGCCAGAACTAAAACCATCGCTTGCGTTTGGTCAATGGACTGAACACCAACTAGAAGTCAACACACTGTTTTATCACAATATTCTATTTTTGGCTCAATGGCAATAAGCAATAAAATCCACGAGAAATTCCCTAGATAACATTCCATCCACAAAAATCTCCTTACTTCTTTGAAAATGAGGTCGGCGGGAACAGTCCACGGCGAGCGCTATAGAGCCATGAATAACGATTATTTCGTGCCCCAATTGAATGGAATGTTTATTTTAGACATTGTTATTATGCGGACCAGTCAATGAGCCACTTAAATCTTAAGATTTAACGCCTTGGGATTATATTCTCTGGAGTTACGTGAAATCTTTGTAAATGCGAGCAAACCAGTATCTTTGGAAGAATTGTGCGAATATTGCCGAGGTGGCGGACCAGTGGCGGAAAAATAATGGAAATAAGCCCTCAAAGCCCTTTGAGACCCCCTCCCCAACAATTCTCCCTTGTACTACAAAACTGGTAATTACTCTCACCTAGAAGGATTTTACTTATTGTGTAATTTTATTAAAGGATTCTTTATGAAATTTTTACATTTTCGCATAGTAGTTAAGCTTTTGTTCTGGAGTCCAATTGTGTGAGTGCTGCCGATTAAAACAGAACTTAAAACACAACTTAATGAGAGTTAATAATCCGTACTCTAATGAAAAGCAAAACAAATTTAAATGTATTGTATGCAATTTCTTGTTGAGTTGATTATGACATTTTAAAAATGTTGCACTGTGGAAGGGCAAAATTTTTTTGTAAAAACGAAAACACCATTAGATTCATAAGTTTTGAGGAAATCAAAATATGATACTGTATGTAGACTTTTGTCCTTAACTGTACATAACGTAACCGAAATTCGTAATTTTTTTGCTATCAATTTCATTAACAAACTTGAAAAAAATGATTGCGGAGAGGCAAAGTTTAGAGAAGTGCATATTGAAATTAATGTTAATGAATTTATGTTTTTGTTATCTTTCAATATTGAAATGAAAATAGCATAACGAAAAAGTTGCCAGAGGACATTTTAAAATATACCATTACGATCATAATGGCCGTAGCTTTACGAATATTAAAACCTTTTTTAAATGTTCGTCTGTCGCTATAAAGTTTAAAATTAACTCTAACTATATAAGTTAAAATTAACTTTTATTTCGTGTCTTTTATTTTTACGGTTAAAAACACTTTTTACTTATATTTTATCTGTCGAAAATAACATTTATTTTGTGCCTTTAATTTTTTCGGTCAAAAATATCGGATAATTTGATTTTTTAAGGGCCACCAAAAGAAAAACAGATGAAAACAGAGAGCTATGCCAGATTTTCTATGAGTTGTCAACTTCGTTTTACAGCTATGGTCACTTGCTCTACCCATGCACACACCTTATTAGTTACACCATGACTTTGACCAGCATAGCTGACGTCATAACAACGGCTGACATGAGCAAGGCTATGGAATAATTAGGAAGCGAACATAGAAAACCCTTATTGTTGAGCCTAAAAACACTTCGGAGCAACCAAGGAACCAAGTCATGTATCTTTTGCTCCAATGTGTTTTTCGGCTCAGCAATAAGCGTTCTCTATGGTCGCAAGCTTAGGTTAGATGCTGACAGACGACTATCATATCTATATATTAATACGCAATCAAAAAGTGTGTGATCCCTTTTTTTCCTGTGTTAACTTGACCATATTCACATAAGACTTATATCGATATTTAATATTTGGTATTTTGATATTTATTGATAATTAGTACAGTAAGAATTATGTTATTTTCAAGTACAAAGATTTAGTACTAAAGAAGTTATATGATTTGAGATTTAAAATTTTAACTCAGAAATAAGTTTGAGATACATATTAAATAGACATTTAAAATAAGTTAAAACTAATTATTTAAGTAAAAACAATAGAGATTTAAAAGACAAAGGTTTAACAATAAAAAATATATAATTATATAATTTAAAATTTAACACTGCAACTCAAAATTAAGTGTAAAATAATATTGAATGTAAAAATGGCTAATATTACATTTAAAATATTATATGTTTTAATTATCATACATAAAATTTATGGAGAATTAGATTTGAAAGACTAAGTTAGTTGCAAAAATTAGAGGACATGATTAAGGAAAAAGAACAGAAAAAAAAGTTATTAGAGGGATAGATATAGGAGCAAATAAACTGATAATTAATATTATGTTCAATGAGAAATACTCAATTATGGCATTCTTAAAACGTTAATTTCCAACGATTGATTTCAAATTAGTTGGTAACGCATTCCATAACCTGATAGCATTAATAAAAAATAATCTTGTAGAATTTAGAAAGTTGAAATTCGGCAAATTAAGCATATGACTTCTGCGCGAGTGAATAAGTTGTAATTTTTCATACAAGTATGAGGGTGTTTTTAGTTTTATCACTTGGTACAGAAAAATTATATTTTTTTGACATTTAGGTAACTAATAATATCACAACAATTTCTGAATTGAGCCAAAGTGATCGAATTTGCGCAATCCATAATTGTAACGGGCAGCATGATTAAATGCAAATTCTTATTTAAGCCGAGACCATGTGTCCAGCTTGCTGTACATAAGTCCAGAGTATGTGATCACTTGAGAGTTGAATTATTAGTTTTTTCCTTGTATCAATAGGTGTATACTCTGCCGACATCCTTAGATTATGCAAGACATAATACATTTTACGACATACATTGTCGACGATTTTACGACATCCATTCTACTTGTACAAACATATAAAACAAGTAAGAACTTGATATTATTGGTACAAATACAACAACGAGTAGAGCTTAACTTAAGCTAACATGTTTTTGATTAAGCAGAGAGCGTATCATCTCTTTGGCTCTCATTGTAGTACAAGTTTTTTTTTCTCTTTATTAGCTCCACTAAGCAGAGTAACTGTTTTAACTCTTTTTTAATTGGATATATCCATTCAAAATGGATATTCCAGATAATCCTCTTTAATTTCTAATTAATCGAAATTTAATCTCTTTTAATTTCGTGCTTTTACTTTTTCTATGCTACTAAGAAAAAGTAATGGTGTAATGGAAATAGATTCTGTGAATAGATAACTTTATATAAGTTACTTATGCCACATTTATTAATTTTTAAATTCATTAAGTTGTCGACAAAAATGCCAAAAATGACAAAAATTATTTATGTTTATTTTTTTTATGAAATAAATTAAAAACTTGAATGCATTGCACTTTTAAATTGTTTTTTTTTATTGTTTTATTGAATTAATTCGCTCTTCAGTCTTTATGATTTTGACGTTACATATCCAGATGTTCCAAGTAGAGATAACAATATTAGCGATATATCTGTTTGTTGCGTATGTTCTCAAACTAGTATGCTTGATTCTTGATAATTTCACTCTCTCATACATGTACTATCGTTATGTAAAAGAGAAATATTTCATGCATACTCAATGCTTAGAGAGCGAAACCGATACAAGTTGATATAAGAAAAAATAACACATAACTAGTATGCTTGGATGGTTCTTTGCAGAGCTTTAGTACATGTGAGTGCACAATTAATGTTGAAACCTAGGTTACACACACTTCTAACTAGCTTAATATTCTTGTCACCTATTAATAGTTTAGGCATATCCTAAAAGAATCTCACTTTTGCAAATGGGTAACACATAGGACTTTAGTGCATTTTATAGGAGACCATTTCTCTGAGTCCATTGGTTTATACTAATCAACTCTTCATTCATCCTGCACACCAAATCTTGCAAGAGGTTAGTACTATTAGATAGTACTATAAGTACTAGTACTATAAATAAAGTTGCACATCGTCAGCATATGCATGCATTATGGAGTACTTGCAGTTAAGAAAAATGTCATTTATGAAAACAGAAAATAGTAGAGGGCCAAGAACTGATCCTTGGGAGACCCCACTGCCAATTAACTTATACTGTGAGAATCTATTGTTAACCTTTACCATTTGAGTTCTGTTGGTTAGGTATATTTTTAACAAATTAACAGCAGTTTCACAAAAACCATAAATATGTTAAAGTTTTCTACAAAGAAGTGCGTGATTAACTTAGTCAACCGCTTTGGAGAAATCGAGCAAACATAGTAACGTAACGAAACTCTTATCATATAAGCACCGTATATCACCCAGCACTTTTACTGTAGCTGTTGAGCAGCTGTGGCCAGCACGGAATCCAGATTGAAGTGGAGAGAGGAGATTATTAGTCGTTAGGAATACCGACACTTTTTCAGCCATAAAAGCTTCACAGACTTTAGATAGAGACGACAAAATGCTTATGGGCCGGAAGTCCTTAGGCTCGGAAGAAGTGTTTTTTATTGTCACAGGCGTAACAGTTGCAACTTTCCAGGTGTCAAGAAATGAGGAAGTAGTAAGGCAGTGGTTAAATATATGTGTAAAAGGGCTAAGAATCCGACCAAGAATAATTTTTATAAATTTTATATATATTCCATCTTCACCAACCGAATTTGATTTAACATCAACTACATCAACATCAACCTCACTAACACAAGTAAATTGAAAGGTTTGCTCAGCAGGAGGGCTTAAAAATTCATAATGATCATTTTGAAGATTTGAGGAATTAGAAAGAAAAAAATCATTGAGAACATCAGGATCAATATGACATTCAAAGACTACCTTATTGCATATACCAAGTTATTCTACAAAATTTTAGGTGGGACGGATGCCTTTAGTTTAACAGAATAATATTTCCTTTTTGAATTCCTCATTGTCAGAGTAGCGGCACTCCTCGCGCACCTATAATTTTCCCATTTATCTGGCGTAGGGTTTTTTCTCCATATATTATGCAAGTTATTTCGCTTTTTTAAAGCATGCTCAACATGACTTGTAAACCATTAACAGGACATATTTTTGATGGTGACAGTTTCAATAGGAACATGTTTATGAAAAAGGGCATTGACAGAGTATGAGAAAATCGCCAACTTCATCTCAACGGTTGAACTGAACCAAACCTGAGGAAATTAAAGATACATCCTGAAAAAGTGCTGCCGAATCAATGAACTTAAAGTCATAGTACGAAGACACGTTTGACATTATAGAATGTGATAAAGATAAGCCAAGTGTACAGAATATAATATCATGATCAGATACAAAGCATATCTGATCAAATATCAAGACAGGCGAGACATCAGACACTATAAAATAATCAAGAACACTAGGACTATCACTAGACGAAAAACGGGTAGGTATGGTATCATTAACAACTGACAGATAAAATATTATCAGACAATGATCGAGTTAGACTATCATTATTTATTTACACTTAAATCACCACATATAATAAAATGGTTAAATTCTATTGATAAATTAGACACTTCAGAGAAGAATTTATTTAACTTACTATTTAACTTACTTGGATTATAAATACAAGACAGAGAGATTTTTGTATTATTGTCAGATATGGAGATATTCAACATTTGATGTAACAGATTTTTTAATGAGTCTTGCATTTGAGCTTCTTTTGCAGTAAATAGCTATTCCACCGCCCCTTCTATCTGGCCTATCATTTCTAAAAGGGGTAAAGTGTTTAATACTATAAATAGAATCAATACCATCACTACAAAACCATGTTTCAGACACACATATAACATCAACAGACGAGCCCTCAAAAACATATCTTATTTATGCCAATTTAACATTATTTAAACTTCTTGCATTGAAGTGTACAACTGTTAAGCTTGATTTATTGCTACATAAAACTTCAACAAGACACTTATTATTAACGCTATTACATTTGTTATTCATGTTAAACATTATTAAGATATGAAAAAACCAACAAAAGACATAATACCACGTACATTCAAACACAGAACTACTTTTAAATAACCAGTTTATTTTAGAATAGTTTATAAAAAAGTGGAGGCCGTGGCGTAGTGGGTATAGTGTGTGTCTCATACGCCAAAGAACCCAGGTTCGAATCCACCATCTGACACCGGAATTTTTTTTTTAATTGAATTCATTTTTCTGTTCGGCCGTCACCTCTCTGCAGGCAATGGCAAACCTCAGAGAGTAAAAACTGCCATGAAAAGCTTCTTGAGAACATAAGCCGTTCGGAGTCTGCGTAAAACTGGAAGGTCCAGTTCTCGATCATTTGTGTTCAAAAATTTACAATACACACAAAACAATTGATCATAAGAAGCTCGGTCAAAGTCCTTTCAGGGGCTGAAATGGCCATTTCGTTTTTTTTTCCGAAAAAAGATAATAAGTTGAAGTGGAGAAGTGAAGTAAAAGCAAAAGCGGAAAATAAAAGCCAAATATAAAAAAATGATAAATTATAATAAATAAAAACCAAATATAAAATATAAAAATAAAGATAATACATTGTTTCTGCTGGCAATAATTTTTCAATGGGGGGTTTTCGATGGAAATGTATTTACGAGCATATGTACACGAAATAATTTTTATTCGAATATATTGTCATTAAGATATGTAAAACTAAGTAAATTTAAAAACCCTTTTTTCCTAATAGGACAATGAGAAACCTACAACAAAATACATAGCGGCACAGCTCTATAAACATCGTTGCTGTAGCACACACGAACAGGAGTAGAATCCCTATAGGAACAAACTAACTTGTTTTTAAGAACAACTAATTAAAAAACTAACTTAAAATAAACCAGTATATGAACTACTTTGAATTATATTAATTTTTATTAGATTACAAGTTTATATATATTTAACCATGTTATTTCATCAAATGTTATTAACTTTAGGCCATCAGTAATAGTTTTCAATTGGTTATTTTAAAGTAATTAAAAAAATAATTTAAATATAACTAATTTAACAAGTAGTTGAAAATATATGCAGACGAAAGTCAATTGACTTATTTAGCGGACATCACCATACAAAATATGTTAGTTCGTTCTATGGAAAAAAGTTCGAATTTCAACTAGTTGTGGTTGACAAAAAACTACTTTATCAACTACTTTTAAATTAGTTGATTTTCCTACAGGGATGCGAGAGAGTCGCATACACTTAAAAAGAGCTGTGCATTATTGTTGTTGTTGGTGCTTTCTCTTAATTTCTCTCAACAAAATAAATTTGCAACCACATCAGCGTCAAAAACTTGTTATACTGCTTGGTTCTTATATCACATGCAAAGACATTTATAATTGTTTATTTTGTTCAATACTTCTGTTCAGACTATGAAGTGGTGCGTTCAGCAAAAAAAAAAAAAGAAAAACCGATTTTGATATGGCCGAATTTTGGCCACAGGCGATACTAGTATAAATAACTTTGCTAATGTTCTAGTCTACCAACAAAATACACATGCAAAAATAATTCTTAGCGAGCGCACACAGTAGCGATGCTATCAACATCAGCATCGTCGAGTGACGATTGTTTTTTATCGCGTTTTTATCCATTTCTTGTTGTTTAAGCGAACTGACGATTTTCTAAAGTCTTAAATTCACTCCTGTTAATACCTTGGTTAAAGAAGCTGACGCTTCAAAAATTGTCGCCTCCATACCCTACTTTTAAGAATGGCCATCTCGTGGCTAATTGTCTACAAATAAAGACATCATATAAAATGTATGGAAAGTTACATAACTTTTTTATGCAACTCAAAATATTTTGATTTAGCTTGTCGAACATTTTTGTCAATTTTGTTATTGTTTGCTTTCTTATGCACGTTTGTATGTGTGTATATGTGTGCCTGCATATATGACTTTATTGAGTATTTCGCAATAATAGGAAACAAGTTAAGGGAATTTGATAAGGCGTTCCATACAAATATAGAGTGTTTTTTTAGAGGTATAAAATTTTTAACAATGATATCTGTCAGAGCAGTGTCAGAATTAGAACGTGTCTTTGACAATTAAGTGCAAGATACTTTGAAAAATTAGTATCAATCATCTAGAAGACAAATTTTTCCAGCAGGACGACGCAATATGGCGTAGGAGTGCCAATCCATCACTCTATTTGGATAAACATTTGGTGATCGAATCATCTAAAGAAATGGCCCAGCCAATTGGCTGCCTAGGTCAATGAATTTGTCTCCATGTGACTACTTTTTGAGGACATACGTCAAGTCACTCGTCTATGCTAATAAGTCAGTCATCCAACCGCCTACGTAAGCTTACTATCCCGAGCATATGATGATTAAACATGAATGTCATGAAATTGTCTTTATAACAAAACAACTTTTATTTTAAAATTATGTAACCTCAGTTTTTATTTCAAGTCAAAGTTCTACCTCTATGAAAAATACCCTTTATAAAAATTATTAAGTTTGATTACATTTTCGCTTATGCTTTTATCTTATTTATATTATTTCAGGATCCAGAACTTTGCTTTGAACCACCTTTAGCAAAACGTCAACAAAGAGTTGCTTCATTTTATCAAAGTGAACCAGACTCAATTGTATCTTCTGTTTACCCGTCACCAGTTGATGAGCTCGTCAACGAAATTGACACACGTAGCTCATCCGATTGTCTATCCACAGCAACCGAATATGATGTTGCAGCTGACGACATTCCCGATAGTCCCAATAGTCTTCAAGCTGAAGACGATGACGAAATTGTTTCCGCAACAACATCGCCCTCTGTTTCATCCACAACCAGCTCAAAAGTTTCCTATTCGTGTCCAAATGCGCTGCGTCACCATCATCATGGTGAAAGAACACCCGGTCAGAGACAAAACGGCCGTGCCACCACAACCAATACTAACACAAAGTCAAGAGTAAAATCCTTTGATGATTACTTATCCTCGCATTATTGTTTAACCCCTGCTGCCGAAGTGGATCCGCCTCGCATGTGTCCATTGCCAGCGCTCTCTTGGGCGAATGCACAAGATGTGTGGCAACTAATGTGTAAGAAAGATGAACAAGCCGCTTGTTTCCGTAACTCAACTATGCTAGAATATCATCCCGGTCTGCAACCGCGCATGCGCGCTATTCTTCTGGACTGGTTGATAGAGGTTTGCGAAGTCTATAAACTTCATCGTGAAACCTATTATCTGGCTGTCGACTATCTAGATCGTTATCTGAGCACACAGAAAAAGGTGCAGAAGACGCACTTGCAGCTAATTGGTATCACTTGCCTTTTTATTGCTGCTAAAGTCGAAGAAATCTATCCTCCCAAAATTGGAGAATTCGCTTACGTCACAGACGGTGCTTGTCAAGAAGAAGATATTTTACAACATGAAATACTTCTGTTGCAGGCTCTTGAATGGAGCATAAGTCCCGTCACAGCCATGGGTTGGCTTGGCGTCTATATGCAACTGAATGTAAATAACCGTACTCCTGCCTCGTTTAGCACTAATCACAGCAATGTACATCGTTGCCAAGACTGTAAATCAATGTCCTGTACACAAAATCAATGCCAACAGCAGAGCGTTAGTTGTGCTAAGCAAAAAAATAGCTCCTCTCCCCAGTCGCCAACAAATGGTGTATGTGGCTTAGATACGGATATCAGCAAAGCCTTCATCTATCCTCAGTTTTCAGGAATGGAGTTTGTACAGACAGCGCAGCTGTTGGATCTTTGCTCATTAGATGTTGCCATTGGAAATTATTCATATTCGATAATTGCAGCAGCCGCCATCAGTCACACCTTTAATAGGTAGTTATAAATATTCTTCTTTGTATTCTAATGTATACACTTTAAATATTATCAGATCAAAGGGGTTTAATCAATATTTAATGTGTAAATATATATTATACTTGTAAGTAAAAATTAGGCTGACTTTAGCTTAGAAGCTAAATGAACTGGGTTCCAATCTTTTTACACAATTCCCATTACACACAATCTATTCAACTTCTATTGAACTTTCGGAAATGTCTAAAATAAAAATACACAAATATTACGCACCAAAGGCTATTTTCAAATTCCCTTAATCACATTTTTATCAAATTTCCTCTTCTTATCTGTATACAAGATTGAGAAAAATAATAAACCGATTTTCATGGTCGATAGCTCATTTTAAAGCTAATAATATTGCTTTCTCTGTGAGCCTAAAATTAAAAAGAAGAGAAAAGAAATGGATATGACTATTATCTTCTGTTTAAAGGAAGCTAAATTTTGTGGTTTTATTTTATTGAAAAGGAATTAAGCGAAATTTTTCAACTTTTATTTTTTCGCACAAAAAATAACTGCGAAATTATGTGAAAAATATCCCATAAATCTCTAAAGCTAAGAAACTGCTTAATATAGGGTCATAAAATATGAAATGTGGAGATATTTGTTCATATGATAAATTGACCATGTGTTGTTTTTTTTTTTTTAATGAAATGTTACTGTTGTGCGTTGAAGAATACTCAGAAAAAAAGAGTAGAACTTTTACCAAAAAATGTATAAAATTCAGGGAAAGTAATCCGGTATATTTTCAGTCAACGAATTTGTTTAGGTGCGCTAGAAATTTCTAAAAGTAAAAGTAAAAAAAGTTTAAAAAAAGTAAAGCAAGAGTAAATAAAGCACCTAAATATTTAGGTGTACTTTCAGCCATGAAATAGATAAGACACACAATTAATTAGAAGAATTATCTAATTTTTTTTAAACTATGTCTACTTCAGTTTAGGTAAGCCACCTATTAAGTGTAGAAAACTATCTAATTATTTAGATTGCATTCCCACCTAAAAAAGAAAACGGCACCTACATATATTAGGAGAATCAACTATTTATTTTGATAGTTTGCTAACTTTAGAGTAAGAAAATTTGTCTATTATTTAGGTTGCTTTCTCAATTAAAAGTAAGAACGGCACCCACATATTCTAGAATGCTGCCCACTTTTTTAGACATGCACCTCCGTATATACATCAAAAAAAATAAGAGAATCCTACGAACTTGAGAACCTCCACCTTTTTGATGTCGGTTAAAAAGCAAACATTCATACTAACAACAGAGTCTAACATAACTGTTCTATCAGTTCTGTCTGCTAAGACAGGTTCGTCGAATACGAATACAAATAGAACGAACAAATAGAATAGAATTTTAAAAAGAAAACTAATGAAAGTGTTATTATATAAAAACGAAATAAAAAACAATTTTTTCTTTAAGGTTTAACCCCTTAAAGGAAACATTCAAATGCTACATTTCATACGAACAAATCAACAATTTGCTTTATAGTAGCCATTTTGGTAGTTTTGAAAATGAGAACATTTTATAGATTTTGATGTGCTGTTTCCGAATTTCAACTTTGCCACCTCGTATTGTTGCCGCTCGCGCCGCCATATTGGCAAAATGACGGCTAAGGACGGTTTTTTGCTAATATCTCCTTTCCAACTCATTCCACGATAAAAACATATGTGTATCAAATGAAACTAGAGAAATTCCCTCCAATTCATGTTATAACCTTTATTTTTGTAAAATCATTGGTTTTGGCATACCGCAAAGTGTATTTCAAATAAAATAAAATATTTTTATAATAAAAGTACATTAGACTGCGTTAGATTTGTATTTAAAATGCTTAAACATTTTATGATCCGGCGTGTTCCTCGGAATTGTAAACGATGGTTGCGAATGAAATAATTTGAGCTATAAAATTGTCGATACCGGCCGATTTTGCTCGAAAATCCGTTTTATTTTGGGATTTTTTATATATTTTTAAAATAAGCAATTATGCATTTGAAATTTGCGGAAAAAACACAAACCATCTATTTTGATGGCAAATTTGGTAAAAAATTTGATTTTGGACTTGGAATTACCGAAAAATTTTGTCCGGTGCCACTAAACTCAGTGCAAAATTGAGATTTTTCGATTATTTTCATACTATTTTTGTCAAGCTTACTCATTAGGTCGATCCTGATAAATATTTAAAATCTTTTTACGCAATATGAAAGACCATTTTGTGTACACAGTTACTAAAATACTAAGTTTTTGAAAATTCATCAGGATCAACCTAATGGGTATGCATGAAAAAAAATAGTACGAAAATAATCGAAAAATCTCAATTGTTGAAATTCGGAAAGAGCACATCGAAATCTATAAAATGTACCCATTTTTAAAACTCCCGGAAAACTTTCCAGGTAACCTCGTTTTTTTCCCCTCCAAATGACTGTACGTACCAAATGTACTTACTTACTGCCATAACAACCCGTGTTCGGATTTCAGCCAACCTCATCAGCTCTCGCCAGGCGCCTATGCTTTGCGCGCGCCTTCTCCAATCGGATACACCAAGTGCGGTTAGAGCTTCCTCGACCTGGACCATCCATCGGAGGTATAGTCTCCCTCGTCGTCGTTTTCCAACGACCCTCGCCTCGAGCACCTTTTTCGCTGGAGCTTCATGCGAATCCAGCATGTATGGACATGGCCCATCCATCGTAGTCGCTGAGCAGTTATACGCCGAACTACATCAATGTCTTCGTAGAGCTCATACAGCTCGTGGTTCATTCGGAAGCGATAGTCATCGCCGACTCAAACAGGACCGAAGAATTTGGGAAGAACTTTTCTCTCGAACACCCTCAGAGCAGCTGCGTTAGTTTGCGAAACTATCCACACCTCAGCGCCATAAAGAAGCACAGATAGAACGAGCGTCTTGTAGAGTGTTAGTTTTGTCGATCGAGAGAGGGCTCTGGAACTTAGGGTGTGTGCGAATTGAACTAAATTGCTACCTAAACTAAATTGTCGATAAAGCAGTGTTTTCTAAATTAATTTAGAAAAATTCCGAGCTACCTAAATGCTTGCTAAATTAATGACATTTCTTAAGAGAAGAGAATAATGACATTTCTTAACTTTTAACCTATTTGTAATTCGCCTTAATTAACCTTAATAAATCTTAACTGCTTTACCTTAATTTAGTTTATTGTTATATTCGGGCTTAAGGTCCAATTGCAAAAACTCTTATTAGTGTTATAAAATTTTTATTATTATAAACACTGTTGTTAGTTGTCAATATTTCGATTCTCACCGAGAATCATCATCAGGACAGAACTAAAAATAAACATTTGTAACACACTATTTTACACATTGTCTTTAAACAGTAAGAACTTACATAAAAACAAAAAACTTTATACACTGAATCTACATTGAAACATTTAACATTAAACCATTTAAAATTAAAATTACAAACAGCTAAAAAACCGCGTCCATCAATTCTCCATAAAACTTCAACTGCGTTTGTTTTTCTCCCTCTGCTTCTCGATGCAGCGTCTGTATATGTGAGCACAATTGTCGGTATCAGTTTTAAAGTTGAGTCGTTTATGTGGGTGAACGTTAATAATGTGGAGCATTTCCAGAGTGTATCGACGTGTGTATTTGTTCTCTTGCTGTAAAATCTCAACGTTAGTAAAGTCAGGTGTGTGTTTGTGCTTGGCACAGTGGGCCGCTAGTGCTGTTTTTTGTTCTATGGGTTTGTCTTTTAGTTTCAAGTCAGATTTATGTGAAGAAAGTCTAGTTCGTAATTTATTTTTCGTTGTCCCCACATATGTCTGGTCACATACGTGGGACCCGTCACCATTACATTTTATTTTGTAAACCACATTCGTTTGATCTAATTTGTCAATTTTTGTTTTTGTATTACTGTAAATTTGTTGTAATGCGTTAGCTGACTTAAACGCGATTTTATATTTATCCTTGTCATATATGTTAGAATTTGAGAGTCTTTCAGATAGGCCCGGTATATATGTCATCGATTTGTAGATTTTATCTGGTTTTTTAGTTGTCGTTCTTTCTGTCTCTCTAAAATATTTGCGAATAAGTTCATTGATTGTTTTCTTTGGAAACTCATTGTTATGTAATATTGTCCTTATTTTTTGTAGATTTTCCTTGTGATATTCTTTGTTGCTGATGTCGAGCACTCTCCGTATGAAATTGTTCGCTGTATTAAAAATTATTCTTTTAGGATGTTTGGAGTAAAAGTTGATTAGGCGTCCAGATGCCAAAGGTTTTTGATACCAGTTTGTAGTCAGTTTGTTGTTTTTTATTATTATTACAGTGTCCAAATATGGTAAAAATCCGTCGACTGCTTCCTCCTTCGTAAATTTTATGTTTCCATGAAAATTGTTCAATGTTCTCAGTGTTTCTTCAATTTGGTCCGTTTTAACTATAGCGAAAAGGTCGTCAACATATTTTGTAACTAGTCTTATTTTGTTGTTAAGTGTTTCCAATGACTTGTCTAGTAGCTCTTCCATCACTATGTCTGCAATGACTGGAGACGCTGGTGATCCCATCGGCATTCCTCTGATTTGTGTGTATATTTTGTCTTCATACTTAAAATATCTATTGTCTTTAATGCACAATTTTAATATGTCCATGAATTTGTCTTTGTTTAGTTTGGTATATGTTTTGATTCTGTTCCATTTCGTTTCAATAATTTTTAGTGCATAGTCAACCGGTATACTGGGAAAAAGGGATATCACGTCAAATGAAACTATGGATTCGTCGTCATAAATGTATGTGTTATTTATTCGTTTTTTGAAATCTATTGAATTGTTGATATTGTATTTGGAGTCTATAGTCAAGTTTTTAAGAATGTTGATGGCGTATCTACATAGTCCGTATGATGGTGATCCTATTGATGAACAAATTGGTCTTAAAGGCGTGTTTTCTTTGTGAATTTTAGGCAATCCATATATCCTCGGTGCAGTTGCTGTGTACGTTTTTATGTTTCTTTTTTCTTTTGTTGAGATCTCATTCTTGTTGTATAAGAATTCCGCGAAATCGTTGTTTATCTGCTGTAGTTTTTGTGTAGGGTCCTTATTAATTCTTTTAAAAATTCCAGTGTCTCTTATAAGCGTTTTCATTTTTTCGTTGTAATCTTTTTTGTTCATTGTAACTGTCACATTACCCTTGTCCGAGTTTAATATTAAGATATTTTTATGTTCCTTCAGAAATATTTTCGTCGCTTTTAATGTCTCAATCTCTGCTTGGTCTCTGTTGTTCATCTTGTTGTTTTTCATGTGTCCATCAATGAGTGTTGTAAACTTCGATCGTGCTACGTCCTGTTCTTCTTTTCCTGCTATGGTTTGAATGCACTCTTCACCTTCCGCTATGCAATTAAACAAGGGGAACTGTCTTGTTGTTGATGGTAACGCGTATTTTGGTCCTAGCGAGAGAAGCCATTCTATATTTGTTGGTATTGTAACGTCGGACTTGTTGACAAACCAATCAGTGTTGTGTTTTCTCCTAATTGTATCATCTGATTCTCTTTGGAGTGCTTTGTATTTATTCATGTGAATGTTCTTTGAGTGAGTGAGTAAATTGTTATAAGTCTTGGTTTCGTTTGAGAAAAAAGCTGTTTTGTGTACGTCGCTCAACCTTTTGTTGATAATTTTTGTTATATTTTTAGCACTTCGTTCGTTGATTTTTAATGTTTCGTGTTTATGTTGTACAAGTAAATTAAGTATTTTGGCATGGAATGTCTGCATGCATTTTGTCAGTATGTGTTTGGTCTTTTTGGGTACTATTCCGTTGATTTCAAAAATGGTGGCAACCGTTGTTGTTGTATTTTTAATGAAGTTCGGTATGATTCCCATCTTCCGACATTTGATTAAAAATGTAATTGCTGGTTTTAAGTTGACGTTCTTTCTCCTGTTGTTCTTGTATTTTCTAATAGTGTTGTTGGTTTCGTTGTTATAGTTTACCTTAAGTTCTTGGTACAGCTTCATTTTGTTGTTATGTTGCTATGTTACGGCGTGCCCTCCGTTGTATAATTTTTATTTATTTTAGTCGACCTCTTGTTTATTATTTATTGTTATATTCGGGCTTAAGGTCCAATTGCAAAAACTCTTATTAGTGTTATAAAATTTTTATTATTATAAACACTGTTGTTAGTTGTCAATATTTCGATTCTCACCGAGAATCATCATCAGGACAGAACTAAAAATAAACATTTGTAACACACTATTTTACACATTGTCTTTAAACAGTAAGAACTTACATAAAAACAAAAAACTTTATACACTGAATCTACATTGAAACATTTAACATTAAACCATTTAAAATTAAAATTACAAACAGCTAAAAAACCGCGTCCATCAATTCTCCATAAAACTTCAACTGCGTTTGTTTTTCTCCCTCTGCTTCTCGATGCAGCGTCTGTATATGTGAGCACAATTGTCGGTATCAGTTTTAAAGTTGAGTCGTTTATGTGGGTGAACGTTAATAATGTGGAGCATTTCCAGAGTGTATCGACGTGTGTATTTGTTCTCTTGCTGTAAAATCTCAACGTTAGTAAAGTCAGGTGTGTGTTTGTGCTTGGCACAGTGGGCCGCTTAAGCCCATTTGACCTTAAGCCCGAATATAACAATAAATAATAAACAAGAGGTCGACTAAAATAAATAAAAATTAATTTAGTTTAGTTAGCAATTTAGTTCAATTCGCTCACACCCTTAGTTGCTTACTGAGCCCTTAGTAGCACCTATTAGCAATTATTGTTCCTTGCTTTATCTCCATGCTGACTTCGTTGTTGTTATTAATGGCGGTGCCAAGGTACACGAGCTCCTTGACTACTTCAGAGTTATAGCTGGAGTCTAAACGCCGCGCTCCCTTGTTTGTAGAAAGCATATACTTTTTTTTACCCTCATTTATCGTCAAACCCACTTTGGCTGCGATGACCTTTGCCTGCGATTCCTTTGCGATGACGGTGAAAGCGCGGTAACATCTTTCTTGATTCTCTTGATAATATAAATATCATCAGCGTACGCAAGGAGCTGGACACCTTTGTCAAAAATGGTGCCATTACGATGCACATCGGCCTTTCGTACGATCCCCTCCGTGATGATGTTGAAGACTCAGACATTGTTGCGTATAGGCAATCCCTTTTCGGGATATCGAACGCAGCTTTAAAATCGACAAAGAGATGGTGTCTGAATTTGATTTTCGTAGATTTTCTCCAGGATTTGTCGTAGCGTGAAAATCTGATGTATGATGGACTTTCCAGGTCGAAAGCCACACTGGTAAGGTCTAATCAGTGTTTTTGTAATCGGCTTTGATCTTTCACACAATGCCCTTGAGAGAACCTTATATGCGCTGGAAATAAGACTGATATCTCTATAGTTGGCGCGAGTAATGACTGTAAATGTTATTTACGGTCCCTGTTAAGTTTTTAATTTTTGATTTTCATGACAGAAAAGTAAATAAGTTAAAAAATTTTCTATTTTAGAATAAAATTACGGCTATTGTACACAACTCTTAAAAACATGTTCGAAAAAAAATGAAATAACGGCGAATTGTTTCAAAATATATATATATATATATAATATAACAAATTCTTAAATTAACAACTTGTGATTTGTATTCCCCATAAAAGTTCGCAAATATTTTCATTCGTTACATTAGATTGCTAAACATGCCAATTTTCAAACAAACCTTTTCTCAGTTTACGGACGACGATTTTTTATATGTGGCACTTAATACCAGACAATATTTTGTATTGACTTGGGGCTGGCATTTTCCACACTTTTTGAATAGACTTTTATTATTTTCAAATAAACTAAATATTTCGAGCGAAACTCACGCAAAACCGTTAAATGATATATACTTTTTAATTATGGAAACTACTGCATTCACAGATAAAAAAACAAGTAAAATTCGAGGATTAGTTGACCCGTCCGAAGAATGCATGGGCGGATGTTTGGCTTTGATGATAATTCAAGAATGTATTTTTTCTGTCCTTCATGTTCTATTGTATTTTTTGTAAACATTTGTCATGCATTAAGTGTATAATAAACAAAACGATCTTTCAGAGAAACTGCCTTACGTTGCTCAGGTCTAGACTGGCTTTCAATACAGCCTTGTTCACGCTGGATGGAGCCATTTTTCCAAGTAATATGTGAAGAATCTAATCACTTGCATCTCATAGAACAGGGTGATCCACTTCCCAGCAAATATGGCATGGGACATGTGTGTCCAAATATTGTCACTGATGATTCGCACATTATACAGACTCATACCACAACGATGACAATGTTTGTAAGTAAAAATAATGCAAAAATACCAAATAAAGGCTTCTGACACGCCTTTTTTTTCTTTTATAGGATCGAGCTTGTCTTATGCAAGAACAGCGAGAGCAGCATAAATATTTTATCTCGAAAATAAAACAAGAAGCATCTCCAGCGACGGGTCTCATATGTCCGGAAGGTCTTCTTACACCACCGGCTTCGAGCCGAAAACCGTTTGGCACCGTGGAAGATGACGAGATAGATGCTACAGAACAAATTAATGAAAATATCGCTTTAACCAATGACTGTAAAAATTAGCTAAATTTTACTAGAGTTTTTGTATCACTTTAACTTCAAATAATACATACTCTTGGAAATACGCCAGAGCAATCAATAAATCAATAATTCAGTTCATTAACCTGTTAAGATTATAATATATTTTAAATATTTAAATTAATTTAATTAATTATTCTACTAAGTAATTATAAATTTCAATAGTTAAGTTGATTACACTTAAATATTTTAGACTTTATAGTACATAGTTGTAACTTTAGTTTCCTCCTAGCGTTGTAATTCTAAAAATATTGAAAGTAATGGAAAGTCGTATACACTATTTATTATTCCATTTCAAATATATATATATATATTTTTTAATTTAAAAGTGCAAAAATATATGTATTTAAACAAAAACTGTTCGGAAGATGTGCTGTGCTTATGCAAATGTTTTTTTTTAAATTGGCACAATTATCGTTGGTGCTTTTTGAATTTAATTTATTCTTTTAATTTTAACAAATATACTGACTTCAACAGTTTCATACACAGCCTTTAACTCATGAAATACAAGTTTTTTTTTTCAACCTTAAATTTTGTATAAATATTCAGCATATTTCACAATGACACATTTGAACAAGACAAATGCAAAACAACTAATACTCTAACTTTACTAACTTATATCTAATCTTGTTTATAAGATACTGCAGCTACCCTGTAGGAAAATCAACTAATTTAAAAGTAGTTGATAAAGTAGTTTTTTGTCAACCACAACTAGTTGAAATTCTGACTTTTTTCCATAGAACGAACTAACTTATTTTGTATGGTGATGTCCGCTAAATAAGTCAATTGACTTTCGTCTGCATATATTTTCAACTACTTGTTAAATTAGTTATTTTTAAATTATTTTTTGAATTGCTTTTAAATAACTAATTGAAAACTATTACTGATGGCCTAAAGTTAATAATATTTGATGAAATAACATGGTTAAATATATATAAACTTGTAATCTAATAAAAATTTGCAATTAAAACATGTCAACATCAGAGTAGTTGCCGCCTTAATATAATTAAAAGTAGTTCATATACTGGTTTATTTTAAATTAGTTTTTTAATTAGTTGTTTTTAAAAACAAGTTAGTTTGTTCCTATAGGGTACTGAAGCAACTAACACATTAACGCATCTAACAGCCACAGAGAGTACAAGCGGCTTTAATGTTTCTTCGCTATTTGTTCAATTCATATTAAACATATCAGGTTTGTTTAATTTTTTAAGAAACAATCACACGACAAGGTTTTTACATGTATAATTATAAAGAAAGTTATGAAATAAAAATTAATATCTCTTGTATTATATTTTGCCATAATTTGCTGTGAGCAAATCAAATATTTTAATTCTTTTAAAGTATGCGGTATTAATTTTGCTTTTATAATTCAAGTTTATATAACAAATAGTAAAAAAAGTAATGAAATAATATGTAAGAAATGAACTTCATGTAGAAAGTAAAGCTCTAACGGCTTAGTAAAAATACTGTTAGCTATTACAAAACAAAAGCCAAAAGCAACATTGTGCATTTGAGCCAGGCTTGCATGCCACTCATTTGAGCATATGAGTTAATCAGTCCAATTATTTTCTCCTGGGAGTTGTAAAAGGGAGTGTCCGTTTTTAAGACAAAGTTTAAAAACTTTGGAAATTACTAATGCAAATTTGTCCATCAACCGTCAATATTCATGAGTGTAAAATAAAGAAATGAGATGTCTTTATCTGTTATCTTAAAAACGGAAACTTCCTTTTACAACTCTCGGGAGAAAATCTTGTATAATTGGGCTGAATATGTTTTGATGTTAACTTTCTTAAAAAATTACCACAATCAACTGTCAAGTTATACATTATTTTTTTAATAAATTAAAAATTACATTTTCGCACCAACCGTGAAACATTTTCTCACAGGAGCTGTAAAAGGGAGTTTTCGCTGTTAAGATAATGTTCAAAAACTTTTTGGAAATTTTTAATGCAAATTTGTTCATCAACCGTCAATTTTCATGTGTGTAAAATAAATAATATGAAATGTCTTTATCTGATATCTTAAAAACGGAAACTCCCTTTTACATCTTCCGGGAGAAAATTTTTCACGATTGGGGTGTTTATAAAAAAATATGCAGGTACAATTCAACGCTTCACCAAATTAAACCTGTTTTAAGGTTTTATACCTGCAATAATACTTTATAAAATAGTTGCAAAATAAAACGCTTACTATCATCTGGACTTTTAAAGTTAAACCAACAAAAACATTAAAAATACATGTAAATAAATCTTTAAATAAGTAATTTTTAATATATTCCATCGGACATTAAAGAAGTTAAATTAAATAAACTAAGATTAAACAAAAAATTTATTTAAGTTAAAAAATAAAAAAGAAAAATTTGGAGTGAAATCGTTTATTTTTCTTTCTATTAAATAAGATTATTTTATACAGATAAAGATAAATTAACATTAAATATATTTTGCAATTCAAATAGTTTAAGAATTTACAGCAATTACGCTTCTATGCATTAAAATGTTAAATAAATAAAAATTAAAAACTCTAAAACTTGTCATTCACTTTTACTTTGTAGTAGTAGGTTGGTTGGTTAGCTGGCGCTTATAACCGTAATTCGGTTTTAGACTGGCGCAACGGGCTTGCCTTTCTAAGAACGTGCATGTGCACGTTGCGCCAGCCAGGATCCGAATCGCGAGGAAGTCGTTCGACATTTTGACGTTTAAGATCACGGCACTCCTCGAACCTAAAGTATCGGAATTTGGTATGATGGCTATCGATAACGAGCAGTCGTTCGAATAAAAACATACGAAACTTCACTCAATAGCTAAAGTGTGATCGAAACATTTTAAAATTAAATTAGTTTTTGCAGGTACGGTTTGAAAACAGATAAATGTAAAAATACAAAATAGGCCTTTTTGCTTTTAAGTCGCCATATTTAAAAATAGGCGCCATATAGCGTTAATTGGAGATGAAATTCGCAAAGAGCATGAAAAATTACTATAGGTCATAAAGTTTGAGCCAAATTGAACAGTTTTTTTTTCTACTGAACACAACGAGTGAACTATACATGAACTGAAATACATGAATACATGAACATGAAAAGCTATTTTTTGAACACAATGGCCCTTAGTAATAAAGAAATTCGAATCTTTCTTAAACTCGACTTAAGCTTTCAATAAATGATAGGCTAAAAGTTGAGTTTAAGATAGATTCGACTTACAGCCCTATTCTACCAGCTTAACAAAGTTCACCACATTAAAAAAATAGTTAATATTAACAAATTGTTAATGTTCCGTATTCTGGTGAAAGTTTAAAAACTCTTTTCTTTACAATTTTGTTAATTGCAGAAAGTATCTTAACAACAACATTGGCCAACAACTCGTTTGACTAACAGTGAGCTACGTTGTGGAGTCTGTTTAGTCAGCATATTCCCACGTAGCTGTGATATTTGCATGTACGCTCACTCAATTATTTATGTATGTAATAATTACTTAAGTATGTGTAGTTTCAGTAGCTCCAGCGCTTACCCGTGGAGCATAAGTAATCAGTTTGAATAAAGATATTTAAAACAAAAGACATAGAACTATTAATAAAATGGATGGCGATCCTGCCAAATACGGTAGATGAGTGAACATAATGTTTAATAATGTGGCTTCGCAACGGTTAAGAATTTTAGTTGATTGTTTTATTGAGGAATTAAAAACCTGACAAATAAAAGCATGACATTACAGAATGTGCAAAAATAAATTGAAAATAATGAAATTTGTAAAGTAGACAAAATAAAAATTAAAAACATTAGGGCTGTCCGCGTACTTTTACAGTAAAAACTTGCCAGTAACAATTTTTTGAGAGTAAGAAAAAAATTCTCTCGCAAAACAATGAATATCTAAAAAGTACCCGAACAGAAAATTTGTAAAAATTTGCAATGCATGTCGAACTGTCAGAATGCTGAAAAGAAAATAACAAAAAAAAAAAAAAAAAAAAAACTCGACTTTCAGCAAATAGTTAATTTTTAAAATTTGGGAAAAGGCGAAAAAATTTTGCATTCAATTCAACATATATTTATAGTACATATGTAAAAAAAAATAATTTTATTTGCTTAACCATTTTTTATTTATTTTGTACATTTAAAACATCTGCTTAAGACGTTTATTTTTTATTTCATGAAAATTCTTGCAAGTAGAAAATCAGCCAGCAAAAACTTTTCAAAACTGGATTGAAGAGAAAAATCGTACTCTCTTATTTTCTTTCTCACTTGCAAGTTTCTTGGGTAAACGAACGGATTTCTTGTAACAATTTGTAAATTTTGTACAAAACTCTTTTGGGTACGCGAACAGACCTATTGTATAAACGAACAAAAAAAGCGATGATGATATAAATGAAGCAGTAAGTGTAGAAACGTTAAATGCAAAAAAAAAAACAAACTGCAAGTGAAATGCAAAATTGAAAAAGCATTCATATTTTTAACAAATAATTTAATTAACAAAATGACGATAAAAAAAAGAGATAAAAACTAATTATTGAAGAAAGATCACCAGACCTAATGCACCAGTGATATAATTACACAAGTATTTTACATTAGAAAGCAGTTGTAAGCTAACAAACATCAAAAATAACGACTTCATCGACAACATCTTCATCGTAAAGAACTTCATCAGCAAAAAGATAGTAACAAATTATTCATGATGTGCAATTCAAAAACTATATTAGAACACCCAATCGCCAATGTTATCAACGAAATAGACGTCAGAACGGAACTACATGGATACACTAATAAGTATGTAATCATTATTATTATTTTATTAATTCTGTTTTTGTTACTAAAGTTATACATTATGTATAGAAAACAATTAAAAAAAAACAATTTTGAAACGAGCAGCATCGACGGCACAACTCTTAAGTCCATCATGCTATAGAATCAAAAATTTATTTAAAACAAAAGATTTATTTATACAAATAAGTATTTTTGAAATTGTAAAAATTTTTTTTCACACAAAAATATAATAAAAATATGGAAGTAAGCCGAAAATTTTTTATGTAAATAGAGACAAAGTCATTTAAATATTTTTCGTAATAATTAGAAAGATGTAGAACCAATTTAAACAATTTTAATCTTTTCTATTATATCTGTAAATAGAAATGTTATAATTTAAATATTGAAAAGCCTGTAATGTACCAAAAATGGTCTGAAATTGTTAACAAAATAAAAACACACAAAATTGAATTAAAAAAGTCTTATAAATGTATATCAAAATCTGAATCAGTAAAAATCTCTACAGAAACTCTAAATAAACATACTAATGTAATAATTAGGGAATTTAATGATATACGATCGTTATTATAATAAACTATCCGCACCCCACAAACTAGAGGCAAATCAAATTTTCGGGGATCTAAGACACAAAGTTCTTAAGATCTCAATAAAACGAAAAATTCCATTGTAAACTCCAAAAACAATTGATTCAGAACTAAAAATTATTACTGACGACTTCGAAAGTGAAGATCGCAACAGTGACATTGAACTTCACCGTGTACAATGTGTGTGCCTTCACACGGCATTGGTAAGGGTATAACAAATACAATAGGGAAAATTCGAGTAGACCTTAAGATTGAGAACCTCCTAATAAAACATAATTTTTATGTGGTGGATAACCTTTTCCCTATTTCAGCTGACGGTATACTGGGACTCGACTTTGTCATGAAATATAATTGTATACTTGACTACAGAATAGATCAAGACTGGTTGATATTCAGACCAGACGATTTCCCAGAAGATATTGCAATACCAATGAGAAATTATCGAAGCATCAATTCAATATCTATCCCAGCGAGGTCAGAGTTGGCCAGACTGGTTAAAATAAATTCAAACGAAAAATATTCCTTATCCCCCATTAAGAGCTTCAAAGCGGCGTTTGTATTGCTAACACAGTTGCGGCAAGTGCACAAACATTCATAAGAATCTTAAATACCACAAATGAAAACATAGTTATACCAAACATCCAAATAAAAACAGATTGTTTACAAAATTACGACGCTATATCAATTAATAAAAATCAAACTAATTATATAAGGATACAGCAACTATCCGAACATTTTCCAGACTTTGTAAAGCAAAAATTAATAGATATTTGTAGCAAATACCTAGACGTATTTGCAATGGAAGATGAAAATATATAAGGAATGTTTCATAAATATAACGCCACTGCGAAATTTGAATATATTTTGTAACGGCCAGTTTAAACAATAGAGAATATTTAGCGAATTTGGTCAGCTATGCACAACATCAATAGTGAGCAAAAGTGAACTCTTTTCTAATAACGGTACATTGTTTATTGCTTAATATCACTTTTGATACGGTCTCATATTTATAACGCCATTTCAAAATTTTTAATAAAAACGATTTTTATTTAATTTATAAAAAAAAAATATATTAAATTACTGTTCCATTGGCTCCAATAATATTGTAAATACGATTTGGCATACTTGCAATTAATTTTTTTAATGTGTTTGAATCAATTTTACTTCATTCTTCGAAAATTAATGATTTCCGTTCTTTCACGTTGCCAAATTGTCTGTTATTTTTAAACACCTGGCGTACAAGTACTCTTCATAAATTCTCGATGGAATTACATGGCTACTCCAATAAATCAATGTTATTGGCCTGAAATCATCTCGATTTACGTAGACAATAGTAGAGTGTAGTCAGCGCTCTTCATGCTTGAACTTTCAATTTCAGAAAAACCACCCCACACCATCACTTTCTCTCCACCAAAACTTCTTTTTGAAAACGGAAGTGGTTCGGGGCATAGTCGTATTAATAATATCAAAATCCATCCTGGCCATCAAGATTCCGTTTTTTCTCATCGGAAAAAATCACATGTCAAAATTAAACTTCAACGTGGGACCCTTTTTTAAAACATTATTGGAAAGCTGACTGGTAGTCAATTTGTTCCTATGTTCCTTCTTGCAAATTCCAAGCTCGTTCTCTTATGTTTTCTAGCAAGAGCAGAAACACACTTCATAAGTTCATTACGGATATGTTTACACTGATGTAGCACTCTCCATACCGGTGTTCGGAAAACTTTTTCAGCAACAAAACTCCGCAACTCTTTTAAACTGTGAGTAGTGTTGCTCGCAGCTCGGATTATTTTCCGCTGATCGCTGTAAGAGGATTTTTTTTTTGCCCGAACATTTTGTTTAGCCGTAATTTTGAGGTTTGTTAAAAAAATTTTGAATCACTCTATGGCTGCGATTAATTCTACGCCCGATTTCCTGAATTCCATAGCCTTCTTCTTTAAGAATTTCATTTTTCCCATTTTTTCGCAAGTATATTGGGTTGCACGAGGTATTCCGGTCTATATTTTTTTCTATTGTTAAGGTCTTGAAAACTAACTACACAATTTTATTTATCTCTACACTTCAAACGCAGCAGAAGGAATAATTGCAAGTGGCGTTATAAATATGAAACGGCATTAAAAGTAATATGTATTTAGCAATAAAAAATGTACCGTTATTAGAATAGACTTTGGTTTTGCTCACTATTGTTGTTGTGCATAGATGACCAAGTTCGCAAAACATTCTGTTTTGCTTAAGCTGGCCGTTACAAAAATATTTAAAATTTCAAAGTGGCGTTATATATATGAAACACACCTTATAGCCTTTCATTAAAAAATAACAATTTAAATATAAAAAAAGGCAAAAGAATTCTGGGCTCAATAGAATTAGTTATTATCAATCGAAATTTGATTGATAATTGATTTAGATCAATTATTTCGACAGCTTGAAAGACTAGCTGGTAATATCAATATAAAAAAGTTGCAACTGTCACTAGATGACAAAATATTTGAAAAAGTACGTACACAAGAACTGAAAGAAGCGGGGATCGCTACCCTTAAAACACTTACAATAATGATAATACCAATGGTTACTAAAGTAATTGATGATGAGAAAAAACGATATGCTGGCTAATTTCTTTCTGCGCTGTCATATTGAAATACACGCTAAAACAAAAACGTCATGCGCTACAAAACTACAAAGAACAACATGCATTATGAACACGACATAGAAACAGACATGCCTCTCTAAAAAACAGAATAGAAACAAAGAAAAATAAATCACCAAAGCCAAACGAATGAAAATAAAAAGCATCCGAAAGCTTAACGAAGGCAAGCGCATATTGTTGGATTTGCCGTGCTACAATACAAAGACCCCTTTTACATTGATCAAGACTTGAAGCATTGAATAATTATAATATAGAATGGACACCGCCAACATTCGCCACTACGTCGTCCACATGTCGCTTCAATCGTTAACCGAAAACCAAAGCTTTTCACCTGGCTTGTGCACATAACTAAGAAAATCCTAAATTGATCCCACAACAAACAGAAATAAAATCCCACCTTGTTCAAGGTCAGCTGCTTCTGCTTCGCTGACAAGTGTTTTCGTTTGTGTTATTTGATTTTTATGCAAATTGCCAAATTGTGTAGAATGGCAATATAATAGAATTTAGTTTTTAGGCTACAAATAATTCTGCAGTTTATTAAAACTGCATTAATAATTACTAATTTTTAATTGCAATTAATGTTATCATGTTTATTTATAAAATTTATAGATGTTTATAAAAGTAGTAATAAATAAGACATGCATACATAAAGAATGAATTCACAACATAGTAGAGTTATTGGCATAGCCTTAATAATAGGTATTAGCAAAAAATAAAAAAAAAACATAAATAACTTTTAGTATAACTCAAAATATATGTATTTATATAACTGTAGTTGATTATTTTATTCTAAACTTTTCTTTTCAAAATGCCAAAAAAACATAACTTTGTTGTAAATTACTCTTATAACGAGTAACAACGTTTCTACAGAATAAAATTACAATCACAAAAATTTTAGCAAACCATTGGTAAATAAGCAATTTTTTTATATTAACAAAGTTTTGCCAAATGCAAACTCAAATTTTTAGCAAACTTTTTTAAATAAATGTCTATGACTGTGCCTATAATTTTGGGTGTCACTAGCTATACCTTATATGTGATTTAAATTGTCAAATTTTTTCAATTTTCTTTTTGAAAATTTTACTTTGGAATTTATTATTTTGATTTTGGCGCGTATAAGAACACGCAGTGTATGCAAAATCATATAAGAATCATGCTCTGCATCAGAACAGGATATCGTTTTTTCTAATTTTGTCTTGCAAATATTTTTCAAAATTTTTAAAACATTTTCTTTGAAACAATGAAAATCAAAATTTTTTTCAAAAATATTTATAATATGTTGAATAATGGCTGAGAACTGTGGAGATGGTATTGTCAAACCACCACGATGAGCTCCTTCGTATTCACGGACTTCAATAAGTTTTGATTTGCTTGAATATGTTTTAGGGCTTTGATCACACATAAATGACTTGCATGCTATGCATTGGTATTTTTTCCAAATAGTTTGTGCAATATATCCGGAAAAATATGTTATTGACATGTCCTTGATGTTTGGAACAACATCTGATGGTTCTTCCGAATCGGAATCGTCAAATTCACAAATATTGCAAAATTCTTCATCAAATTCCGTATCAAATCGGGTGAAATGTTCGATATTGAAATCATCTGTATATAAGTGAAAAGTGATATATATAAGTTGTTTGGATATATTTTTTTTTTTTTTTTTTGTCTAAGCCAACGCTCAGGGGATGCCCCCTTTAAATGCGAAAGCATTGCGTTAATTCGGAAGACGGGTGATAGTTAGTTGGAGGGTGGAAAGATGGAGTAGTGACGGTGAAGATTTGCTTTAAACTGACACAGATCAAAACTGCCAGGGAACACGCTCACAGGGAGATTATTCCACAATCTTACCGTGCGACCAAAAAACGAATTATCTCGGTAATGCGTGGTTCTATTGGGCACCGATGCAATGGTAAAGGGATGGGCTTGGAAAGCTGCCCGAGTAGACCTAGGAAATACACGAACTGGTGGCGTCAGGCCATGTACCTCTCTTGAACATTTCCCATGGTAGAACCTATACAAAAGGCTTAGGCAACCAACATTACGCCGATGCCCAAGAGAACTCAGGGGAGATAAAATGTTTTCGTATCCTATCATATATATCGCACGTCTTTGAATTCGGTCCAGAAGCTCCAAATAAGATCTCGAAGCTCCTGCCCAAATTTGCGAATTGTACTCCATTTTAGGCCTTATATAAGAGGTATAAATCATTCGAAGATCAGATGGGGTGAAGTATCGCTTGCACCGTTTTAAGAAACCTAGGCACTTGGCCGCTTCTTTCGACACATGGAAAATGTGATCATTCCAACGAAGGTCTGATTGTATCGACATGCCCAGAACGTCAAGAGCATCTGACTCCAAAAGATCCACACCATTCATATTCAAGGGAGCTAAGGGACAGTTCATCCGCTTGTGGGTTAACAGGCAACACTGGGTCTTGTTTGCATTAAACTCTACTCTATTAGCAAGACCCCACTCGGAGATTTTTTTCAAGTCATTAAGAAGAGTGTCATTCATATTTTGCCTCTTACTCTCAATCTCCAAAGAACTCGGGCGTTTTTTGAAAAAATATGAATGACAAATGCTGCTGTCGTCCGCAAACGAATGAGTTGGGTTATGAGTCAACGACAGAAGGTCGTTGATAAAAACCAGAAACTAAGTTGGCGATAGAACTGAACCCTGCGGTACTCCTGCGTTGATGGCGTGCTCACTGGACGAAATGCCGTCGATTACGACACGTATAGTTCTATCCTTAAGAAAGCACGTGATCCACCGAGCAAAGTTACCACCGACACCGTATGCAATTAGTTTGGAGACGAGTGCTTTATGCCACACTCGGTCAAACGCCTTTGAAATATCCAGAGCAACAACCCTGCTCTCACCGAATAGGTGAACGCATTGGTTCCATTTTTCTGTAAGGAACGCCATAAGGTCACCAGTAGACCGAGCCCTACGAAAACCATATTGACGGTCACTTAGCAATTCGTTGTGCTCCAGATAGTTCATTAGGTGGAAGTTTATTACGCTCTCCATAACTTTGGAAAGCGTAGAGCATATCGCAATGGGTCGGTAGTTTGCAGGATTCGTGGCATCGCCCTTTTTAGGTATCGGCTGGACATTAGCGACCTTCCAACAAGAAGGAAATACTCCTGTCCTGTATGAGATGTTGAAAAGGTTGCGCAAAGGCCGAGCCAGTGTAGAAGCACACGTTTTAAGCACAATTGGTGGTATGCCATCAGGACCAGAGGCTTTGTTTATGTTAAGATTTGCAAGGACTCTTTTGACTGCTCTCGTTCGAAAATATATCTCCTTCATTGAAGAAGAACTAGTCCCAACAAAGGGCAGTGGCTGACTGCTATCCGAGATTGTGGAATTGAGTGCAAACAATCCAGCCAACAGGTTCGCTTTATCAACCGAGTCAGTGAAGATTTGGTCATCTTTTAAAAGAGTCGGAATCGACGGAGACGTTTGATTTTTAACTCTTTTAACAAATGACCAAAAGTTTTAGCTCCCTTTAGGGCAGAGAAGAACCTGTTCTCTAATGCGAGTTTCGTGAAGAAACTTTTCGCGTTTTAAAATTGCGTTACAGCGATTCCTAGCCTCGATGCGAAGTCTATTAGTATCAGCATTCTTATCAGATCGCCAATTCTGATAGGCTTCCTCTTTGGACCTGACTGCAATCCTGCAAGTCTCATTAAACCATGAGTGGTCTTTTGGTTTAATACTTTTCTTCTTATTGGGGATAAAAAACCGCATACCCAATAAGATAATTTCTTGTACCATGACAGCCGCGGCATTCACATATCTATCAGCGAAACATAATTTCCAATTGAAGTTGCGATAAAAATTATTTAACGCATTCCAATTTGCTCTTTCATAAAACCATGCAGTCCTTTTCGGGGCTTTAGGTGTAAAGGTGCGAAGGTCAGAATATGAAAAAACAGCGGAGATGGTACAATGGTCCGAATTACCAAGAGGTGCATTGACACTCACATCATATTTTTCATGATGAGAAGTCAGAAAAAGGTCTAAGATATTATGGCTTTGCAAATCATTTCGTGGGAAAAATGTTGGTTCCTTCACTAGTTGAATCAATTGGTTTGATTCAGCAAAAAGCTCAACATATTGTCCTTCAGGTGTGGTGTGGCTCGAGTGACATAACCAAGCCGAGTTGTGGACATTGAAATCGCCGGCAACAACGATTTCGCTGTCAGGAAACAACCCCAAAATGTGCGTAATCGAATCAGAGAGAGAGTCCAATTTATTAAAAGTGGCTTCTCTTCCTAAATTCGGACTTCTATACACGAAACAAAAATGTAGCAAGTGCGAACGAACTCTGAACCTCACCCACATGGAGCTGAATTCCGGATCGGTGACGCTCAGACCCCGCTCGAACTGGTATGCCACATCGGTTCTTATAAAAAGAGCGATGCCCCTATGCGAAGAAAACAATGGCAGTAAGTGATACCCAGGAATATGAAAATCCAGTGGATCTGAGTCCTCTGTCACCTGGGTCTCACTTAGTGCCATTATTTGAGGCCTATAAAGAGCACAATATGCATAGACCGAGAAGAAATTCGCTCTCAGTCCACGGATATTGCAAGAGTCTATGCGAAAATGTCCCGACATTTATTCACAATGCAAGTCTCAAGCAAATAAGGGAAATAAGGTAATTAGTTACTTTCACAAAAAAGATTAAACACAGCGGACATAGGCAAAAATGTACTGAGGCAAGTGTTATGCCTTTGCTCCAGCACAAATCAACCCACTGTGCAACCCCCCTCGCAGACGTAACTAATTGGAGAGGATGGTGGAGTTGACGGACACGAAAAAACGATTACTTACGCGGCGAGGAGCATATAAAAGGAGCATATAGTTTCAGCTGCATTTGTTGTTGATGTTAATTTGTTAATTTGAGTTTGTCTTACTTTATTTAATTTATTTAATTTTATTTATTTAATTATTTATTACAAGCTTTTATTTCAATTAGTACTATTACACCGAATTTGTTCCACAGTGTTATTGTTTGCTTGTTTGATATTTATTTTTTTTTTGTTATTGATGCTGTTGATTATTGCAGCTGCTTGTTTATTTTTTTTTTTCCCTAAGTACTATACACTGGACGAACACTCATTTAACGACGGACGTTTTGTTAAATAACGGAACGAAACGAAGACACTGGATTTTTTTATATGATTATTATTATTTTTATATATTATTATTTAGCACGATGCGGTTAAAAACACAATTAGAAGTGTTTAATTAAAATTCCATTTATCTTTAACACTTGACATAAAACTTGGACACCCACGACGGAAATAAATACAACGACGGAACATAAACAAACGATTTTAAAAATGTACCAAGGGGACGGCACGTCTATACCTCTTTACTGCACGATGTCAACTCCATGTCATATTTTAATGTGGCTGCGATATATATGTGGTCACACTCAAAAACCGCCTAAAGCGAATTAAGAAACAACTGAGTTATTCAGCCCTATTCCAGAATCCGTCGTAGCGTAGTTTTTCTTCCGGATTCGTAATGACGTTTTCTACAATCATAATCAATACGGCGTATTCGAACATTCGTAACATTGCTATTCCACGATTCAATTTTGACAGCTTATTTTAAAATTTTTTCACATTATAACCCCAATCAAAGCAATATACAGTTACTCACAAAATTGAGCGTACACTATTTAAAGCTATGGAAAACTTTATTTTAACAGTATTTAAACCACTTTTTATTTTTTTTTTTGCGTTTATTTCAGGCACATATTTTAGTAAGAGTAGATACATATTTTAGTTTGTAAAAAGTGAGATGTTTTCGATAGTAAATTTGTTTTCGTTCGGAAAGAAAATTTTTCGTATTCGTAACGTAGCCTAACGGTCGGAAATTCATTTCGACGGATTCTGGAGATGTATTCCACATATATAGTTCCATGTACAATCAAAATCAGGAGATAACAACGTGATCTTAATTAAAAAGTTGTGAAACAAAAACCATAGAGACTATCATAAAACTTATTTGGAAAACAAATTCTTTAAACCAATGTCTCTCGGAAGTATGATTTTCTGCTTTGACTTTTATAGCCTGAGACCACAGATATATTCGAGAAAATTTCCTGAAGCTTATTGGTAAATTCTCACCCTTTAAAACCGGAACAATATTAGGAGGAGGGTCATCATCTTGGTTAAATTCTTCCAATGTAAAATCATCTGGATCAATAAACTCTGAAATTGTTACATACATATAAAACATTTTTAAGAAGGTGACAGTAACTCTTACTGTCTATATCTGCCATATTTAATAAAACTGATGAATCAGAGGTTTCATATGAAGATGTATCAGGAGAAATAATGTTATAAAAGCACATTTGTTTTAGATTTTTGTGTAAGCGTAATACCGAGGGATTACGTTTATATGATCCTCGGTTGTTTCTTACAACAGATATTGTGTTCTCAAGACAATCGGAATTTAAATGTGACGTTATGAGATATTGCTGGTTTTCACATTTTATATCTTCCCATAATTGCAGTAACCCAATAATTGTTTGACGGAGACCGTTGAAACAATGCACAGATGCTTTTTTTTCTCGCTTCCATAACGATATCCAAGCAACTGACTCTTGCAAGTGGGATATAATATTCATTTGAGTGTCTGATATAGCATTCTTGTCAGGATTATTTGAAAACTTGTTTGTGCTGTTCAAATTGTCAAAAAGCTTATTTAATTTAAAAAAAAAATTTGCTGTAGCTAACGCTATAGGTTGTTCATGTTTTTCAAAAACATTTGTTGACATTGCTGCAAATATTGCAGTAGAAACATGATGGCTGAATACCTGTGTTGCTAATTTGGCTGTCATTTTTTGAAAATTATTTGGGTTTATATTTATTGGGTTTATATGTGAGCTTATGCATCGATCTAATCAAACCGCTTTCGGCATGAAATAATTTTCGCAGTATTGTCCAAGACACTACTCACTAGAGACCAACAAATTATTTCGGACACTCTTAAGTAGATTTTTTTTCAAAACTGTGATATATGGAGTATCAACAGTTGCGCCCAATTTGACATAGGCACTTCTATTCGGTGCTCCTTGATCACACACAATGGCAACCACATCTATGTTTTCTTGGATCAAAATAGTGACAGTAGATATAAGGATCTTCGCCAGCATATCTCCCTTCACATTTCCACAGTAGTAGCCAATAATCTAGCAAAAACATAATGAAATTAACTTAACTCTTGTTGCGAATCGTTTAATGTTTTTATTTTGATGCTTTTTTTTAGTAAAAATAAGTTTTATGTTGTTAATATACACTGAAAGAAAAATGTTTTAAAATTGACGAGAAATCAAGACAGGACTTAGCTTTTTGGCGGCCCCAGGTTTGAAGGAGCTGTGAAAAAGTACAAAAGCCGTTTCAGTGAAGAACTCTTAATTTTCTTTTGTTTTTAACAGTGTTCATGTGGACAATTGTCTTTTCCTACGACATCAACCCGCAAAAAGTGTCATTTCGTTCAATGTTAAAGGGTACTGTAGTGGAACTAGTACTGGTTCTTCTAGGAACTAGTTCAGTAATATTTCAAATTTGGTCCACTTTTCTGCTGGGATGTGTTATAAATTTGCTCAATCTCGAATAATAAAAACAAAATTGTCTGTTATGCTATTGTATTTTTTTTAGCTATCCATTTTTTGTTTTTATTTAGGTGTTTATTAAGTTGTTTCTTTATGAATATAAAAGCCTTGAAGACTTTTAGAAGAAAAAGAAGAGCCAACGATTTTTCAGCTTTTACAACTGAAAATTTTTTAGTTAATCGAAACGATTATACTTGAAACTATAAGATTACTTATAATTAAATTGGCTAAAATATATAAGCCAATTAAATCTCATACCTGTTTTTGGCGCCATTTTGAAAACAAAAATTAAAAATGACTATTTGTTATGAAAATGGCAATAAAAGGTACGACTGACTTTGATATGTTGTAATTATTGTTAATAAAAATCAATGTTTTAAACAAATTTCAGTAAAAAAACACAATTAGGCCGACTCTAAAAAAGTAGAGAGGGTAGACCTCCTTACCCCCCCCCCCTCCCCACCCCGCTAGTTACGCCCCTGAATACATTGTGTTCAATTTTAAAATATGTTTTTTTCAGTGTATAAAAAGCTACAGGATGAACTACCGATATGAAGATTGGAGAGAAATTCACACAAAATAAAACAAAATCTCACATTTAGTGAGAAGTTGTAAAATCATTTCAAAGTTTAAAACGGCTTATACAATCAAAACACAAACAATAAAACGCTTCTAGCAGTACCTGTTTCCATGAAAAATTTAATCCTCGAAGCATTAACAGAAGAGCATGGGATGCAAGAGCTTGGTTTCTTCCAAATTCAGCCAAATCCTCGAATCCATATATTTTATCGTCCTTTGAATTATACTCCAATTCTTTTTTAATGCTCATCTCATCAAAAACAAGAACACATTTTTTGTCTTGATTAGGAAGAAGGTCGAGTTTGTTCTTTAGCATTTTCAAAATTTGAAATGAAATGCCTGTTTGAAATGGTAATGTATCGTACCACCGCACAATTGTCCTTAGTGAAGGTAGTTCAAATCCTTCTTGCTTCAAAAATTTATAAAAGGATGGGGACTTATAATGAAATTTCAAAAATAAATCTTTTTCATCTGCGTTCCATTTTGAATTTAAAAGCTGGCTTTTTATAAGAATGGCTACACTTTTCTTTTTATTTTGCAACATTTCGTCTATTTTATCGTTTTGAGATATTTTATTAACCACATTTGGTCTCATATATTTTTTTTTGGGAGATTTAAGGAGCTCTTCAATGGAGGGGTTAATATTTTCTACTTCATCATAAACGAGATGAGGATTTGAAATGCTGAGCTCGTTGGTGTCATTTGTTTTCGCCATACCAAAATTTTTAAATTTATTTGAATATGTTTTTGGCTTATCCGTTTTGTTAACACTTAGCGAATAACACTCATCATCATTGTTTTTAAGATCTCTATTTTTTTGTTCAAAATTTGTCTCTACCAATGCTGGTCTTTTTTTAAAATTTGATTTATTATTTTTTTCCTTTTGGATTTTCTTTTTTGAACAACACTCATCATCATTGTTTTGAAGATCTTTATTCTTTTGTTCAAAATTTGTCTCTGCCAATGCTGGTCTTTTTTTAAAATTTGATTCATTACTATTTTTCTTTTGTTTTTTGTCACTATAAAAAATTGGTACTGCACTTAATGAAAGTCTTGATTTAAAGCCACTCAAATTAATGAACTTCTTTTCGAAATGTTCAGCACATATAAAAAATTGTTCATTATCTATTAATTTAGAAGAAAAGCTGTTTCCCGAGTTTTTTATCCAAATTTCACGCCAATCATCTTTTGGCATAATATATCTTGGAATGCCATTGCTTTTTTTATTTTTACACCCGACGTAATCACAGTACTTCATGTCACTTAATATAATATCTTTAAAATTATTTAAAATAAAAAACTTCTTTACGCTACCGATGCATATAAAAAAGGAAACAAAGTGAGCAAAAATCTAGCCATTGTTGATAAATATCCATAGAAAGTAACTGTTTAATTAGAAAAGGACTATTCCAATAACAAAACAAGTGAAAAAAAACTGAGGGAAATTTTCTGCATATAAGCAAAGACAATTAATTTGGGTTATAGAATAAGATAATTATGTGATTGCAAATATCTGCCACATAGCCGTAATGTCGCTTCAACGTCGGCAGTGTCACCTTCTTTTTGTAATTATTCAATGCTTGAAGTCAAGTTTTTTTTACGTTCTCTTTTGAACTTGACGAAAGCTTTCACATTGGTCAAGACTTGAATTCAATTTCTTGTCTTCTTTCCTTGTTTTCTTAAAAAATAAAGCGAGATAGTTAGCAAGCAAACTGAAACAAACTGAATTTTAATAAATTTGCATTAGCTCCTTGTTCCACTTAAACGACATTTTTGGCTATAAAAATATATTATTATTAAAAATACCTACAAAAACCTCATTAAATAACTCACGCACAAATTTTACTGCGACTGAAGTCGAACAAACTCACATTGATATGCGAAAAATAAAATAAAAAGTACTGTCAACAACGCGAAAATAACAAAAGGAATACGAAAAAATTGCCGGTACAGCTTCAAGTTTTTTTTCCCCTTCCGTCGCTTCGGATGTGCGGCGAATTGCCTACAAACTCTGAAACTTGACTTCAAGTCTTGATCAATGTAAAAGGGGTCAAAAGAAAAGAAAAATGAAATGGAAAGTAATAATGACTGCGTTCAGCAGGTATAATATGTTGTGTCTCTGAGTAGTTATCAGTTTACGATACTTTGTGTGCCTTCTGAACGCGTTTCGCGCGCTATGATAAATTACCTGTGAACATTATTGTTTTAAAACTTTTCAAATAGTGGACAAAATAGGATTTCTCGTTTTATTTTGCGTTATTTATTTAATTTGTTGTAAAAACACATTAATTAAAAAAAAACGAGTTTGTAAAAAATAAGTTGCGGCGAAAGACAGAAAATTTTTACACCATGTTGAGCTGATCAGAAACTGCTACTTTTGCGTTCAGCAGGCACTACTACTGCCAGATGTCCAGTTTTTAACAGAACGTCCCGAATTTTGTACTAAATTTTAAATGTCCCGCCGGGACAAGATTTGTCCTGTATTTTAAAAAACTTGATTTGCCTATGATTTTGGAAAAAAGTATAATAAACATATATATATATGAGCTGCTCAGAGCACAAGTGGCGTAAGTCCACTTTTGGTAGTTTTGAGAAAATGGAATATTTAGAAAAATTCTTATTAGAAATTCCATGTACAAAGAACTCAGTTTTGCTTAGAAGCTATGTCAAGAGAATAAAAAGAGCTATTCATATCGTAAAAAATTAACTCAATAATACAAAAAAATAATGAAGAATATTGCATATTAAATTTAACATATTTTTGAAATTTTTTATTTCTGCTGTAGAAATCTAATGTGAGATATTTTAAGAATGTTTTAATGAGGAATGATAGCATTTAGTGCCAGAAGTCGAACAAAACTTTCCCCTAGTGATTATCTTTATTATTAACGAAGATACAAAATGAGTGGACTTACGCCACTTGTCCTCTGAACTTTCTCATTTCCGATGTAGAAATATAATTCGAGATATTTTTAAGAATGTTTTGATGAGGAATGATAGCATTTAGTTCCAGAAGTCGAACAAAATTTCCACCTAGTGATTATCTTCATTATTAAGGGGGATATAAAATGAATGCACTTACGCCACTTGTCCTCTGAAAAAATTATATAATTTGTTAGAACAATAACTAAGTATTGCATTTTATTCAGAGATTACATAAGCTAGGAGTTTCTAACCCGGAGCCATAAATAGGTTACATCGTTGCCAAAATTCACAAAGGCCCTAACCAACATTTTTGATATTTTCTAGGAGAAGCAAAAAACATTATAAAATGCAACAAAAACCATTATTTTTATTTTTTTTAATGCAGCTTAGGTTTAAATAGGGAGTTCAAAGCGATTCTAAGGGAAATTTGTTTTTTTTTTTTTAATTTGTACGGAATTTATGTGAGGTAAGGCTTTTGGCAAAAAAATTTCTTTAAAAAATTTGTAGTTAGGGCTTTTTTTTCTATTACATATAAAATTAAGTTTATTTCAATTGTAACTCATTTCAACATATCAAAGTAAGCAAGCCCAACTTCAAAAAATAGTAAGAATACAAAAAGCATGGTAGAATAAGAGAAGGTAGATGCATTTCGGAGAGGCAGACTGCCATAACTGTCAAAACGAATTTGATAGCTCATAGAAAATATGAAAGCGATGAGAAATCTTTAATTGGAAAAATGTAAACAAAAATGTGGTTTGTATTGATTTTGACAATTTTGGCTATGAGAAAGAGAGTGCAGTTCAAGATGCATATACCTTCTTTAATTCTACCATGACAAAAAGAAGAAAAGTTTTGCGCAATTCATTGCTATGCAAACAATAAATTTTCGTAAAAAGGATGACAATCATTAGGCAATAAATTTTTTAGATCTTCAAGATGATCATATTTGATCTTTGATATAGGAAGTTGTTGCGCATGCAAAGGACCGGGTTCAATTTCTTTGAAAACTTTCCTGCATTTTTGAGGAAGAGGTTGATATTCCGAAGTTATATCTGTTTTATAAAATATTTGACCTGATTCGTCATATGCTAAGGCGCGAAGCATGTTGACCGTCGGATCTCCAGCACTTCTGCCTAGAATAGTTTATATTTTGAAAATATTTATTAACTTATTCAAAAATGGTTATGTATCGCATGGCTGGCCGAATTGTTGAGTACCGTCTTGGAATGCTTTCAAAATCTAGGAAGTAATCATATTGCAAATGATGAACTTGGAAAAGGCTGGGAGTTTTCCGGGCCTCACGAATAAGTTGGTCCAATTGAGATGGTAAATTTATTTGTCTGTTCCTTATTTTTCTTTTTATTAGAGAGTGCGTTGAGTCACATTCCATTTGTGTGTGTCCTTTTACTAAATATTTATGCTCGAAAGCAAAGCATTAGATAAAGTAACATTGCGGTTCTGATAGAAACAGCCATCCTAGTAAATTATTATATGATGAATTTTTGGTGATAGTGTGATAATATTTCTTAGGTGCTTAATAATTATCCTAGCAGAAGTTGATGCTACAAGATTTCCATGTGTTTCGTCCCAAACGTTGTTATCTGATTCATGAATAATCATATTATATATTGTGAAATTATGAACTTGTAACTTCATTTTATAATAGGCTGCGTAAGCTTTCAGTTGGGGGATTAATTTTACTGCTTGCATATCAATACAAAGTACCACACATAATCCGGAAATACCATTTTCGGTATCATTGCGTTTCTCATCTCGCATCAGTTGTATTTCTTCTCGATGTTTTTCATACGATTCGTGAGATATATTTTTCGCTTTATAAGAAACACAAAAATCGCATTCATCTTTTTTTGGGTGAAAAATTGTGTAGTTTAAGTCAAGCTTTGCAAAAATTGGATAAGATAACGCAATATTTGCGTTTTCTTTCTCTGATTTACATTCATCAAAATATAACTTATATAGCTCGTTGTATGACGCAAAGTTAGCTTGGAAGTACAATTTTTGGGTTTATTGTCTGCAGTAATGGGATTCCATCTTTGGGAGCTGTTTTAACCAATTTTCAAAATAAGTAGGCTTTGCTTGATTTCGTTGACCAGACACAGATGATCGCATTAATCACACTCGCAAATTCTTTTTAAGCTCACTACTGAATTTAGTACCATGCTTTCCAGTATATTTTACCCAATTTCTAACCATTTTTCTTTAACACCCAAAGTAGACAGAAACATCTCGCGACAGACTTGCAATCGATTAAAATTATTTTTTAAGAAATATTCGAAAGTGTGTGTGCGTTGAGAGTTTTCAGACGTAAGTAGCTTTATTTTGATACAATTTACCAGACCTCTATCGTATAATTTTTTCTGTTCCCATGACATCTCCCAAAAGAAATCAAAAATTTCTTTGCGGATGCTTTCATTAAAGCTTGAACAGTAGCGATTAGCAATTTTTTTCACAAAATTTCACTTACACGAAGCTCCTAAGAATCTCGGCGATTTTTGGCAAAAATCTTCTCCATTTTTTGATCTTCCAATATACTGTTCGCCACGCATACGTTTTTTTATACGTAACTTCATAACTTCAGTTTAAATATAACTTCAGATTCATCAAGTGTTGAATGCTACACATTTTAAACAAATATTTTTTAAAAATTTCTAACTAGAAACACACAAGCAACGAAAATCTTATTTAAACTGATTACTTTCACAACAGAAGTTAAAAACAATACCACGTAAATTGCTTCATTGGCAATCACCGTGTGAATTGGGGGATTCACATTTTCATTGCAGTTCAGTGTTGCTGATGCAAAAAGAAATTGTGTGTAGTTAGGGCTTTAGTGTTTTCAAGAATTTCACTATATGTAGATAGGTCGCTTTTGTATTGGTTATAAAAGCGTTGTTTTTTACTTCAGCACTATACATTTTTTTGTGGATGTGTATTTCAGTATAAGCTATCAAAAACTGGGGAAACCCGATTTGCAAAAAAATGCTGGTTAGGGCATTTGATAATTTTGGCAACGACATATTCCATTCCACTTCTATGTACTTAATTAAATTTCCTTAAAAAATGAACTTACGCCACTTGTGCTCTGAGCAGCTCATATATCTTGATATGATGCTTTTAGAAAAATTGTGATATTATTTGTACAATTTAAAGTTGCTGAAATAAATAAATTATAAAAAAAAAGTTGATCCTACTCTACAAATATATTCTTCTTGACTAAAATGTGGCGGCCGTGGCGTAGTGGGTAGAGTGTGTGACTCTTACGCCAGAGAACCCAGGTTCGAATCCTCCATCCGACACAGAAAGTTTTTTCAATTGGATTAATTTTTCTGTTAGGCCGTCACCTCTCTGCAGACAATGGCAAACCTCAGAGAGTAAAAACTGCCATGAAAAGCTTCTTGAGAACATAAGCCGTTCGGAGTCGGCGTAAAACATGCAGGTCCAGTTCTCGATCATTTGTGTGCAAACATTTCACATCATACACAACACAATTGATCATAAGAAGTTCGGTGAAAGTCCTTTCAAGGGCTGAAATGGCCATTTCGCTATTTTTTTTTTTAACTCAAATGTTAAGGCTCAATCAAGTTATGCGTAAGCAAACAGAAATATTAAGAGTGAAGTTAACGATAAGTGTGATTATGCACGAACAAAACTCGAAAAAACACTGCCATATATTCAGCAAGAAGCAAAGTAAGCACTAGAAAAAATTTCAACATGAATCAATTCAAATAAATAAAAAGGGTTGCCAACACTTATTATAAAAATTATGTTTTGAGTGTATATAAATTTATTAAGCTTTAAAAAGGCCCAATTCCACAGCGAAATGTAAGCAGTTTTACTGAGATGGCCTAAAATATAAATTTTCAAAAAATGTCAATGATTTAAATTAATAATTCGGTGTAAGAAATAGCCAATTCAAATTAAAATTATTTATACTACAGTTTGCAACCCTAATCTGCTAAGTAATCTACGGATTCGAGTGCTCTCACACAAGTTTTCAAAAGAAAACGAAAATTGAGAAACTTAACGAAAGAAATGCTTACGCAAAAAGGCCTAACCAAAATAGACGAAACGAGACGATTGCAACTTGCCGAACGTCTGACGAGTTGAGACGCTAATAGTTCGGTTCTTACGGAACAAAACGTATAGACAAGCTGTTTCGTTCAGCTTCGTTAAATTACGTTTGTTCATTTTGGGCAACAACATTGAATTGCATTAAAGCAAGCATTTTCGTCTCTACTCGTTACGGAGCAACACGTCTATTTTGGTTGAGCCTAAGCTTGGACGGCTCCACACAATAGGCAGAACCAAAATAGACGAAACGAGACGATTGCAACTTTCCGAACGTCTGACGAGTTGAGACGCTAGCAGTTCGGTTCTTACGGAACAAAAAGTATGGACAAGCTGTTTCGTTCAGCTTCGTTAAATTACGTTTGTTCATTTTGGGCAACAACATTGAATTGCATTAAAGCAAGCATTTTCGTCTCTACTCGTTACGGAGCAATTCGTCTATTTTGGTTGGGCCTAATGCCGTACAAGTAAGTACTATTGCTCTCTTGCTTTTGCTTGCTTACGTATAACTTGGTTTGCTTGTGTAAAAAACTATGTTTTCTTTTAATAATTTTTCAGATTTTAAAATACAATGGAAATAAAAGAAATAATAGCAATTCTTGAGTTTTTTTATTAGTCACTAAATTTAACAAAATCGAAAGTACTGTACTTGTGATGACAATTTTACTTCATGCAATTTGATTTCTTCGGCTTAAATGTGTGTGTGTGTTTTTCTTTGAATTCATCAGTGGTGCGTTCATGTAACTTAGTTGAGAAATTCTCTACTGGTAGTAACGTCATGCTCAACCACTGCTAAACTCTACCTATAGAAAACAAGTGTTTATGTATATCATGAAACTCACCAATTGAGATATTCATGGTGGGTTGACAATTTGACATTTGTGATTGAGATTTGTATTCCTGTTTAAGAAAAATTTGTGTCAATCAAATAAATAAAAAAATAAATTTTTAATCTCAACTGCATCTAGATCAATATATAAGGTAAAAACTGTATAATTTTAATTTGAAGATTGTTTGTAATGATTGTGTTTTTTTTGAGTGAATTTCACCATAGAAAACAAATTTTCATTTTTTGTATTGAAATGCTTGATCGCGCTGTACTGTCGCTTATGTAGTTGATGCGGTCCTCGCGGGACTCGGAATGGTGCGCACCCAAAAGCCCCAGCACCGGAGCTCTATACAGTGTGCTGCACTCTCAACAGCAAGCACATGTAAAAAGTTCAAACAGAAATGCCGAGCACCGACATGCTAGCACCGAACACCAGCACACTTAAATCGGGGCAGGGGGCAAATAAAATAGCAAGTCCACCGGGATCTGACGTAAGGAAATACCCGATACAGGGAACATTTTACTGTTTTTTTTTTCTTAATTAAAACTTAAGAAATTACTTCATATCTCAATATCCCCTTCGAGATATGTAGCATTTTATATTTTTCCGAAGATTTTTGAACTTCTATCGATAAATAGAATAGAATTCTATCAATCTGGCTACAAAAAGGGTCATAGTTGCACGACAGCGATACTCAAAATAATTGAAGATTTAGGCCCGCTTTCGATAATGACAAGTTAACTATCTTAGCTCTTCTGGACTTTTCTAAAGCATTTGATACCGGGAATCATAATGTTCTTTTGCAAAAACTACAGTATTATTTTGGATTCAGTACATGCGCGCTGAAGTTGATGCGAACTTATCTTGATGGTCGATCACAGAGAGTAGCTAATAAAAACCGTTTTTCAGAATTAAGAAGTACGTTCTCGGGAGTCCCACAGGGATCTATCTTAGGTCCTATTCTCTTTAGCATTTTTGTGAATGATATTGTACATTGTTGCCAAAACACATCGATACATCTTTATGCGGACGATGCGCAAATATATATCTCTAGACAAATAGGACTGTCTGAGGATTTGATTTGTAGAATGAATGAAGACTTAAACGCAATACAAACATGGGCAGCTGAAAATTTTTTAAATCTTAATGCATCTAAGACTCAAGCGCTGGCCATTTCGCGTCAATGCTATAGTATTGAAAATCTGCCGCCCTTAGTTATGGCAGGAGTGAATATTTCGTTCGTCTCTCATGTCACAAGCCTGGGATATAAAATTAACAATAATTTAAATTGTGTTGATCATGTAAACTTGACAATTTCTAAAATAAAAGAAAATTATGGCACACAATCGATTTCATACCGCAGGAAACTAAGTTGAAACTGGTGCGCTCTCTCGTGATTCCCCACATTTCATATGGAGAATTAGTTTATGGTAACATCGATGCGGCTTCAAAAAGAAAGTTACAATTAGCTATAAATAACTGTGCACGGTATGTCTTTAATAAAAGAAAATTTGACCACATATCTGAGCTTTCTCAAAAAATTTTTAACTTTAATCTTTCCACCTACCTAAATATACGCAATATCCTCTTTCTGCACAAACTCATCAATACACGCTGTCCCGAATATTTGTATAGAAATTTACGTTTCGCGCTTTTTAATCGTACACTTAATCTGATAGTTCCTGAATTCAAATCTGTTGCATCGTCAAGAATGTTTTTTGTTAATGCTGTTAAATTGTGGAATATGTTACCGATGTCTATCAAATCTGAGAAAAATGAAGTACGTTTTAAAATGGCTATTTTACATTTGTTTAAGTAATTTCTGTTGTCAATTTTGTTTCATTTAATGTAGTTTGTTTTGGGGGTAAAAAAAAACTAATTTAGCATTTAAGATTACCATTGTTTTTATTACATTATAAAACGCTGATGTATTATAAGAGACTAATTGTCTCACACGTACAATTGTATTTTCAAATAAAATAAAATAAAAATAAATAAATACTCGAAAAAATAGAAAAAGCGAACTAAAGCGAAAAAATTAAAATTTATATTAAAAATTAAATGTCAAAAAAATTTAAATAAATATCAAACTACTAAGGAATTGAGCTTCGGCAGGGTACCGAAGATAAAATATCCCCCGCGGCCGTACTGAAGTATATCCGAAGTCTTTAGACATCTATAAAATTTTCATGTATAATCTGCAAAAATATTTGTGTCATACGCTTAATTTAATTTTACCCTCAGCTGGCACATAGAGTAATTTGTAAACAAAGTAAAATGCCGCACCCACTTTTCTAGTATAAAGACTCCATATTTTACCAAAGAATATACATATGTATGGGTTGAATAAACGACGTGGGCGGAGCTTGGGTACATACAGACACGATGTCATTAAATTTTATATATTTACGAAAGTTTTTCAATTTTGATGACGTAATTTTGTATTGAAGGTAGGCGTGGCTTTCATCCGATTTTGCCAAATATCAAAGAGTGGCTTATGTTAAATATCAAAATTTGTATGCAACATTTTAACACATTTCTGTAGTTTTTGCAGATTTTTAAGCGATTTAACGTTTTCAATAAAGCCACTTTGTATGGGAGGTAGTCGTGGTTTTCATCCGATTTGGCCAAATATCATAGTAATTATATATAAAAGCCTATGTGCAAAATTCCAAAACATTTCTGCAATTTGAGCAGATTTTTAAGGGATTTTACGGTTAATATAAAGCTACTTTGTATGGGAGGTAGGCGTCGTTTTTATTCGATTATTCCAAATTTCATTGCTATGATTTATATTGAAGATCATACCTCACATGCAAAATTTCAAGGCATTTCATTAAAGTGTCTGGATTTTGAAGAGATTTTGCGTTTAAAATAAAGTCGCTTTGTATGGGAGGTACGCGTGGTTTTCACCCGATTTGGCCCATTTCCGAACTTAATCTTCCTTTTTTAAAAATAAACATATATTAAATTTCATCGCGATAGCTTCAAAATTACGGATGTAATCGTGTCGACAGACGGACACACGGAAATCGACTCAGAAGGTGATGTTGATCAAAAATATATATATTTTTCTATACCTTCCATTTTTCTACGCCTCCTTGGCATTACAAACGGAATGGCAAAGTTAATATACTTCTTACGCAGACGCGTTCGGGTATAAATATGAGAAAAATCAAATTGAAAAAAAAATTAATTCTTAAAATCAATACAAAATTTTAGCAATGCAGTTGATGAATTTATTAGCAATCGTTATTGTTGAATTTCAACAATAATTTTGAGAGAATGTTTTAATTTTTGTTTTTGGATTTCCGTCACCCGAAATAAATAAAAAATTTTAATAAATTTAAACGAAATAAAAATCATTATTGAAAACAACACCATCCATTCTCAATCGCAAATTGACAGACTCTACAAGTATAAAGCTGATGAGAACTTTTCAACTAGTAGAAAATACAATACTCAACTCACCACAGTTCTATGAACGCTCTAGTTAAGAATGTCGTCATTGTGACGTCACAATCCCAACCAGTTGAGAAAAAACTAGTAGAGAATAGTTACATAAACGCACCACAGATTATTTGAATTTTAGTAACCTACAAAAAATGGTTGGGCTTACATCTATTAGAACACGTTATCAATACAAATCAAAGGATAATCTTCTAACAGCATGAACCAAGATTTCGAAGACACATCTAGTTTTGCAGTTAATTTTAAAGCAAAGCAGTTAAAGCAAGAAATTGCATATTTGAGCGAAATCAAAGCTGTCAAGGTATTTTAATTTGAAAAGAACTACTGTACAAATGTTCGGGTTATCAATAAATTAAAAAAGTGTCTTTAAAGGCCGTGGAGCAGTGGGTAGAGTGTGTGACCCGTACGCCAGAGAACCCTGGTTCGAATCCCATCTGACACAAAAAGTTTTTTCAATTGAATTAATTTTTCTGTTCGGCCGTCGTCTCTCTGTAGACAATAGCAAACCTCAGAGAGTAAAAACTGCCATGAAAAGCTTCTTGCGAACGTAAGTCGTTCAGAGTCGGCATAAAATATGTAGGTCCAGTTCTTGATCATTTGTGTTCAAACATTTCACAATACACAGAACACAATTGATCATAAGAAGCTCGGTCAAAGTCCTTTCAAGGGCTGAAATGACCATTTCGTTTTTTTTCTTTTTTTTAAAGAATTATTTAGATCAAATTATGCAGTATTGTATTATTTCCACTGACTTGGACTGAAATTTACTGATATCAGAAATCGTTTGGTTCTATACATATAACAGAATTTTTTCTAATATATAACTTCATTTTAGCTTGAATTAAATTTGATACGTTTAAAGCCTATTTACTATGCTATCATGATTTAATAAAAACCGAAACTTTTTTACTTCATACCAGGCCCGTAGCCAGGATTTACCTTAGGGGGATTTTGATAAAAAAATCTATAAGTAGATACCAGTAATATCTGAAAAAAAGGATATGAAAATTTTTAAGCAAATCGGTTTTCTTTTAAGGCTATTTGTGAATATGCCTGTTTTTAAATTGCCATAAGAGAGATGAGATTTTTTTTTTACAAATCAAATTTGAGTACTAACTTTTTTGATTTTTGGTATGTTAAAAAATGGTCCAAATTGAGAATTTAGAATTTCTTTAAAAAAGTATTATTCCGAAAATTAGCACAAAAATTAAAACTGTTTGGGACAAAATTTTACTAATTCAACAATATTAATGTGAACGGTAAAAATAGGTTAGATTTCTTGCAGTTTATTAAAATCAGCTATGAAAAATGCAAACATTTTGTAATAAGTTCAGCTGGCGAAGCTGTATTCGCAACTTTTATGGATGTTTCATATATTTGTAGTCTATAGATTTGGTTTCTTTTTGGATATCTTACGCTTTTATTGATCCCCAGCTTGTGTACAACTATTTGAACCTGTGTGAACCCTAGTTCGAGTTATCGTTAAGGGCTAAAATATTACTGTTCTCGAAAACGATTTCGACAATTTAAATTAAAAGAATATATTTTAAGATCTTTAAAAATTTAACAGTTTCATTTTCTCGTGATTCAATTCCAATAACAATTACTATATATTTTTTTTTTTTTTAATAAAATTTTTTAATCAGAGGAATCGACTCCGATAAAGTCATATTTAAATTTCAGACTATTTTTCGAAAACCGTAATTCGAAAACTGGTTTTTGCACAGCACCAGTATCTTATACCCAATTTATTATATAATATATCACATGAAAATAAATTCATGTTAATATTAAAATAATTTTTAAATCAGAATTTAAACAAACAAACTTTTTGAACTTCCAAATTGTTTTGTAAGTTTTTAATATAATAAAAATATTTTTAAAAAACTTAAATTAAAAAAAAACTTAAATAAAATAGCTTAAAAAGCTGTAATTGTTAATTTTTTTATGAAATTTGGTAACATGATTAAAAAATCATCAAATAACTATAGAATTGGACTGTATAAAATGTTTTACAAAAACTTTTTCTATAGCGAATTTTTTTTCGAAAAAAACAGATTTAGATTTAATGTGATTTTTCGAAACCTGTTATTTGGAAAAGTCTTCGCACAGGGCAAAATTTTTGTGCCAAGTTGGAAATTTTAGATGTCTTATATACCAAGAAAACAACAAAATAAAATAGTCAAACTTTTTAGTCATTCGCTTTACGTGGAATACGCCATAATGTGTTAAATTTTGTGGTTCATGTCACTTTATTCTTTTAAAAATGATAAAAAACCCACTCAAATGAATGCTTTTTCAAAAAGTTTGGGTCTAATAAGCTTACCCAGCAAACCATAGTTGACGACTTTGTCGAAATTCCGACGAATTCATAACTATATCGAGCTGTCTGCAAATATCGGAACAGTTTCACTTTTTATACGAATTTATAAAGAGTTTCGTTATGCGACTGTTTGTAAAACATATTCAAATGCAAACTTTCCTTTCTTTTGAACTGTCTGAACGAAATCGTAACTTCTTCGTAACGTTTTCGTCGTGTCAACCGCTTCATGCGATATTCTTTACGATTTCGTAACGAAATCGGAAAGATTGCGAATGTTTGTTAAGATTTCGTTAAAAATATTTTTCGTTAAAAATATTGCGAAATCGTAACGAAAATCGTATGAAGGGGTTGACACGACTTCGTAACAAAATATCGTAACGATTTCGTAACGAGTCCTAACGAAAATGTTACGAAAAAGTTACGATTTCGTTCAGACAGTTCGAAAAAAAGGAAAATTTTACTCGAATTGTTACGAATTAGTCAGAATTTCAACATAGTCGTTAACTATGGTTTGCTGGGTAGGTATGGCATAAAAAATGTGAAGCTAATTTTCTTCGATTTACAAAACTATATTCGTTCTAGGCGTAATTTCATATATATATTTTACTGGATATCAGGAACTTTTTGAGCATTGAAACTGATTTTTAATATACAATCTCCTTGGAAATGAATTCCAATATAATGTTTATGACTCTTATAAGCAAAATTAATCATTCACTTGGCCAAAAAATTTTTTCAATAATTAAGCGAGTTTTCAAGAAAATTAACATCATTATCACAGTTTATCTAAAAAAATCACACTTTGAATTTAATAGTCTCATTTGTGTTATTTCTTTATACTTTCTGGACCCTAAGGGGGGAGGGTTTGAACACCTAAAATTCCCCCCTTGTCTACGGGCCTGCTTCATACAAAAGTGTTTTTTTTAATATACGTGATTGACTTGAATTTAAAACTCGTTCATCCTTGTCAAATATTTTTTATTTAGTAAAGAATTTGTTTTTATTAACATAACCCTTTTTCAATTGTTCCATTAAATTTTTTAAAATCCTGTTTTTTCCATTAAAATTTTGCTTCTGTCCCTTTTTATTGGAAAAGAATCTGGTAATACTCCCAGCTAGCATTTTCAATCGTAGACGACTCTTCCGCGATCGGACCAGGCGATTAAATAAATCGTCGACGATGTGTTATTCCGATCGCGGAAGTTCAGAACAACTCAAGAAACTGTGTCAAGCCGCCGACTCTTCTATTTGAGTCGTCTACGATGCGCAGAAAAGAATCGTGTAAGACGCTTTTATTCCTACTTCAAACGAGCTTTGAAACAATCGCCTAAATGGGTCGATTACGATAAGCAGAAAAGCATCGTGTAAGGCGCTTTTATTCCTACTTCAAACGATCCTTGAAACAATCGCCCACATGAGTCGTCTACGATGCGCCAAAAAGAATCGCTGAAGAGTCTTGAAACTTTTGCCTAGACGATCTTTAATTGATCCTAATAGATCCTTTAAAATAAAAAGGATTATTCCGTATTGTTATTTTTTTTATTGTAATATTATAAGTAACAAGTTAACCTATACATATTTTTTTTTAAACAAAAATATAAAAAATAAATTATTTGGGAGCCAAACCTCCTTCTTTGTTGCGTCATCCGTCTTGGTTCAATAACTCTTCCTGCGCCGGTCACCAGCATAAAAAAATGTTGTTGGAGCACTTTATTAATTCTTGCATCGACATCTTTGAATTTTGAATGACAGACATCTTAAAAAAGAAAAATAAATAAGAAAACTGTAAGAGCATGAAATAAAAAGTACTTACTAGTTATAATTATTGGAATATTAAATTCCTGGATACTGGGCGCAATATTTGTTCCACGCCAGCTCAATTTTTTGTATTGAATTCCTTACAAACGAGTGAGGTGTGTGTGGTGCCATCGCTACACAGTTTACCAAGGATATATTTCTGTGGACTTTTGACAAAATAACTTATCCCGAGATAGGAAAATTTTCCAGAATTTTTGCAATCAAGGACAACTTTTGATAACGGATATTTTTGTCTTATCCGGGTTCTTTTAGGATTTATAGATCAAAATTATTTAATGCGTCAAATCAACATACATATCTCTAACTTTTTATTCGTCACATGTGACAATGGAACTTAATTCCACATAAGTTGATAGAATCCAAAAAAAATATGTAACAAAAAAAGAACTTATTTCACCACCTCCCATACAAATTGGATTTATTTTAAACATAAAATCTCTTCAACATCTGCAAAAATTAAAGAAATGTTCTAAAATTTTGCACATAAGCTTTAATATTTAATATAAACCATCTGTATGATATATGGCAAAATCGAATGAAACCACGCCCTCTACCCATACACGGTGGCTTTATTTTAAACGTAAAATCTCTTAAAAAACCACAAAAATTTATGAAATGTCTTGAAATTTTGTACATTAGCTTTGATATATAATATTAACCATTTCTACGATATATGGCAAAATCGGATCAAAACCACGCCTACCTCCCATACAAAGTGACGTTATCAAAATAGGAAAACTTTCGTTAATATATAAAACTGAATGTCATCGTGTATGTCGTGGCTAAAGACTTAGGATATACTTCAATATGACCTCGGGGGGGGGGGGGGGGGGGGTATTTTAGCTTCGGTACCCTGCCGAAGCATCATCCTTACTAGTTTTAAACAAAGTTCGTTTGACAAAACAACATATTTCCCTTCTTTTAAATTTTTATGTAAAACTATTATAGTAATTTTAATAAAATCAGTCATAAAATAAGGCTTAAATATCACCTCATAATGTTAGTCCTTAATATATTCCAAAACATATACACGAATAGTTTAAATTAAGTTTCAATGTGCTTTTTCCCTCTCCTTTTTGAGCTAAGTTATTTTGTCAAAATTCCACAGATTTCTGTAAAAAGATATAAATAGATATAGAAAGATGTAGATAGATGTAGATAGATAGACATACCAATTGGAAGACAATATCCTCGTTCTCTTGTATCTGTTGATCCAACTCTTTTACAATAAATTTGTTTGGATATCGTCAGAGTAAGTTAGTTTTAAATTTTTTATAATTACCAGTCTCGACACGTGTTCACTAGCTAACAACTGAGTTGAAATGAAGCAAAAAATCAGTTGTTGAAAAAAAAGGAAAAATCAATTGTCTTTTGTAAACTTTTCTAAAGATAACGGTTAAATTCGCCAAAGGATCGCGAGAATGCGCAAGCGGCAATTTTAGATTAACACAAAATACACTGACTTCATTCACTTGCGAAACAATCGTCAAAAAGATTCGCAAATACATAATTTACAATCGTAAAATACGATTGTTGTGAAAAACAATCTTTCAATGGTCGTCAGAACGATTAAACGACGTGTAGAGTAAGAAAAAAAAAAAAATACTCGTCAATCAATCATGAAAATGAGTCGCATAAATACCATTTTCAAGAGTCATATGCGATCTTTGACAACTAGCAATCTTTAAATACTCGCCAAAATGCGTGAACGACGATTCACACGTCCAACAATCGGCACAACGACTCGCATTAGCATCATTTGGAAGAGTAACATAAATGTTTACTTCAACAATCGTAAGGTCGATTAAAAAAAGAATCACGAAATGATCGTGCTCGTCATACATTCTTCCAAATGTTAGCTGGGTTAGCAGGGACACAACAGTTGTACCTGCTGAACGCAGCCAATATAATTTTTTATGTTAGGACTGCACAGCGTCTTAGCATTAACCTTCAAACGCTTTTAGTGTCAATTTAGTGTAAAAAGAAACCCCCATATGTTTCTTCATTGTGCTCAAATGCACAAGAGATTTTGGCTCATTGTTAAAATCAGAGTAAATTTATTTTTTACCAAAGAAAAAATTCCAATAGATGTCGCTGTTAAGCTATGTAAAAAATTTCCCTCAAACGACGTTCAGTGTCAAATTGACACTAAGCTTAGAATAGAACGCAAAGAAAAACTAAAAACTATAACTGTAAATATGCTTGTTTGTTTTCATAAAACTCGGGTTTTTCTTAGTTACCGGTCATCTGCAGTGCAGTTTGTAGTGTATTTAGTTATTTTTTTTTTTGAAAACGTATATAATAAAAACAAAATGAATCTTCGGGATCTGATCAAGACAAAAGTGATAACAGTGATGTTTTTAGTTCTGATAATGATGAAAGCTATTTTCCAAATGTACAAGATTCTTGTAGTGAAGATAAGAAGAGGATTCCAATACAATGTTATTGGAACAAGAAACAAGAGAAACAGCTGCACTTGTGTCAAATATATTTTTTTTATCAAAAGATAAAACAGTGCAATATTTAAAGATGTGGTTGTCTTGGCTCGTGATACTTCTTCTTTTCAGTATTTTTCTAGTAGACAAGGTTAGGATATAATTACTTTTGCGGACTTATTACCAGAATCATCATATACATTGCGTTAGGTCCAATAAGATTCTCTGCATCAGAATGCACAGATCTTGTTTCGTCTCTGTTACTATTTATAAAACCATAATGCACACGAAACAAAATTTAACAAACATTTTAGATACCTTGCCGATTTCATGCATGCGTTTGTTAATTCCATATTTATTGATATCATCTATTTTTTTGACGCTTAAAACATAGAGTGTAATTTATTATCTAGAGATTGCATCAACTCTGCTAACAGTGTTAACAGAGTTATTTCACTTAAAAAGATGAAGGAAAAAAACTCTGTTAACCTCTGTTAATACATGCCAGGGATTTAGCAGAGTTGATGCAATCTCTAGATAATAATTTATACTCTATGCCAACAACACCACAAACGCATTCACAATACAAACACACCGATGCTGGAGACACCTTGTGGCAAATAAAAGCAAATTTTTGTAGCATAGCAAATACACAATCCTCTATCTATTGATAGATGGTGACGATCTACTGCAGCATAGCTTGTGTTATAACTAAGATTAAATTAACAACCTTTTCTCACAAGTCTTTGTGGCCTAGTGGGTAGTGTGCTGGGCTATAGTTAAAAAGGGCACGGGTTCGATCCCCACGGGAACCATAACATATTTTTAGTATTTAATATTAAAGTATTAAATTTTCTTGTTGTAATAAGCGCTAGCAACAAAGAAACCATCAAAATTCCTAGAAAAAATCTGTCAAAAATTTTCAGATTTCACTCTAAGCAAATCACAGAACTAGGAGTGAAAAGCTTCGCTTCAAAAATATAGATTCGCTCACTGTTCACATTGATATCACAGATCACAAAAAAAACCCATCATAATAATATTTTACAATCGTACTAAAAGGTGAGTCGAATTTTTGGACTAGCTTGTTGGAACATATCGCTGCAAGAGGAAGGTTAATAGATGGCCGGTAGCCCTCTTCTGTAATATGTTGGACATATCTGCCAGTAATGCTTTTATAATTTTCACAAAGTTTAATCCTGAATTTAAAATTTCAAAAAAGGCCCAACCGCAGAAGATTGCTTTTGATTGAACTTGGTCAATCTTTGTGTGAACCATACATAGAAAGCCCAAAAAATATGCCATGCTTGAGTAATGCAATTGCATTTTTACGAAACTTAAGAAATAAGGTAACGGAATCTCCTACAACATCTAAAGCAGCAGCATCGCAATCCTTAACATCATTGCCACAAGAACCGCCAATGAAGAAAAGAGCTCGCATAGTTCAACATGAATATAAACCCAAAAAAATTGAGGTTTCAGTGGTACTAAGCTCAAATCTTTGCCTGTAATACATAGTTTCAAATTGGCACTAAACGGCTTTTACGTTATAAAAAATGAAAAGCGTTTGAAGGTTAAACTAAACTAAATATTAACGATGTTATTGATAAAAAACACTGGTTTTTTAAAGCGTGATATATTCTAAAATATTGAATATCTTTTCACTATGTGTATATTCCAAAGGGAGAAATAAATACATGTGGAAACACGCGTCAGCGGAAAATTCGTCTAAAACAAATCGTCTAATTACTCGTCTATCACCGTCCGCGAGTCGAATTTTCTACTCGAGTCAGCTCAATTAGCGAACTTTAATTTGCCTTTTCAGAGAGAGTTCAGACGAATTGTTTGAAAACTAACGGTTTTTAGACGTATTGTCTTACACGAATTTTAACAAAATGAATTGTGAATATTGGAATTTTCCTCTTAATTGAAAATGAGTATCCTTTATATATATCCCCCTTCTCCCAAAGATCTTTTCCAGATCCGCCCCTGTAACATACAAAATTTTTTTGTTAAAAACATATGGGCATTTCCACAAAAATGTCAACCAAAAAAAAAAAATGTAATGTGTTTCGAAATTAAATTTTTTATCTAGTAAAATACTGATATACATATATGAACTTCGCATTCTGAATATTTCAATGTCTTAACTAATATTAAAACCCTCGTCTACTGAAGATATAGTACATGACACCTAGTAAGCTTTGACCATGGCCGAACTAAGATGTTAGTTACTCTTCTGATGCTCTTTTCTCTCTTCTTTGATTACACATTTTCTTAATGGAAATTTTGTCTCGTGGATTATGTCGCGTAAGTTATGGCAAATATTTTTTGGAAACTCAATATATTTTTAAAAGCAAAGTTCGTCGGTAAAGTGGGTCTATTATGAAACTTCGTTGTTTTCCCATTATTTAAGAATTAAAAACAAAAACAGGTTATATGGTAAAATTCGCTGAATTTTTACAATCTAAACGTGCTTGCAAAACACAGTTCCTTATTTTATCGCGTGAGTTACGCCCATATTTACCACTGTTGTTCTTAATTAGTTGCAGGAACGATAATTTTGGTATATCATACCATTACTATTTCTTCTAAGGCATACGTACATAAGAAATTTTTTTATTAAATTAAAATTATATATAATAATAAAACCAAAAGCTTTTTAAATAACTCATACTTTTTTGATATATATATAGCGGTCAGAATAGGAAGTATAAAATTACGGCACTTCAGAATATAAGTTCGGCTATTTTATACTAATTGGATCGTTTTCAAAAACTAAAATATCGCGCCAATGCTTGAAAACCTTCTGGAAGGACGTTGGGCTTATCCGAGTTAAGATGAAGATGGATTTAATATAATCATTCTTCTATAATCAAACTTCCTTCCATGTTCGGCTTAAACGGCACAAACGAAATAAAACACGAACAAGATAAAGTTTTTCTTTACTTCTTTACTTTTTTTTTTTGTGTGTTTGGCTTTTAGTTGATAGTTGATGTAATTGGAGGCATCTAGATATGCCTAAGTATTCTGAAAAGAATATTGAAGTTTTTTTTTATTTGGTAGATGTTTGAGTAGAATTTACTTTCCACACTTTCAAAATATTCATGGCACTCAGATTGCCCTTGTAAAACAAAAAAAGGGAAACTTTAAACGCACAAATTAGTTTATATTATATTTAACTGGAAATTCACGGCACTAAAAATAAAAGAATAAAGTAATTCTGCGTTAAAAGTCAGAATTTATCAGTAAATTTACCGCGCATAAACTAGAGAGGCAGAGTGCCGTAACTGTCAAAACGAATTTTACAGCTCATAGAAAATCTGAAAGCGATGAGAAAGTTTTAATTGGAAAAATGTAAACAAAAAAGTGATTTTGACAGTTTTGGCTCTCAGAAAGAGAGCGCAGTCCGAAATGCATCTACCTTCTTTTTTTCTGCAATGGTTCGACGTTTATCTTAAGACTGCCAGATTTTTATCTACATTTCTCTAAGCTACGTTGCATGGAGTATAACCAGATACACACAAAGCCCGTTTAACAGAAATTCAAGTGACATTTGCAAAGGCCACGTTACTTCGCGTTACGCGAACATAATTGAACCATAAGGGTCATACGCTCCACGCTTTTTTTCTGGTTTGTTGAGCTTTGCTTATTTTCTAGGAATTGAAGAAAATAATGTTGGTACTCGTATGAAAAAGTTAAATCCTCCTTTTGTTAAACACTTTTCACTTAACTCTACGTTTTACACCCAGACTCTGAATTCAAAACGAACCAAACCAAAAAATTTTGTTTGTTGTCAATCTTGTAACTTTTTGTTTTCTTATATAAAACAACAATTTTATAACTTTCAGCTCCTTTTATTCTGAAATTGTAGTCTTTCATCGCATTCAGTCATGATACAATTTCACCACAAAGCTTTCTTATTTATCTTCGACAACAACCGGAAACGTGTACGTGGTTTTCTTAAATTCGGATGAAACCAAGTGCTAGTAGCGCAGAGTTATGCTAGTAGCAAAGATTCCAATGGAACGCAGCCGCTGCATAAACTCCGACAGCTCCTCAGTACTTTGTGTGAACGCTTTAGAGGTGGTTGAATTTTGAAGAAACGTAAAGCAAGGCATTGTCCGTGTTGGCCTTTTAATCAAGGATAACTTATATTACAACATATCTAGAAAATTTGGAAAGCCACAGAAAAAAAGAAAATTGTACTAATAAGAAAAATAAAATGATTGCAAGTGCTAATATCTGTTTCTTAAATAAATATTGTGTTTAAAATCTTGGCATTGGTGAAAAAAATATAAAAGTTTCCACCCATGTGAAAGAATCGAAATTGAAAAAAGAAAATAAAAAAATATGTATAGACATATACATATATGTATATGTATAAAGATTTAAATCAAGCTATAATGTAGCAGTTTTGGCCATCTATTTAAATTATCTACAGTGCAACTAAAGAAAATCTGCGCTCAATAATTAATAAAAATCTATGCAAAAAAAAAATAAAAATCATAAATTGAAAAAGTTTTGTGAAGAATAAATAAAATCTTCTATACACCACAATTCTTCATTCCACCATCTTCCTCGGCTTTGCCGTCGTTGTCGTTGGCTCTGCTCTCGTGACGCGTACGCGCGGTGGTACAAAGTATGCTTTTTTCATTGAGGTGACAATAAAACCGAACACGAAAGATTTTTACGCTTTTCAACCCCCTCTTGTATGCTTCGAACTGTGGCGGAATTTAAAACACATCGAAGTCGAAATTCGAAACGGAAGTGCTTTCCATTAACAGCGTGATATTTAGCGGTAAGTCAAGTAGTTGGAATAGAGATTATTTTGAGTGAATAGAGCATGAAGAGAACCACTGAATGAGAAAGTGTGGGGTAGAGATAGAAAGGGAACGACTGATGGGTCGCTGCTCGAATTAGAAATTAATGGAAGTAGTAAAACGGAAAATTTAAATTAACTTACTTATTTTTTTTAACTTGTATTTACAAAATTGTTGATGTTAGTGTTTTCTATTTTTGATAACAGATCAAGTCGCGTTATTTAAATTTACGCTAGTGTCAGATTGTTGTTGTTTTTGATGTTGATGTTGTTACTCACCAACTAATACTATTAGTTTTACTACGACTACAAATAGTGTTGTTGTCTCCTTATCTTAAAATCTCTTCTCAAATCGATGACTTTCCAACGGCAACCTAAGTACTGAGAAAAATCATTGAAGATAATTTTATATTATTCTCACAAAAAGCTGTAACTGAAGTGTTTGTTGTTTCGATTTATAGATACGGTGTTAGTATTATGGTTATCCAACCCTCATTGCAATTAGAATTATAATTGACATATAACCTCTTACATAAGAAAATAAACAATGACCACTTTAATCTGAGTTATTTTTTTGATTCTTTCAAACTCTGAGATGTTTGTTTTTACTCTTAATATAATTAATTTTTCTTTTCATTTATTTTATTTATTTTTTTTATTTATTTTTGCCTACATTTATGTAACCTTAAGCAGAAGGTAAATTAGCAGGTTCCAGAATAAAACATGAAGGTAAAAACAAACTGTATAGGTAAACCTATTATTAAATGGTTTTTGTTTTTTTAAGGATGAGAAGATTTTACTAAAAACAGCAAAAAAAAAAAAGTGTGACGTGTTTTTGATTAAAGGAGAGGCATATTTTAAAAACAGACAGTTCCAATAATTTTGGTTGTATTAAGCTCAAAGAGGGTTTATTTCAAGGATTACCATATTTGCAAATGTGTACGGATCGTAATTATTTATGTTGGATAACAAATTTCTTAGCTTGGACTTACTCCCAACCATTTAACCCGCTCCAGTTTTTGATACGATGAACACGAAGGAATTTATATTGCATTCTAACCTCTATTACAAGTTTGAAAATAATTTTAAAGAAAAATTGACAAGAAAAATTTTTTAGTTTTAATGCAAAAATCTTAACAAAATTATTATTATACAAAAAAATTATTAAATAAAAAAATGTTTTGTTTTTGACAAAAATTAAAAACTTTTGATAAGTATTTTGTAATTCTTGAAAAACATTTTTTTGAGCTTAGTGCCAAATATGTTATGATTTCGGCTCGAATTTTGTTGACATGTCAAATTTTTTCTGCTCTAAAATAGACATTATCTGATGATGCAAAAACACCAGGTAACGAAGCCAAAAAATTGTAGGGATTTTTTTTATTTGCCTTTTTGCCATTTTTGTTTTTTTAGGTCTATAGTTTTCATAGTAATTTTTGTGTATTTTTACAGAATTTTTAGTGATTGTAACGACTATTAGGGACAGTGAAATAGGGAAGTCAAATCAGTTAAAAAAGCTCAAACAATGTTTTCCAACAATTGAATAAAGGGTATAGTTTTCGAAATTAAAAAAAAATTGATAATTTTCAATATATACCACGAGCCATAGAAACTCGGGAATGATGGTGAGAATGATGGTGACAATATTGAATGAAAATTCCGGGTATGAAGGTAAAATATTTAGTTGAAAAAAAAAATGGAGATATGCAATTAAAAGGAAATTCGAATGCAAACGATATTTGAACATTTTTAAATATATTCATTAATTGTAGTTTTTAGGGCATTTTTATGGGTCTTTTAAGGGTACCTTTATGTAATACAACGCGATTCTGAAGGCGTTTTTTGAAAGAAGACTACAAAAAAATGGTCAGAGTTATTGATATAAAGTTTTTTTATTGATTTCAACAATTATTTAAGTACATAAAAAACATTTTTGTTTTTTTTTTTTGTGATGTCATTACACGCAAATGTGACGTTGTCTTTAAGAGATGCGAGAAAAGTAGGACAAGTTTTGTTTGCAGAATAACATGATCTGTAATCATCTAAAAAAAAATAATATATATTTGTAAAGTAATCACTTACACCGAGGTAGTGACTTCGCTTTTTTTTTTAAAATGAGCCTGAAAATAAATTTACAGCCCGTTGTGTACTCAAATTTACACCCACTATTTAAGCAATCAACTTTAAGGGCGTGTTATTTCTTTACAAACAAAAATTCTTAAAAAACTCGAAGTCATTACCTCGTCGGACAGTGACGACGTTTGGCATTTCTCGTTGCAAAAATCATAACTTCTGAACGAATGGATATATCCCAAAGATTTTTTCATTATGGACAGAAAAATAATACAGCTTTAACTGCACAAAATTTTATTTCAATTGACCTATGGTATTCATGGTCAAAGTAAGACTTTCTAATAGATGTACAAATTAGGAATATGAAGTTCCCCACATGAGGGTTTTTTTAGAAAGAAATTATTAAAAACATGATTTATGATTAATTTATGGTTGCTGAGAACAAATCCATAGTTAATAAAAATTTTTCAAGTTCAAAATTTTTTTCTACACTGAAAAAAACCTATCCCAAAACTTTAAAAACACCGGAAATGCATATCTTTTTATCTTCTTAACGAATTGAGGTATCTCAATATATTTTAGACTATAGACTAAATTAAACAGCTCTTACATTTTCAATTTTCATTTAAATAGACTTACAGGACGCTTAGGAATTCATTTTTAAAGGTAGGCCTTCTGGAGAGTAAAAAATTTTTCGAAAAAAAATTTACTATAACATGCAGTTTTATATGAGTACCTATAATTTTAAAGCATAACCTAGATTTTTTGGAAACATTTATCGATATTTATATAATTATCTAATAAATCTAATATTTCCGTGGAGGTGTGAACATTTTTTCAGGCTTTTTTTATGGATATCCCATACTTTTCTGGGCTTACGTTTTCGTTGCAGTTAAAGACATTGAGGATAACTTGCAACCTTTTGATGATCTCGCCATCAACACCCGTTATCTCTGCGGTTATCTAATTTCTATCGAACAATGTCCTAGGTGTGTTTCCATCATTCGTATTTCCATATCCTTGTAGCGGTTGGTGAACTCTTATTCCAAGTTTGTTCAGAAATTCTTTCTGAATTATTTTTTTCCTCGCAGTTTGTGTGGCCTTATTTGCAGTGTTTATATCAAAAGTTTCACCAATTCGCTGTAGAGTGTACGAAAGATTAAGGATAAATTCCATACAACTTATTCTTGAATGTAATGGAGATATTCCGTATCAGAGAACGGCATGAATGCATTCATTCCCGTTTATGTGTCATTCATAGAAATATGAATGACGAGAAAGCACTGCGCACAAAATAGATGAAACGAAGAGATGCACCAATCGCTGAATTTTTGTTTTTGCTTGTCGTGTATATACAACAGTTTCTGCCATCGAAAAGACAACGAATGGTTGGAAGTGCAGTTGCTGCTTTCGATAGAACACCATATGCAATCCTTAATGAACTGAATAAACTTACTTGTTGTTCAGATCTAACATAATTTTTTTCTGCAAATAAAAAAAAAATAAATTGAAAGTAAAACAATTAGTGTACGTTTATAAAGAAAAAAGAAAAAAAAAAACTTAATAATACAGAAATAATGAAAAATGAGTAAAATTTAGACAGTTTTCGGGCCCAAACGGTTTCGTTTTCCTGTCATTATAATACCTGCTGCAGAAAAATACCGCTCGAAGACAGTACTGCTAGCAACAGTGTTTTGACATATTACTTTGGAAATAATATGTTACTTAATACATATTACCGATTCTTTAAAGTAATAATATTATATTACTTATTACTTGAAAATTGGAGTAAATTGTTACTTACAATTATATTACTTTTTTGCAAAGAATTAAAAGAAATGAAAGACAGAGTACAAAACCCCAAAATTTATCGTTTTTTTATACATACCTATGTTATACCGCTCATTTCACATTGAAGTGTAATATCAGTTGTACTGACCATTCCAGATTTGGCTCAAATTTTGTTCGTAGATTGGTTTATTGTTTAGAAAACCAAATGTAGAGTTTGAGATTTAAAGAATTTTTTGCGGACCTACAGCCATGCGAATTCCAAAATAGGGTGTATTTTGAGATGACGTACCACAGTCAATTTAAACCCGATTTTCGTAAATAAAGTATCATTGGAAAGGTTATTTCCTCTTTTTTAAAGAACAAATATAAAACTTTTGAAAAAATTGTAGTAAAATTACCCGTTCTTAATATCAAACTTTAATACTATGCCAGCAATAGGTGCTTCAATTTTTTTTTCTGTTTTATTATTTTCAATTTTTTTCACCTTCCATTACCTTTTACAAGGATGTAAGTTTAAGGTGCGCCCTTGAAGGGTTCAGAAGTTATGGCGTAAAACGAGTAGTTGTAATGAATTTTCAATACAAACTCAACTTGCTTTTGACTTTTTTTATTTTTGTTTTGTTGTCGTCGAAAAAAAAATGTCGATAACTACCCTGTAAGAAAATCAACTAATTTAAAAGTAGTTGATAAAGTAGTTTTTTGTCAACCACAACTAGTTGAATTTCTGACTTTTTTCCATAGAACGAACTAACATATTTTGTATGGTGATGTCCGCTAAATAAATCAATTGACTTTCGCCTGCATATATTTTCAACTACTTGTTAAGTTGGTTATATTTAAATTATTTTTTAATTACTTTAAAATAACCAATTGAAACTATTACTGATGACCTAAAGGTAATAATATTTGATGAAATGTCATGGTTAAATATATAAACTTGTAATCTAATAAGAATTTGCAATTAAAACATGTCAAAATCAGAGTAGTGTCCGCCTTAATATAATTCAAAGTAGTTCATATACTAGTTTATTTTAAATTAGTTTTTTAATTAGTTGCTTTTAAAAACAAGTTAGTTTGTTCCTATAGGGCAGTTGAATTTGTATTGAAAATTCATTGCTCGTTGTAAAGGTAATGGAACGTAAAAAAAAAAAAATCAAAATAATGAAAAAGAAAAAAACCTAAAGCACCTGTTGCTGGCTTTGAAATTAAGAATAGGTCATTTCTTTGCAAATTTTTCAAAAGTTTCATTCTTTTTCCTTAAAAAAGAGGGAATAACCGTTCCAATGATATTTTATTTACAAAAATCGGATTTAAATTGACTGTGTAACGTTGTCTCAAAGTAGACCCTATTTTCTAGTAATTGACAATTGTAAATTTATTGACAACTGTTAAAATTTCTTATTCTAAAATGTTATCAAAAGCTCACAACATAACAAAACTGTTAACACCATAAAAGAAAATATTCAAAACAAATAAATTTGCGAAACATTTTGAAAGTTTCCTACTCTTTGGACCAAAAAATAGTACATAAAAGAAAGCTTGTCAATGAATTTACAGTTGTCAAACACCAGAATAAGGCGATAAAAGCTTGATTTTGTGTCACGAAAAAGCACACCAACGATAGGCAAGTCACGAGAAGCAGTATTATTTTCCATATAAAAATCTATTGCTTCTTGTGTCTTGCTCATCGTTAGTGTGCTTTTTCGTGATATGAAATGAAGGGGTTAATTTAATTAAAGATATTTTATTATATCATAAAAGTAGCAGGTTTTCAAACAAACCATCAATAAATTTATTTCTTCGTTTACGAACAACGTGAACACGAAGGTAAGAATATGTAATTTGAATAAATTGCAAATTATGAAATTCACTGACATCACCTGCGCAAGTTAATTTTTTTGTTTTTTTTTACATACGAAGCAAAAGTGATAAATAAGCTAAACCATAAACGACAAAGAAGAGATTTTGAACAGCATAAGTTATCATGAGATACAAAAGATAAATTTTAAGATTCTTTTGATTAAACTATTATAACAAAGTAATATGTCACAAGTAACTAGCAAAAAAGTAATAATATTACTGAATGTTATTACTGACTCTGTGAGTAATAAGCTACTTAATTTAGGGAAAAGGTTATATATATTAGTAATATATTATAATACATAACATCACAACACTGGCTAGCAGGAATAGACAAAAATATTTTTGCAATTTTTGATAAATTCGGAAATTCTGTGGAATGATTTGTAAAATATTTACGATTGCTAAACATCAAAATCAATGCCAATTTTTACTTTCGCTGACAAACGTTTCTAATTTTAAATCTGCATATGTACTGAATTGACGAACAGCATACATCCCTTCATGAAGGGAGTGCGGCGCAAACAGCATGTTGCTCGAAATCACAATGAACTCAACAAAATAAACACGAATGCAATAGTGCCATTTCAGAGGCCGTTTAAAAGGCAATATACAATGCACAACATTATTCACAGTTCTTGATGACGAATGAAAACATAGCAGAAGCTGTGATTGTGTGAAGATAAAATAAAGGCAAAGCATTCTGTTGGAATTAAAAAGTTAATAAAACAAAATGTATTTTTGAGTTAGGTGGCAACTATTTATTATTTTGTAATTGTCAAGTTGAAAATAAATTTTCTACCGCACTTGCGATTTGTAACCTAAAACATAAAAACGTGTTCTTTAATTTTTTCCGTCCTCAGCCGAGAATTTCATCAGGTTATGGGCCCAGGCAGGTCCCACTGCGCAAAAGAACAATGGACAAGTCAATGGAGTTTGAAAAACTAACCGGAAGAGACAATTTTCATAAATGGAAATTCTCAGTGGAGCATGCAATGAAATTGCAAGGATACTGGAAATCAGTGCTTGGGACGGAGACAGACGAAGATATCAAGGAAAAAGCAACATCAAGGCTGGTACTCTATATATCACCAAGTCTATATGCGCACATTCAGGATGCGAAGTCCGCCAAAGATATCTGGGAGAAGCTCAAGTCCACGTACGACGATTCTGGTTTGTCAAGGCGATGTGGTTTGCTGAGGAAGTTGACGACTACTCATCTTTCGAATTGTGCTAACATTGATGACTATGTGGACACTATTATTAACACATCGCAGAAATTAAATCAAATAGGAATGAAGGTGGATGAAGAGTGGGTCGGCAGTTTGCTGCTTAGTGGTTTGCCTGAACATTTCAAGCCGATGATCATGGCAATCGAAAGTAGCGGCATGAAGATAACAGGTGATGCAATTAAAACCAAATTGTTGCAGGATTACGACAATTATAATCAGCATAGAGCAGGTAGGCATGACACCGATGAAGCAGTAATGTACAGCAAAAAACGAGTAAAAGGTTTCTGCGAAAGTGCTGCTAAGCAGCGAAAAATTATTGTGTGTTACAAATGTAACAAAGAAGGCCACATTGCAAAATACTGCAAAGAAAAGAAAAATTTTGTTGATGCTAAAAGAATGTCGCGTTATCCATGCCAAAATTTTTGATTGAATCCGAAAACTGGTTGATTGATTCGGGAGCTTCGTCTCACATGACAAATTGTCGAGAATCATACAAAAATTTTGAAGATTTTTTAGCAAAAGAGGTGGTTACGGTCGCTAATAACACACAATTAGAAGCTATCGGCAGAGGCGACATTTCTCTGCAAGTGTGCGTGGGTAAAGTCGTAAATGAAATTACAATTAAAAATGTTTTACTAGTGCCACAAATTTGCGTAAACTTATTGTCAGTTAACGAAATAACAAAGAAAGGGCTTACAGTACAATTCTATAAAGAAAAATGCCAAATATTAGATAAAAAAGTTGTTGTTGCAGAAGCGATTGTTATAGATAGCATGTTTGTGCTAAATGTTTCTTCGAGCCCTAGAAGTTTTCATGTGAACAATAAGGAACTTTGGCACAAGCGCATGGGGCATACAGCATCTGTATATTTAGATAAGTTATGCAATGATAAATCTGGCGTTGAATTTGACAAGGGTTCGAATTTTGACAAGTGCATTTCATGCATTGAAGGGAAGCAAGCCAGGCTACCGTTTCCAACATCAACGAGCAAAACAAAATCTGTGCTAGAGTTGGTGCACACAGATGTTTGCGGTCCGATGGAGAGTCCATCATTGGGCGGCGCTTTCTATTATGTTTCATTTTTAGATGATTATTCAAACAAGGTATTTGTGTACATGATGAAGCGAAAGTCTGAAGTAACAGACATTTTTAAAGAATTTTAAGCCTTAGTGGAAACGCAAACTGGAAATAAAATAAAAATACTAAGGTCAGACAACGGACTAGAGTACTGCAACGCAGAGATAAAAACAATTTGCAAACATTTTGGAATAATCCATCAAAGGTCTGCACCGTACAGCCCGCAGCAAAATGGAAAAGCGGAGCGTATGAATAGAAGCCTAGTAGAAAAAGCGCGTACTATGTTAGCTCATGCAAATTTGGAAAAGTGCTACTGGGCAGAAGCTACAAATACAGCAGCATATCTTTTAAACAGAACACCACGCAATAAAATTAACAATAAGTCGCCTGAAGAGGTGTGGAGCGGTGCTCAGCAAAATTTGAAGCATTTACGAATTTTTGGATGTTTGGCGATGGTTTTAGTACCGAAAGAGAAGCGAAGAAAATGGGACGCAAAATCAACAAAATGCATAATGCTGGGATATTGTGACCGTTCAAAAGCGTACAGAGTGTACGATCTCAATTTAAGAAAAATGATTACAAGTCGAGTTGTAGTATTCGTTGAGAACGAAATGTTTTTTTGTAAGCAGAATGAGCCCGGAAATAGCATTGTTGAGCCTCAATCAGATAATCGAGATTTAGTGAGGATTGAATTAGCTGAAAATCTCAATAATCAAAGTTGTGTAAATGATAGTGCACGAGAGGCAGTTGCTACAGATGACTCTGATGATGTAACGCTTGTCGAAGCCAACAATGATGCAATAAATATTGATACATCAAGTGAATTCAATGGATTTGAATCAGCAGACAGCAGTTTAAGTGACGATTCAAGTGAGGGTGCAGGTGAGCTTCGCAGATCAACAAGAACCCGTCGTGCTCCAGACATGGGCGATTATTTTACGTACTTAGTCAGCGAGAATATAAATGATCCAACTAGTTACGCTGAGGCTGTGAGTGGCAAGGACAGACAGAGTTGGAGAGAAGCGATAGACGACGAGCTGAAGTCATTGATGGAAAACAAAACATGGTTTTTTGCTGATTTACCGGAAGGTAAGAAAACTTTAACAACGAAGTGTGTATTTAAAACAAAGTTAAATGAAATGGGGAAAGTTCTAAGGCATAAAGCAAGACTAGTTGCGAGAGGCTGTGCGCAACGAAGTGGCATAGACTATGGTGAAACGTATTCGCCAGTAATGAGATATAGTTCTATGAGATATCTTTTATCATTAGCTCTAGAGTTAAATTTACATATTGATCATTTAGATGCCATTACTGCCTTTTTACAATGAGGAGATTTATTTAAATGCACCTGAAGGTATAAATACTCCAAAAGGCAAAGTTTTAAAACTCGCTAAACCAATCTATGGTCTGAAGCAATCATCTCGTATGTGGAATATAAAACTAAGTGAAGTTCTACTTGAATTTGGAATGATAAAGCTCAACACGGATCAATATATTTATATTTTAAATAACAATTCTGATGAAATATTAATATTAACCGTTTATGTTGACGATATATTGATTTTTTGGAAAAATGAAAGACAAAAAAATTCTTTAGTGGATCATCTAAAAAGTTGTTTTAAAATAAAAGAGCTTGGACCGGCTCGGTCGTTTCTAGGGTTGCATCTAGATTACAAATTCGGTGAACTAATTTCAATTGATCAAAAGCCGTATATTTTGAAGGTTCTGGAACGATTTAGTATGTCATCATGCAATCATGTCACGACACCGATGGATGTTAATATAAAGCTGACTAAAGCGCAGTGTCCATCAAAAGAAAAAGAAAAATTGGAAATGTCAAAGTACCCATATCAAGAGCTTATTGGAAGCCTTTTGTACGCAGCTCAGCTAACGCGACCAGATATATGCTACGCAGTGAATTTTTTAAGCAGGTTTAACAATAATCCTGGAATGCCACATTGGCAAGCAGCAAAACGAATTTTAAGGTATTTAAAGGGAACTATTGAATATAAATTGACCTATAAGAAAAATTCAGATCCAGATGTGAAAGGCTACTGCGACGCTGATTTTGCCAATGATCAAGATGAGAGAAAATCGGTTAGTGGATATGTTTTTGTAAAGCAAAATGCAGCTATTTCGTGGGGCTCTAAAAGGCAAGCAACAATAGCACTTTCAACATGTGAAGCAGAGTACATGGCTATTGGAACCGCAGTGCAGGAGGCATTATGGATCAGAAGTTTGCAGAAAGAAATTTTTAAAAGGTTTTTTGAACCAACTGAACTGTTTTGCGATAATCATGGAGCAGTACAGCTGGCGTTAAACGAGTCGTATCATCAGCGGACAAAACACATAGATGTTCGGCACCATTTCATTCGCGACACATTAGAGAAGAAGCAAATAAGTTTAAAGACTCTACGAACGCAAGATATGATAGCCGATATTTTTACAAAGCCGCTCTCTACCTCTAAGATAAATATGTTTTCAAAATTAATGGGAGTTTGCTAACTTATTAACTTTTAGTGAGGATGTTGGAACTAAAAAGTAAATAAAACAAAATGTATTTTTGAGTTAGGTGGCACTATTTATTATTTTGTAATTGTCAAGTTGAAAATAAATTTTCTACCGCACTTGCGATTTGTAACCTAAAACATAAAAACGTGTTCTTTAATTTTTTCCGTCCTCAGCCGAGAATTTCATCACATTCATTGCCGGTCTCTGATTCCGTATTCGTAATTTTCCTCATATTCAATGTTTTTGTCGGTGATTTGAAATTTGCTTTGGGTTTTTTTACATATTGGACACATTTTTGTGACCAGAATTGACAACCAGAAATTTTTTTATGGGGAAAGTTTTAAAATAGGTCGGACTTATAAAAAAAAACATTACTACAGCAGCTATTGTGTACTGGTTAGTGAGTCCGATTTTTGCACTAATAGTTCCTGGTAAAAACCTCAGTCAGGGCAAGCAACATCTTACCATTCAACTTCTTCACCTCCAGTGGCGGACTGGCCAATTTGGGGCCGGTTGCCGTATAGCACAATACAAAAATTATCCCTAACAGTTTTAATTAGCAAAATTTAGTCTTTGCATTTGCATTTGCATTTATTACATATCTTTCAAAGAGTTAATATTTTAAGCACATTCATTAATATACATATCAAATGAAAACAATTTTCTAAACAAACTTATTATATACTTTTATAAAAACTTAATTACATATCATTTGCTAGTATTCTTAATACTTTTTTATAGAAGGATGGACCTTAGAAATAATACAATAAATTTTTTATAGAAATGTCTTCACAAAAAATAAATTAAAGGAGGTTCCGAGAAAATACGGCTAAACATGCAACAAAAATGTTAAGAAATAGCCAAAAAGCATCGAAAAAAGATGAAAGTGATAAAATTGCTACTGTATTAATAATCCAAAGGAAAATATAGTAGAAAGTATATGCACCAATCTGTAGAAGAGCATGCAAAAACTTCGTGACATTTAAACTCTTCTGAAGCTTATTTATACTTTACACCAACATTGAAAACTTGGTGTGTTGAAAACAACAATCAATTATCTGAGGTAAAGTCTTTGATTCAAGTAAATACAAATAGGCATGATATTCTTAAAAGAATTATTAACATTATATAACAGGAGGCAGCTTATACGTTACAAGATGAGTTCATTGATCATGGACATTTTTTAGAATTGGTTTGTTTAATAAGTAAATATGATGTTTGTCTCAAAGAACTTGTTAAAAAGTCAATAATCAAGAATGCTATTAACAAATTATAAAGAAGGAGGATCCTTAATTTATATATTTTTAAAGTCTTGTTATTTTTATTTTATTCGCACTTTTTTTACCCGTTTTAGGCTGGTAAAATGTCATTTGTCGTTTTTTACGCCTGCGTGAATTTTTTTAGATATGCGTGCAATTTTTTATTTTGGAATTTTGACTAATATTGACTAAGGCTATTGAGCTATCGCTTGATCCATTTGCGTTTTTATTTGAAAGGTATCTTCTTCAGAACATACTGCACCTTTATTTATGACTAGGAAATTTATTTTTTTTAACTCTAAAAGTATCTTAAAACATTGTAAAACGTTTTGAATATAAACGTTATGAAGAATAATGCCTTAAGGTGAGAGGGCCGGTCAAGCCATTATTTTCCAGGTCAAATTTTAGGCCCCAGTCCGTCACTGTTTACCTCGCAGTAGTAAATTGCAACTTTTGGGAGTAATATTTGCATATAAAGGTATAGTAAAGTTAACAAAAAAACAAAAAATTCCACCGCAATGATAACATACATAAAAGCTGCATTCCCGTGGCACTGTATCAGATCAAATCTCAGTGGAACAGTTTCAACTTTATTACAATTTGGCATCACTCGCGATGAAGTATCAAAATACGAGTGCGAGCAGTAAGACGAAAACTAATCAAAGAGAACTTCAGATTTGCCAAATATGTTCGTTTTAAAAAAAATGCTTTAAAGTTGGCAGCATTTTAAGATCAGAAATAGAGCCAGGAAAAGAGCTGGTTCTAATTTTTGTTTTTGCATTGTGAATAAAATAGAGCCACGCACTAGATCAACGACCACGGGAATAACGGGATAACTAAAAATCAGTTTTTATAAAAAGTGTTTTATTTGTTTTAAAAAATAATTAAAAATTTGAAAAATTGCTATCAATTGTTTGCTTTTCACAGAAAAAAACGTTAGTTGCAGGATTATTGTGATTAAGATTAACAAAATAAACCAAAACTATATTTTCAAATTCAGTTTACGGTTACTTTCAGCGAGCTTATCTTATCAGATTTAGCAACGTGAGACTGTTTAATCGATCTTGCAACATCGTGCTTCTTAAATAAGCATTGGTAAATTAAATATATTAGAGAATATTTCTTTATTGCACAGCTCTAAGGCTTGAAACACTGTATTTTTTCCATTGTTAGTTTTATTACAGTTTAATTAATTATTTAATTTTTAAATTTAATTAATTTAATTAAATTAATTATTAAATTATCAAAATCTCCTTGTGGAAATAGATGTTTTTAAAATCTATCTCTTAAGCTTGAGATAAATCAAACGCTTGTCAAAAAGTTTTGACATGAGTGCCAAATCAAATTTTCAATTTGTTGGCTTTATTGAAGTAACAAATTGAATGTGTGGTAATCTATATTAATAAAAATCATTTTCTGTTTGTTTGTTTTTTTGTTTGACTTTTATACAAATTTAAACGGCCGAACGGATTTCGCTGAAACTTAAAACGTGTATTACTTACGTCCTAGATAAGGTGCATACTTAGTTTTAACCACGCCCTATTTAACCGCCCACAAATCAATAAAAATGCAATATTTCAGACTGTTTCTATTGTTTGAGTTTAAAATTTTGTAATTAGGTTTGTATGGTTACTTTCGACAATTGTACCAAAACTGGGCTTCCACGCCCACTTTTACCGCCAATCAAATCAATGAATATGATATATTTCAGACGATTTTGGTCGTATACGACTGAAAATTAGTAATTAAGTTTGTATGCTCACCGTCGGTAACTGAACTAAAAATGGGCGTGGTGGCCCTATTATAACGCTTAAGAAATCATTACGACTCCAAAACTTTTGGGCCGATTGCGCTGAAATTTTGGCAGTGGATTGTTTTCGAGCACGAGACGGTTTATGAGAAAAATTATTGCCACACCGTCTTTCACCGACCACAAATAAAAAAGTATGGCTGCTGGAAAGTCCGTGGCGAAGCTACGTCCTGCTAGTTTAATAATATTTAATAATTTAATCACAGCTATATCTAGGGAACTAAACATTCTTTCACCCTAGTTTGTCATTCAATGGGTGGCGCCATTACAGTGCTGTTTTCAATAGTTTATGCACTTTTATAGTAAATACTCGTATATTATTAAAATTTAACAAAAAACAGAACTCCACAAACCTTATTTTTCTAATGGGTTTTTCTTAAAATAAACCATCACCTGTTTTTGACAGATCTAGGGACATTTTTAGTGAGAGAGATACGCTACCAAATAGAATGAGAAAATACGCTACCACATTGTTTCTCACACCATTCTCAAATGGTGACCCCAAGTGGTCAGAATTACAACTAAAAAAAATTTAAACACATGTATTCTGAACGAATATGACATGGATAGTTTAAAAGATTACGGTTCAACGACAATAGATTTGAAATTTATATGTTGTGTTTTCATTCTTTTGATAAAAACTTGTAATTACTTTCGTGTGAGTTACTGTGATTATGTCCTATTTCTCTTTTCGCTACGATAATTTAAGGGAGGAGTTAAACCCCAAAATATCCCCTTTGGTTGCGCTACTGTTCTATGATGTTAGTAGCAGAGCCGTCGATGCCATAGTTTGAAGGGTGCATTCGCCCCGGGCGGCACATCCGAAGGGCGGCATTTTAACATTTAAATAACAATGATTTACTCGATCCAAATGATTTAGAAAAAAATGACTAGGGCGGCACTATAACAATGTTTTTTCAAATCAAAATAGTTGAATAGTTGAGAGCTGCAAAACATTACGAGTACTAGTGCTGCTGTTGATGGAGTTTAAGCGTTATTATGATCTCAAGTTTATATTAAGTACCTTGTTTTGCTTTTCTGTTTCTATTTATTTCTCTACTTATTTTTCTATTTCTCTTGGCTTCTCTATTTACTTTTATGCTTGGAGTTGTGTTTTTAATGTTTTTAATTTGATCTTCTATGGCTGCTACTGTATCTCGTAATAGCGATATCCACAAGACCTTGATAGGCGTTCTAAGCAAGCAACGTCAAGGCTTAAATGTTGTGCATTTTAACGCTAGAAGCCTAAATGATATTAAGCTTGATTATGTTCGGCACTTCTTTTAGGATTCTGCCGTTGATGTTGTTTGTGTCCCTGAAACCTGGTTTCATGCAGATATAAATGACAACTGTTTAGAGATTAAAAATTTTCAGATTTGGCGGAATGATCGTTCGAATAGAAAAGGGGTGTTGCAATATATACAAAAAAAAATTTTAATGTAAAGTTGCTTGGAATGTCGAATGGTTCTGAGGTTGAATTTATTAATATTGAGATTTTTAATAATTTTGTTAAAGTTTTCTTATCATGTGTTTATAATCCGTATCGTAACTGTTGTCTGGATGAACTATTTGCTGCTTTGTCAAATTGTGCAATTGATCACCACCATTTTATTATGTGCAGTGTTTTTAATATTAATATGTTATCCAATGATAATGTTGTTTGGCATTTTGTTGATAGACTTACTGAAGTTGGCCTTCAATCAGTAAATAATAGTATGCCCACTCGCTTTGCAAATAACGCCTATTTATTTTGTTGTCTTTTAGATTTATTTGTTGTTTCAGAGGTTTTGTTGTTGTTTTTTGACCACATATCTTTTATTTCCGATCGTGATCTTCTATTCTGTACATTTAACGTTGATCTTTCATCTGTTGTTATTGATAAAACTATCACTTTTCGGGACTATAAGTCTTTTGATTACGTGTCTTTGTATTATGACTTGTTAATAAATTAACATTATTAACATTATTAATTTTTTCATAAATAAAATATTAGCACTGTTTGATGAGCATGTTCCGTTAATAACTCGCCGAGTATCTAGTAGATGTTGTCCGTGGTTTACCAGGAATGTTATGTTAGCCATTAAAACTTGAAATAGAATTTACAATTGATGGAAAAAAATATCCAACAACATCTAATTGGGAGCAGTACAAAAGTGCACGAAACGAAGCTAACTCAACTGTTAAATCATCTAAACGTCTATATTTTATGAACAAATTAAATACTACATTGTCTCCAAAAAGCTTTGGAACAATTTAAGACAGGTTGGGGTATGCAGTGTTATACCTGATATTTGTGACATTGATTCTGACATTCTAAATGACTATTTTATTGTTAGTTCAGGGTCTTCTAATAATTTGTCGACTAGTTTTTCATGTACTTTACCTTCTGCAAGTTTATTTAATCTTGAGTTTGCTGCTGTTAGTGAGAGTGACGTTGTGTTAATAAAATAATAATCTATTAAATTCATTAAAATTATATCACCGCACATTTTGAGTCTATTAACCCACATTCTAAATCACTGTTTCACAAGCTCTTGCTTCCCTGAGGTCTGGAAATCAGCGACAATTGTTCCCATTGCTAAAAAACCCAATGCCCGTGAACCATCTGACTTTCGGCCTGTAAGCCTGCTATCATCGTTATCTAAAGTACTTGAGTCTCTCATGGCGGTACAAATCTCGGAACACATTAGAAAATATGATCTCATGTCTCCATTTCAGTCCGGCTTTCGACCTGGCCACAGTTGCACTACAGCGATCTTAAAGATTTTAGATGACATAAGGTTGACATATGATTTAGGGCACTGTTGGATTTTTCCAACGCATTTGACTCTGTTGACCATACTCTATTGTATTAGAAACTGGTAAATAACTTAAATTTTTCTGGAATGGCTGTCCGTCTGTTATACAGTCACTTAGTTGGAAGGTCTCAAGGAGTAAGGGTGGGTAATAGTCTGTCTGCTTTCCGTAATTTAACCTGTGGAGTTCCTCAATGGGGATTTCAACCTAGAAAATGCGCTTGCAACTCGTGAGCAAGTTTCCAGGTTGAATCAGTATGCATGTGGTGTGTTTGAGAGGCGGCGCCTACGGCAGACATAAGTTGTGATATTCACTTGTGAATGTGTGCATGTGTGTGGGCTATGGTCCAGAATGTGAATGTCTTTTTGTGAGTGTGGGGCGGGGCTCACCTTCTTGTGAGCTTTTGTTTTGATTGGTGACCAGTCCAGAGCTGTGATGGGTTAAACTGGGAGTAGCTGGGGTGTATGCTACGAGGTCTGACCAAGGACTTTAAAACTGGTACCACGGGCAGTCAGCGGCCCCCGGTGTATGTCTGGCTTCTGCTGGCATATACTGGGCTGACTGGATTGGGCTGGCCCTTCGGAGAGTCTTCGTGGTGGCTATGGTTTACCACCCATATCCCGGGCAGAGCTATCTAGCTCGGTGTGGTTTGCACTCTCAAACCGGGCGCCATACCCCTTAGTATGGAAGAGGTTTTAGATAGGCCTCCACCCTCCCATAGGGTTGCGAAGTGTCATCACAATATGGAGCTAATTTGGTACCTTTGAATCCTCAAAGGGGCGCTGACCTACGCTTTGTATCGGTCCCAATTGTTATGGAACAACGTTGAATTAAGCCTTCACGGCAGGTGTCAACGTTAAACACAACAAATCTATTGTGGAGTTCCTCAAGGCTCTGTACTTGGTCCGCTTCTATTTACAATATTTATTAACGACATATTCAGCAAATGTCGGTATGTCACCATGCATGCATATGCTGATGATCTCCAACTGTACTTGTCCAGGCCTATTAACCTTGTTGATGATTTATGTAGTAAGATGAATGAAGATTTAATGAAAATAGCTGTATGGGCTGAATCTAATAGGCTCAAGCTCAACCCTCTTAAGTTATATGTCTTTCCGATTTCTAAATCCAGTCACTCTTTCTCTAGAATATCTGTTATTTATCTTAATGGTGTTGAATTTAACTTTGTTGATAAAGTGAAGAATCTTGGTTACCACATTTACTGTGGTTACCACTTACTTTCCTGCGTAACCATATTAATTCTGTTGTATGTAAGGTCTACTTTGTCCTACGGAACTTGAGGTGGACTGCGTCATTTTTTCCGATTGCAACTAGGAAAAAGTTAGTACAGCAGCTCATTATGCCTATCATATCTTACTCAGATGTTGTATATAGTAGTATTGATTCCAGGTCTAAGCTAAAGTTACAACATGCTTTTAACAACGCAGTTAGGTATGTTTATGGCCTTCAGAAGTTTGACCGCATCAGTCACGTGATCAATCAAATACTTGGTTGCAATATTTTTAAATACCTGGATGCTAGGAACAGCATATTCTTACACAATTTGATACACACTAAAACTCCCAATTACCTGTATGAGAAACTTCAATTTTGTAGATCCAATAGAAACTTCAACCTAAATATTCCTGTCTATAATTATTTGAACTCCAACGGACTTTTTTTTGTGAACGCTATCAGATTGTGGAATTCGCTGCCTGTTAGAATTAAAAGTATTCCTCAGAAACACACCTTTAAGCATGAAATTTTGCAATACTTTTCTTAATATAATCTCTACTACTTTCTATCATCATATATATAATTAAATTTTAAGCTCTGATTTGTTATTTATTTGCTTTTTGTTGTTATAATTAGTTGCTTATTCAATTCATTTATTTTTAAATATTATAATTGCTAGCATTCATTTTCTTTTCGGTTGTCTATTCTATAACTTGTTGAAAATTCCTTTTGCATTTAAAAGACTATGTCTACATGTAAACATTATTTTAAATAAATAATTAAATAAATAAAAATAATTTTGCACAAGCTTTTAGAACATTTTTTTACTTTTTTGCACTCTTTGGCGAGAATTGCAGCAAACAATTTTTACGAACGTACCTCTGCGGACGTACATTCGCGAACGCACATTCTCGCACATACTCGCTTTCGAGTCTCGCATTGACAAACATATTTGCTTACAAGCAAGGTTGATTTATAAGGTTGTCGCAGGGCTGATCGCACTCTCTTCTCAGTACCCATAATTGCTAAAACCTGCCAATTTTGCGAATGACTACGAAAGAAAAACGGATGATAATAAAGAGCACTTGCAGATTTTCTATGAGCTGTCAACTTCGATTTGAAAATTATGGGTACTCGCTCTCTCCCTTGCGACAACCTTATAAATCAACCTTGTTTACAAGTGAATTGAACTATTTGTAAATTTTGTGGAACAGCTTCAGAATTTCAACAAATAAACGAAAAAAAAGGATCTGGTTGTTCTTTTCGCAACAAAAGAAAATACCGCGAAAATTAAAACAAAAGTGTGCAAAACACTTATAAAAAAATGCAAGGGGATATAAAAGTTCTTGTGCGAGTTATTTTATACAGCATGATGAAGAGCTAGGAGCCGGAACTTTAAAAGCAAATGCAACATGTTCCCAACTCTAACTTTGGCGGCTCACAGTACTTTGATCCCATACAAAAGTTGGACAAAAATAAAAGGAGTGCTCCTATGATAATGCAATTTTGTGTGATTGGTTGGTTAAGCCAGTTAAGAAAAACTTCAAAAATTGTGGAAATCGGTTAGACCCTAGGGGTAACTACCTTGGAGCTATATTTATTTTTAACATGATTTTGTATGGGATGTACATACAAGAGTTAGGCGATCTTAGCAAAAATTCGTCAGGAGGGTAGTCAAATAAAGTAATAGATGTTTACTGAAAATGGTCGAAATACGTTAATTCTTAGCGGTACGCCTCTTGGACCTATGTTAATTTTTTACTTGATTTTGTATGGGAGGTATATACAAAGGTTGGTTGTTTTTAACAAAACTTCGTCAGAAGGGTGGTCAAAATATATACTGAAAATGGTAGAAATCGGTTCGACCGTAGGGGTATCTCCATTCGACCTACATTAACAAATGCTGTAACTTCGAAACCGTAAGTCGTACAGAAAAAAATATTTTAGAGACCTTGAATGGGTCTTTCTTGTGGTGTCCTTTTTTTGGACTGTTTTTATGAAATTTTTTTTATTTTGAATTTATTTGTCACGTTTGTTGTAACGTTCGCAGAAAAATTTTTCACCTTTTGAACATAGTGTCGTTATAATACATTAATTCTTAAGGCTCACACAAAACTTTAGCTTGGGATACCAACGATTGTTTTTTTTAACGAATTTTTAAAAAAATGTCTACAAAAGATTTCTTACTATTATACCGAAAATCCATACCTTTATATATACAATTTTTCTGTACATTGTTTTGTCACTGAACTCCTCTTGAATGGATGGACCGATTTTGATCAAATTTGGTGTGTGTGTGTGCGGCTGGGTCTGTAAATATTTTAGGTCTAAATTTTGACCCGGCAGGTGACACTGCTGTGGCAGTGTTTAAAGGGGTATTTGAAAGTATAACTCACAAGCGAATTGAAAAATTATCATGATTCTTTCCCTAAACCATTACTTTTTATGTAAATAAAATTACAAAAATACAAAATGAACAAAAATAAACAAGAAAAGACACTTAAATTAATATAATAGTAAGGCTTGATTTTCCAATTTATAAAACATTTTTAAATTTTTACGATAGAAACTTTAAATAAACCCTACATTTATGCATACCATATGAAAGAATATTAAAAAAGCCAATTTTGGTTTTGAATATTTTTCCAACAACAAATATTTTTACCAAACTTTCTTGCGAAATAAAGAAATTCGTTACGTTTTTTTTTTTTTTATTATAAAAATTAGAAGGGAAATGAAAATAGAAAAGATTGAAACACGATTGGACGGACAATTAATCAAAATTTTAAGCAAAAAATATTAATGCAATCCTTTGTATCATGACCAAGTTATTTACTTTCAAGGCCAGCACTTTATTTTTGATTGATTTTTTTTCTGTTTTACCAAAAAATAAAATTAGTGGTATTGTCTGCAGAGGGGGTTTAAACCAAGGTCCTTCGTTGCCAAAGCCAAAAACTTTCGTACCTGAAACACAAAAAACGTTTTTAATATTAATTTTATTTTTTTGTGAAATAGAGAAAAAAGAATCAATCAAAAATTAAAGTTCTGGCTTTGAAAGTTCATAACTCGGTCATGTTACAAAGGACTGCATTAATTTTTTTTATTTAAAATTTTGACTAATTGTTCAAATCAAAATTTCAATTAAACTTTTTCAAATTTAAAACTAATACAAAATTATTTACGATCGGAAATGTCGGAGTCTACTATCGGGTCTACAATATCAATTGAAAACAAATTATGTAAAAGTATTGATTTACCGATATCTTAAATGATTGCAGAGTCTAGAATATGTATATCAAATATGTAGATACTTTGAGCTAGTCAACTCTTAATTCTATTTGAACTCTTATGTTAAAATTGCTTTTTTTCTTCTTTCTTTTGTTTTTTTATAATTGAAGTACCTGAAGTGTTAATTTGTATTTTATTTATGTTAAAAAATTAGTTTTATACTATTCGAAAGTATTCTTGATTTTATTTTAAGCATATGTTATAAAACTAAATTTTTAATTTTTGTTTTATTGATATAGCGGTGGACAGTTTTGGTTAACCCCGGGCGCCCAAATCCTTATCTACGGCCCTGCCCATGAGACTCTCACTGAAATTTGCGTCATAGTCTCATTCAGTGTGGCCATTTTAGCCTTTTCGAGTTAAGATTTAGCCTTCTTTTTATCGACTTAGCTTCGAAATTTTTGATTTAGCTTCGTGGCTTTTTTTTAGCCTTTTTTCAGTTTGAAAACAGCCTTTTTGGCTTTATTAACAATTTGTAAATGTGCCGACTTAGTGTAATACTACAAAGCAAAAAGAAGGACTTATAAAAATTTCCATAAAATTTCTATAAAAATTTCAGTAAGCCGGCGAATGTTTTGGTTAATTTGTTTTGTTAATTCAAAAACAACGAGTGCCAAAAATAGTTTTGAGCGATCATTCATTCCACAATTTGGGCAAAAAGACATATTTTTCTGTGATCATTCATAATGAACAATCGCCAAATTTCCAAAAATGTACAAACGCCCAAAGTAAAGGAATTGGGCAATCGAACTTTATTAACGAACGTCTAAAAATCGTGGCCGGCGTGATCACCGCGACCTTGTAGGAAATGTATCGTAGGGAAAATCACTTTATTTCTTTCGTGCAAGGAAATAATATTAATAAACACGATTGTTCATCGTTTTTTTTTTTTTGTTCATTGTTAACTATTACCCAAAATGAGTCTAATGAACTATAGCCCATACATTTTACTGGGCGTTAGTCAATTTTTTGTTTTTGGCCGTTAGGGTTTTGGGCGATCATTCGCACAGCCAGCTCTTGTAGGTATTTCAAAAAACTAATTAAAACGTCACAAAGGAGGACTGCAACGAAAGCTCGGCTTGTAAAGATATAGGCAGTGAAATGCAAGCGTCAGTAAACGAACCAGGAATTTAATAATATTGGCACTTGTGTACGTTAATAATTACGGAATTGCAATGAAAATTGCTTAGCAATTTAATGCTTAACTCGTTGCTTAATATTCGATGATCACAAAAAAGATTACAAACATTTTGTCATGACTTTGAAGTTACTGATGGTCTCATAAGTTTGTTAGATTCACGTAGTGTTTATGTAAGCTGCAGTTTATCCGATTCATCTGATGAAGTGGAATTAAATATATCTGAAATATAATCAATTCATAGTGGAATAATATAAGTTGCTAGTGATGGAGTTATCAAGATTGATAACTTTTTCAACCTTTTATTTTTATAAAATTATATGATTTTTTTCACTTTTTTGCTTAAAACTTAATTAATGATATTATTTTTTAGATCTATTTTGTAACTTATTCAATTTTCTTTTGAATGACACCAAAAAAAAACATATTTTTAAAAATTAAAAAGTTGGCTGTACCAAAAAAAAACACAGGTGCGTCGTTGGACACACAAGAGAAGCGAAGCTTTTTCGCAGTTACATAGATTTGATAGCTTAATAATTTTTTCTTTTTAATAAATAAACTTTTAATCTACTGCTTATATTTTTGTTGTTGAATGTCCAATTTCTACGCCAATTACATATACGGGCATATAATGCCAGCGGCTCTCCATTTTAACTCTCCACACATGGTTGTGAATTTGGCTGCACCGAACATATTTTTTCCTTCAACAGTGTACTACCTAGCGAAAAAATCTGTCGAAAATTTTTCAGATTTCACTCCAAGCAAATCACAGAACGAGGAGTAAAAATCTTCGCTTCAAAAATATATATTAAAGAACGCACACGAAACATAATTTAACAAACATTTTAGATACCTTGCCGATGTTATACATGCGTATGCAATTCCATATTTATTGATATCACTGTAAACACTTAAAAACGCACTTGTCAACGCACTTGTGGGCATTGCTAATTTTCCACGTACCAACAACACCACAAACGCATTCACAATACAAACACACCGATGCTGGAGACACCTTGTGGCAAATAAAAGCAAATGTTTGCTAGTTGCAGCATAGCAAATACACAATCCTCTATCTATTGATAGATGGTGACGATCTACTGCAGCATAGCTTCTGTTATAATTAACATTGAATTAACAACTGTTTCTAACAAGTCTTTGTAGCCTGGTGGGCAGTGTATTGGACTCTCATTTAAGAGGACACGGGTTCGATCCCCAAGGGCGGGCCAAAAAATATTTTTAGTATTTAATATTAAAGTATTGAATTTTCTTGTTGTAATAAGCGCTAGCAACAAAGAAACCATCAAATTTCCAAGAAAAAATCTGTCGAAAATTTTTCGGATTTCACTCCAAGCAAATCACAGAAAGAGGAGGAGCTTCAAAAATGGGAACAGGGGGCGAACCTTCACATGGCAACGTGTCTGACCGCCTCAACCTGGCGAGGCCAGCATTATACATGTCGAAATCGTCTCAAATCGACTCAAACCTCTACGTGGTGCTCCCTGGGCAACGGCAAACTGGCATCCGTCAGTTTGACGGCTAACTTGAGCGGCGGGTCGCTCCATAGACCTTAAACATGGCATGTGCGCAGGGTTTGGGTTCCGCCACATTACTACTGCCCAATGAAAACTAAACCAGCCTCGGATAAGAACCCCAATTACGTTGACGACCACCGCAAACGAAAAACGGACAATGAATTACGGATATGCACCTGGAATGTCCGGACCCTTTATAGGGAAGGTGACATTGTCCAACTGGCGGAAGCCCTCAAAACAATAAAATCTGACATCACCGCCATCCAGGAAATGCGATGGAAAGGGCAAGGCTGCTCTAAGCAAGCACACTGCGATATCTACTACAGATTCGTAACCCAAGGTTTCAAGCCCGGAGCATCCACTTGTAGAGACGAAAATGGAGATCTGAATACGGATACATAGTGTGTGCTGAGATAGTGGAGACGGCACTTCTCCAATTTACTTACTGGCGACGATTCCACCAATGCCGCCCATGGAGAGCGCAGTTCAGTGCCACCAGTCAACAATGACGGAGTGGAAGTACCACCACCTAGCCATCAAGAGGTTCGAGTTGCTATTCAACGACTCAAAAACAATAAAGCTGTGGGTGCTGACGGCCTGTCAGCTGAATTGTTTAAAACCGGCGGCGATGAATTGATAAGGCGCATGCATCAGCTCATCAGCAAAATATGGCTAGCAGAAAGCATGCCCGACGATTGGAACCTCAGCGTACTGTGCCCTATACTTAAGAAAGAAGACCCAACAATCTGCGCAAGTTATAGAGGTATCAGTCTTATTTGCATCGCATATAATAGTCCAAGATTTCTTACCGTGTATGTTAAGCTTAAATGGTATAAAAACAATTGTCTGCAGTTGCATTCATTATTAAATGGCAAAGTTGTTTTTTTTTTGTCAAAAACTTTTGTTAATTTTCCCAAAAAACTTTTGATTTTCAACACTCTTGGATTCGCTTTTGTTACAGTTTTCTCAGATTATTGTTGCTCATGACTTATTTGCCAGAACGTTTGACAATTCAAAAATTCACTGAATGTTGAGCTCGTTATTCTAAGAGTGTAGGTTAGTGGTAGATGTAAAGACTATTAAAATTTATGATGTACCCTCTAGCTTAGTGAAGATATAATTTGGGTATGATTTTTACTAAAATTAAATTATGCCAAAACTATTCTTTTATTTTTTATTACTAATTCAATTATTTTATCAGTAGTTCGTGCCACTTTTTTTAACTGTTGGTATTTATTTAGTTATTTTAAGCAACTTAACGAGCATTTGACTTAATAGGAAGCACAGTTTTTAGGTACTGGTCATTACTTTATTTACTATATATTGTCATCAAAATAAAACACACTCCATTCCTCCTTCTAAACAGTTTTATTTGCATACAGTAACCTTATTTCTTCTGTTATCTTTTTTACCATTTGTATAATTAGTTGTACGCAGAGCTGGCCCTAGGGTCGAACCAGTAAAGCCATGGATTAGGGCGAATGTCAGATGGGGCACCATCTATTGTCCCCTTTATGCCAAAAACGTCAATTTAAAAAAAAAATCGGTTTTGAGTTTTTAATTGCATCTGGTGCATTTTAATGCAAAGAATTCTTCATCAAAAACAAGAAAATTCAATCTGGTTCTAAAAAAATCATAATATTCACTGTTATAACCATCTATGTGATTTTCTAATTTTTTTATGTCAAAAACGCCAATGTGCATATTTTTCTATATTAAAAATTGCCAATCTTTATAATCAAGCTTTTTTAAAATTTTTCTTTTGGGGATACGTTCACAATAACTTTTTCCCTCAAAGGTGAAGAAAATTAGCTGTTAATAATTAACTTTTGTATAAAAAAAGCACATTTTCAGGGTTAAAAAATTCCCTAAAACCAAAATAGAGACTACAAATTTATAAATATACATTGCGCTCACTCTTCTTCAAAAATTGAAAAAAGAATCACTGATCCTTTCATCTGTAGCGGATACCATCTCACTCTTAGTAAAAAACTTGCAAACGCACACTTGCGTCTTTGGCATGAAGAAAATTGCAAACTGTTTGTCAAAGCATTGTCAAAGCGATTCCTAGCCTCAATGCGAAGTCTTCTCGTATCGGCATTCTTATCAGAGCGTCAATTCTGAAATTACTCGCCTAAGAAATTACTCTTCAAAAAAAGGTAGAAAAATCCTCTAATCCGATAACAAATTTGTTAAAATTTTTGATGCGGCAGAATATATTAAATTTGTTTTTTAATAACTCAATCACATAATTACTTAATTACCTAATTACTTAATTAGCCAAATGAATTACAATGAAAAAATGTCACGTAACGTTTCATACTAAGCCCAATAAAAAAAAAGCGTGAAAAGAATTTGATTATTATGAAAATAAACTTATACTATTCCAAATCCTTCTAAAAAAAGTTTTATACAAAAACTCTTGCCAATTTACAGAATTTTACTAATTTTGTGATCCAAGTCAAAAACCACTTCTATTTTTTGTCACGTAACGTATCATTTTTGGTGGCTTCTATCTAAGATCCGAACTTTTGACAACTCTTAGGTTTTACACCTTGTATAGTGAGCTTAGTAAACTATTGGAAAATCAAAATAAGGAACTTGTAAGTTAAATTTTTCATTCTTTTTTCACTCATTAAAGTCGTACGATCGTCACGTGCGCCATTAACCACGGAAATGCCCATATGTGGCTACAAAAAATTTTTTAAAAAAACCTTAAAAAAATTATTGCCGGCGTGATAAAATAAAAATTACGCTATCGATCGTAATAAAATTTAAATATGTTGTTTTGCACTTGAAAATGCATGGAATGAACTACGGACAGAAAAATCGGTAATATAGTTTTTGAGTTTTTGGCCGATTTTGGCCCCCAAAAATTGGTAATTTTCTAAAAACGCAGCCATTTCGTTATTTTTTACAAAAATTTTGGTGTTTTTTTAAAAAAACTCCAGTAGCCATATATGTTATGAAAAAAATTCAGAAAAAATTTTTTGTATAGTGTTTTTACATCAAAATAAGTTTCGCATTTACACACATGTGAACGAGTTAGAGAGTGATATTTCTCTTTCGGAATGCATTTAACTTTCGAATATCATTACTTTTAAAATTGCATTACACAATAAGGCGCCAGGAATATATCCAAAGTTGCTAATTTCTTTGGCTATGGTGTCGAAAAAGTTCATAGTGAAATCAAGGCATAAAAACGTATGTTCAAAGATAAAACAGAAACATCCTTATCACAGATACTTAAGCTGTTATTCTACACGGTAAGGCTTTGAGTGGTAAGATATTCGAGGTGGAGTTTGAGAATTTGGCATATAAAATGAACAGCGACATGTATATGTAAATGATTTCCTATTCATTTAACTATTTTTAATTAAAATGATCTCATGTAAATTTGCAACTATGCAGTTAATAAAAAATGTTAAGCTGATGTTTTTTAATAATAAGCTCGTGTTTTGTAATAATAAGGGCTACCTTATTAAGCCCCGCTGGTTCACTGAAAAAATCACTTTGCAAATGTTTATCAAAAACACTACAGGAGGCAGTCCTTTGTGTAAATAATATTACTCAAGCAAATATTGGGGAAAAAAAATCTGAGATTGTTTTAAAATTTTTATACAAGCAGAGAAGACGCGCTCCTCTAACAATATTTTTTAAAATATTTTTTTTCGACAATATTTTCAATTAATCAACTAAACCAGAATAAAAAAATGTATACGGATTTCAACGGATTTTATGTTTCCGAAAAATCGAAAAAAATACGGAATTTTTCGAAAAATTTCTGGCAGCTCTGACATTGGCCCTAATGAGCACATGCTAAGTTTTTTCACTCACTACCGACTTTGGAAAGCATGTCAATAAGCCCAAAAACTAATAAAATTTGAGAAACTATGTAATCTCATAACACAGTACAACACATGACTTTGAGACTCAATTATGAGAGCTGCACGTGAAAGTAGCCCCGAAAAGAAGAAGTTCTGTATCATTCGTTTTGTCAAGTTACATGCCATAATAATTTAAAATCGATTTCAAGTTAGTATCTTTTTAGGCTCTTTTGTTTGGCATTACTCGAGAACCACTAGTCTGATTTAGCTGAAACAAATTTAAAAATATTAAGAATTACAATTCCTTTAATCTGTTCATATTACGTTTCCCTACATAAGCAACAGTTTCGCAGTTATAAATAAATGTATTAAGAAAAAAAAATTTTTTGCCTGAAAATTAAATTTTTTTTTTAAATTCGTAAAAAATCAAAACTAAAAAAGTGTCAAGTCCTATTACTTTCACGTAACCTATGAACAAAATGAGACATTGATCATGAAAATCAATGTACGCGTTTCGCTTTTATTCACAGTTAAGTAAAGGTATGAATTTCAAAAATTTGCTCAAAATTCTTTGGAAAAAACATTGATGACTTTGTTTATGATTCTCAGAATTAAAAAAAAAAAATTTATTTGATTTTTATTATTGTGGTACCAAAGTAATAAACTCTAATAAATGTGATTCTCAGATATAAAAAATTCCACCCACATTTATGAGTTTCGAACGTTTCGAAAAATTTATAAAGCACACCTGAATCAGGTATATAGCCACCCTTAAAATATGCGCCCATTCATTTTGCTTCATTTTTTGCTCAATAACAGGATTATAAATCCACAAATATGTTTTTTTTCTTTATAAACTTTATTTTGCATGAAAATAAAAATTGCGATTCATATTACAGCTATTCTTACACAGAAAATATGACATTTTTATATGTTATCTATTCATAAAAACAAAATTTAGAACATTTTCAATTATTGTCAATATCCATCCTCGTTGAAGTTGACGTTTGTGGTTCTGATGATCTTCTTTTCTTCGTAGGTTGTTCATAATCATGTTCTGAGTCTGCATCATCATCCGAGATAGACATAACATTCAAGGGCATGTTTTGTTCAGTGTGTCCACCAAAATCTTCGCTGCTTTCATCTTCAAACTGCATAACTTTAGAACTCCACCAATAAACTTCCGCAAGCAATGCTTCTAATTTTTTTGCCTTTGAATCGCTTTTCCATTGGCATGGTCACCTGGTTCGTCTGATTCCTGAGGTAATTGTGCCAAAAAGGTATCAAGGTGGAAATGCATGAAATGTAATTTTAACGTCATGGATGCATTGATTTTTTCAAAATAATACAGCAACTTGTCCACTCGTGTCTGTTTGTCATCTCGCTGTATATGGTTCTTTCCTAAAACGCCTTCGATGACTTGTTTCAATGCGTCCCATGCACATAGGTGGTTATAATGGTTCGAAAGCACATTTGTGAAAGATTCGTTTTTCATTCATGTTTTAAATATAAAAAAAAGCAAACAAATTATTAATAATGCGAATATATCGAAGTGAACAATTTAAGATATGACAATATTTAAATACAGACAACGATTCGTACCGTTTCTAATTTTAGCTTCACTGAGTTTTGGAAAGATGGATTTCAAACAGTCATAGGCGTCCTCAATATCTTTGACTACCACTTCAACGAATTTTCCAGCTATTCCTAATTTCATGTGAAGCGATGGCAACAAAATATCATCTAAATCCTTTGGGTTTATTTCGTAATTTTAATTGTTTCTCCAGCTCGGTAGTTCATGTTTTCCAATCTTTACATTCATATTGATTCCCTGTGTATCGTGAATCCCAATTACAAAGGAAGCAGAAGTATTTTGGAAAACCGCCCTTTAATATAATGTCTTGTATTATGTTGACAACCTTCAGATCACAACAAATCCTCCATTTGTGTGCATTGTATTTGATTTTCTTCAAAATTTCGCACAATGTTTCATACGCTACCTTCATAGTTGTGCTGAATCCCAATGGAATGGATGGTTTTTGGTTTGTTTTATGCCACAGCACAGCCTTTAAACTTGAAACCATCGATGAATAAACGCCAGTCGCCAGCGATATAATCCATTCCCAATTTTTTCACTAAACCTGATTTTCATGGCAGTAAGTCAACGTATTTGCTTCGTCAACAGAATAAAATTTCTGAAATTCAGCTTGTCGTTTTCGATAGGATGTTGCGCTGACATTTTGCTCTGTGAGTTTTTTACGCTTCAAAAATTATTTCAAAAATTCTGAATTTTTTGTGATAGTCTCATCTTAGCCACAAAGTAATCCATTTCCATTTGTGTTAGCGGTTGTGATGCATTATTTTCAATATCGGGTGTCCAATCAGCATCAATCAAATTAGTCGGATTGGTGAAAACGGTTTCGACTTGCAGGGATACAGTATCCAGACTCGGAGGTTTAGGTATATCGGTATCAGCAGCGCGTTTAACTGGAAATGTGGCAGTAAAAGCTGAAATGTATACTTTTGTTTTCAACTGTTTTCTGTTTAATCCATGACGATAATTTATGCAAAGTCAACTTTGCACCTTTTCCATGTATCCACATTATAAGGGTATTATAACAACTTTTGTACACCGTGTTCGGCGTAAAATTTGCACCACTTAAATCTGCTTCATCAAAATAATGACAATACGCTGTTTTGAATTTCTCAGTAAACAATTTTTTTCGATCCTGTTTGTCTATTTTTGGGACGATATGACCACAAACGTAACAAAAATAATCTAATTTTGGGCACTTGTTATTTTCCATATTGAAATATATTATATGTTTTATTCTTATTCACTTTTCAAAACCGGAGAAAAATTCACTTGTACTTTTCGCGTTCGTCGACACTAGTTGAATGACAAAAATCGATCAGTGAACACCTATAAATACTAAGTACATTTCAATATTTTACTGACAGGTACTTATGAATGGACGCACCCAGGTATCCAACGGAAAAACACACATCATTAAAAAAGTGCACGTCCCTTTTTTCCCTTAAATTGACTAAATGGTGTACCTACCATAAAAAACAAGAACAGGAATTCAGCGTCCACGCACATTTATAATCGTTTATTAGTTTGCTAACGCAATCATAAAAATGAAATAACATTTTGTTTATTACTTATTTCTTTTTTAATTCTGAGGATCATAAAAAGTCATCAACGTTTTTTCCAAAGAATTCTGTACATATCTCGAGCAAATTTTTGTAATTCATACCTTTACTCAATTGTGAATAAATCGAATTATATAAATCTATGTCTCATTTTGGTCATAGGTTATGTGACTTTACGTGAAAGTAAATAGGACTTGACACTTTTTTCCGTTTTAGATTTTTTATGAATTTAAAAAACAAAAAAATTTTAATTTTCAGGCAAAAAAATTTTTTTTTCTTCATACATTTATTTATAACTGCGAAACTGTTGCTTATGTAGGGAAACGTTATATGAAAAGGAATTGTAATTCTTAATTTTTTTAAATTTGTTTCAGCTAAATCGGACTAGTGGTTCTCGAGTTATGTCAAACAAAAGAGCCTAAAACGTGACAAATTCCCCTATACGATACTTACTAATTTGAAATCGATATTCAATTATTATGGCATGTAACTTGACAAAACGAATGATGCAGAACTTCTTCTTTTCGGGGCTACTTTCACGTGCAGTTCTCAGAATTGAGTCCCAAATCAATGAGCTGAAAAATGTTGTTCTGTGTAATACGCTATAGCATTTTTAATGATAGTATGCACAAAAACATTTTTGATTAATTTGTCGTTTACAACGTTATTCGCGTGAACGCTTTAATTATTACACTAGTCAATATATTTACGTAAAACATGATTTTAGGGGGTTTTTGCTAAATGGTGTAGCTCACTGGAGGCTTTCGTTTTTGCCAAAATATTTTGGGAATCGTCATAAACACATCAAAGTTAATTTTTTATTTTTCAAGGCACCTTAATATACATATATGTATATCAGAGTTGGCCTTAGCTGAATACAACAAATTTTTTTACAAATTCAAAATGTGAATGGGCCTCGATTGTTCCTTTACAATTAAAAAGTAAATTGTGAAATTTTCAAGAAAAAATATTGATATTTAAACGTGCCTGTAGTAACCTCTTTATTGAAAATTTGATATATATGAGAAAAAAGTGCTGTTTTTTAAAAAAAAACCCAATTACATTTTTTTAATCTCAAATTTTAAAAAACTGACAATCACTTCGTTTTTTATTTAATTTTCAAAACATGAATCAAACATGAAAATCGGGCTTAAATTACCAGAGTTATGATTTATTTATTTTTGGAAATAAATGGATCCAAATTTTTAAAAAATATAGTGAAATGTCATGTAAATATTTTCTAAAACTATACCTAACACAGATAGAAAAAATAGTGCCATTACGTTTAGTAATTTGCTCATTACGAAATTTTTTGTGAAAAATATACCTTTTGGAAATATCGAGTTTGAGTATTTGTATGAAAAAATTCACAAAAACCCAAAAAACGAATTTTGAAAAATCTATCTAGAAATATACTAAGAATAGTTTTGAGCTATTTTGTGCAAAAATTAAAAAAAAAAATCGGTTAAAAAGTTATAGCTGCTGAAACTTGGCCTTTTTTCCAAAAATCCTTAAAGTGCCTTTTTCTGGCATATCCAGCACAGAAAAAATCATAAAAAATCAAAAAGCATAGATTTGCCATTTAAAGTGCCTTCAATAATTCTTAAAAATATATCTGATTTTCTTTCGAAAAGTTTGGAGTTCCAGGGCTGCCAAGATAAATAAAAGAAAATTGGGTTGCCCTGGTTTAAGAGTAATAAAATAATAAAAATACCTCAAAAATCCACTTTTTCATCTTTTTTTTTTTTTGTTTTGTTTCTTTTTATTTTTGATACATTACCATTTGATTACATTTTGATACATGTGAGCAATTTCAAATCACAAATATTTGATATACGTACAGTTAATATTTGCCTTTAGTCTTAATTTTGGAATAATGTGTTGCAATTATGGTCTGGATATTTTCTTCTATAATCTTGAACAACTTGTATCAGTGAAAGTTGCTAATTTATAACTAAGAAAGAAAAGAAATAGTTATGTAAAAGGGAATAGTTACTTTCAAGAGGTATTGTTCTTGATGTTGTTTTTTTGTGATGAAACTATTAATGTTTGAAGTAAATTTTACTCCTCGCTCGTTTTTGTTATTGTTCCTGTAGCAGATTTCAATCTATTTCCAATTTGACAGATGACAAACCATGAACAAAGCCGAGCACCCCAATTTTTCTATATATATATTTCGGCAACACTGGAATTCCAAAATTGTTCGAATCAAAATCAAATAAATTTTTATGAATTGTTGAAGTCATTTCAAATGAGAAATCAATGTTTTTTAGATTTTTTTATGATATTTCATTGTTCGATATGCTTGAAAAGGGCACTTTAGGGATTTTTGAAAAAAAGGCAAGTTTCAGTGCTATAACTTTTTTATCCGATTTTTGGAATTTTTAATTTTTTGCACAAAATAGCTCAAAACTATTCCTAGTTCATTTTTGGTTTGATTTTTCAAAACTTGTATTTTTGTATTTTTGGGAATTTTTTCATAAAAATATTCAAACTCAATATTTCCAAAAAGGTATAGGTACTTCTAGCAAAAAATTTCGGAATGTCCAAATTATTAATCGTAATCGCACCATTTTCTTATGTGTATTAGGTATAGTTTTAGAAAATATTTCAATGACATTACACTGAATTTTTTTGATTTTTGCAATTTTCTTAATAAAACAAAAAAAAATGAGACTTTTTCCAAAAGTAAAAGATATTATCTCTGGTAATTTAATTTTACTCATTTTTAAGATAATAAAATTAAAAACGAAGTGCTTACCAGTTTTTGGAAAATTTGTGCTTTAAAAAATGTAATTGAGAAAATGTAATTGGGAAAACAGCACTATTTTCCCATATACAGTGAATCAAAAAAGTTTAGTCACAGAGCTATTCTCAAAGTTTGTATCTAAATACCTTTTTCCACCTAACAAAAAAAATATTATGGCATTATTTGAAAATTTAAAGTTTTTTTATTATTCACTGCATACATATTTCATTTTTCTTTTTTGTGTTATGTATTATGTTATTAAAGTCACAATTTTATATAAAAAAAGTTTAGGCACATGTGTAAAAAATTTTAATATATTTTTGGTTTTCATACATTTAATATCTTGTTAGAGCTTTATTGGCTTTAATAACTGCCTGTAAGCGCCTTTGCATAGGTTAGGTTAGGTAAGAAGGGTCGTGCACCGTTACCGGCGCTTCCGCGGGGGCCTATAGATCCATTACGAATCCCTTTTTAAATTTGTGGTACCAAGTTAAACCATTGTTCCGATTTGTTTCTCAAACCATCCTATGCTTTTTATGAACCTCCAGATGTCTAGCAGTGGTGTGTTCACCAACTCTTCCAAGTCTTTGAAAAATCTGTTCCCCATATGTCGGAATCGACGATTCTGAAGACTTGGACATTCGCATTGTAGGTGAGTTATTGTTTCTATTTCCTTCGGGTCTTTGCAGCTCCGACAGAAGTCTGGCGCTGTTATACCTATTCTATTGGCCATTACCCCAATGGGGCAATGACCCGTTAGAACTCCAACAAGGATCCGGATTTCCCGTTTGACCAAAAGCAGAAGGCTTCTAGTTCTTTTCTCATTTAGCTCAGGCCAAAGCCGTCGAGATATGTTGCAGTTACCTCTGGAAGCCCAGTTTGTGTTGGCAATATCTCTGGCTTTTAGTTCTATACTCCTTTTGACGACGCCTATTGGAATGTGCACATCTGTGTCAGCTCTATTTGTACTTGCGGTTACTCCACGCCTCGCCAGCTCATCCGCTGCGTCGTTCCCCTCGATATTGCTATGTCCAGGAACCCAGCAGAGAGTGACATTGTGGATATTGCAGATACTGTTCAGTGCAAGTTTACAGTTTTGCACCGTTCGAGGTTGCGTCGTTTTACTGTTCAGTGCTTTGATGGCCGCTTGGCTATCCACAAAAATTACTACCCTTGTGGGGGTAAGATTTTTCCTGTAAATGGCCTGTGCAGCTTTTTCAATAGCATATATTTCTGCCTGAAAAACGCTACAGTAATCCGGGAGTTTGTAACACTCTTTGATTTGCAGCGTTTTACAGTATACACCCGATCCAGTTCCGTTTTCCATTTTGGAACCATCATTATATAAATGGAGATTGCCGTAGGATTCTACAGCCGTTTCTTCCCATTCTTGTCTGCTGGGAATGGATATGGTGTATTCTGTACCGAATCTCACACTGGGTATGATATAGTCGGTTGCTCTCTTTGATTCCTCGGTTCCAAAGAGATTTAGAATAGATGCATGTCCAAATGTGTTGCTTTTCCAGGCTCGTGATTCGTTGAGGCGAATCGCGCTCTTGATCGCCGAACATTTAAGGAACTCTTCTATGGAAAGAAGATTTAGCATCATATCTAGACCCGCCTGTGGCGTAGATCTCATGGCTCCTATTATTCCTATGCACGCTAACCTTTGAATTCCTGTTAGGAAGCTAAGGTAGCTTTTTTTATGCGTTATCGTCCACCATACGAGAGAACCGTAGGTAAGACTGGGTCACACGATCGCTGTATACATCCAGTGGATTATGTGCGGTCGCAGTCCCCATTTCCTGCCAAATGTCCTCTGACAAGCGTACAAAGCGCACAGTGTTTTTTCCTTCTTTCCTCTCCAGCTCAGCTTGTTATCAAGGATAATTCCAAGGTATTTGGCTTCCGTGGAAAGCTTCAGAGTTACTCCGTTAAGTTTCGGTAATGTGAAACTTTCTATTTTTCTTCTTCTTGTGAACAGAACGAGTTGGGTCTTTATTGGGTTAACACCAAGTCCATTCGATTCTGCCCACCGCGATAGCTCATTCAATGCCGCAGATACTAGTTCGCTAATTGTTTGCAGGTATTTCCCGCATATTAGGATGGCAACGTCATCGGCATAGGCTACCACTTTTGTTCCTCCAGTTGTGAGTGTAGCGAGAATTTTGTCAACCACAATCAGCCAGAGAAGGGGGCATATGACTCCTCCTTGCGGTGTGCCTCTTGTGACTTCTTTCCTCACAACGCTCATTCCCATTTGTGAGCTTATACGTCTGCTATTGAGCATTTCATAAATCCACTGGGTTATTTTACTGTTAACTCCTTTGTCTACTAAAGCATTTCTTATAGAATCTGTATTTACATTGTTAAATGCGCCTTTGATATCTAAAAACGTTGCTAAAGTATATTCTTTGTGATGAAGGGTTCTTTCTATGACCGAAACCACCTCATGCAGTGCCGTTTCTACCGATTTACCCTTAAGGTAGGCATGCTGTGCACTACAGAGATTATTATCGTTCACAGATTCTCTTATGTGAAGATCTATTATTCTGTCTAGCGTTTTCATCAAGAACGATGAGAGACTAATAGGCCTATAATCCTTTGGTTCTCTCCAAATTTTTGGAACATATCCCGTCTTGAGGCAGCCGGTGAAGATTGCTATAAGCCAGGGCATGATGCTAGGAAGGGCATGTTGCATCATGGCCGGTAGGATACCATCTGGCCCCGCAGATTTGTAGGGCTTGAAGGATCCGATCGACCATTCTACAGTTGACCTTGTAATAATGTTGTGGTGTTCTTGTAAAGGTTCTGGGATTGTTATTTCCAAGTTGTTGTTAGCAGCGTTTTGATACGGTTCTGTACAACCTGGAAAGTGAGTTTCCATGAGAGCAAAAGCGTTTCTTGGCTGGATTCTGTCCAGGATCCGTCGGACCTCTTAAGGTATCCCGGGACCGCTGGGTATTTGGATAGCGTCTTTCGAAGTCTGGCGGCTTCACTGGTATCCTCAATGGACTCGCAAAATTTTGTCCAAGATGTTCGCTTAGCTATTCTTACATCCCTAGTGTAAGCATTTAGCATGGATCTGTAGATTGTCCAGTCCTGCTCTAGTTTGCTTAAGATGGCCTTCTGGTGAACTTTTCTAACCTCTGATCGCCTCTTTTTGAGGCCGCTGGTCCACCAACTCGCATTTGCAGATTTGCGACTTCGAGACTTTGGGCAGAACTTCTTGAAAGCCTGGTTCATTTTTCCCGTTATAAACTCGACTGCATTGTCAATAGATACATCGGTTGGGAGGTATTCTGTGTCAGGGTCAGCAATATTTCTGCTTATCCAGACTGAATACCTTTCCCAGTTAGTTTTTAATGGGTTCCTTAAATGTTTCTTTAATTGGGGATCGTAGTCAATAGTAAAGAGAATCGTAAAGTGGTCGGAAAATGACTCCTTCTGTGACACCTCCCAGTTATCGACTATAATCTGTTCAGAGTTACTAGCTAAAGTAAGATCGATTACCTCTTCCCTGACTCTATTCTGAAATGTTGGCCTATTGCCCCTATTGCATAGAATAAGGTCTGTGGTAAGGATAAATTTAAAAATAGACTCACCCCTTTTGTTGATGTCTTTGCTGCCCCATTGCGAGTGATGGGCGTTAGCATCACAACCGATGACCAGGAATGCCCTGCTTGTGTTAGCATGTTCTGCTAGCTCGCGGACTGTTTGCACTGGTGGGTTCGCCTTTTTATAGGGCATGTACGCAGAGCAATGGATCAGTTTTGCTGACCTTGTTTCTACGCAGGTTGCCACTACGTCTCCGTTGCTGAATCTAGGGAGAAAAAACATATTAATGGATTTTTTCGCAAGTATGCAGCTCCTTAACTTACCTTCATCTTGTTGTTGGTGATCCAAGGCTCCTGGATGAGGGCTACATCTACATTCTCCTCGGACATGCACAGCATCAAGTTGTCGGTCGCTGCCTTACAGTGATGCAGGTTAATTTGCATCACTTGCAGCTTCCACCTCCTCTCAGCTATTGTTGGTTCAGCCTCTTCACCTTAATGGATCCGGGGCCGAATTTGAGCATGTCCTTCTGCTCCTTAAGCCAGCCCGTGGAAGCAGCGTCTACAGAAAAGAGAAAAATTTTCCCTTCGCTGCCGTGACTCTTCTGCGACCTGACTAGCTTCCACTCCTGAATTTTGGCGTCTTTATTCTGCGCCGCCAAAAGCCTCTAAATAGACTCATCCTCGTGCAAAGCAGGAGGAGGAATCCATACAGATACGTTGTGGCGAGGCGGAAGAGTGGACTTGGAGATCACCTTTAGTGAAGCTCCCTTCCAAATTTCACCAATGCTGGCGATGGTTTGGGTCAGGAACTCCAGAGATTTCTTCGATCCACATCCGACGACTTTGACTCCTTGTTGCCAACCAGCACCGTCGAACTTGTAATCGTCCGGATCACCGTGTTCGACGCTAGCCATCATAGCTTTAAGGATCTCATTTTCTAAAAGCAGCCATTTGTCCCCCGTCATAGAGCCATCTGGGTCAGTTGCGTCTATAATGGCTACTTGTAGCTCCTCTGGTGAGTTTTCGAAGCTCCCCCCTGCTTTACTTTGCTTCGAACAACTCGCAGCGACCTCTGCTGAGTTTTCGAAGCTCCCCCGGGCTTTATTACGCTTCGAACAACTCGCAGCGACCTCATCCGCAGATCTTTGCCGTTTGGCCGTGGAACCAGGTGTACAGGGAGGTTCTTCTCTCGAAACCGTGGTCAACCCCCGGTTGGTCCCTGTTTGAGGTAACCTTGGGTTGTCCTTGTCTCGCTTTACCTTCTCCCTGGTTCCACCTTTTCCACACTCCTGTTTGCCGCTTTTGACGACATTGGAGTAGAAAGGACCTGCCTTATCCGTCGTTGCCCCTTCTTCCCCTCCCTTGCTTCCACCTATACCGCAATCCCGTTTGTCACCTATAGCAACCTTGGATTGGGACGGTTCAGCTCTATCCCCTCTATTCTTCCTGCCTCTTTTCCTCCTCTTTCTACCTCCCATTTCCCTCTCCCGTTTGTCGCTTTTCCCGTCATTGGAGTTGGATGGACCTGCCTTGCTAAGACCCTCATCCGTGGAAGCAAGCAGAATTGTGGCAACTTCGTTCGTCGATGTTTTGGGGGCATAGTGACGTTCAAAAGTTTTCACACTCTTCGTGTGCTTCCTGATGAGAGCCTTGTCCCTGGAAGAAAGAGTAGTCGGGTCTGCTGTTTTCATTTTCAGCAGATAGTTCTTAGCAGACCTGTAGAACTTTCGTTGCATCGCTTCTTTCGAAGCAGAACTACTGTGGACTGCTGCACTACCCGGCTCAATGACCGTCACGTCGGAGTCGGAGTTGAGAAGCTCGTCTTCAGTCTCTGAGCCAGGAACATTGTGAAGGACTTGAGGGATGCTCGATTCCTCCGTGTCACTTCCAATGCTCAACCTGCCCAGAATCCTCAGAGTCGCTGAGTCCAAGTCCCCACCCGCGTCGGTTTTGTCCTGTTTGGTGAGAGTAGGTTGCCCTATGCTAGACCTGCCAGTTTCCGTCGCAGTTGCCGTTTCATCTGTAGTTGTTGTCGTTGTCGCCTCTGTACGTTCTTCCTTGTTATTTTTATTAGTTTTGTTAATTTTTGGTCCCACGAGTAGCTAGGGAAAGTACGTCATCCATGCCAGAGCCCCGCATACCATGGAAAGGCCACAATTACTCACTGAGGCGGCCAGGTATCAGTGAGGTCTCCGTTCCCATACAACCGGTATTACCCCCTGGCTGCAAACCATCCAATAAGCACGGTACAACATAACACCCTGGATTAGGGGGGGGGGGGTTGGATAGCTCTTTGTTCATTGCTCCGCAAGGGCCGGTACGACATGGGTGACCCTACCAGGAGCTTGCGCTCCCGTCATCATAGCCCATTGTTTCATTGCAACCTAAGCCTCTACACCACGACAAGGTGGCTATCCTTCGTAGAGGAAGTGCCTTTGCATACTTCCAACTAGGTTTGATGTCTGTTTGGGCGTTATATTTTTTGGTATTCCTGGCAAAGGTTCTCCTTTAGTGAATCTTTTGATGATATGCGATGGCTCTGAATTTTTTTCTCCATTAATTGCCAAACATGTTCAATAGCATTCATATATGGCGTCTGTGGAAGTGTTTTGAGCTGTTGGCAATGGTAAACAAGCCATTCATGCACAAGGTACGACGCATGCTTCGGATCGTTATCTTGCTAGAGCAAAAATGGCTTCCCATTCATGCCCAACTTTTCAACAATAGGAAACAAATTGTCTTTCAAAATATTTAAATAAGAGCACTCATTAATTTTTTCATCTATAAAGACAAGATTTCTCACTCCAGAAGCCGCTATACACCACCACACCATGACATTACCACCGCCGTGTTTGACTGTTTTAATAACGTTTTTTTCTTGGAGCTCATTGCTTCGTTTCCGCCAAACTTTTTGTGCACCATCTGATTTAAAAAAGTTAAACTTCGATTCATCACTAAATATTACACTGTTCCAGAATCATTCCGATTGATGTACATGAAGTTTTGCAAACTCCAGCCTCTTTTTCTTATTAATAGCCGAAATAAATGGTTTGCGCCGAGGAAGTCCTCCATGAAAACCAGCACTATGCAGAGTATTGTGTATTGTTTGGAGATCGAAGTTTTTATTGAAACTTTGCTGCATTTCATTGAATAATTTAACAGCCGAATTCTTAGGATTCTGGGCCACTTCAGCTACTACAGTGCGCTCCTGGCGTGGTGTTAATATTTTTGGGCGTCCAGATCTGCTTTTGCGCTCTAATACTCCCGTATTAATGTAATGTTTTATAATTTTTCGCCCACTTGTATAGGGCCTCCGCACACTTTTCGACTATCTACCGAAATTTCTGTACGACTGCTCATTTTGCTCATTCAATCACATCAAGATCAACACTAACTTAAATCAATTGACAATTGAATGGCTGCGCAATAATTATGTGCAGAAAACGTAATAGATCAAAGAGAACTTATACATTACCGTTATATTTGTATAAACAAGGTACACATACAGCCTGTGCCTGAACTTTTTTCATATTTTTTCTTCTTCCGCTTATATTTCGAGTAGAGTATAAAGTAAAGGAATTTTTTTGTGTATTTCAATTAAAATTCATGTAATGATACTAACTGCATCAAAAGTTGGCCAAACTAGTTGCTTTTAAATATTAAAGCAAAGTTCTTCTCAGAATGTGCCTAACCTTTTTTGATTCACTGTACGTTTCATCATAGTTTCGTTTTAACTGTTGCTTTCTATAGCAATTTTTTTAACTTAAATTGCACCGAACCCCATTTTACCCAATTTTAAAAATTTTGAAAGCAATACAAAATTCTTAAAATATGTCCATTCTCGACCAAGCGGTTGTCAAAATCGTAATCTACGACGAATTCTAAGAAGATTTGCCCAAGAAACCAAGGGTCTAAAACAGGAGTACGCAAAAGGCCGCCCGTGGGCGGATAGCTTTCACACGCATACGACAGCTTTCAATTAAAAAAGTTTTTTAGTCGAGGTGAGAACTTATTACACTGAATAAAATAATACTATCAATCGCTGTGTGAACTTCATGTTGTAAGGTTGCGGCCGCTCGCTTCTGCGTTGCCTTATTGAATACGACAACATACCATTAGCGCGTTTGTTCAGTTCGCTTCTGCGTTGCCTTATTGAATACGACAACATACCATTAGCGCGTTTGTTCATTCGATACGATTAGTTGTTGTACGAACCTTATGCTGTTAAGTTGCGGCCGCTCTATTCTGCATTGCCTAAGGTTGGGAACATAGTGAACGCTTATTGCTAAGTCGAGCCAAAAAACACATTGGATCAATAAAGAAACCAAGTCATGCATTTCTTTTGCTTCAATCCTTTTTTAAGGTTGCGTTATGCTGTGATCGTACGAATGAACAAACTCGTGCTTTTCGTTCAGTGCAAACTATTAAAACAAAAGCTTTGCAATACAATCACAAAAATGTGAATGTATAATTTTGCGCACCTCTGGTCAAAAATTAAAATCGAGCTTCCCATTTTTAACTAGAAACTTTTCGTATTTCACATTTTTTTTTTTTAAATATGCTAAAGTTTTATTGAATTTTCTAAGAAACTTGACAAAAGTGATGATGTTTGGGCTTGTTCGAAAGGAAATTTCATAAGCTTTCGAAAACTGTTAAGATAACTAAACAATTTCGCTGTTTAGGTTAATTTTAAAAAGCTTTTAAAGGCCTCCGGTAGATTTTCGAAGAAAAATAGACACCTGTTTTAAAAATTTTTTTTAGAAGCTGTGTTTTATTTTAGATCAAAATTTTTTTTTAAATTATTAAAATGCAACTGTTCAATATTTTCCAATGACATTTTAAAGCAGTGGTTATCAAACTCTATACAAGCATACTTTGTTTATGTATAAAAGCTCATTGAAAGCTTTGCACTGAAAAAAAAAATACTACATACTTGATTCTCAGTCCAGCTTTCATACAAGAGGATGGTTCGTTTTATTATTCAGTGGCGCCGGAAAAATTTTCATCTGGTATATTACAAATCTATGGGAGAGGCATTAGGGGGAAATGTTTTCAAAAAATTTTGCAATTTACGTATGCTTACTACTGTTCATAATAACATAATTCATATCGCAGAAACATATTAGCATTCACTATTTTATGCACTGTTACAAAAAAGGAGAAAACTTTAAAATAGTAAAGGTTAATTAGAATAATAATTTAATTCCAGTTTTTAAAATTCAATTTTAATTTAGATGTGTCAATACTTACTATACGAAACTGTGTCTTTTTTTTTTTTGCTTTATTGTTTTCTTTTTAATTCTTTAGGTTTTTTTCGTTTTTGGTTTAATTTGAATTCATTGTTTGAAAAAATATTTGCTTACTTCTCTAAGCGCTTTTATTTTTCAATTTAACCTGCAGGCATTCAAGATAGAGTTAAACTGATCTAGAATTCCCTTTGGCATTACCCAGGACTAACGACGAGGACGTAGGAATTATGTAGCCCCTTCTTTTCTTTTTTTTTTATATTTTTTAATTTTTATTTTTTTTCAGTTTTTCTCATGTTTTATTTTTTTTTGGGTTTTTTTATTCATTTATAATTTAGAAAAAATATTTTCTGCAAAAAAGAATTGCAACTCCCATTCAAGTACAGACATTTTGTATAGAAATAGCAAAAACTGATATTTTATGAGTGTAGCATAAGTTGAGTATGCGCAGCAAAAAAAAAAATCTAACAAGCATGCATGTGCCGCAGCTCTGTTCTGCATGAAATTTCAATAGATACTGACGCAGTTCAGTGCTCGTCCGTAAGTTAATATGTATACAGAAAGCTTTTAAGCACAAAAGCTCAAATGCCCGCGGGCATAGGCTTTGATGATCACTGTTTTAAAGGCTTTTAAGTTTTGCGGTGAGCAAGATATCTGGAGACTGGTTCTTCAGGAAAAAAAATTTAGTTTAGTAAATAGTTCTGTAATAGAGTTCGGTCTTTAATCGTTCGATTTTTTTTTGGATACATACTTTTTGGCTTATAACCTAAAACGACCTCAATTTTGTGCAAACAAAATTAAAATTTTCTTTCTACGCCCGCCGTTTTCTTCAAAGAAAGAAGTTTTTGCTTACCGCAACTGAAAAATTCACCAACTATACTTCGCTTTCGATCTGCAGTTACCGCAAACGAATATTCAGTTGTCTCTAACGAAAAAAATAAACGTACAATATCAAAAAAATAACGAAAAAGAATTAATTTTATAACTCGTAATTTTAATAAGATTTAAAACAAATATACTTTCTTACTTCCATCGTTGGAAACCGAACCCCGACTCCGTCAATGTCAAGTTTACTACTCGCTCTGCTTAACCTGTTGCACCACAGTCTATTGTATTTTCAGTCGACTAATATTCGTCTAGTGCTAATTATTTTTTTGAATCAAAAATTTTTTTTAATTTAAAATGTTCGCTCATGAAAAAAGAAGTTTGTTTCGTACAAACAAATTTTGCACGCGCTTATGACAAACAAAATTCATTTCCTGCAACAAAATAACTCGTTTCCCGTAACTGTAAAAACATTTCCAAGCAAGATAAACGAAGTTCGTTTGCGGCAAACTGGCGATAAACGTTTTTTTTTGCGTGTACAAAGTATATTAATTTTTTGCCTTTTCGCCCTTAACAGTTAGCTAAGTTTTTGTTTTGCTTTTAAATATAAACTAATTTTGTTCACTACAATATGATTTGGCGGAAGACGAAAGTAATTACTTACTTACTTAGATGGCCGTGACAACCCGTGTCCGGATTTCGACCGACCTCATCAGCTCTCGCCAGGCGCCTCTGCTTTGCGCGCGCCTTCTCCAATCGGATACACCAAGTGCGGTTAGGGCTTCCTCAGCCTGGTCCATCCATCGGAGGCATGGTCTCCCTCGTCGTCGTTGACCAGCGACCCTCGCCTCGAGCACCTTTTTCGCTGGAGCTTCGTCGTCCATACGATGGACATGACCCAGCCAGCGTAGTCGCTGCACAGTTATACGCCGAACTACGTCAATGTCTCCGTAGAGCTCATACAGCTCGTGGTTCATTCGGATGCGATAGTCATCGCCGACTCGAACAGGACCGAAGATTTTGCGAAGAACTTTTCTCTCGAACACCCCCAGAGCGGCTGCGTCAGTTTGCGAAACTACCCATGCCTCAGCGCCATAAAGCAGCACAGGTAGAACGAGCGTCTTGTAGAGTGTTAGTTTTGTCGATCGAGTGAGGGCTCTGGAACTTAGTTGCTTACTGAGCCCGTAGTAGCACCTATTAGCAATTATTGTTCTTCGCTTTATCTCCAGGCTGATTTCGTTGTTAGTGTTAATGGCGGTGCCAAGGTAAACGAACTCCTTGACTACTTCAAAGTTATAGCTGCCGGATGAAACGTGGGAGTCTAAACGCCGCGCTCCCTTGTTTGTAGACAGCATATACTTTGTTTTACCCTCATTTATCGTCAAACCCACTTTGGCTGATTCCTTTTCGATAGCGGCGAAAGCAGCGCTAACATCTCTCTTGGTTCAGCCAACAATATCAATATCATCAGCGTACGCAAGGAGCTGGACACCTTTATAGAAAATGGTGCCATTACGATGCACACCGGCCTTTCGTACGATCCCCTCCATGATGATGTTGAAGAGATCGCAAGACAGTGGATCGCCTTGCCTCTTTCGGTATTGAAGGTTTCGGAGAGGTCATTTCCTACCTTGACGGAGCTACGTATGTTGCTCAACGTCATTCTGCAAAGTCTAATCAACTTTGCAGGTATACCGAACTCAGACATTGTTGCGTATAGGCAGTCCCTTCTCGGGCTATCGAACGCAGCTTTAAAATCGACAAAGAGATGGTGTGTGTCAATTTGATTTTCGTGGGTTTTCTCCAGGATTTGTCGTAGCGTGAAAATCTGGTCTATGGTGGACTTACCAGGTCGAAAGGCACACTGATAAGGTCCAATCAGTGTTTTTGTAATCGGCTTTAATCTTTCACACAGTACGCTTGAGAGAACCTTATATGCGATGGAAATAAGACTGATACCTCTATAACTAGCGCAGATTGTAGGGTCTCCTTCCTTAAGTATAGGGCATAGTACACTGAGGTTCCAATCGTCGGGCATGCTTTCTGCTAGCCATATTTTGAGGATGAGCTGATGCATGCGCCTTATCAATTCATCGCCGCCGGTTTTAAGCAATTCAGCTGACAGGCCGTCAGCACCCGCTGCTTTGTTGTTTTTGAGTCGTTGGATAGCAACCCGAACCTCTTCATGGCTAGGGGGTGATACTTCCACTCCGTCATCGTCGATTGGTGGCACTGAACTGCGCTCTCGATGGGCGGCATTGGTGGAATCGTCGCCAGTAAGTAAATTGGAGAGTGCTGTCTCCACAATCTAAGCACACACTGTGTATCCGTATTCAGATCTCCATTTTCGTCTCTGCAAGTGGATGCTCCGGGCTTGAAACCTTGGGTTAGACGCTTAACCTGTTGATAGAATTTTCGTGCATCCTTCTTGCCCTGGTATACCTCTAGTTCCTCACGCTCACGCTTTTCCTGCTCTCTTTTCTTGCGTCTGAAAATGCGCCTCTCTTCCTTCCTCTTTTCGCGGTAGTTTTCTCGCACGGCTCGCGTTGCAGCTGACTGCAGCGTTTTTCTGTATGCGGCGTTTTTTACTGCTGTCGCGATGCGACACTCCTGATCGTACCATTGGTTCCGAGGTTGCGGGCGCCGGAAACCAATGACTTCTTCAGCGGCAGCGCTCATGGAGTGGGATATATGCGCCCAAAGTCCGCCGGCGTCGTCGAGTCCAGAGGTTGGTTGGTTGAGCTTAACCGAGAGTTGAGCGGAGTAGGCTTCGGCAGTCCGTTGTAATTGCAGCATAGCGACATCTAGCTTTCGTTGCATTCCTGTGCGTATGTTCTTTGCATTGCATAATCGCATGCGGATTTTGGCTGCAACAAGATAATGGTCGGAGTCAATGTTGACCCCCCGAAATGTACGCACATCTAGAACACTAGAGGCATGCCTTCCGTCGATTACAATATGATCAATTTGGTTTCGCGTTTTTTGATCAGGGGACAGCCAGGTGGCCTTGTGGATGTCGAGGTGCTTAAATCTGGTGCTACTAACTACCATGTTTCGTGCCGCGGCGAAGTCGATCAGTCTTAGACCGTTGTTCGTAGAGGTCTCGTGAAGACTGAACTGACCGACAGTGGGGCCAAAGATGCCTTCCCTTCCGACTTTCGCATTAAAATCGCCGAGGACTATTTTCACGTCATGGACCCGAAGGTGGTCATATACGTCCTCAAGACTAGCGTAGAAAGCGTCCTTGACGGCTTCGTCCTTTTCCTCCGTCGGGGCGTGCGCGCAAATAAGGCTTATGTAGAAAAATTTTGCCTTGATGCGGATCGTGGGAAATCTTTCGTTCACAGGTGTGAACCGGGAAACAAGGTGGCGTAGTTTCCGGCTAACAACGAATCCACATCCGAATTCGCGCTTCTCCGCATGGCAGCTGTTGTAGATATCGCAGTGTGCTTGTTTTGAGCAGCCTTGCCCTTTCCATCGCATTTCCTGGATGGCGGTGATGTCAGATTGTATTGTTTTGAGGGCTACCGCCAGTTGGATAATGGCACCTTCCCTATAAAGGGTTCGGACATTCCAGGTGCATATCCGTAAATCATTGTCCGTTTTTCGTTTGCGGTGGTCGTCAACGTAATTGGGGTTCTTATCCGAGGCTGGTTTAGTTTTCATTGGGCAGTAGTAATGTGGCGGGACCCAAACCCTGCGCACATTCCATGTTTAAGGTCTATGGATCGACCCGCCGCTCAAATTAGCCGTCAAACTGATGGATGCCAGTTTGCCGTTGCCGTTGACGAAAGTAATTAAAGTTTGATATTTTGAAAACATCTCCAAATTATTTATTTTTATTTTTATGAGCGGACAGGTATAAGCGGACAGGTATGAGCGGACATAAAAAGCATTCCAATTTTTGGATTATTTTGAATATACAGGTAACCCTCCTACAACGCGGGGGTTAGGTTCCTAAGAAATGCAGAGTTGTACGAAATCGTCTTGTAGGAGATATTAACTCCATACAAAAATCAGAGTTTGGTTCTTTTTAAAGGCGATCTTTTTTTTCATTCGGCATATTTAAGGCTACAGTTACAAATTAATTATTAACTATTAATATATTAACTATTATCTACATTTGTACATAAAATACATATATGTAAATAAGGTTTTAAAGAAACTTACATATTCACTTTGATTTTCATATATTAAATTTGATTTTTTTTTTCGCTTTTTTCTGGCACTTGTTTTTTGTTTGATGCTCTTACTTAACTCTAACTAACTTACTAATTGGTTGACCTACAAAAAAAAAATGTTTTTAGTTTAGTTTTGTAAAGAGTTCTTGGGCGTTTATTAATGTTTGACAAATATTAATGTTTGACAAAATGGCGGGCGTAGAAAGAAATTCGTCATTTTTTTTTTGCACAAAATTGAGGTCGTTTTAGGTTATAAATCAAAAAGTATGTATCCAAAAAAAAAAATTTGTCTAAAATAAAACACAGCTTCAAAAATTTTTTTAAAACGGGTGTCTTTTTTTCATCGAAAAACACTCGGAGGCCCTTAGAAGCTTTTAACAGCTTTCGAAAGGTCCCGAAATTTCGTTTCGAACAAGCCCAAACGTCATCATTTTTGTCAAGTTTATTAGAAGATTAAATAAAACTTTAGCATATTTAAAAAAAACTAGTAAGGATGAAGCTTCGGCAGGGTACCGAAGCTAAAATACCCCCCCGCGGCCATATTGAAGTATATTCGAAGTCTTTAGTCACGACATACACGATGATATTCAGTTTTATATATTAGCGAAAGTTTTCCTATTTTGATGACGTCACTTTGTATGGGTGGTAGGCGTGGTTATGCTCCGATTTTGCCATACATCTTGGGGATGGTTCATTTTATATATCAAGCTAATGAGCCAAATTTCAAAACATTTCATTAGTTTTTGTTGATTTTTAAGAGATTTTATGTTTAAAATAAAGCCGTTTTGTATGGGAAGTGGGCATGGTTTTCATCCGATTTTGCCATATGTCATAGTGATGGTCTATATTATATATCAAAGCCTATATGGAAAATTTCAAAACATTTCTTTAATTTGAGCAGATTTTTAAGAGATTTTACTTTTAAAATACAGCCACTTTGTATGGGAGGTAGGCGTGGCTTCCATCCGGTTTTCACAAATTGTATAGCCAGGATTAAGACCGAAGAGCAAATCTTACGTGCCAAATTTCAAGGCATTTCTTAAATTTTTGTGGATTTTATAGACATTTTACGGTTAATATAAAGTCACTTTGTATGGGAGTTAGGCGTGGTTTTCATCCGATTTTCGAACTTGATCTTCCTTTTTTAAAAATAAACTAATATTTTGAATTTCATCGCGATAGCTTTAAAATTGCGACTGTAATCGTGTCGACAGACATACAGACGGACAGAGAGACAGACAGACGGACGGACACACGGAAATCGACTCAGGAGATGATGCTGATCAAAAATATATATATTTTTCTATACCTGCCACGCCTCAGTCTTGGCGTTATAAACGGAATGACAAAGTTAATATACCCCTTACGCAGTACGCGTTGGGGTATAAAAATGTGAAATACGAGAAATTTCTCGTTAAAAATGCTAAACTCAATTTTGATTTTAGACCCATGGTTTCTTAGGCAAATCTTCTTAGAATTCGTCGTAGATAACGATTTCGACAACCACTTGGGAAATTTTTTTAAATCCATACAAATTCACCCACTCTTATGTCCATATTAAATGTCCAATATATAATTTTTGCACATTGCGCCACGAACAAACAGACATCTTAAATAAGATTCTTGAACAAAAGTAATGCAACAAAAAATATTTAATAAATGACACCTTAAAATTACTTTCTTTTTTAATAACATTAAATGCCATAGAATATGCATGTTTTCTTACCACATACATTTCTCGAAACACATACTTTAATTGCAATCATTCAAATTTACCGACGCATTCATGAATTCACTAACGAATTTATGAATTCTCAGCTATGTCGCATGAATGAAGGTTGTACAAAATATATTGCTTACCATCCCTCACTGCAGTCGTTGCTCGACGGCTCTTCATTTCTTGTATTCTCTCATAATGAACAGAGTGAGATTGGGTTGTTTTGTTGTATGGGAAGAACAAATGCAGTCTGTCAAAAGATGAGGCACAAAGAAGCACAACATAACTTCAGTGGCTGTTCTCATCAACATTCATGCAAAAGCAATAGGTTGCATGAGTTATGAGAAATACCCATGAATGCGGTTGTGCATTCATTGAATGATTAATTCATGCAGATGTCTAATGTGTGCTGCTGCTGCGCAATGCTTCTCACTCGTGAAAAACTCACTTTTTACGATTGTTTGCTAGTGAACGATTGAGCTTCGCTTTATTTATCGTTCGTGGGAAGTATTAAAAATAAGCTTATTGTAGGGAACGATTAATGAGAAGTATTTTATTTTATTTGCTCTCCGCACTCTGCATATGCTGCATTCTCCAGGGTTCGTAGTATCAGTAGCAGACTTTACATAGAACCCGCGCTTTTTCTTTTGATCGCCTGAAAAAAATTAATGATAAGAGAGGGGCTGTTCATAAATTATATCCGGCCTGATACCGGATATCCGGCGAGCTGCAAGGCCGGATGGCCGAATATTAGGCGTACGGTTGGTAGGTCCATTGCCTCGTTGGCACCAAATTAAATTTATTTTTAATTCGACAGGCTAAAATATACGGATTGAGTGCTGCAATTTGCTTATGGCAAATAAAATTTAAAACACGCTTTACATAATAAAAATAATTGCTAAAATAATAAAATCTAAATAATTTTTATTCCTTTTTGTTTAACGTTAGTTCTCTTTTCAAAAACTCTTCAAACCATGACACAATCATAAGGAAGGCTCATTTTAAAATAGCTGCTCAAAAGACAAGTTTTCTAACAACAAAGTTGTGAGGGCCTTAACCCCTTATATCCCTTTAAGACATTTCTGTAACAAACTAAAAAATATCCTACAAAGTCCATATGGACCGTATCGATTCCGTTTTAACTCATTGTTAAATCACTGCTACATACCGCACAGAGATAGCGCTACTAGTATGTTATTCAACTTTTATTTTGAAAGTTCGAATACCACGACAATTCGGTGCATGCATTCGGAAATTCGTGCAAAAATTGTAAGTTGCCCTAAATTGACACGGTTTTCTGTTACGCTGATGGGTAAGTACCAGGGATGAAAAATGAAAATTTCCGAATGTACCTAATTTCCCAAAAAATATGTACCTTTTTGGTCACGAATGTACCTAAAATTTTTCACAATTAATTTTTTGTTTTTATACAAGAACTGGAATACTCGGCGTCACTCGGGGGTGGTATAGCATTCAGGGTGTCACAATCACAATGAGGGTGATTCACCTACAACAAGTAAATATAATAAACAGGGTTTGGATTTTGTTGACTTGTCAACTTTTTCTGCTCTCACATCGACATTTTCTGATGATGCAAAAACACCGCTCATAATCTCCAGGTACCGAGGGCAAACATTTTTAGGGAATTTTTTGTCATTTTTAGCCATTTATGTTTTTTGGGTCTTTTTGCATGGTTTTAGGCCATATTTAAAAAATTTGTATGGATTTTTACATAATTTTTTATAATTTTTAGTGAGTTTACCGATTTTTGGGGGCAGTAAGATATTTCGTTGGTACTTTTGAAAGCGTTCAAGTCAAAGAAGTTGAAGTAACTCAAACATTGTTTTCCAATTAAAAACAAAAATTTGTAATTTTCAATCTATACTACGAGCCATTGGAAACTTGCCAATGCATGCATTTAGAAATTTTTATCAAGTATTTAATTAAAACTCCGGGTATGAAGGTGAATTATCAAGTGGAAAAAAATATATATGCAACTAAAAGGACATTCGGATGTAAACGATATTTCATCTTTTAAATATGCGCTCTTGTCTGTACTAAAGTGGAAAGAAGAATATTCGATATAGTTTATACTAACTGTAGATGTTTGTTTGATTTTGATAATTTAAAAATGACCATTGTTATTTATTGCAACGTAATGCAGTTACAAACATTTTAATTAAAAACAATTAAAAATATATTTATTAATCTAAATTTGTAGTTGCAAACATTTTAATTAAAAACAGTTCAAAATATATTAATTTATTCTAATTTTAAGCGCATTTTTAATGCTTTTTTCATCATCAAAATCAAAATCCGAGCCCGATAATAAGTACTTTGTATCTGTGGCATAAATTTGATAAGCTTACTTATCCATCGCAGTAATATTGCCGCCAAAGGAAAATCGCGCAAAGGGAAATAGTTCTTAAAGCTTTTTTTTCTCTTTATATGTACTTGTACTATTCAAAATAGTGTGGAATTGAAACCAGGAAAGAATTGACAGACAGACATAAAGGAGAAGTCGGAGAGGATGGGTTCCAAAAGAAAAAATATTCCTTTTGGAAAAGTGATAAAGTGGTACCGGTAATACTTAAAAGGGAAATATTGATAAAAATATACAAAAATCATAATATTTGTATGGGAGCCCCTAAAGAAGGGTCAGAGGGGGTGGGTCGTAAAGAAAAAATATGTTTGATTTAAAAAAGTAATGGGAGCTGGTCATACATATGAACCCTCTCCGGCCCTCCCTTAGGGCGGAAATATTGATTTACTTAACAGAAGGGTGATAGGGGGTTGCCTCTCCATATAGCACGAAAACCTAGCGTGCCCCGAAAAATCTGATTTCAGATTTGGACTTAGCAGACCCAAATGCTTTCGAAATCGTTGAGAAATCCCTTGGGATTCAAAAACTTCAATTTTGATGTACTGGGAATTATATTGTTAAAGCTATATTTTTATACAATCTTTAATTAAAAATGGGGCGCCTTGAAGTTTATCGTACACCTATGGTGTAATGGACGTTTTTGCTTAGAAGTGAACGTAGAATCAGAAAATAAGTATCTTTTCATAGCAAAAAAAAACTGAACAGCTCTAATATACATATAAATTCTTATAGGATTGCATAATATTATACAACTATAATAAAATACTAATATTTTATAAAATTAAACAATAGTAATAAAAAGACAATTTAACATAAAACGGAGAAAATAATAAAATTAGAATAAAAAATGAAAAATGAATAAATTTAATTAAAAATAAAAATTTGGTTTGTTAAAAATAAATCAAAATTTTAAAATGAAATTTAAAATTACCAATAAAAATGTAGAAATAAAACTATTTTTAAATTAAAAATAGAAAATTTTTATTTGAATTAGAGAAACATACATAAAGAAAAAATTAAAAAAAAATTTTTTTAATAAAAATAAAAATACAATTAAAAATTTTTATTTGGATTAAAAGAATGAAAAAATAATATTAACAATAAAATCAAAGTGAAATTAATATATATATAACGTAGGTGAAATGAAAATTAATACTACTTAAAATAACTTGAAAAACGTAAGAATATATATATATATATATTAGAATGGAACGAATTTTTAACCTCAAGGGTTCCACGCATTTTTAGATAGTCCTCATCAAAACAATATTTTCTGCATCCTTAATTTTTTTTCTGTGACATAACTTTTGACTGTGCCCGAGCACTTATATTTTTAAACTACTAGTGTTTTTTTAATCAAAAATTTAAAAAATTATGTCTAAATTTTTTGATGCAAATTTGTCATTGAGGCATAACTAAGAACCTATCAAGAGTTTACTATGGTACCATGTACGCGCTACAAGATAAAAGGGTTTAAAGATCACCAAAAATGGTAATTCGCCAATATCTCCGCTCCTCTTTGCATTTTTGGCAATGAATTTGATGATGAAGTGGCAACACAATTCAAAATTTGGTTTACAATAACGACTTTACGCCCACTTTTCTGTAGCATGTTTTGCCGAAAATGAGTAATTTTATGTGATAAAATAATAACTTTTTCACAAAGTTCAAAACGAAAAAAAAAATATTATTGATTTTAATTTCTAAGGGAAATATTCCAGATTACCGATTTCGGTTATATGGTAAGTATGGAACATGGGCGTGTTAGTCGGCCGATTTAGTTTATTTTAACACTACGTATTTATAGCTATAAAAAGGGATAAGATAATTGTTGGGAAACTATTCCGGATTACCGATTTTGGTTACATGGGAGGTGGGCGTATAAAATTTTAATATTATTTTGATATTAATTCTTTTATCGAAGGACTCATTCTCACAAAATTTCATGATTCTAGGACAACTCCTTCTATTTTTGGCCACTCGCTATATGGGCTCTTTACACTCTGCTACGCCACGGCCGCCACACGCCATTTAAATTGAATGAAGAATATCGCGTTTTTTGTTCTCTTTTACTCTCTCCGAGATATTTGATTGAATAGCTGCTCACACTGGATTTTTTGATTGAATGGCTGATGTTGAGTAAAAGTGTTGTTGTAAGTACCAGAAAAAATTATACCTTGTGATTGATTGATGCAGGTCTGGAGCTCAATCAAAATATTGATTGATGCGATGAAGTGTTAAAAGTTCATTTTCGCTCTCGCAGAGAGTTCATTTTTTTTTCGCTGGAAAAACAGCAACAAATTTTGAATGATCCTTCTATAAGTCGTTCATTCAAAAGTGTGCATCGCATGACGTGATGTCGTAATCTCTTGCCAACAACAAATCCGCACCCAAACTCGTGCTTTTCCGCGTGGTGCTGTTCCTTCCATCGCATTTTTTGGATTGCAGTGATATCAGCTTTGTATCTTTCCAAGAAATCATTCAGTTGGATAGCACCTTTTTAATTCAGAACTTGGACATACCAGGTGCATATCCGTAAATTATTATCAGATTTTTGTTTGCAATAGTCGTCATCAGATTTAGGGATCATTATTCTTTTATGTTTCATTGAAATTCATTTTTTTCGACGGAAAACAGTTTGCCGTTGACCAGGGAACACCACGAGGAGGATTCCAACATGGATAATGGTGGCCAGATTTAGGCAGTCAGACATGTTGCCATGCGAACGTTCGTCTCCTGTTCCCTAAAAATATATGCATTTTATTAAAAAAGTTTCAAAATGGGCATTGGCTTAGGAGATAATTTATTTAAGGTACAAATGTGCACAAACGTAGCACCTGACGCTTGCTTAGATCGGCATGCCAAACTTCACTCTCATACCATTAAAAATTACATTTTATTCTCTGTCGAACCATTTTTAAATTAAGTCTACACTTATCATAAAAGTAAAGATATCGCCCCTTGCTTATATATCTATATGGGCGGCAACAGTGGGTATTGCAACATTTATACATAAGAGTATAGTGGCCGCTACTTGGACCCATAGCACCTGTATATCAAGTTCCACTATCAAAACATGTACATTTATAGCCTCATTTTGTATTCCTAACGAAGAATTCAACGAACGATGGCTGTGCACGATGTTGAATTCAAACTGAAATATGTAGTTCGAACGAAGCTTATCGTTAGCTCATTCGACAAGCTTTTGTTTGATATGTACACTGAAACAGTTATACACAAGCAGTTGTCAAATGTGGCGCTGCCATATCAAACACTAGGGAAGTTTTCTGTATTTTGTCTACCTACTTCAAAGATGCATAAATATGTTGCTTTTTTTCTTATATGTTGGCAGTGCTTTTGTTCGGTTTGTGTATTCAATAAATATACCTTGAGCATAGTGATTGAGTTATTGCTTTTGACATATCAAAATAAAATGTATGGAGCTATTGCAGTTTTTATTTTTATTCTATGTATTTCAAGTGCTTCACAGCCTTCAGACACTGTATATATTTATTTTGACGTTCGGATTCGTCGCTTCAGTTATCGTTAGAAATACATATTGCAAATATTACTGTATTACAGTTTCGTTCGCTGGCTGATCAGTTGTTATCGTTGTTTGATTCTGTTCGAATTACAAATTTCAAAAACACGAACGAACACTGTTTTGAACGAAGCGATTGATCGGATAAGAATGCAAAATGAAGCCATTAATGTACTTTGGAATTTTGTTTTCTGTGCTTCTCAAATCTGTTCATGTTAAAAATTATTGTTTGTTTGCTTATTTCGTATCACTTTACAGATACATGTACAGATACATTAAAATACCTTGCATTTTGAGATGAAATATTTTGCTGTTATTGTTGATTTTATAAATTTATTCAAACTTGTCTCAAATAAGACTTGTCCTGTTGTGTTGCACAATAATTAAACTTCCCTTAAAGAGCCCATCATTGAACGTTAATCATAGATTTAATGCTTTCTCGTGAATTTTTTGGGCAGCATTAGCCTGAAGTTGAAGTTTCGAATAAATTATCGCCGTCGTACTTTATACAATTAAAAAATAATTATTACACAAACAAACAAAGCTCCTACTCGCGTCATTCCCAAATTAAAGCATGCTCACACACGCATTTTTATGATTTCAGCGTAGGTACATATACTTATAGTTATTATGTTTCAGTGCATGTGTTCTTATGGTGAGGATGTACATAACATCATGCTTAACGTCGCAAATTTTATTACCCTCTTTTTTTACAATTTGTCCTCTGTTTTTACTCATGAATCAAAGAGGATTTGAAGCGCGCCGGCGCAGGGTAAAGTGTGCACTACATGTTTGTTAAAAAGAGCATCTGGAAGAACTGGCAACCAACGAGCCAACAATTCTGATAACCCGTAAAAAATGCCAAAAAAATATTACTTTAGGTTGAAATTACAGGGGAGTAGCACTAAAAACTTAAAAAATCCACGAAAATACGGAAACAAAATGCTACGGAAAATTAAATTGACCTAGAAAACGGACGATACACATAAATATGTACAAATACAGTTCCACGAATGCATATACTATACTAAATACACAAATTAATGTGACTGGCTATACATACTTAGAAGAGTAGCGAAGTAACAGAAGAGAGGAATAGAGAGAAAGCACACAAATAATCTTGGGGATGTTTTACGTGCCATTCTCTTTTTCGTATACCATCTGCATTTTGACCATGCAAATGTGATTTTATCGCATGATACAATTATAAGGTAGGCTCACATTTATATGGCTGCTCAAACAACAAGTTTTGCAACAACAAAGCTGTGAGAACGCTAAACGTCAAATGATAAAGGCAACAACAACAGTAAGAAAACTAAAATTCGACCAGCCGATTTTGACATACCGCTTCCTTTTTACTCCAACTTGAGCCTACCTTATAATTCTGCCATGATTTTATCGCCTTTAAACCAGTCATGCCAGAATTAAATATAGGAAAATCCCAAATTTTTTTTTAAATCCCTTTTTATCCCATACCTTAGAGCGAAATATCCCTTAAAAAAATCCCTCAAAAAATCACATTACAATTTTAAAGAATTTCAGAAACAATGTTGTCTATAATTTGTTATACATATATTTCATTTTTTGTACTTAAGTTAAAATACATAAAAATTCATTAAGTCAGGAAAATTAAAATAAACTTTGAATCCTATCTTTTGAGATCTTATCTAATTCTACGTTCGAAGACTACGAATATAAATTATTTTATTCTGTTTGTGTGTAAGAAATGTAAGCATAAAAATTACCACTAAAACGAGTGCAGGCTGTTTAAATAATAAAAACTACTTACTATAAAGTAGAAAAAAAAGTTTGATTTAATTTTGAGTGATTTAAACTTTTTCCCGTTGGAAATTTTTTTTAGTTTTAAAAATAAAAAATATTAATATACGTATATAATAGGTTCTAGGTTCCAGGAAATGCGATGGAAAGGGCAAGACTGCTCTAAACAAGCACACTGTGATATCTACTACAGCTGCCATGCGGAGAGGCGCGAATTTGGATGTGGATTCGTTGTTAGCCGGAAACTACGCCACCTTGTTTCCCGGTTCACACCTGTCAACGAAAGATTGGCCACGATCCGCATCAAGGCAAAATTTTTCTACATCAGCCTTATTTGCGCGCACGCCTCGACGGAGGAAAAGGACGAAGCCGTCAAAGACGCTTTCTACGCTAGTCTTGAGGACGTATACGACCACCTTCAGGTCCATGACGTGAAAATAGTCCTCGGCGATTTTAATGCGAAAGTCGGAAGGGAAGGCATCTTTGGCCCCACTGTCGGTCAGTTCAGTCTTCATGAGACCTCCACGAACAACGGTCTAAGACTGATCGACTTCGCCGCGGCGCGAAACATGTTAGTTAGTAGCACCAGATTTAAGCACCTCGACATCCACAAGGCCACCTGGCTGTCCCCGGATCAAAAAACGCGAAACCAAATTGATCATGTTGTAATCGACGGAAGGCATGCCTCTAGTGTTCTAGATGTGCGTACATTTCGGGGGGTCAACATTGACTCCGACCATTATCTTGTTGCAGCCAAGGTCCGCATGCGATTATGCAATGCGAAGAACATACGCACAGGAATGCAACGAAAGCTAGATGTCGCTAAGCTGCAATTACAACGGACTGCCGAAGCCTACTCCGCTCAACTCTCGGTTAAGCTCAACCAACCAACCTCTGGACCCGACGACGCCGGCGGACTTTGGGCGCATATATCCCACTCCATGAGCGCTGCCGCTGAAGAAGTCATTGGTTTCCGGCGCCCGCAACCTCGGAACCAATGGTATGATCAGGAGTGTCGCATTGCGACTGCAGTAAAAAACGCCGCATATAGAAAAACGCTGCAGTCAGCTGCAACGCGAGCCGTGCGAGAAAACTACCGCGAAAAGAGGAAGGAAGAGAGGCGCCTTTTCAGACGCAAGAAAAGAGAGCAGGAAAAGCGTGAGCGTCAGGAACTAGAGGTATACCAGGGCAAAAAGGATGCACGAAAATTCTATCAACAGGTTTAGCGTCTAACCCAAGGTTTCAAGCCCGGAGCATCCACTTGTAGAGACGAAAATGGAGATCTGAATACGGATACGCAGTATGTGCTGAGATTGTGGAGACGGCACTTCTCCAATTTACTTACTGGCGACGATTCCACCAATGCCGCCCATGGAGAGCGCAGTTCAGAGCTACCAATCCACAATGACGGAGTGGAAGTACCACCACCTAGCCATGAAGAGGTTCGAGTTGCTATCCAACGACTCAAAAACAACAAAGCAGCGGGTGCTGACGGCCTGTCAGCTGAATTGTTTAAAACCGGCGGCGATGAATTGATAAGGCGCATGCATCAGCTCATCAGCAAAATATGGCTAGAAGAAAGCATGCCCGACGATTGGAACCTCAGCGTACTGTGCCCTATACTTAAGAAAGGAGACCCAACAATCTGCGGAAGTTATAGAGGTATCAGTCTTATTTCCATCGCATATAAGGTTCTCTCAAGCGTACTGTGTGAAAGATTAAAGCCGATTACAAAAACACTGATAGGACCTTATCAGTGTGGCTTTCGACCTGGTAAGTCCACCATAGACAAGATTTTCACGCTACGACAAATCCTGGAGAAAACCCACGAAAATCAAATTGACACACACCATCTCTTTGTCGATTTTAAAGTTGCGTTCGATAGACCGAGAAGGGATTGCCTATACGCAACAATGTCTGAGTTCGGTATACCTGCAAAGTTGATTAGACTTTGCAGAATGACGTTGAGCAACACACGCAGCTCCGTCAAGGTAGGAATGACCTCTCCGAAACCTTCAATACCGAAAGAGGTTTCAGGCAAGGCGATCCACTGTCTTGCGATCTCTTTAACATCATCTTGGAGGGGATCGTACGAAAGGCCGGTGTGCATCGTAATGGCACCATTTTCTACAAAGGCGTCCAGCTCCTTGCGTACGCTGATGATATTGATATTGTTGGCAGAACCAAGAGAGATGTTACCGCTGCTTTCGCCGCTATCGAAAAGTAATCAGCCAAAGTGGGTTTGACGATAAATGAGGGCAAAACAAAATATATGCTGTCTACAAACAAGGGAGCTCGGCGTTTAGACTCCCACGTTTCATCCAGGAGCTATAGCTTTGAAGTAGTCAAGGAGTTCGTTTACCTTGGCACCGCCATTAACACTAACAACGAAATCAGTCTGGAGATAAAGCAAAGAACAATAATTGCTAATAGGTGCTACTATGGGCTCAGTAAGCAACTAAGTTCCAGAGCCCTCTCTCGATCGACAAAACTAACACTCTACAAGACGCTCGTTCTACCTGTGCTGCTTTATGGCGCTGAGGCATGGGTAGTTTCGCAAACTGACGCAGCCGCTCTGGGGGTGTTCGAGAGAAAAGTTCTTCGCAAAATCTTCGGTCCTGTTCGAGTCGGCGATGACTATCGCATCCGAATGAACCACGAGATGTATGAGCTCTACGATGACATTGACGTAGTTCGGCGTATAACTCTGCAGCGACTACGCTGGCTGGGTCATGTCCATCGTATGAACGACGAAGCTCCAGCGAAAAAGGTGCTCGAGGCGAGGATCGCTGGTCAACGACGACGAAGGAGACCATGCCTCCGATGGATGGACCAGGCTGAGGAAGCCCTAACCGCACTTGGTGGATCCGATTGGAGAAGGCGCGCGCAAAGCAGAGGCGCCTGGCGAGAGCTGATGAGGTCGGTTGAAACCCGGACACGGGTTGTTACGACCACCTAAGTAAGTAAGTATATAATAGGTTCTACATACTCTAATTGTAATTTATAAATATCTGAATTTAACAATTTGAATTTAAATGAAGTTAAACAAGGAAAGTTTACACAGTTTATGTTCTTATTTCTAAAAGCAGATTTAATAACGCAGATTGGGTTCATGCTTACTTCACTTAATTTATTTCTTTTTTTTGTTTTCATATCTGTAACTATTGAAAAAATGCGTTCAGCATCGGCATTGGAATGTGGTAATATTACAATAAATGTGTAAAGTTTTATTAAATTTGGAAAAAGTTTATCGCCATTGATAGCTGTTTTATTTGCGACTGACTTGCAAAAATTAGAAATTTTGAAATTATTTGTTAAAAATTCATTTTTTTCAATTTCGTTAAAGGAATAAGGAAGGTCATCCCATTCATCACTTAACAAATAATGATCAATATCCACACAATCTGCAATATCAGTTAAAGGTCTTGAATGTGTTATTTTTTCTATCAAAAGAGCATATTTGGTCTCTAAAAATTCCAAAGTTTTGAAAAATTTATTATTTAATGGAAATTTTTCCAACATTTTTGCAATACAGTATACCCGCATCTTTATAAATCTTTCTTTAATCTTTATAATCTATCTTTATAAAATACCCGCAGTTTATTTTAACTGATTTTGCTAACTCATCTTCAAAACTCGCTATTAAAGCACATGAGTTCTGGAGACAATTGAAATTCTTCATTAACAATGCAATCCTAAGTTATAGCATTCCCTGAAGAAATTAATTGGACAGTTTCACTTTTTAAAATAATTCTGGAAAGATATATTAATAATTGTTTTGATTCTTCATACAATTTATGAATAAGAATTTCTGTTCCTTGAAATAAACTGTTGAATCGGTTGAAGTGGATTAAGATTGTTTTTAAAAACAATATATACAATTTAATATCTGGTTTATTAAGTAATTCCGAAATTTGCTTGTCTTTTTTCCTAGAGAAAAAATTTGCCGCATAGAGGAAAAAGTGTTGTAAGACCGTCCAATTCTTTAATAAAACAACTAAGCAAGGTTGCATTGAAAGCCATCTTGTCGCAGCCGGAGACACTATTTTGTTAGAAGATATAATAAAATGCTCTTGAAATTCTTTTAAATGTGCGGAACTGTTTGGGCTTTCAGATATATATGTCCCTATATCTCTAACCAAGATTTCACATTCTTCTGGAAAAAATCGTTTTCCAGCTTTAAGTACAAGCGCCGACTCATGGCATATGCATTTAATAAGAATAATTTTATGGTCAACATCTTTTTGCATATGAGAGTAAAATGAATTATTACACCCAACCATCGCACTCGCATTATCAGATGCCATAGCAATAACGTTTTGAAATGATAAATTTCTTTTTTTGAAAAGTGACTTAACCGTATTGTACATTGCAAAGCCACTGCAATCAGTAGCATCCAGCTCAAGAAGCTGTAGCAACTGTGTATTTACTGCATGTTCCTTGACATACCTAGCCAGGATGCACAAATTTTTCTTGTTTTATAAGTCAGTAGACTCATCAACGAAAATTGAAAATTTTGTTTCTTTCAGAACAACATCCAGCTCATCACTTTCCACCTTGCAAACCACATTTCTGATGACAACTGTACATTTAGTTCGGCCCAACTTAATGTCTTTTGCAATTGCGGAGTCTAGAAATATATCCTGATGTAAAGGTAGCAGAAGGATTGTGAGTAGCAAAAAATGCAGACAGCCTTATTTCAGCAGCTTGAACCTTTTTCAGGTGGGAAGACGAACCTGCCTCTTGAATGAAGCTACTAGTTGACGGAGTACTTCGGAGTACTCGTAAGTTTTTAGCATGTTTTTCAGTTTTGTGGTGTCGCTTAACCTTTGTGTAACCACATACAAAAGATATTCCACATGCCCTGCAAAAATCTTTTGTTTTGCATTCTTTAACAGGATGCAGCCAGTCTTTGTAAGCTGCATCATTCATCCAACTTTTTTGAAAAATTTTCGCATTCACAGCTGCTAGTTTTCGTTTTCGTGGTGATGACTGTGGCGTTCCTTCCGATGAACTGGAGTTGGTATCCAACATAATTAAACTTTTGTTCTATAAATTCATATAACATATATGTGTTATTCACTATTTTATAGATTTGAAATAATTTTAAAACAAACCACTGATCGACGCAGCCACAACTAAAAACATACACGAATAACTGTTAGCTGTTTGAAACTAAGCGATTGAATTATTTCAAGGTTGATTTATAAGGTTGTCGCAGGGCTGATCGCACTCTCTTCTCAGTTCCCATAATTGTCAAAACCAGCAAATTTTGCGTATGACTACGAAAGAAAAACGGATGATAATAGAGAGCAATTGCAGATTTTCTATGAGCTGTCAACTTCGATTTGACAATTATGGGTACTCGATCTCTTCGTTGCGACAACCTTAAAAATCAACCTTGAATTATTTTCTTATTTGACACTTGTTCCTTCACACATACGTTCGTCTATTTCTTCGTTAAGTTTACTACATATATTTGACGGCCGAAAGTTTGGTTGCGTTCACTGCACTCCCACAAAAAGTATAAATAGTGAAGAGAATGCATGAGGGTGGCGAAGTTACGATAGTGAATCGCTGCTAGTGTATAGCTTAGGTTCGAAGCAGCGGGAATTGAAGGTAAAGGGTGATTTTTTAAGAGCTTGATAACTTTTTTTTTAAAAAAAACGCATAAAATTTGCAAAATCTCATCGGTTTTTTATTTGAAACGTTAGATTGGTCCATGACATTTACTTTTTGAAGATAATTTCATTTAAATGTTGACCGCGGCTGCGTCTTAGGTGGTCCATTCGGAAAGTCCAATTTTGGGCAACTTTTTCGAGCATTTCGGCCGGAATAGCCCGAATTTCTTCGGAAATGTTGTCTTCCAAAGCTGGAATAGTTGCTGGCTTATTTCTGTAGACTTTAGACTTGACGTAGCCCCACAAAAAATAGTCTAAAGGCGTCAAATCGCATGATCTTGGTGGCCAACTTACCGGTCCATTTCTTGAGATTAATTGTTCTCCGAAGTTTTCCCTCAAAATGGCCATAGAATCGCGAGCTGTGTGGCATGTAGCGCCATCTTGTTGAAACCACATGTCAACCAAGTTCAGTTCTTCCATTTTTGGCAACAAAAAGTTTGTTAGCATCGAACGATAGCGATCGCCATTCACCATTCACCAAAATTGGACTTTCCGAATGGACCACCTAAGACGCAGCCGCGGTCAACATTTAAATGAAATTATCTTCAAAAAGTAAATGTCATGGACCAATCTAACGTTTCAAATAAAGAACCGATGAGATTTTGCAAATTTTATGCGTTTTTTTTAAAAAAAAAGTTATCAAGCTCTTAAAAAATCACCCTTTACTACGGTTAATGGCAGCGGCCAGCTTCGGCGACATTTCCAAAACTACAAATTCCATGCATGCAAGCCAAAATCCGCTCAAAACAGGTTTTGAGAGAATAAAAATAGCTCTTTGATACAATTATTATTTGCATGTGTTTTGCTTGCTATTATTATTTGGATATGTGTAGGTATGTGTGTTTTGTTTCTAGCTGAGCGTTGCGTTTTGTTTAGGTTTTAGATATTAGGAATTTATTGAAATTTATATTAAATACTTCGTTCAATTATTTCTCTTTTGATTTTGAAGAAACATTTTTTCTTTTGGAAATGACTTGTTTTTTTTTCAAAAGTTTTCTTCCGAAATTGAAGAAATATTTTTGGCTATAAATTTTTCACTGCTAAAAAAATGATTTTGAAGAAAAATGTTTGCTCCATAAATTTCAAGCTGATTAGAAAATTATATTTTTTTTTCAAAAGTTTTCTTCCGATTTCGAAGATATATTTTGCTCCATACATTTTTAGCTGCTAAAGAAATGATTTATTTTTTTTTAAAGTTTTCTTCTGAAATTGAAGAAATATTTTTGGCTTATACATTTTTCGCTGGTTAAAAAAATGATTTTGAAGAAAAATGTTTGCTAGATAAATTTCTAGCTGCTAAAGAAATGATATATTTTTTTTTTAAAGTGTTCTTCCGAAATCGAAGAAATATTTTTAGTTTATAAAATTTCAGCTGCTAATGGAATGAAATGATGATTTTTTTTAAAAAAATTTTCCTCCGATTTTGAAGAAAATTTTTTATTTATAATTTTTTAGTTACTTATGAAATTCTTAATGCAAATTTGTTCATCAATCGTCAATTAAAGCAGCGAGGATTAAAGGAAAATAACATATAACAGGTGAAAACATTTCTTATTTTATTAACAACATTTCACAGCAGTTTTAGATTTTCATAACAATTTCATGAATTATTTTAATTAAATTTGTAATAACTACAATAGTACCGTTCAAACATAACTTCATTTTAGTTACATTTACTTGAAGGTTTGTTTTGAATGATCATTGCCCTAGAAAATTCACAAAAAATTGAAGCGTAAGTATGTATAACATTTAATACATTTATAATATTAATATATAGATAATAATAATAATGATATGATCATATTTGTATATTTAAATATAGACATATTTTAAATTCGGTTCGTGGCAAGTTTTTTCGAAAACGCACTTGTATATTAAAAAATGTCGTTTATAAATACCGAAAGACTTATCGGATGGATTTTTTACAAACATGTTTTTTGTCACTATAATTTTTTGTGTTAAGAAAAGATTCTGAGTCGAAAGAAAACTTTTCCAACTTCAGAAGATTTTCTTGGCAACTTTCGCATTTTATTTTGTTAGCAAATTTCGCCTTTAAGCTATACTCAATAAAATATCGACCTACTGTAGTTTCCAAAGGGCTTAAGGGAGTAATATGCTGAGAAAATTCCTCTAATTCTCTTCTACGATTTCCTCATAACATTCAGGTAGGCAGTTTCATAAATCAGAAAGGAACCTTCATTGGAAGGTTTAAACTTACATTCAAACATTAGGACATTATCGTCCTCACAATTCCCAAGTTGTTCCCTAGTTGCGATTTAAAATCAGAAAACGGAATCTTAGTTTCCGTTCATATTTTTCAACGGAATCTTAGTTTACTCTTCTAAGCATAACAAATTTTACTTTAGACTCCTGGAAGAGATCATTAACTAAAGATTTTCATTCATTGATTTTAAGGTGAAAATTAAACCACTGAAGTTTCCAAAAGTTATATTCTACCGAGGATCTATATATATATATGTATATGTATGTACATATATGCCTATATTTAAATGTACAAATATGTTCAAATAAGTATTATAATTATCTATATATTAATATTATAAATGTATTAAATGTTATAAATGCTTACGCTTCAATTTTTTGTGAATTTTCTAGGGCAATGATCATTCAAAACAAACCTTCAAGTAAATGTAACTAAAATAAAGTTATGTTTGAACGGTACTATTGTAGTTATTACAAATTTAATTAAAATAATTCATGAAATTGTTATGAAAATCTAAAACTGCTGTGAAATGTTGTTAATAAAATAAGAAATGTTTTCACCTGTTATATGTTATTTTCCTTTAATCCTCGCTGCTTTAATTGACGATTGATGAACAAATTTGCATTAAGAATTTCATAAGTAACTAAAAAATTATAAATAAAAAATTTTCTTCAAAATCGGAGGAAAATTTTTTTAAAAAAAATCATCATTCCATTAGCAGCTGAAATTTTATAAGCCAAAAATATTTCTTCGATTTCGGAAGAACACTTTAAAAAACAAAAATAAATCATTTCTTTAGCAGCTAGAAATTTATCTAGCAAACATTTTTCTTCAAAATTATTTTTTTAACCAGCGAAAAATTTATAAGCCAAAAATATTTCTTCAATTTCAGAAGAAACCTTTAAAAAAAAATAAATCATTTCTTTAGCAGCTAAAAATGTATGGAGCAAAATATATCTTCGAAATCGGAAGAAAACTTTTGAAAAAAAAATATAATTTTCTAAGCAGCTTTAAATTTATGGAGCAAACATTTTTCTTCAAAATCATTTTTTTAGCAGTGAAAAATTTATAGCCAAAAATATTTCTTCAATTTCGGAAGAAAACTTTTGAAAAAAAAATAAGTCATTCCCAAAAGAAAAAATGTTTCTTCAAAATCAAAAGAGAAATAATTGTACGAACCCTGTAAGAAAATCAACTAATTTAAAAGAAGTTGAAAAAGTAGTTTTTTGTCAACCACAACTAGTTGAAATTCTGACTTTTTTCCATAGAACGAACTAACATATTTTGTATGGTGATGTCCGCTAAATAAGTCAATTGACTTTCGTCTGCATATATTTTCAACTACTTGTTAAATTAGTTATATTTAAATTATATTTTTAATTACTTTAAAATAACCAATTGAAAACTATTACTGATGGCCTAAAGATAATAATATTTGATGAAATAACATGGTTAAATATATGAAAACTTGTAATCTAATAAAAATTTGCAATTAAAACATGTCAAAATCAGAGTAGTTGCCGCCTTAATATAATTCAAAGTAAATTATCAATCACTTGTTTTTAAGTAGTATTTCAATTACTCTTAGTCTTAGTTTAGAATCTTAGTTTACTCTTCTAAGCATAACAAATTTTACTTTAGACTCCTGGAAGAGATCATTAACTAAAGATTTTCATTCATTGATTTTAAGGTGAAAATTAAACCACTGAAGTTTCCAAAAGTTATATTCTACCGAGGATCTATATATATATATGTATATGTATGTACATATATGCCTATATTTAAATGTACAAATATGTTCAAATAAGTATTATAATTATCTATATATTAATATTATAAATGTATTAAATGTTATAAATGCTTACGCTTCAATTTTTTGTGAATTTTCTAGGGCAATGATCATTCAAAACAAACCTTCAAGTAAATGTAACTAAAATAAAGTTATGTTTGAACGGTACTATTGTAGTTATTACAAATTTAATTAAAATAATTCATGAAATTGTTATGAAAATCTAAAACTGCTGTGAAATGTTGTTAATAAAATAAGAAATGTTTTCACCTGTTATATGTTATTTTCCTTTAATCCTCGCTGCTTTAATTGACGATTGATGAACAAATTTGCATTAAGAATTTCATAAGTAACTAAAAAATTATAAATAAAAAATTTTCTTCAAAATCGGAGGAAAATTTTTTTAAAAAAAATCATCATTCCATTAGCAGCTGAAATTTTATAAGCCAAAAATATTTCTTCGATTTCGGAAGAACACTTTAAAAAACAAAAATAAATCATTTCTTTAGCAGCTAGAAATTTATCTAGCAAACATTTTTCTTCAAAATTATTTTTTTAACCAGCGAAAAATTTATAAGCCAAAAATATTTCTTCAATTTCAGAAGAAACCTTTAAAAAAAAATAAATCATTTCTTTAGCAGCTAAAAATGTATGGAGCAAAATATATCTTCGAAATCGGAAGAAAACTTTTGAAAAAAAAAATATAATTTTCTAAGCAGCTTTAAATTTATGGAGCAAACATTTTTCTTCAAAATCATTTTTTTAGCAGTGAAAAATTTATAGCCAAAAATATTTCTTCAATTTCGGAAGAAAACTTTTGAAAAAAAAATAAGTCATTCCCAAAAGAAAAAATGTTTCTTCAAAATCAAAAGAGAAATAATTGTACGAACCCTGTAAGAAAATCAACTAATTTAAAAGAAGTTGAAAAAGTAGTTTTTTGTCAACCACAACTAGTTGAAATTCTGACTTTTTTCCATAGAACGAACTAACATATTTTGTATGGTGATGTCCGCTAAATAAGTCAATTGACTTTCGTCTGCATATATTTTCAACTACTTGTTAAATTAGTTATATTTAAATTATATTTTTAATTACTTTAAAATAACCAATTGAAAACTATTACTGATGGCCTAAAGATAATAATATTTGATGAAATAACATGGTTAAATATATGAAAACTTGTAATCTAATAAAAATTTGCAATTAAAACATGTCAAAATCAGAGTAGTTGCCGCCTTAATATAATTCAAAGTAAATTATCAATCACTTGTTTTTAAATAGTATTTCAATTACTTATATATAATGCAATAAAAACTATTTAGAATTGAAGTGCATGACGGCTTAATATAATTCAAAGTAGTTCATATACTGATTTATTTTTAATTAGTTGTTTTAAAAAACAAGTTAGTTTGTTCCTATAGGGAAGTATTTAATATAAATTTCAATAAATTCTTAATATCTAAAACCTAAAAAAACGCAGCGCTCAGATAGAAACAAAACACACATACCTACACATATCCAAATAATAACCCTGTAGGAAAATCAACTAATTTAAAAGTAATTGATAAAGTAGTTTTTTGTCAACCACAACTAGTTGAAATTCTGACTTTTTTCCATAGAACGAACTAACTTATTTTGTATGGCGATGTCCGCTAAATAAGTCAATTGACTTTCGTCTGCATATATTTTCAACTACTTGTTAAATTAGTTACATTTAAACTATTTTTCTACTTGCTTTAAAATAACCAATTGCAAACTATTACTGATGGCCTAAAGATAATATTTGATTAAATTACATGGTTAAATATATATAAACTTGTAATCTAATAAAAATTTGCAATTAAAACATGTCAAAATCAGAGTAGTTGCCGCCTTAATATAATTCAAAGTAGTTCAAATACTGGTTTATTTTAAACTAGTTTTTTAATTAGTTGTTTTTAAAAACAAGTTAGTTTGTTCCTATAGGGAATAGCAAGCAAAACACATGCAAATAATAATTGTATCAAAGAGCTATTTTTATTCTCTCAAAACCTGTTTTGAGCGGATTTTGGCCTGCATGCATGGAATTTGTAGTTTTGGAAATGTCGCCGAAGCTGGCCGCTGCCATTCACCGTAGTACCTTCAATTCTCGCTGCTTCGAACCTAAACTATACACCAGCAGCGATTCACTATCGTAACTTCGCCACCCTCATGCATTCTCTTCACTATATATACTTTTCGACTCCCATAAGTTTTGCGTGTGCGTTCACGAAAGTAGAATTTTACTTTAACACAAAAATCCCTTAAGATTATCTAAAATCCCTTTCAATTATCTAAAATCCCTTTCGCCCTTTTGTGGGTCGCAAATCCCTCAAAAAGGGCGAAATCCCCCTTTCTGGCATTACTGCTTTAAACATTTATATTCATTTTCGAATATTTTTCTCTGCTTCGCCATACAATGATTAAATAAAGTACTCGGAATTTAGCAACACAGGAAAGACACTATCGTACAAGTTTAACAATGTTCGCTTTCACTCAATATTTACTACAGCGAAACAATTGGGGCGGGTAAAGGTTTGCATGAGTTTCCGGCCCTTATTGTTTACAGGTACATTACGTTATCAGTACTTTCACCAAGGACTACTAAGCAGCTAAATTTTCATTTAATTTTTTTGCGAATTCACCAACTGTTCAGGATTTCTGTTTTTAACAATAAAAATCAACACTAAAATTAGTTGAATTTTGAAAATTGCATTCAATATTTATCTGAACGATGGCAATTTAAAAACATAATACATTTTTTATTGTAGCTATCAGCAACAATTCTACAATTTTTTAATGAAACAGAATTCTATTCTTTAATGCTGTGTTGTTTTGTTGAATTGGAGAGATTTTAGAAGACATTTCGAGAGTTTTGTGGCAGACTCAAGATTATGTTTACTCATTAATTTCTAGGGTAAAATATTCTGCTTCGTTTTATTACTTAACACACTTGGATGGAATTTCTTTTGCTTCTTTCTTAACTTAAAAGTATAATATATAATTCTTAACTTAAAAGTATAATATTATTTACTATGTTTATAAACGATATTTTCTGCAAATGCCACCATGTCACTATGCATGCGTATGCTGATGACCTCCAGTTGTACTTGTCCAAGCCCTTGGGCCTAGTTGAAGATCTATGTGCCAGAATTAATGAGGACTTAACTGTGGTATCCTCATGGGCGGCAGAAAACATGCTATTGTTGAACCCTCTGAAATCATATGTTTTACCAATATCTAAAAAACAATTTTGTCATGAGGACTTACCTCCAGTTCTTCTAAATAGTGTGCAGCTGAAACTGGTAAGTACGATCACCAACCTTGGTTTTCGTATAAACTCATCTCTATCATGTGATCACATTAATTCTTGCATAAAAAAAGTATACCATGTGCTTCGTAATCTTCGAATGACATCAAGCTTTGTCCCTGTTGAATCTAGGAAAAAATTGGTATTGCAGCTGTTGAAGCCGATAATAACTTCCTCTGAAGCCGTGTATTGCAATCTTGATTCACGTTCGTCGCACAAGCTTCTGGTCGCCTTTAATAATGCAGCTCGCTATGTATATGGCCTAAAAAAGTTCGATCATATCTCCACCTATAGCAAAAAGTTGCTTGGCTGTAGCCTACTTAAATACCTTGAAGCGAGACATTGCATCTTTTTACACCGGACTATTTACATTCGAAGTCCTCCTTATCTTTTTGAAAAGGTTAAATTCTGCAGATCAAATAGAAGCATGAACCTCGTTATCCCTAGATAAAATTTCGTTAATTCTAGTAGATTGTTTTTTGTCAGCGTTATAAGGTCGCGGAATTCACTACCTAATAGTATCAAAACTGTTTCCAATAAGCTAAACTTTAAGCATTTAATCTTTGAATACTTTTCCTGACTTACTCTTCCTCTTTTCTTTTTATTTTTACGGCACTATTCTTTTTCTTTAAATTATATTTAAATAATATCTAATAATAATTTATAATTTATCATTGTGTAATTCGAGTCATTTTGAGTTCATTATAATGTAATAGTTTTTAATTTGTTCTTTTGTATTTCTGATGTTGTTATTTCCTTTGTTAAAGCGGCATGCAAAAGATTTATTCTTATATCTCAACAATTTTGTTAAATAAACATAAACATAAACATAAACATAATAACGGTGACCATACACTAAATCAATATACACAACACTAAAATAATATAACTCTTCCGATAGTTAAAGAGAAATACAAAACTTTCTGTATAAATATTCATCCTGTTATTGCTTAAGTTAATGACTCAATAGTGCGAATTTGCATTGCCAAAAAATTTAAACTGTTGGCGTTTTTCTATTTGCTTAATAGGTCTTATTCAAGATCATGGCCCATTACAAATCTCGAAGGATTTGGGTCAGAGATTTGCATAAAACCATTCGTCGTTACTTGCCACTCGAATAACATTCGTTGTCGCTACAATTGCACATAAAAATGAATGCATGCATGGTGCTCGAGTTCGAAATGGTACAAGATCCCCCCATAGGACTACCTACACCCATCTGTTTTCCGAATGAAAAGTACTTTTTAGCAATTATTGTACATGAGTAAACATATTGCGAATAGGTTGCCTAGTGGAAAGAAGTCAAGACCTATATTTAATTATAATTAATATAATGCATTTTTTCGATTTCTACATCCATCTGTTTTCCAAACGAAATCAATATTAATTAAAAGAAGGAAGCATAGTCCCCTTTCACATTGGTTAAGAATTGAAAGCAATTTTTTTTGACGTTCTCTTTTGGACTTGACGAAGGCTTCTACATTGGTCAAGAATTGAATTCAATTTCATATCTTTTTTGCTTGTTTTCTTAAAATTTAAAGCAAGCAAACGTAAGCGACTGAGGCCAACAAATTAATAAGAGAGAGAGAGAGAGATGCACGACGATATAAAAAATAAAATGAAGTAATCTGAGAAAAATGCGAAAAGAACAAAACGGAACACGAAAAAATTGACGGTACAGAGACATCGAGACCGTCAACTTTTTTCCCCTTCGTCGCTTCTGATTTGCGGCGAATTGCCAAAAAACTCTGGAAATTGAATTCAATTCTTCACCAATGTGAAAGGGGTCATAAGGAATAAGAAACCGTTGGGTTGTCTATCATTTTCTGGTCAAGAGTACAGGATTGCCAGGTATGAATAGGGTAATTAAAACGGTATTTGCACTCATCTCTTCATATTGAAAAATAAGAGTTTTTTTTCAAATCCGTCAAACTGATGGTCACGTTTTTTTTCGCGTATGAAACTATTTCTTGCTATAAAATTATTACGCATACCAAATTTTATAGATCTGCAATATTTTTTTTTGGAGAAATATACCATATTACCGCTTTCGGTTATATGGGAGGTAGGCGTATTAGTCGGCCGATCTGGTTTATTTTCACATCAATTATTTCTTGCTAGAAAGTAATATTCCGTACCAAATTTTATTGATATTGATTTTCTGGGGAAATATACTAAGGGTGTGTGCGAATTGAACTAAATTGCTACCTTAACTAAAGTGTGTCGATAAAGCAGGGTTTCCTAAATTAATTTAGAAAAATTCCGAGCTACCTAAATGCTTGCTAAATTAATGACATTTCTTAAGAGAAGAGAATAATGACATTTCTTAACCTTTAACCTATTTGTACTTAGCCTTAATTAGCTTTAATTAAATTTAACTGCTTTACCATAATTTAGTTTAGGTAGCAATTTAGTTCAATTCGCACACACCCTAAATTATCGATTTCGGTTATCGGTTATAGCGTGTTAGGTAACCGATTTGGTTAATTTTTACATCAACTATTTTTTGTGACAAAAAAACCATGTATGCAAATTCATATTGTTTTGGGATAATTTTTTTGGGAAATATACCAGATTACCGATTTCGGTTTTATGGGAGGTGGGCTTTCAACCCATTCATTCAACCGATTTCGAAATTTTTTGTGAAAAATTCTCTTGTCGTAGAACTTATTTTCACGAAATTTTATTATCCTGCGGCAACTCCTTCTATTTTTGTCCGTGGCTTACACTGTGCGTCGCTCACTGTTTAAAATTGCGGCAACCCCTAGCCTTGACCAATTTTACTTAGGCAACCAAATACCATCGTGATCGTAATAAAATTATCTGTATAGAAATATAAATTTCAATGAGAAAACAGATGAGACTGCTTTAAATTACCCTGGCTGCTTTAATATACCTGGCAACTCTGTATTCTTAACCAGAAAATGATAGGCAACCCAACGGTTTCTTATTCCTTATGCTTCCTTCTTTTAAATAATATTGATTTCGTTTGGCAAACAGATGGGTGTAGAAATCGAAAAAAATGCATTATATTAATTATAATTAAAAATAATCTTGACTTCTTTCCTCTAGGCAACCTATTCGCAATATGTTTACTCATGTATAATAATTGCTAAAAAGTACTCTTCATTCGGAAAACACATGGGTGTAGGTCGTCCTATGGTGGGATCTTAGACTATAAACAACTATTGGTGCTAAGCACAGCATTTCACGAAGCAAAACAAAGGCACCATCTGAGATGCCAACTCATTTTTTATGTCTTCCCGCATATCTTAACAAAAATTCTCTGATTTTTTCTAAATTCCTCGAAAATAAAAAAAAAAAAATTAAAATCTTTTTAAGTCCATTATTTATTAGAATACATTTAATATAAAAATTTGTACTAATTTTATAAAAATAAAAATTTTAGATTTAAATCAATAAAATAAAGATAACAATTTAAAAAAAAAAACTTAAACAAGTTACGCAATGAATTATGTACCTATCACATTTGGGCTATTCACAGTTTAAACGTATATTAACAAAGCGTATTTATAGCATTTGTTATTTTTGAAACTGCGAGCACCTTAGTATGTGTTTGCCGTATTCAATGATTTTGCAACGCTGTTATATATGCTGTAGATAGGGCATAAAAATACGAGTCACAAAAAACACGTCCAAGGGCTACTTTTATTTACGCGTTTTTGCGTATTTGCGTTTGTATTCAAAACAACAACAAAGAAAAATACGCTTACGTAATATGGCGTAAAAATAACAAATCGTAAATTAAACAGGCCTGCGTACTTAAACTGTGATTAGCCTAATTATTTAATGATTTATGTTATACTTTTAATTGCATTAAATATTGTGTTTAAGGAACATTTTACCTAATATTATCGAAATTTTTTTTGAGGAATTTAAAAGAAAAAGCTTGAAGACAGACCCTCAAAAATATATATTTTTAATTACTGGGCAATTTTGAAGTAAATCGGCTTAATAGTTACTGCGCAATCTTGCACACCGATTTTAAAAAACTTGTTTCGAGAAAACGGGTTTAAATTTTCAAAACAAGTACTTTTTTCGGTACTTTTAATGATTAAATTAATATTTAATATTTTTTTCGTTTAGAGAAATTCATAACGAAAAAATCTAGACCATAAAAATCGGTCAAATATTTTTGCAGAAATGTTAAGTAGATAGAGTAAAAACGTGGTTTAAAAAATAAAAGAAATAATGTTTTTCTTTGATAAAAATTAAAAAATAATTTTTTTAAATTTACCAGTCTTCTGCTATCCCGGGTGCATACAGTAGGCCTTCTGCTTGCTCATTTTCTGCTTACACCTGGCCTTTTTCTTTTTGCTGATCCGATTTTCTTTTTTGGCCAATTCAGTTCTGCTACGTTTATTCGTATACAAATTCAATAGTATATTATATCAATAATATAATATAATAATAATGAATACAATAGAAGCTATTTGAAAGAGCTAGGAGAGGGGCACTAGAATAATAAAGCCATCTGCTCAATTTTAGGAAAAAAAACACGCTTGACGGCGCGCGCAAGACAGGCTAAAAAGTATACTTAGCGGAGGAATTTGAAAAAAAATTTTTTGCATATTTTATTTATTTATTTATTTTTACTTTAATTTTTTTTTATTTTACTTATAAAAAAACCGAGTCTCAAAAAAAAAAACTTATATAAAATGCCCTTAAATTAATATAAAAATCATTTCATGATTAAAACAAATTTGATTTGGTAAGAAAAAGTTAAAAATTTAACTTTTTTTTATATATATATAAAAAAATATATATATGGCAAATGAAACCAAAAAATGTTTTATGTGTTCATGAAAGTATGCTTCAGGACTTGCATTTTTGTAAAGTTACCTTTATTTTTACTTTTGTTGTTTTGAAGATATAACCTGTCTTATGTGGTCTTTAATGTTACATATTTTTGCCAAAAATAGAACGCAGAAATATGCGTTGGAGTCTAACGTTAAAGAGACAAAAATTGTCCATTTATATGTCGGTTGCTGGTTAAACCTAACTAACAAAGATTTTTTTATATCAAAAATAAAAAATCTGACATTTCAGAGGATTACTGACCGCAAATCGGGGAATTCGTACTTCACTGCCGTTTTCTAGCAGCGTATTGGTAAACAAACTATTGTTCTGCTTTCAATAAACATTTAAAATGAAGAAGAAGAGACAAATTTATATTTTATTTATTTTAAATTTATATTCATTCATTCAATGCACCAGTTCAATATTGCATATAACTATTTATTTTTCAATTAATTTTTTATAAAACTTATAATTTTAGAGTTAAGATTCAGTTCAATTAAGGTTCAGTTGAAGATTCTTTCACTTAACAATCATTACAATATTTGGTTTTTTCAAATGATGTTAAATTAAAAAGCCTTCATTACAGAAACAAAACGAACTTAAGTAAGCATATGGATAAAAAACTTACTTAGCTCAGTATATGGAAAAACAAACAAAAATAAAAATATTTTTTTTTAAATTTTGAAGAATTTTCCTTGAAAAATATTTTTTCTTGAATGATAGAAGATATGTGCATTTTCGAACTTTCGAGCTACCCGGGTAGTTTAGAAATTTTGATGTTTTTATTTAGAAGTTAAAGCACGTTTATTTTGCGCGATTGATGATTTTGGGGCTGGTTTCTGTTTGTTTTTACTTTTTTTTTTTGTGTTTTGTAAAACTTTTGGAATGAGAAGAGTGTGATGAAGAGCCGGATGGAGGTGAAAGGAAAGGAAACAAAGAACTTGATTTAATTTTTAAGGTTGCGAACACAGTGAATGCTTGTTTCTGATCTGATCAGATGCATCTCTTTTAATCTAATGTGATTTCTGATCTGATCTGCCTGCCTGTCTGAATCGGAGTTCACTATGTTCGCAACATAATTAAAGAAAGAGTTCTGAACTTTCAACCGTAGGACAGTGTGCGATTTGACCAATCTAGGCGGGCGAAATTCTAAATTTTTGTGATGATTTCCTGGTTTATTCCTAGAAAAAATTGTTCTAGAATTGGGGGTCTATCTCAAACACCCTCTTAATTACAGGGCGTTTCATTGACTTGCCTAAAGAGGGAAATTAACACTTTATGCTTAGTTTTTGAAACACTAATTCTAATGCAATTAGAACAACAGAAAATTTTATAACATTCTTCTCTGTTTTTACAAATAATGCCTGCTCAGAAGAACTTCCAGGCTTTTCGGTTTTCAAAGGAAAACCTATTTATTTTTCATCAAAAAGCTGTAAAAATACAAAATATATTTAAAATAAGAGCATTTTCCGAATTTTGGGGACTTTTTAGTTAAAATACCTAAATACAACATAGTAAAAGACGGAACGGAAAAAACGGTATGTTGGCAGTCTTGGAATTCAAAAATTTCTCGAATGAAAATCAGAAATATTTTTCTAGAATTGTTAAAGTTACTCCGAGTGAGAAATATATTTTTTTTCGATTTTTTATTATTTTTTTTTTGGAATCGAAAGCTACAAAAAGGCACTTTAAGTATTTTTGAAAAAAAAGTCAAGTTTCAACAGGTATTACTTTTTCCCCGAATTTCGGTTTTTTCAATTTATTGCAGAAAGTAGCTCAGGACTATCTTTAAATCATCCGTCCTGTTTTTTTCCATATTTTGCATTTTTGGATTTTTGGGATATTTTTTTGTAAAAATACTCACACTAAAAATTATCAAAAAGATACACTTCTAGCAAAAAAATGCGTAACGACCAGGTTATTTAACATATTTACACAATTTTTGTATCTCTATTTGGTATAGTTTAAGAAAATATTTCCACAAGATTTTATTGTAATTTTGTCTAATTTGGATTTTTTTTTTTAATTTTTTTGTAATACAACAAGAACAAAAAGGAGTTTTTTCGAAAAGTCACACAACTCTAGAGGTTTTCGTTTAATTTTGATGTTTGAAAATAAAAAGAGCTGTGAACCAGCATTTTCAAAATATACACTAAAAACACAAAATATACTAAATAAATAAAATATTTTCACATTCTTAGGAGCTACAGGATTAATTAATTTTTCACGACTTTTAGTAGAAAAACTAACTTACATAAAACTTATATAAAACATTACAACTTAAATTTTGATAGCTCATTTTAAAGACAATGAAATCACCTTTCCAATGGTATATCAACAAACTCCACCAACTTAACCGTTACCGAGCTGTGCTCGTGTGAAGATGAAATCAATTGATTGAAACTACCAAATTTCAATTTTGAGTGCCAATTTCTCAGAATTCCGCGTGATAAATAAAATTTTTTTTAGGATCAATTTTATAATTTATTCAATTTTCTTTTCAATGACACCAAAAACATAAACATATCTTAAAAAGTAAGAAAGTTGGATGTAATAAAAAAATTATACTTATTAGAAACCAATGATAAGTATTATCTACTGCATAACTAATTTTAATGTCATTATTTATCATTGTTTTCTAATAAGTATAATTTTTTAGTACAGCCAACTTTTTCATTTTTAAAGATATGATAAAGTTTTTGGTGTCATTGAAAAGAAAATTAAATAAGTAACAAAATTGGTCTCAAAAAATTGGTCTCAATTTCATTTATTACGCAAACTTCTGAGAAATTTGCACTCAAAGTTGAAATTTGGTTGTTTCAACCGATTGATATCATCTTCACACGATCACAGCTCGGTAACGGTTAAGTTAGTAGAGTTTATTGATATACCGTTGGAAAGATGATTTCATTGCCTTTAAAATGAGCTATCAAAATTAGTTTTATGTAAGTTAGTTTTTATGCTAGAAACAATAACGTGAATCAAAGTTGTGAAATATTAATTAACCCTGTAGCTCCTAAGAATGTGAAAAAACCCCCCCTCATATACGATTTTTTGCTCAACTCGACATAACCTTTCAGCTCAGTAAATAGTTGCACTCAATTGCGGGACACCCTGTATATGTATATATGTATAATACATACATGTGTATACATATACAAATCAGGGAGGCAATTACCCTCCCCTGCCCTACCCTCGCTACGCCCAAGTTTATATACGTATAATATATACATGTATAAACACACACATATCAGGTGGGGAAACTGACCTCCCGTACCCTACCCTCGCTACGCCCATGTATATGTAAGTTAATTTCGTACTTGCCGAAATGATTTAAAAAAATATTTTTTTATTCCGGTCTATGACCGTTCTTTATTACGAGTTTAATGCAACTGAATTACAATTTTTATTATTCTCTATGTTTGATAAATTAAACTAACTTAAATAACTCAAACTGCAGTGCTGTGGGTGTTGCGTCAGCGTTCTTTGAATTTTGTTGCACTTGCCTGTTTCCCATGCGAGCGCAGTAGACGCTGTGTCAGCATTGAATTTCGTCGGTATTCCAGATAAGTTGTTGCTGGTATCCAATTGCTTAGTTTAATTTTGTTTTTAAATATTTTACGTGTTAACTCCTCCGTCGTTAAGTTCAAACGTCCTCGTTTGACCTATGATGCGTAGTTAACCTCAAAGATTTGAACTGGTTCTGCATTCGGTGTCATGTCCATGGAATCGTCCTTAGGGCTATTTGTTATTTTAATTTTAGCTGTTTTAACTTTTAGGTATTTTCTTATTATCAATACCAGAAATGCTGCGAGGATAACTGCCGATAGGCTAATATTGGTTGCGTAGCTAAGTCTATTTTTTAATTCGAGTTGATCAATATGTTGGGTGTTATTTATTTGTAGTTCGTTGATAAATTTTAATGAAAGGACTTCCTCTATTTTGTTTTGCTGGTTTTGAAGTTGAAGAACCGCTGGTAAAGGTTTTCCATAGGATACTTCGTGATGAAAATACATTTTCCCGTTAATATTGATTGTGCTATTATGGTGGCGTATGATAAATGTGCCGCTTAAATTCGTGGCTTCTCCATCAATATTGATTTGTCCATTAAATTGGTTTAGGAATATCAATCCAGGCATAAGTTCTTCTATTGAGGCAACGTGTTGGTTGTTGATCAAAGTGCAATTGGGTTTACGACTCTCTAATAGGTTACTAATACAAGTTGAATTATTCAAGTTAACAATATTCTTACTATCGCAAATAGTGAGTTCATTATATTTTTTACAAGTTGTCTCAATTCCAAAAATATTTTTGTTACAATTTAGAATGTTTTCGTATTTTATGTCATTAATTAAATTTTGCTTTTTTACTGCTTTTATTAGAAGAGATTTACATGAGTCTATTTTTACTGTTGGTAAGGTTACAATATAAAGAATTGTTTCATTATTTGTTGCTATTTTAATATCGGAAAATTCAAGAGCTTCATCTAAATTAACATAGGGGATATCATTTCTTTCGAGCAATCTTTCTACAATTCTTATTTCTTCGTTTGCTAAGACATATGTATTGATTACATTGGCTTTTGCCCAACTTATGGAAAATTCTATATTTCTTAATTCTTCTTTTAACATTTCCAACTTAAATTTATAGCCTAGAATTAAATCTTGTTTTATTTCTTCCTTAGATCTAACAGTTTTCATAATCATATTTGTAACATTTCTAAGTTCATTAATTTTTTCTGCAGTTAGTCTATTAATAATAATTTGTTTCTCATTATTTTCTAATACATTATTTATCTTGTTTTCGATTATCTTAAAATCTTCGTGGTCGGGATTTCCCGCGATCCACTTCCACAAGGTGCCTATGGCATCTATTGATCTTTTTGTTTTTTTATTTTTGGTTTTTAATCTATAAAGGTAATTACGGATTTCGGATATTTCATGATAGAGGAACGCATAGTTAGGGTTACTCTTGCTAACGAATTCGTTTATATGGGCTTCTATATTATTAGCTAATGATTCATATTGTCCGATTTCTATGGTGTGTATTAAACGGAAGGTTCCATCTTGTAGTTTTGCTGTCCCAGTGTTAATTGTAACTAATTGGGAATGTGAGTAGTCGAGTATTTGAATTTCTCCTTCTGCTGTAAGTATCCCGATGAGTAATCTGTAAATGTTAAGAACATAGTCAATTTTTAATACGATCTTTGTGTACCGTTCGTCCAGAAACCGTTATTACTGTCTTTCGTCTATTTTGAGCTACGATCTCCTTTTTGTATCTAGGAGTCAATTTGGATCCTAATCTTGAGTTTATTCTTACATATATGGTATCGCCTTCAGAAAAGTCTGTGGGTGTTTTTCTTTTTTTGTTATGATTTAACATGTCTTTTTCCTGTTTATCCTTCAACCGTTGAATATTTTCTAGTCTCTTTCTTTCTTGTTCTTCGTCTGTGTCACCTAGCGTTCGTCCCATGAAAAGTTCTATAGGTTTTCTATTGGTTGTCGAATGTATAGAATTATTATATTCAAATATTGCTGAGAAAAGTAGAGCTGGGAAAGAAGAATAGCGATCTTCGGCTTTTAAGCATCTTAGAATTTCAGAAAGGGTACTATGAAAACGTTCTACTTGCCCGTTAATAGTACTGGAGTAAGGTGGTGTTGTGAAAATTTGAATTCCGAGTTGTTCATTCAACATATGTGTAATGGTGGCAGAATTGAACGATTTTTCGTTGTCAATTACAACGTTTTTCGGTTTCCCAAATGATAATAATATTTCCCTTAAGGGTTCTTTTACATGTTCTATCGCTTTGGACTTTACTAATCGTGCTTGGGCGTATTTGGAAAACTTATCTAATGCTGTTAATACTGTTTTCCCTTCGGTGTTATATAAGTCAATATGTAATAACTGTCCAGGATGTTCTGGTATTGGTGTTTCTAGTATTTTCTGTACTGTGGGATGTCTGTCGTACTTATTTTCTTTGCATATTGTGCACTCCTTTAAGAGTTTCTTAATTTTCTCTGTCATTTTAGGAAAGTAAATTTTGTCAAGTAGCTTTATTTTGTTTTCTTTAAAACTCCTATGTGCTCTTCTGTGCTCCTGTAATATCATTTCTTCCTGTTCTGATTCGTTGATAATATCTTCGACCTGCTTCTGTGTATAACAAATCCTATAAGAGCTGAAATGTAGAGGGTAGATTTCTTGAATTACTCCCATTATTTCTTCGCTGGTTAACAGTCCGTTAATAACGCTGGGATTCAAATAGTTTCTGAATGTTTGTATCAAGTCTTCTTGCGTATATTGAGGCTTTATTACTATGTGTCTATGGTATGTTGGGAAAGGTATCGAGAAATTATAACTATCAGATTCACCGGTTAGAATAAAAAGTTGGTTCTTGAAAACGTTGATAGGGGCTTCTATTGATGGAATAAGATTTTCGGCTGAGCTTTCGTGACTATGAATAGTGGCAGTTAAAGAGTTTATTGGTACCTTCTGTGGCGGCCTGGAAAGGGCATCGGCTACCACGTTTGCTTTTCCGGGTTTATATTTTATTTCATAGTTATACTCTTCCAGAATGGACTTCCAACGTTTCATTTTTCCGTTATTATTTCTATTACTCAAGGCATAGGTTAGCGGCTGATGATCCGTATAGATTTCAACCTTTGCCGAACCATACAAATAGTTCCTTAATGCATTTAACGACCAAATTATGGCTAGTAGTTCTCTCTCATTTGCCGCATAATGCTCTTCGGTTTTTGACAGTGTGCGGGATATGAAGGTGATGGGTCTATTTTCTTGGGACAGAACGGCTCCAAGGGCAAAATTTGAAGCGTCTGTAGTAAGTTGAAATGGTTTTTTAAAGTCTGGATATGATAGTAGTAAATCATTAGAAGTGAGTATGTTTTTAATTTTTTCTATTGCGTCAAGCGCGTCCTCATTTAACGTAATTAAAGTTTTTTTCGATTCTGTCTTGGACACGCGTCCATCCTCCCCTCTTAAGAGCGATGTCAGGGGTTTGGCAATTTTTGCATAATCTTTTATGAAACGTCGATAATGCCCTGACATGCCTAAGAATGAACGTAGGTCTTTAAGTGTCTTTGGCAGAGGAAATGTTTTAATAGTTTCGATTTTTTTCGGATTTGTTCTTATACCATTTGACGAAACTAAGAATCCGAGGAACTCTACTTCATTTTGGAAAAACTTGCATTTTTCTAATTGAACTTTCATATTTGATTCACTTAAGGTTTCGAAAATGCGTTGAATATGGTCTAAGTGATCATTTTCAGATTTACTAAATATTATAATATCGTCAATGTAGACGAAACAGAATGAACCTATGTATTCGCGCAAAATGTCATCAAGGGTCCTTTGAAAGATTGCAGGTGCATTCTTTAAACCAAAGGGGAGCCTTGTAAACTCGAATTTTCCATTATTAATGGAAAAAGCTGTTTTTTCTATGTCTGTTTCCTTAAGTGGTATCTGATGGAAACCACTTTTGAGGTCCAGTACCGAAAAATATTTGCATTTCCCTAATTGCGCTAAAACATCATTTATTTCTGGGATCGGGTAACGGTCAGGAATTGTGATATGGTTGAGTTTACGATAATCTACTACTAATCTATGTTGTTTATTGCCATTTGAGTCAGGTTTTTTGGGTACAATCCACACAGGGGCATTGTACGGGGATCGAGATGGTCTTATTATACCATCTCTTAATAGTATTTGTATCTGTTTTTGAACTTCATCTCTTAGAGAAACGGGATATGGATAGCTTCGGGTGTAGACAGGAGAATCTGAGGTAGTCCTAATTTCGCCTTTGACTCTACTTGTATAGGTTAATTTTTTGTTGGGTTCAGCAAATAGATTTTTGTGTTTCTCGACGAGTAGTTCACATGCTTTCTTTTGTTTATCTGTCATTTGTTCGTTTTTTATGTCTATTGTATTGACTGTTTTTGATTGACATTGTCTGATTAATATTTTTTGTCCATTGAATAATTGCATGTAATTATGTTTGGTATGAATAACAGCAGATAATTCCTTAAGGCTGTCGTTTCCTAAAATGGCGTCAAATGATTTTAGGGTGGGAAGTAAATAGAATTTAATTTCGAGTTGTGGTATATTGAAAAGATTTACACGAGTGAAGTGTGTTATTTTAATATTACCCGCTATGGAAGTTGCAAAGAAAGGTTCCTTATTAGCAAACGCTTTAGGTACAACGGAAGGTTTGATATAGTTTTTGTTTGAACCTGTGTCGATTAATATTTTAAGTATTTTACCTCCTACTGTCCTAACTTGAATATAAGGCAGTGAGGAGTCGCTCATTCTAAAAAATGTATGTCAGTTAGATCTGAAAAAGGAACTGTGGTTTCTGTTTGGGTCTCATGTGTCCCAAATTGCTCTTGTTGATTCTCGTAATATTGCATGTACTCGTTAAATGTTTGTTCTGTGTCTTGCTGAGCTGCTGAATCTTGATATTCATGAGTTGCTTCTGTATTATTTATTTGTTCAGTCGTATTGTATCGTCTTGCGTCGTTAAGTTGGAAATTATTCATGTCGTTACATAACTCAGTGTACTGGTACTGATCAGGGAACGTTTGTTCTATATTAAAATTTCTCTGAAGCTTTCTCGGTCCTGTTTGGGGGGTATTGTCGCTTGGTCTTTTACCATAAAAATCGTTTGGTTTGGGGCGATTAACATAATTTAGTGCTCTACTCTGGATACTTTGATCAATATCCATGGCTTCTGGCCGTGGCTGTGGTTTAGCAGCGAATGGTCTCGGTGGAGGGTTTGTTGGTCTGAAGAAATTCGGTTGAGCTACGGGGGTATGAAATTGTTGGCGTTGTGGTTGCCACAAGTTATTTTGATAGGGTTGAGGAATATGTTGTATGATTGCATTCCTTGGAAAATGCGCTAGCTGTGGATAGAAATTTCTTGTTATAGGAGGAATTATAGAAGGCCTCCTTTGAGGTACAGGTGGTGGAATTACAGCTTTCCTATTTCCTAAAGCATAATTGGTTCTAAAGTTCTGATTTTCTAGCTTTTGGCAAAGATAGAGGGCTTGCGGTAGATCCGAAGGTTCTTTAATGGCTAAGAGTTTCGGAAGCTCTCCGTTCAAGCCTCTTATGAACGTGTCCAGAGCCTTGTTTCTGTAGGAGTCTGTTAAAGTTTTTCCAGCGTCTTTGCTAATGTTCATGCAAGAAATTTTATTTAGAATTAGTGAAAGGTGTTCATAAACTGATTGGTAAAACTCTTGTAAGGGTCTTGTGCCTTGCACGAGAGTCGCCATTTGGTACTCTAATGTACCAATGTCCCGCTTATCAGCGTAGTGAGTGGTGAGGCATATTTTAATCGCCTCCCAATTCAGCGGTGTATTATAAGATTCCAATACTACGTTAGCCTGTCCGATTATTTTATTCCGTATAACGCTTAGTATACCGAAATATCTTGAAGACCCCTTTTTACTTTCGTAAAGGGACATGATTCTTTCCACGGATTTTCTCCATGAAGCGAACTCTGAACTTTCCCCTGAAAATTCCCTCAAACAACGTACGATGTCTGGTATTTTGTCGCAGTCGTCAATGCTACCAGTTGTTATAATTTCGTCCGTTAGTTGGGTTGGAATGGGGTTTATCAAAGAACTAATTGAAGCTGCACATTGTTGCTCGACAGCCTGGCGGATTAAGGCTTGGATTTCTGGGGTAATTTGGCTCGCTATGGGAGCTCCTTGACTATTTAAGACCGGTGGCCTTATTAAATTATTTGGGTTAGACATTGTGGTTATTTAAAATGTAAAAATCCTACTAAACCTTTCAGTATTTCTACGAAGTGCTTTTAATTAATTTTTTTATAAATTATTTTTTTAATCCTTAGTAAAAATTTCTTAATGTTTTACTTTTCTTTAAATTGACTGTCTAAGAAATGTTAAAATCTTACTAAACTTTGCAGTATTTTTACAAAGTGTTTTTACTTAATTTTTTACATAAATTATTTTTGAATCCTTAAAAATTTCTTATAGTTTTATTTTCTTTTAAATTCACTGTCTAAGATTGCGAAGAATAATTTTTTTAATCTTTCTTTTTGTTTTCAGAGCTATTTTTAAATTCACAATTTCCCTTAATTTTAACTTATTATTTATTACAATTCAAAAATTAAATTCTTACAAATATATTCTTGTCATCATCCTGACGTTGGTTAGTTTTGTTGTCCTCCGCTGGTCGACCGGATTTTATCCGTTTTGCACTTTTCGCTACTCGGGATCCTGCGTCGCACACACTCGCGAAGTTAGCCGAAACTATCGTTTAAGCTATTTTTTCCTTTTTATGCGTTTATTGTTTTTCTTTTCCAAACTTAACGCTTTTTTGTCTTGCTTTTCGGTGTTGTTATTTTGAGTCCGTGTAGCAAACTTTGCACTGTTTTTTCCGTTTATACAAAACTTAAGGCTTTAATATTGAAAAACAATTTAGTACATTTATATTTTTGAAGCAAACTTTGCACTGTTTTTCGCATTTAACTATAGTTCGATCTTGTTTTGTGTCTATATTTTTAATCAAAACTTAACACTTTATCGTTCGAGCTTGTTTTCGTGTCTATATTTTTAATCAAAACTTAACACTTTATCACACACGTTGGGCGCCAGTTAATTTCGTACTTGCCGAAATGATTTAAAAAAATATTTTTTTATTCCGGTCTATGACCGTTCTTTATTACGAGTTTAATGCAACTGAATTACAATTTTTATTATTCTCTATGTTTGATAAATTAAACTAACTTAAATAACTCAAACTGCAGTGCTGTGGGTGTTGCGTCAGCGTTCTTTGAATTTTGTTGCACTTGCCTGTTTCCCATGCGAGCGCAGTAGACGCTGTGTCAGCATTGAATTTCGTCGGTATTCCAGATAAGTTGTTGCTGGTATCCAATTGCTTAGTTTAATTTTGTTTTTAAATATTTTACGTGTTAACTTGTATGTATGTGTATATATGTATAATATACACATGTATATACATATACATATCAGGGGGGAACTACCCTCCCCTGCCCTACCCTAGCTATGCCCATGTATATATTTTTATATATGTATATTAGGGCGGGTCGATTTAAAAACCGCTCAATGCTCTGTGAAAATCGTATTCTAGGGATCAAAATAAGAAACTTTGCCGAAGGAACCATACCTCTAAAACGAATTCTGATGTCCCCCAATTTGGGTCGAACTTTTGGGTAGGGGCAAATTTTGAAAAATCCCACTTTGACCCATTTAGAGTGCTCCAATCGAGTCCAAATGTATGACCGACCCCCCCTAACTTTGGAGGCCCGACCCACCCATGCCAGTGGCACACCCCCTGGAACCCCCTGGGGGTTCCCCATACAAACATTTCAAAAAATTGCCAGTTTTGGCACTTTACATGAAAAAATCAGCGAAATACCTATGTTTTTTCTTTTTGGAGTTTTTGTTCTCTTTAAAAATTTATTCAACCCTTTTAAAAAATTAAGGTATCACTGTGACACAATTGCAAATCGGAAAATTGCTTGTGTGCGTTTTTTAAGGCACCACAAGACACAGCTGCATGTCGTAAACTTACTTGTGTAGTTTTTTTATAGCACCTACTTAAGAAATGAAGGTTGTTTTTACAACCCTTTTTGTGGGTATTTTATGGCACCTTCGTAAGAAATGCGCGTTTTATGCAACCATTTTAACAATTAAGGTATCATTGGAATGCACCGCAACCCTTTTAAAAATTAAGGTATCACTGTGACACAATTGCAGATCCTAAAATTGCTTGTGTGCGTTTTTAAGCCACCACAAGACACAGCAGGTAGAATGGAAATTACCATTTCATTCTTATTACCTCGTCTCGTAAACCATATATAACGCAACAGTTTTTATGAATGCATTAAGTCGTTGTGAAGAACTCAAAGTGTGAAGTGCTAATTTCAGATAAAAAAATATTTAAAAAAAAAATAATAAGTGAGGTTGACCATTCCAAATCAAAAAGTTTACAATGAATCCACCATCCTCTACACCGCAAGATGAAGCAACAACAACATCAACAACTATCGAAAACCCAATGAGTCATATACCCAAGCACGATGTTACTGTTTTTGGTGTGTCTACTGATTTGACTGATCTTAATTTACCAACCCATCTGGATATCTTGAGATATTATTTTTACTTAAGCGAACGTGCTAAAACAGAACAAAAAAAGTTTTTCCATAAATCATTCACTATTCAAGTACAAGATAAGTTGAATGGAATTTGGGAAAAACTTGGTATGGAAATAATGCTGAAAAAAGTGTATTTAATAAATTGAATAAATTGCTTGACAAGTATCAAGAGCAAATCAAGAGAAGAAACAAAACCCAACAATTTACAGAGTATGTAAAATCTCTGGAAACAATTTTTTACATTGGAACATGTAAATGCGATTTGAAGGCAGCTCCATGTGCATGCGGCTGGGTTCCCGAACGCCTCAAAGAGTTCATGCACGATCAACATAATCAAAGAAGACTAACAATGGATGCAGTTGTGATGGAAACTGAAGAGCAAGGAGCAACGTCTATGTCATCAATGCCAACATACCAAGATCCCGATGATTCAACATACGCACCGCCACCGGTTCAAGAAGATATGGATAGAAGCACAAGTTCACAATACACAGAGAGATACGATTGTTTTAACTTTGCCTTGGTATGTGACAGATTTGGTGTGCCTGATAGAGTAGCATTGGCATTGGGAACCGCATCGGCATTGGGACATGAAACCGCTTACAAAACAACCAAATTAAATGATTTTTTCAACGATAAAAATATATCACTGGATGCATTAATTGGAATATGCACTGACGGTGAGCCAACAAACACTGGCCCATGTTGACGACCCAACGCAACTTAGAGCTTATAAAAAACCAGATATAAAGTTTAATTGCACAAGTTACACGGAAATGATCAATATGAATGACATAAATAACGTATTTGAACCACCATTCACGCGAAGCATTCCGTACGATACATTGAAAGAATATTTAAATCAAGATGATCCACAGTTTAATGATCCAAAAATTGCATCACACATACAAGGAACGGAACGACATGTTCAATTGCTAGCTAGCGTTTCCAAACGGGTTATACCGGAAAATGTAGAGGCTGTTATGGCGACGACATTAGAGAGCCGTGCGAAATTGCCCAGACTTGAAAGTAAAAAAGACTTCAAACAATAATTTTTTTAGTTTCTTTTCTATAACTAACTTAAATTAATTTTTTTCATTTACATATGTTCTGACTAAATAAATATCAAAAGAGAAAAAATAGATATTATTACAAATAAATAATAAATATTATTATAAATAAATAAATAAAAATAAAGAAAAAACATAGCCATTTCGCTGATTTGATCATGTAAAGTGCCAAAACTGGCGATTTTTTGAAATGTTTGTATGGGGAACCCCACAGGGGGGTACCAGGGGGTGTGCCACTGGCATGGGTTGGTCAAGCCTCCAAAGTTAGTGGGGGTCGGTCATACATTTGGACTCGATTGGAGCACTCTAAATGGGTCAAAGTGGGATTTTTCAAAATTTGCCCCTACCCAAAAGTTCGACTCAAATTGGGGGACATCAGAATTCGTTTTAGAGGAATGGTTCCTTCGGCAAAGTTTCTTATTTTGATTCCTAGAATACGATTTTCACAGAGCTTTGAATAATTAAAATATATTTAGTTACAATAATTTTTTTGACGAATTCAATTTAAATTTGAGGAATTTTTGAGGAATTTGGGCTTTAAAAAGTGGCAATGCTGTTGACGCCTTAAAATTTCAACTCAACAACTGCTCTGCTGATCTGCCTGCATGTCTGAACTGGCGTTCACTATGTTCGCAACCTTAGAAGCTACCAACCACCTATGTCTCTTTTTTTATTAAAAATCACTGAAAATTATTTGTTTCCTTTCCCTTCACACTCTTCCTATTCCAAAATTTTCACAAAATGCATCACAAGGAAAAAAATTAAAACAAACAGAAAGCACGTGTCTTAAGCAGCTTCACTTTCATAAATAAGCTTAAATCTTTTAAGCTACCCGAAGCTAAATACTCGAAACTACTCGGGTGTCTAGGTACGGCACAGGTAATTCGAACTACTCGGGTACTCGAAATGCTCGAAGTTCGAGAGCTTATAGATAATGTAAATATATGTAGCTACGGAGCCAATATGTAGTTACAAATATTGTATTACTAGTTGTAGTAATGTTAAAGTTAGCATATGTATTTTTTTATTGGGTAATAATACTAATTTATATAAATAAACTTCAACCAAAAAAACAGAATTTTTCTATGAATTTGAAAACAGAATTTGGAAAAGTAAATTTTAACAAACAAAATTAATAATCAATCAAATTAAAATCTACTTTTATACTATTGCAATTTTTAGTATACAAAAAATTAAACACTGCAGACTGTAGCTAACATTTTTTTCTTAAGCTCAGTATGCTGTAAAAACGAAAACAATATTCCCATAAGAAGTACATTGAGTTTTTTGACAGCAAACAGGCAGTGGAAGTTTTTTCGCTAGGTAGTACGCTGTTGAAGGATAAAATTTGTTCAGTGAAGCCAAGTTCACAACCATGTGTGGAGAGTTAAAATAGCAGAATTTCGCTGGCATTTATATGCCCGTACATTTAATTGCCGCGGAATTTTGACATTCAACAATAAAAAGAAGCAGTAAGTATGTGTTGAATTTGATATTAAACAAATTTACTTAGTTTATTAAGTACACTTTCTCCAAACAAAAAATGTTGACTCTACACCAAAATTTCGGGTGTAGAAAACAAGTAAGAAGTTTCGGTGCTTTTGACGAATGTTGCTCATGTCACGCTTTGTTGGCCATTCGTGTCTCGTAGGCATTCGTAATCGTAGGTGCTCGTACTCTATGGCATTCGAATCCAGCGATTGGTACATGTTTTCGCACATAAATTTTAATGCAGCTCGTATATTGAAGAGACATTCGAAATGCCATTTGAATGCACCCAAGTTGTTCTTTGATTTGAGTCTCTACTAGAGCCCTGCATGAGTGTGCTTATTCGCCTCCCTGAATATATTCTCTTGCTATAAAATAAAAAAATTTCTCTATCCCTTTTCTGCTTTGCTCATACCTGATCTTACACTCTCTTTGTTTTATTCAGATATAAGAAACGAAGAGAATAAGAGCATGATGCTTTACTAACAACAGCTGGCAGCAAATAAACCAATAAAAAATAACAAAAATATCAATTTTCATATCCTGAATATTTAGCGAATATTTTTTTATTCATTCGTTCGTAGAACGAAAATAATGTTTTTTGTATTGGGACCCAAAGAAGGGTGGTTGATAGGGGGTAGATTTATTCGGGAGAAATGTTGAGGAGCAAAAAATAATAGGACCAGTCCATATATTTGACCGCTCTAGAAGTTTAGCTATGGCCGATATAAACTATTTTCGACAGCTTTTGTGTGTATTGTATTGGGACCCAAAGAAGGGTGGTTGATAAGGGGTAGGTTTGTTCGGGAGAAATGTTGAAGAGCAAAAAATAATAGGACCAACTCATATATTTGAACAATCTAGGAGTCCAGCTACGGTCGATATAAGCTATTTTCGACAACTTTTGTGTTTATTGTATGGGGAGCAAAAGAAAGGTGGTAGATAGAGAGTAGGTGTGTTGGGGAAAAACGTTGAGGGGCAAAAAATAATAGGACCAGCTCATATATTTAACCCCTCTAGGAGTCCAGCTACGGCCGATATAAACTATACACAAGTTAGACGTTGATTTATTACTATATTTTAAAATTTTCTTGCAATATTTGCTAAAAAATTTTGGATTTCTTCTCCACTCTGGTTAGCTAATTTAGAAAAAAACTTCCCAAACTTTACTCTTTTTTTTAACGTCTTTCGATACGAACAATTTACGATACGCCATTGGACAATTTTGCAGCCACTAAATTGTTGCCTAATTCAATGTCACTTTATTTTATTTAGAGTTTATTTAGGGTTTTATTTAGGGTAAAAAGCTCTACAAGTATATAGAAAGCTCAGGTATTTGAGGATAATTCAGTAGTGTTAATAAAATGACAACTATCTGTTTAATTTTGTTTCCTAAATTATTTGTGTAAGCTTCATCAATATGATACGTCTGAAAAGTCAATATATAATTTTGTTTTAGGGAATATCCCAGTTGAAAAGTAGGCGAACACCTCCCTAAAGAGATATATCTTTTCTTATTGCCTCAAGTACCTAAGGAGATGAACACGGCAGCTCTAAAGCTATGTGTTGGAAAGAAAATGCGAAAAATGCTAAAGTATAAACAAAACAAAATTGGAAAAAAATCTATATACATATCGATATACATATCTATACATATCTATATAAGAACGTACTCGGATTCCTGACTTATCACTTCTTACGTGCTCGAAGATGTGATGAAGGGTAATCCCCCCCCCCCCCCCCCCTTAAGTAGCTGCTTCATATAAAAAAAGATATAGCATTTGGAAGTGAAGGAGTATGATCGCCGAGTATGAAAGGATGTGCCAAGAAGCCATCTTGGGATGATCGCTTTTCCAACTGCGATCTTTTGTAGCGAATAAAAAAAACAAACGCCCCTTGTTTTTTCTCGGAGAATAAAAACCATAACAACCCAATAAACCCAACGAATTCGTTTCGAATTCGAGGTGAAACCGAGATCTTGGATATTCATTTCGAAAACGAAGTTCGTTCTCGATTTGTTATTGAATCCGAGAGCGGTAGAAATGTATACTTCATTCTCGAAACGAGATTTTCAATATAACCGAATCACTTACAAAACGAGAATTTCGAAATCGGATATTATGAAGGTTTTTGACCTACAATATACATTGCTTGCAACATTTGGCAAACGACGCTCGAAATATTGAATCATTAACCCTTCGGAGATCACGCCGCGGTGAATTAGCCGCAAACTGTTTGTGTTTTTGGTTGTGTTTCTTAAGTACTAATCATAGTACGCTGCCGTTGTCACTCTTTGTAGGTGCACTTTTTGACTTTGTAAGTTTTGAGATGCGGCGTGGTTTACCGTTAACCTTTGCTTGCTACGTTATTTCGTTTTGTTGCTGTTTGAGTTTGAAAATCGTTATCTCGTTTTCGCGGTGCGACCTATTAACCTTTTAATAGCATGACCTCTGAAGGGTTAAATGAATTCAATGCATTTATATATGAAAATTTCTTACATAAAATTAAGCGAAAGTCAAAGAAAACAATGCAATTTTGAACTCAAATTTATAATAGGTAAGTAGAGCAAAGCATTATGACCAAATTAATATTGGTGACTTTAAGGAAGGGTGATTTTCTTTTCAAGCATTTTATCAAGAATTTTATATTAAAATGTATTCGCTATTTTAAAAATTCTCGGATTCATTTCGAATTCGAATCGAATAAGAGATATCTGGCCTGAGTTCTCGGTTTCGTTACAAATTCGAAACTAACCCGAGTTCGTTTTATGGTTTTTGGGAAGTTGTAAATTTCAGGATTTGTTGTTGTAAATATACAAAGAAAAACAAAAATATTTTTTATATTATGTGTTTTATAGCTCTAATAATTTTTCAATTATTAAGAATAATATTTTTCGAGCTCTTTTTTCAAGCTCAAAGTCTATTTTTTAAAGCTCGTGCAGCCGAAGCCGACTGCAAGGAAGAAGCATACTGACAACCAAAAAACTTTCTTAATTACTTTTTCTACAGACTCTTTTAGACTAAAAATGTTGAACTAAATTCATATATACATATTTTGTATGTATAATCAATAAATCAAAAATATTTTAAACTAGTTTTGTTTCTCTTTTTAATATTAAAAACAAAAATAATCGAAAAAGTCGATTAATCGATTAAATATGCTTGCAATTAATTGCAATTGCCATCCCTAAGAATTATATATTTCGAGCTATAGGTCTATGTTGCTTTCTGAAGAAATATTTTTGTTTACTTATGCTTTTAAAAGAAATTGTGGGGAAAAAATAGGGAAAACGATCGCATCGCCTGTTTTGAATTTTGGGTATTGTTAACAAAACTCTTCATAGAAGAGACTGACATAACTAAGATTGATTCATATAGGTTGTCACTTGAGAGAAAATCACTCTTTTTCGCCTTTGCTCGAACCGTCAAAGTAGCTGTTACCTAAAAATTGTGTGATTTATGGTTTTTTCTTGATTTCCTTTCATCCGTTCTAACAGTTCCACCGAGCTTCTCTCAAGCGACTTAACCTATATTAATCAACCCTGGACATAGCCTAGGTATTTTTTTCTTTACCAGTGCCTTATACCCTACAGCCAGAAGTCATGACTTTTAAAGATCTGTGCTATGTGAAAGCTGGTCAAAAATAAGCCGTGTTTCAGCGTTTTCAAACTTTGAGAAGGGTTTTGACCCGCGGTCACTATATCCGTATTTACGTGACTGGGTGTCTTTTTATGACATGCAGAAAAAGGCTCCTCTTTTGGACACAACATAACAAAAAAATAAATAAAAAAAATAAATTAAAAATAAACTACTTTTTGTAAATGTGGTGTCAAAAAAAAAAAACTGAAACATGAGACTTCATGAAACGGTTCACATTCGTGTAGCCTTATTTTTTGCAGAAGTTGTAAATCATTAAATTATGAGTCATTAAAATCACGTTTCATAGCGGCGCGGTTCCAGTATTTGGAATTTTTTTGTTTCGTTTTTAATTTCACATTAATATGACATCTAGGATTCATAATCTGCCCGTGCAGGGAGGTTCTGGAATATAATAATAAAATGTATGGAGCCCTGAACCCATCTAATATAAAAAACATATAAAAACATATAAAAAACTGTAAGAGAAAAAAAAATTTGTACATAAAATAGTACAGAATTCTTATTGCGCTGGACAGTTCGAATGATGCGGAATTCAAAAATGGCATTTTTATAATTTTTGTCTGTCTGTCTGCCTGTGTCTGCATAACGCGAAAGCGATTGAATGGATTTAAATACAACTTGACATGTAGGTTATGTAGGTTATGTCCCTTATGCCCCTGATCAACAAACAGCATTGCTGTTAAATAATGGTTACTAATCGCTGCCATTAGTAATTGGACTTTTTTTAAAAAGGTAAAATAATTGATATAACACAGTTCTTTTCTGTTTCGATCAGTAATCAAATAATTACTACACAAATAATCAAATAATAATAACCATTACTTGTAATTACGAAAATCAAAGAGAATCAAAAGTAATAAAAAAAAGATAAATAATTCGACTACTTTTAGAGATTATTTTTGATAATTTTTCATTATTGTAAGAATTTAAGGATAAAGTAAAAACATCCCGTGAAATTTTATTGTTAAAAAAATAAATACATATTTTGTTATTAAACAAAGATTGTCAAAAAACAAGAACTAGAAAAAAATGCATTATAACTTAACAAAACAAATATAAAACCTATTTTACTCCAAATTACAGTTTGCCTTCATAAGCAGTGTCGGATCTGCATATGGGCTAAAAGTGCCTTAGACCCCCTTGGAGAATTTTTTGTATGGGAAAATAATGAAAATAAGCCTTAAAAGCCATTTCAGCCTGCCCCCCCCCCCCTCCTTGGGCTGCAAAACTGATAAATTCAGTCGCAGCTAAAATGGTACGAAAAACACGTAAAGCTTTCACCTTTTAAACCCATAACACACAGAAGGCATGCATGCATCAAAGCATCTGACATTTCTGTTAAAAACACTTAAGCTTATGGGATCATGCTTAATGCGTCCATGATTCACACTTTTTTGTATGTGAGCAATCCCATCATCTAATGAGTGTTTAACAGAAACGTCAGATGCTCTGATGTATGCATGCCTTCTTTATGCAGGGAACTTTACAGAATTGAATCCAGTGAACCAAAACTGCCGTTTTTTAATTCATTTAGGAACCTTTTCGGGTAGAAACGTCCATTTTCGGCACTCATAAATGAACCCTTTTTGTATCATTCGTCGAACTAAAATGCCTCTCAGAAATTAACCTTATTTTGTTCTGAAATGATTTAAAAAAGAACCAATAATTTTTTTGTTCCGAAATGAGTTAAAAAAGAATGATAGAAAATTTATTAAGCGGCGGAAATGAACCCTTTTTGTATCTATCTATGCGATTTTCAATACAAATTTTGTCGCCTGCGGAGTTCATACTTCTTATTATTTTCCTAAAAATTCTTTTGAAAAATTTACATTTTATCTAAAACAATTTATAAATATCCCTAAAAATAAACGTGTTTAGTTAATCTTTATATATTTACCTTTTTTAAATCACAAACACATGAATTTTAAAAATTTTTGCTCTTGGTGCATTTTGAAATTTTTCATTACAAAATACTTTCATTCTATTAAAGACTCAAAGTAAAATCGTCATTGGCACTAATTTTAATCAAACAGTACTAATTAGAACACTTGTATGATCATTGCAATCGTTCACTGATCCAATTTCAATACATCGAAGTTTTTGAAGGATGCGATGGAATTTTGCATTTAATATTAAATTTAATCGATCATGGTTTAACCTTTTAGTTTATTTATACTATTCTTAGAACTACTCTTCTGTATAAAAAATATGGATATTTCGTATACAAGAAAAGATACCTTTTTCAAACTTTCAGAATTTATATCTCTTCTTAGCCATTTGAGACCTTTTTTTTGCAGCATTAGATTTAGGGGCTCCAAATGCACGTTAAGAAAAAGAAAGAAAAGGGCGTGGGCCTAAAGTAAAATTATTCTCAATCCCCATTTCATTACCTATCGTCAGCTAAAGAACAAAACAGTATATGGTTCCGCTTGGGTCTGGAACTCATTGACTTACAAGTTGGCCTTTGAGCCTTGTGTATGATTCATTCTCTTAGTATTATGATTCTAAGCAACTTTGTTATTATATTCCTAGGTATATTACTAGCTGAAAAATAATAAAATATCGCAAAAAGTACAATACTAAAAACCATAATTTATACCATATTTTACATAATTTTAAAAAATAAAAGTGTTTTGTATGTAAAAATTGTGTTGGCAGTTTTTAAAAAATTGCGAAAAAAAATGAAACAAAATACATGCAAATTTTTTTTGATACGTGCGAAGTAAAAAATTTTTACAAATGTCAAAAACGTCCGATTTGACATGGAATCACCGATATATGTAATTTTGTAATATGTTTCATTTTGGTTTTTTTTTTGCTATCTTAGCTCCTCCCTCTGGCAAATCCTAGATCCGCCACTGTTCATAAGAACCAATTTTCCGAAAGAAAAATTAGACAATATTTGTCACCTTGGAATGTTGCTGTAAAAGTAAATAGTCTTTAAACTTTATTTTACTTTAGGTACTTTGGGCTAAAGTTCTTAAAATAATATAATATAATTCTTTTTAAAAAATAATCTAATTGATTACTAATCGTAATCGCAATTTAACAGCTGCGACAAATATAAAACAACGGCTTATTCGCGAAAAAATGGAGAATAGAAATGGTCAAAACTGAGTTAAAAATTATAAATAAGTAAAAATCTATACTATTATATAAAGCGCTTGTGACGTTGTATGTATGTTCCACTTTCACCAAAGATAACAAGATAGGAAACTTCTGTGGGGAGTCCCATGATACAATAATAAGGTAGGGCAAGGAGATTAACCACACCGACCTCAAATGTCAAAATGTGTTTTAGCATTGCCACTTTTCTGTATTATTGATAAATGTGGGATAAATAATAAGAAAGGAAATTATTTGTAGGATAAATACGATAAATTCGGACAAATGTATTTAAAATGAAATAAATCGCTGTTTTGTGATTTTAAGCTTTGTTTTTAATATATTACTATCGCATATTAGTTTTAGTTTAGCTTTTTGTGTGCTTTACTTCTAATTTAAAATTTTTGTTCTAATGTAATAAATGTAATAAAAATAATAAAAATGTAATATATAATTTTTTAATTGCCGTTTGACGGAGAAACTGTCTGACGGAGAAAATTGACACATTGCTTTTATTTAATTTTTATATTCTTTTTATTTAATCTGTTGGAACTTTTCCCTTTATATGACAGATGGCAGAACTTCTTTTTGATATTATTAAAAATGTTTAAATTAACTATAAATATAAATTTACTTAATATATTCACATATTACAAGAACTGAAGTGCACTTCTGTACCAGAGAACGATTTTATAGGGAATGTCCCATTGGCAAATGGCGAATGGAAAAACCCCAAAAAAAACTTAAAAACTTTTCCAATAATAAAATAATGTTCATTCCCGTTTGCCAGTGGCTACATTTAATAACTTCACTTTCGAAGCGAATGTCGAAGCGAAATATTAATATTAAAGCATATTACTTACTTACTGAGGTGGTCGTAACAACCCGTGTCCGGGTTTCAACCGACCTCATCAGCTCTCGCCAGGCGCCTTTGCTTTGCGCGCGCCTTCTCCAATCGGATACACCAAGTGCGGTTAGGGCTTCCTCAGCCTGGTCCATCCATCGGAGGCATGGTCTCCCTCGTCGTCGTTGACCAGCGACCCTCGCCTCGAGCACCTTTTTCGCTGGAGCTTCGTCGTCCATACGATGGACATGACCCAGCCAGCGTAGTCGCTGCACAGTTATACGCCGAACACCGTCAATGTCTTCGTAGAGCTCATACAGCTCGTGGTTCATTCGGATGCGATAGTCATCGCCGACTCGAACAGGACCGAGGATTTTGCGAAGAACTTTTCTCTCGAACACCCCCAGAGCGGCTGCGTCAGTTTGCGAAACTACCCATGCCTCAGCGCCATAAAGCAGCACAGGTAGGACGAGCGTCTTGTAGAGTGTTAGTTTTGTCGATCGAGAGAGGGCTCTCGAACTTAGTTGCTTACTGAGCCCGAAGTAGCACCTATTAGCAATTATTGTTCTTCGCTTTATCTCCAAGCTGATTTCGTTTTTGGTATCAATGGCGGTGCCAAGGTATACGAACTCCTTGTCTACTTCGAAGTTATAGCTGCCGGATGAAACGTGGGAGTCTAAACGCCGCGCTCCCTTTACTCCCTCTAAACGCAGCTTTAAAATCGACAAGGAGATAGTGTGTGTCAATTTGATTTTCGTGGGTTTTCTCCAGGATTTGTCGTAGCGTGAAAATCTGGTCTACGGTGGACTTTCCAGGTCGAAAGCCACTCTGATAAGGTCCAATCAGTGTTTTTGTAATCGGCTTTAATCTTTCACACAGTACGCTTGAGAGAACCTTATAGGGTCTCCTTTCTTAAGTATAGGGGACACTGAGGTTCCAATCGTCGGGCATGCTTTCTGCTAGCCATATTTTGCTGATGAGCTGATGCATGCGCCTTATCAATTCATCGCCGCCGGTTTTAAGCAATTCAGCTGACAGGCCGTCAGCACCCGCTGCTTTATTGTGTTTGAGTTGTTGGATAGCAACTCGAACCTCATCATGGCTAGGTGGTGATACTTCCACTCCGTCATCGTTGATTGGTGGCACTGAACTGTGCTCTCCATGGGCGGCATTGGAGGAATCGTCGCCAATAAGTAAATTGGAGAAGTGCCGTCTCCACAATCTCAGCGCACACTATGTATCCGTATTCAGATCTCCATTTTCGTCTCTGCAAGTGGATGCTCCGGGCTTGAAACCTTAGGTTAGACGCTTAACCTGTTGATAGAATTTTTGTGCATCCTTCTTGCCCTGGTATACCTCTAGTTCGTCACGCTCACGCTTTTCCTGCTCTCTTTTCTTGTGTCTGAAAAGGCGCCTCTCTTCCATCCTCTTTTCACGGCAGTTTTCCCGCACGGCTCGCGTTGCAGCTGACTGCAGCTTTTTTCTGTATGCGGCGTTTTTTACTGCTGTCGCGATGCGACACTCCTGATCGTACCATTGGTTCCGAGGTTCCGGGCGCCGGAAAGCAATGACTTCTTCAGCGGCAGCGCGCATGGAGTGTGATATATTTTCCCAAAGTCCGCCGACGTCGTCGGGTCTAGAGGTTGGTTGGTTGAGCTTAACCGAGAGTTGACTGGAGTAGGCTTCGGTAGTCCGTTGTAATTGCAGCTTAGCGCCATCTAGCTTTCTTTGCATTCCTGTGCGTATGTTCTTCCCATTGCATAATCGCATGCGGATCTTGGCTGCAACAAGATAATGGTCGGAGTCAATGTTGACCCCCCGAAATATACGCACATCTAGAACACTAGAGGCACGCCTTCCGTCGATTACAACATGATCAATTTGGTTTTGCGTTTTTTGATCCAGGGACAGCCAGGTGGCCTTGTAGATGTCGAGGTGCTTAAATCTGGTGCTACTAACTACCATGTTTTGTGCCGCGGCGAAGTCGATCAGTCTTAGACCGTTGTTCGTGGAGGTCTCATGAAGACTGAACTGACCGACAGTGGGGCCAAAGATGCCTTCTCTTCCGACTTTCGCATTAAAATCGCCGAGGACTATTTTCACGTCATGGACCGGAAGGTGGTCATATACGTCCTCAAGACTAGCGTAGAAAGCGTCCTTGACGGCTTCGTCCTTTTCCTCCGTCGGGGGGTGCGCGCAAATAAGGCTGATGTAGAAAAATTTTTGCCTTGATGCGGATCGTGGCCAATCTTTCGTTCACAGGTGTGAACCGCGAAACAAGGTGGCGTAGTTTCCGGATAACGACGAATCCACATCTGTATTCGCGCTTCTCCGCATGGCAGCTGTAGTAGATATCGCAGTGTGCTTGTTTAGAGCAGCCTTGCCCTTATCATCGCATTTCCAGGATGGCGGTGATGTCAGATTTTATTGTTTTGGGGGCCTTTCGCGAGTTGGATAATGGCACCTTCCCTATAAGGGGTCCGAACATTCCAGGTGCATATACGTAAATCATTGTCCGTTTTTCGTTTGCGGTGGTCGTCAACGTAATTGGGGTTCTTATCCGAGGCTGGTTTAGTTTTCATTGGGCAGTAGTAATGTGGCGGGACCCAAACGCTGCGCACATTCCATGTTTAAGGTCTATGGATCGACCCGCCGCTCAAATTAGCCGTCAAACTGACGGATGCCAGTTTGCCGTTGCCCAGGGAACACCACGTGGAGGCTTGAGTCGACTTGAGACGATTTCGACATGGATAATGCTGGCCTCACCAGGTTGAGGCGGGCAGACACGTTGCCATGTGAAGGTTCACCCCCTGTTCCCCTATTGTATCATGACACGTACGAGAAAAATCTGTTCACCACAAACTTCTTAACACTCACCTGACTTTGTTTTTGCTCAACTGTCAATTTACAAAAATAGTCAGGTGAATATGTCAGTTGCTAAAATTGCTACTTAAGAGTTATCTGTAAAGTGAAATAATTATTATCAAATATGCTAAAAATATTTGTTGTTGTAGTGTAGCTTCATGTTAAATGAACTTTTATACATAAAAACACATTTACAGCTCTATTCTGCTTGTTAACTTAACAAGGAATTGTTAAGGAGCTCTTGTTAATATTATTGTTATCTAATGTAAATGTTCATATTCTATAAAATCATTTACAATTTGAAAGCTCTAAAATGCTCAAAAAGTTCACCATACGTGCTGAGAATGTAAAACTCAAAGCATTCAATCGCCAGCTGTTTTTTTTCGATGAAATTTTATTGTTTATTATATCAGCTAGTAAAATGAAAATGCAAAGAATTAGATTACTTAATTTTTTTTTTAAACGATTTTTTTTTACTTAAAACACAAATTTATATTTTTTTAATTGCCAAACAAAGTTTGAGTGAACTACGCAGGAGCAGCTCCTATTTTATATACAATTTTTGCAGGCAATATACTTTTGGCTGGCATATGTATATTATTATATTTGGGTTTTCATTTCGGTATTTAATTGTATTTAGATAGAAATAAAAAAATAGATAAAGAGATAGAAAGAATGAACGAATCATTTTAATATCGAAGACTTTTAAATAGCGCCGTCGTTCAAAATTTTCCTTTCGTTGATCTTCTCCATTATCAAAACTTAAAAGACGTGAAAATTCTTCCATTTTTCACAGTCTTATTTGTTTTAAATCAATATTATATTATAATTTATATTATTTTTATTATTTGCACAACAATTCTCTAGCTAAACACATATATGTTAAGATTATGTTGTCGTTGTTAAGATACTTTCTGCAATTAACAAAATTGTAAAGAAAAGAGATTTTAAATGTTCACCAGATTACGGAACATTAACAACTTGTTAATATTACCTATTTTGTTAATGTGATGAGCTTTGTTAAGCTGGTAGAATAGGGCTGTTAGGCTATTCAGAGTTTAAGTACGCAGGCATGATACAATTATAAGGTAAGGAGATTCACCACACCGACCTCGAATGTCAAAATGTATTTTAGCATTGCCACTTTTCTGTATTATTGATTGATGTGGGATAAATAATAAGAAAGGGAATTATTTGTAGGATAAATAGGACAAATTTCCGACAATTGTATTTACAATGAAATAAATCACTGTTTTGTGATTTGAAAGCTTTGTTTTCAGTAAATCATTATTGCTCATTAGTTCTTGTTTTTTTCGTGTTCTTTACTTTATATAACGAAATTTTATTCTAATATGCATTTTAAATGTTAAAATAATTTTTTTATTGTCGTCTGACAAAGAAACTTGTACATAAATCCAAAATATGTGTTTGTAAATTGAAAAGTGCTTTTATTTCATCTCTTTAGTTTTTTATTTAATCTGTTGGAACTTTAAAAAGAAACTCAAGTTTTCTTTGTTCCACATTATAGGACAGATGGTATATTTTTTTTTTTGACATTACTAAAAATTTTTAAATTTAGTATATATGTATACATATTGATAATAAATTTAACAAATGAGTTGCTAAAACTTTGTTTTGATTTTGAGTATTAATTTTTCTTTTAAAAATCGTCAATTTTTATTGTACGATTGTTAAATTTATTGTTGTTTTTTTATTGTTGAATTTAACAATTTGACTGTCAATGGACGCATTCAGCGTAGTCAACTGTTGTGAAGTATTATGGTAGCGATACTTTAGTGAGCGATGTTTTTCTCAGAATGTGTTGTTACTCTGAGCGTCAGAAAATTTGTCAAAGTTTAGAATTTAGAGTCAAAGTTTAACCCTAATTTTACTTAAAAAAAGAAAAGATTATATTTACCTCATTATTTCACCATTCATTCTCTAACGCTCAGTACATTTAAAGCTTTCAGGTGTGCATGTTTTCGCATTGATCAGTCGTGTTGTTATTCAAGGCGCTCTTAAAAAAGAACATAAACTTGTAACTACATTTTTTGAGGTGTACTAGTTAAAGGTTAAAGCACTCAACAGTTGAGTTCAGGTAGCATAGAATTTTTTCGCTCGATTAAATGGTGTCCGCTACCTGATCAGTTTTAGTGAGCGCTCAAATAATAGCACCATTCAGCGAATTTTTACACAACTGTTGCAAACTGTTGACTACGCTGAATGCGCCCAATAATTTGAATTCGAAAATTCGAAATTTTATTATCAAATCAATACAAGATTCAATTCAATGTAAAATTTATTCATGTTCTGCAACATGTGACGTGACTTCAACATAAAGAAAATAATTTCGAAAAATTAGGGTAAGCATAACAATTGCAACTAATTTTATTAATTAATGTAGTGGTTTAAATTCTTGCAGAAAAATTAGCAAAAGCAAAAAAAGTTTAAAAGCACATTTTGGATTTCAGAAAAGGATGGAGCAGAGCGTTGTCTTGGAGTAATAATACAGGTTAAAAAGCTAAATCATGACATTATTTTTGTGTCTTTTTACTATCTACATGACTTTTTTTTCTATTTCAGAATGCAGGCTGACTAGAATCGCCATCGGCACCATTACAACACTCTAACGCAGCGCCTACACCAGACAATTTGTCTTAACAATCCCAATACACTGACACATTTTTTACTAACACACTCACATTTTCTCAGTCGGCAGCTCAATTGTCTCAATTGTCAGGCAGACAATGGTAAAATATTTTACAAGGTAGGAGTGACAGTTCTTGTTTCGATTTGGAGTTGTCAAAAACACATTGAAAAAGAGAAAACGAAGAAGCAGCAAAACAGATGAACAGTTAAACTTGTATTGATTTGACAACTCTCGATCGCCGCTCGTGAGAAAAAAGGTGGTTGTCAAGGCTACCTTGTAAATTATTGTATCATGAGGCAGACAATTGAGCTGACAACGATTTGACGTATGCTGACAGTTTTTGACGTTTCCTAGGAAAAAATGCTGAGAAATGTTAAAAAACTTGAAAAAAGCATTTCGAAACAGAAACGCAGTGAGAAAGTTGAAAGTTAAGTTTTCCGCACAAAATTTAATTTTTTCTTTGGCCAACGATCTCCCGGTGCATTAGTTAAATTTTTCTTGAAAATTTTTGTTAACATCCTGCTAGTGCCAACACCAGCAACAGAAGCAAGTGCAGCGCAAATTTCTTCTTTCGCTGGCCAACGTCCTCCAAGTGCCATCACCACCAGCACAAATCAGTGCAGCGCAAATTTTCTGCTTCTTTTGCTGGCCAACGTTCTCCAATTGCTACCTCCAGCAGCATAAGTAAGTTATGCTAATAAGTGTTTTATTAAATAACAATTTATTAACTGTTCAACAATTTAAAAGTGTAGCGTCATTTTTGTTAACTTCCTCGAAGTGCCACCACCAGCAACATAAGCAAATGCAACGAAAGGAGCAAGAAATTTGCGTTGTGCTTGCTGTGTTGCTGGTGGTGTCACTTGGAGGATGTTAAAAAAAATAAACGCTGCACTTACTTGTGCTGCTTGTGGTGGCACTTGGAGCCACCAGCCAAAAAGTATATATAGTGAAGAGAATGCAGGAGGGTGGCGAAGTTATGATAGTGAATCGATGCTGGTGTATAGTTTAGGTTCGAAGCAGCGAGAATTGAAGGTACTACGGTGAATGGCAGCGGCCAGCTTCGGCGACATTTCCAAAACTACAAATTCCATGCATGCAAGCCAAAATCCGCTCAAAACAGGTTTTGAGAGAATAAAAATTGCTCTTCGATACAATTATTATTTGCATGTGTTTTGTTTGCTATTACTATTTGGATATGTGTAGGTATGTGTGTTTTGTTTCTAGCTGAGCGCTGTGTTTTGTTTAGGTTTTAGATCAGTGTCGGGCAAAACAATACATAAACATGCAAGCTTGTGGCTGTGTCCATGAGAGAGCGACAGCGCTGGTTTTATTTACACTGTAAATAAAATGCACTTTTTTTATGTTTTATTTATATAATTGTAATTATTATGATTTATAATTATAATTATTATTATCATTTTTTATTATTTTAATTATTATTATTATCATTATTATAATTATTATTATCATTATTATTATCATTATCATTATTATTGTTATCATTATCATTATTATTATTATTATCATTATTATTATTATTATTATTATTTATCATTATTATTATTATTTATTATTTTATTATCATCATCATCATCATCATCATCATCATCATCATCATCATCATCATTATCATTATTATTATTATTATTATTATTATTATTATTATAATTATTATTATCATTATCATTATTATTATTATTATTATTATTATTATTATTATTATTATTATTATTTTTATAGTAACTTTTCAAATTCTATTATATCGTGTATATTTATGTTGCCTTCATAACTTTTAATGCGCAGTAAATCTGAGATATGTTCATCTGATAAACGGTTTCTAAATTTATGTTGGATAATTTTGAGGGTTGAAAATCCAACCTCGCAATCGTATGAGGAACTGAACATAGAATATATTTTGAAGATTTCATGTTTAATATTTGGATATGTTTCCTCTCTTACCTGTTTCCAAAAATGTTGACCCATTTCCAAGGGAAGGCTTATATCATTGCTAAGCATTGTTAGCTCTGCGTGTATTTCTGTTGGTTGGTCGTTAATTTTGCAAATTAAAGAATTATTATGCAATTCAATTGCGGTTTTAATTATCTGAAAATCTTGAAATCTTTTGTTATAATTTATTAATAACTCTCCAACAATCCTTGTATAGTCTATTAATTTATTAAAATTTAAATTATCTGACCATATTATCCTGGTTTTATCCAAATTGGACAGATCATTATTTTTTAATTGAATTATTAAAATATTTAGTTTGCGCTCAAAGTGTTCTACAATAGGCACTAGCTCAAAAATATGTCTGTTTTTACCCTGCAGTGACAGATTTAATTGATTTAATAAAAGAGTAAGGTCGCATAAAAAGGCTAAGTCTAATAAAAAATCTTTATTCTTAAGATTTGAAATTAAATCATCCGATTTTGAAAAGAAATTTTGTTCCAAAAACAGTAAAACTTCATTCCTCAAATCAAAAAGGCGTTGCAAGCTCCTACCACGGCTAAGCCAACGAACCTCTGTGAACAAAATTAAATCACCAAACTCGGCATCAAGTTCATCGAGAAAATCTTTAAATTTTCTGTGCCGTAGTGCATTATGCCCCCCTCGAATTGCATTAATAATTTTGATGGCTATTTCCATTACATAGGAAAGGTTTAACTCTTTCGAAAAAAGCGACTGCTGATGGATAATGCAATGAAAAGCTGGAATTTTTATATTATTTTTCATTAACCAACCTATCAGCCCTTGATTTTTTCCAGTCATCACTCTGGCTCCATCAGTACAAATCGCAGTCAACTTTTTTTTGTTAAAAAGTGAAAAAACATTTTGTTGTAGTATTTTAAAGAGGTTTTCGCCTGTAACATGCCCATGCATTGAAACAACGGAGAGTATTTCCTCTGTTGTTTGTAAGTTTTCACCAACTGACTTAACACATATGATTAATACGCTTAAGTTATTTATGTCCGTGCTCTCGTCAAGACATATAGAAAAAAATTTGCAGTTTAATAACCTTTGCTTAGTGGTAAAATATAAATATTTACAAATAACTTCCGTTCGGCGAGTTATTGTTCGTCTGGATAAACGTATTTGTTCTACAATTTGTTGCATTTCATTTCCTTGCTCCCCAAAAAAACTGAAAACAACCTGACTTAATTCTTTAAAAAACATACCATCTTCATACGGTCGGCATTTTTTTGCCAAGGCCAATGACACAGCATAGGACGCCTTTTTAAATTGTAATGAAGAAATATTATGATGAATATAAGAATTATTTATATTTTGATTAAAATCATCAGCAATAAACCTTAAAAAATATTTAGCTTTTAATTCGAAAAGCTTTAGTTTTCGTTCTTCTCCTAAAATTAAATTGAATTGTGCGTGACAAACCGAGTAATGCCTTTGCACATACATCAATACGGAACGAGAAACAGTGCGTTCGCATATAAGACATTGCGCTACAGCGTTTGTATTTTCTATAAAAAAGAAATCTAGCATCCATTTATAATTAAACATTTTTCTCTCTGTAGTTGCGAAGCGAGCAGAAGCGAGTTCTTGCCTTCTTGAATGCTTAACGTCAACTGACATGATTTGAATAGCAAAATTAAGCTCTCAGCTTCTCATAAGCACGAACCAAAGTCATAACTCGGCTACTGTTCGTACGCCACACGAAATTTTTATTGTGTACATGTGAAAACATTGACGTCGGCAGCAAATCTAGCTCAATCACATGTGAATAGGTTTTTCAATTTTGCCCGACACTGTTTTAGATATTAAGAATTTATTGAAATTTATTCGATCTTAACTTCGGTCAAACATTTCTCTTTTGATTTTGAAGAAAAATTTTTTCTTTTGGATATGACTTATTTTTTCAAAAGCTTTCCACCGAAATTGAAGAAATATTTTTGGCTATAAGTTTTTCACTGAAGAAAAATGTTTGCCCCATAAATCTTAATCTGCTATGGAAATTATATTTTTTTTTCAAAAGTTTTCTTCCGATTTTGAAGAAATATTTTTGCTGCATAAATTTTTAGCTGCTAAAGAAATTCTATTTTTTTTGAAAAAGTCTTCTTCCAGTTTTGAAGAAATATTTTTAGTTTATAAATTTTTAGCTGCTTATGAAATGCTACATATTTTCATTTTAAAAAATTTTTCCTCTGATTTTGTAGAAATATGTTTGCTTCATATATTTTTAGCTGCTAAAGAAATGATTTATTTTTTTTTAAGTTTTCTTCCGAAATTGAAGAAATATTTTTGGCTATCAATTTTTCACTGCTAAAAAATGATTTTGAAAAAAATGTTTGCTCCATAAATTTTAAGCTGTTAAGGAAATTATATTTTTTTTTCAAAAGTTTTCTTCCGATTTTGAAGAAATATTTTTGCTCCATAAATTTTTAGCTGCTAAAGAAATTCTATTTTTTTTTGAAAAAGTCTTCTTCCGGTTTTGAAGAAATATTTTTAGTTTATAAATTTTTAGCTGCTAAAGAAATGCTACATATTTTCTTATTAAAAAATTTTTCCTCTGATTTTGTAGAAAAATGTTTGCTCATAAATTTTTAGCTGCTAAAGAAATGATTTATTTTTTTTGTAAAGTTTTCTTCCGAAATTGAAAATATTTTTGGCTTATAAATTTTTCGCTGGTTAAAAAAATGATTTTGAAGAAAACTGTTTGCTCCATAAATTTTTCGCTGCTAAAGAAATGATATATTTTTTTCAAAAGTTTTCTTCCGAAATTGAAGAAATATTTTTGGTTTATACATTTTTCGCTGCTAAAAGTTACAGGTTTTTTCTTGTTAAAAAATGTTTCCTCTGATTTTGAAGAAAGATTTTTGCTTCATAAATACTAAGCTGCTAAACAAATGATATTTTCTTTAAAAAGGTTTTCATCCGAAATTGAAGAAATATTTTTGGCTTATAAATTTTTCGCTGGTTAAAAAAATGATTTTGAAGAAAAATGTTTGCTAGATAAATTTCTAGCTGCTAAAGAAATGATATATTTTTTTTTTAAAGTGTTCTTACGAAATCGAAGAAATATTTTTGGTTTATAAAATTTCAGCTGCTAATGGAATGAAATGATGATTTTTAAAAAATTTTTCCTCCGATTTTGAAGAAAATTTTTTATTTATAATTTTTTAGCTACTTATGAAATTCTTAATGCAAATTTGTTCATTAACCGTCAATTAAAGCAGCGAGGATAGAAGGAAAATAACATATAACAGGTGAAAACATTTCTTAATTTATTGACAACATTTCACAGCAATTTTAGATTTTCATAACAATTTCATTAATTATTTTAATTAAATTTTTAATAACTACAATTGTACCGTTCAAACATAACTTTATTTCAGTTACATTTAGTTGAAGGTTTTTTATAATGTTTTGAATGATCATTGCCCTAGAAAATTCACAAAAAATTGAAGCGTAAGTATGTATAACATTTAATACATTTATAATATTAATATATAGATAATAATAATAATGATATGAATATATTTGTATATTTAAATATAGACATATATGTACATATATATACACATACATATATAGATCCTCGGTAGAATATAACTTTTGGTAACTTCAGTGGTTTAATTTTCACCTTTAGTTAATGATCGCTTCCAGGAGTCTAAAGTAAAATTTGTTATGCTTAGAAGATTAAACCAAGATTCCGATGAAAAATAGTTTTCTGTTTTTAAATCGCAACTAGGCCATAACTTCGAACCGTTCGTGAGAGAAGTTCAGTACCTATCTGCATGAATATTGTCAATGAAGTTCCAGACCATAATTTATATTCTCGCAATAAAAATTGTGAAGACGATAATGACCTAATGTTGGAATGGAACTTTAAACCTTCCAATGAAGGATCCTTTCTGATTTATGAAACTGCCCACCTGAATGTTATGAGGAAACCGTAGAAGAGAATTAGAGGAATTTTCTCAGCATATTACTCCCTTAAGCCCTTTGGAAACTACAGTAGATCGATATTTTTTTGGGTACAGCTTAAAGGCGGAATTTGCTAACAAAATAAAATGCGAAAGTTACCAACAAAATCTTCTGAAGTTGGAAAAGTTTTCTTTCGACTCAGAATCTTTTCTTAACACAAAAAATTATAGTGATAAAAAACTTTTTTTAAAAAATCCATCCGATGAGTTCTTCGATATTTGTAAACAACATTTTTTAATATACAAGTGCGTTTGCGAAAAACTTGCCACGAACCGAATTTAAAATCTCGAATTATTAAGTAAATTATTAAGTTTTTTTTAAGTCGATAAAAATGGAACCTGTTTTGAGCGCAGGAGTTGTATTCTTAACCATCTTATCACAGTTTTGATCCGAAAAAATTTAAGATGGTTAAAGGGGCAATTAGTGTCCAAAAATATGAAAACAAAAGCACAACTGACCAATTTGAACGTTGGTCAGCTTGTCGGCCTGCAAAGTTGACGAATTGGTTTTTAAGAAAAGATTCTGTTTCTCCCTTTCTTTATTTGCTAGCCAGTCTGTTAAACTATCCGATCCTCTATATACAAAAACTATATATATATTTGTATACATAAATTACATATAAACCTATATATATATATATATATATATATAAATGCAATGTATGTGAAAAATATATTATTTTGTAATTAAATAGATAATTTATATTTTAATAAATAACATAATTATTTATAATATAATTAAAAATTTTATAATAACATATAAACAATAACTACAATTCCTCTATACAGTATTTATAAATTATATTTGTATAAATTTACTTGTATTTATGTATTTAAATATTTATTATAATTATATGTATCTAAATAACAATATATGTAATTCTAAATATAATATCTATTTACTAAACTATATCTACTATATAGCAAATATTTAAATAAAATAAAACCATGAGGAATATATTGCTTTTGCAATGTATGGAGCAACTCAGTGTCACAGTTCTGAAAGGTCGATCAATGGACTTGATTATTATGATAGCAAAAACTTTGTTATTTGTACTTTAATTTCTGATCGAAAAAATAACGATCACAAAACTATTTTTATTTCTGATCGAAAAAATATTGATCAAAAAATAATTGCTACAAAATGATGATGGCCGTGGCATACTGGCTTAGGTGCGTAGCCTGTCTGCGATAGAACCCAAGCTCAAATTCCATCTGACACAGAATGTTTTTCCAATTTAATTAATTTATCTGAAACTAACCTGAAATATACTGACCCAAAAAATCAAAAAATTGGTTCAAGGAATGATTCATAGATTCAATGAATCTCTGTTCATTGGTTTAAGGAAAAAGTTCTTTGATTTAATCAACTTTTTCTTATTCCTAAAGAACGCAAAAGAATCGATTCTTTGGCTGTAAGAAAAAGTTCATAAAATTAAAGATAAGAGATTAATTAATGAACTCGTACATGGGACCAATTCATTAAAACAAAAAAATTTTAAGTACGTTTTTGGTTCAGTGTAGGCACGCAGCTAAGTGCGGTTTTCAAACCGCTCAAAACTGCCTCCCATAAGGTTCAGAAAAGTTTAAAAAAAAAATCAAGCGAGACTTTTAAAATCAAAACTTCATTTTTTCCCTAAAATTTAATTGAAGTAGCCCTCCAAGTAGTTTAAAATATTTTAATCACTCGAAAGAAGGGACCGAAAATAACGGTCACTTTTGTATATAATTATATCGGTCAAAAATAACAGTTATTTGTGCCTTTTATTTTTTGAGTCAAAAATATCCGGCAATTTGAATGTTTCAAAGGAGCTTTATTAACTAAAAAACTATTGATACCATTATTTTCGTCTCAGCTGCATTATACGAGTAGCTCATAATGTTCGCGTTGATAAGAGGAAAATATTGGCGTATATAGTAAATAAAAGGCACGAAATAACTGTTAATTTTGGCCGACAAATTAAAAGACAAAAGTAATCACACAAAAAACTAGTATTTTTTGTCGAAAAAATAATAGTTTAAAGATAACTTTTAATATCTGACCTTTTTGATAAAAAGCATAAACCGTATGTTTCCTGCTCAGAAGTAAATTTCAAAATAGTTTACAAATACAAATTCTAAATTTACATAAAAAATAGCTACATATTTAATTAAATAGATTAAAAAAGAGTTATTTAGAAACAAATAACCTAAGGTAATTCCACATAAGCTTTTTTTCTGTGTGAATAGTTAAAAAAAATGGTATATCACTTACCAAGATTCATGGTTGGAATCGATCCATGTTTTAATCGCAAGACTATAATGCAAGATGAATCAAAATGTCGGCTGCATACTCTGCTTCCCGAATGAATATATTGTTCGTGTACGATTTTTAAATTCGCGCACCACATCTTCATCAATGAAGGATCGTTTGGAAAACGATACATGTGAATGATATCTGAGGTCTTACCCTCGCACTCCATTGCAACAAATTTCAAATACGACATATTTGATTTAGCACTCGCCGATTGAATTGTTTTCAAAATGTTTATGAAATTATACAAAAATATCAAAGTTTTGTTTTGAAAAAAACAATTGGTTAAAAAGGACGGTTGTTTTAAAAAAAACAGTTGGTTAAAAAAACAAAGTTTGTCAATTATAAACAGTTTAAAAAAAAAACACTGAATATGAATATACATATATTTTCCAACAAAGCACTTAAAACACGCAAATCTCTAAGGACACACAAATCGCCAAGTAGACTATCTCGATCGAACACGGACGTAAAGAGAACAAAATATCATAGAACAAATGAATTTATACTTGAAGCTTTGATAAATTTAAAGAACGTCACAAATGAAAGTAATGAAAGTCCATAAAACACTCTATAGTAGGCATATAAATATTAACATTATTATTTGTATGTAATTTTTAAATATTCAATAAGATTACAATTATTTATATTATTTAATATAGAATTAATCATATATATATATATATATACCTATATATAATATATATAATATATAATTTTTGAATATTTATAGATTTATTTAAAAATATATTATATGTACATATATATACGCATATTCATAGATAAATATAGCTTATATATAAGCAATAATGAATTACAGTTGTGTAAAAAAGATAAATTTAATTTATATATGCACAATAATTTATGAAATTGTTTGAAAATGTTTTAATAAATGTTTCAAAAATCTAAAACTGCTGTGAAATATTGTTAATAAATTAAGAAATGTTTTTACCTTTGAAAGGTAACTTTCAAGTTTTATGTAATTTGTAAATGGTATTATTAACAAAAAATGTATTAGTTAAATGTTGTTACAAAAATGTTTTCTAATTTTATAAAAAAATTAATATGTGATAATCTTAAAACAAGCAATAATCAACAATCAAATAAAATTAAATTTTATTTATAAAACGAAGAGGGTAAATAACTAAAATTAAGTTTATATTTTTCATATAAAGGCTATGAAAATGTTACACCAAAACCTTAAAAATAGTATCACCTTCATGAGCTCAATAACCCATAAATTGATAAAAAGTGTCTACATAATAGATCCCATCTTAAATGACGACTTCCAATAAGATCTACAAAATTCCCAAGAACGAGAGAGATCAGCAAAGACGCAGCCGACTGCAACAACAACAACACATCCCTGTAGGAAAATCAACTAATTTAAAAGTAGTTGATAAAGTAGTTTTTTATCAACCACAACTAGTTGAAATTCTGACTTTTTTCCATAGAACGAACTAACATATTTTGTATGGTGATGTCCGCTAAATAAGCCAATTGACTTTCGTCTGCATATATTTTCAACTACTTGTTAAATTAGTTATATATAAATTATTTTTTTAATTACTTTAAAATAACCAATTGAAAACTATTACTGATGGCCTAAAGTTAATAATATTTGATGAAATAACATGGTTAAATATATATAAACTTGTAATCTAATAAAAATTTTGCAATTAAAGCATGTCAAAATCAGAGTAGTTGCCGCTTTAATATCAATGACTTGTTTTTAAGTAGTATTTCAATTACTGCATATATAATGCAATAAAAACTATTTAGAATTGAAGTGGATGCCGCCTTAATTTAATTGAAAGTAGTTCATATACTGGTTTATTTTAAATTAGTTTTTTAATTAGTTGTTTTAAAAAACCAGTTAGTTTGTTCCTATAGGGATGGTAGACAAGCATGATTGCTAAAAGTACTGTTACGGCTACATTGTTAAAGAAGGAAAGTATGTCCGATTTGTTTTATTTCAGCTACAGATTCTCACCTATACATTGAAATGAAAACACTTAATAACATCTTTGTACTTGTATTTGTGTTTCATTCACAACATTTGTTATTTTCCTTTAATCCTCGCTGCTTTAATTGACGGTTGATGAACAAATTTGCATTAAGAATTTCATAAGCAGCTTAAAAAATATAAATAAAAAAATTTTCTTCAAAATCGGAAGAACCATTTTTTTAAAAAATCATCATTTCATTCCATTAGCAGCTGAAATTTTGTAAACCAAAAATATTTCTTTTTCTCCAAAAATTTTATAAGCCAAATCTTATAAACTTCTTATAAGAAAAAAATCTATAATTTTTAGCAGCGAACAATTTATACACCAAAAATATTTCTTCAATTTCGGAAGAAAACTTTTGAAAAAAATATATCATTTCTTTAGCAGCTAAAAATTTATGGAGCAAAAATATTTCTTCAAAATCGGAAGAAAACTTTAGAAAAAAAAAAAATATAAATTCCTTAACAGCTTAAAGTTTATGGAGCAAACATTTTTCTTCAAAATCATTTTTTAGCAGTGAAAAATTGATAGCCAAAAATATTTCTTCAATTTCGGAAGAAAACTTAAAAAAAAATAAATCATTTCTTTAGCAGCTAAAAATATATGAAGCAAACATATTTCTACAAAATCAGAGGAAAAATTTTTTAACATGAAAATATGTAGCATTTCATAAGCAGCTAAAAATTTATAAACTTAAAATATTTCTTCAAAACTGGAAGAAGACTTTTTCAAAAAAAAATATAATTTCTTTAGCAGCTAAAAATTTATGCAGCAAAAATATTTCTTCAAAATCGGAAGAAAACTTTTAAAAAAAAAAAAATATAATTTCCATAGCAGCTTAAGATTTATGGGGCAAACATTTTTCTTCAAAATCATTTTTTAGCAGTGAAAAATTTATAGCCAAAAATATTTCTTCAATTTCAGAAGAAAACTTTTAAAAAAAATAAGTCATTTCCAAAAGAAAAAATTTTTCTTCAAAATCAAAAGAGAAATGTTTGAACGAAGTTAAGATCAAATAAATTTCAATAATTTCTTAATATCAAAAACCTAAACAAAACGCAGCGCTCAGCTAGAAACAAAACACACATACCTACACTTATCCAAATAATAATAGCAAACAAAACACATGCAAATAATAATTGTATCGAAGAGCTATTTTTATCCTCTCAAAACCTGTTTAGAGCGGATTTTGGCTTGCATGCATGGAATTTGTAGTTTTTGAAATGTCGCCGAAGCTGGCCGCTGCCATTCACCGTAGTACCTTCAATTCTCACTGCTTCGAACCTAAACTATACACCAGCATCGATTCACTATCGTAACTTCGCCACCCTTGTCACGACACTATTTCCAAGGGAAATAAAGCCGCACAATAATAGCGCGCCGCACCGAATTGAAACGGCACCGACACTACCAGAATGGTACCAGCACCCTACAAGTGCTATAACTAGCAACATCAGCCACCAGCCATGACAACATTGACGTATTATGCTGAGTGTCAACATGAGGCCACTGTCAATAACGCCCCATAACCATATCAACATATGGCAACAAGCGGCTCAACACAAGCAGTACGCTAGAGCCATTAATTATTACCAGGCAATAATGTCAACACCAACAACAACACACCGGATAAGTCAACATGAACAAAGAGAATCAGACACAAATGATTCTAGCAACATTCCACTACCTTCTACAATCAACACAACTAAACACGAAGCCAGCTTCGTCAAATGTATATATTTAATTATTTTATTTTCACTTGCTTATAGTTAAGACTTGCTATAAATATTCACTAGGATAAATGTAAAACATATTTTCTATATAATTTTCATAGTTTACATTTATTAATACTATTCTACAGTTAATTAAATATATATCATTAATAAAATAAGTTATAGTATTAGACTCCTACTATAATACTTTATAATGTACTATGTAGTATAAATAGTGTTAGCAGCATACTACTATATTACGATTGTAGCATAGCTGGCAACATCCAGCGCTTAGTTTAAGTTTATGAAATTAATAAACGGAGAGTCTTGATTGAACCATAGCCACGAACAGACGTGTTTCTTCTTACATCGGCAAACCAAGCTGAGTATACATTCTCATCAAGAAAAAGAAGCAGTCGTGCTATAGATAGCAAGTCGACCGGACGTGCCTTTCCTTTTCCTTTCCTTTTCCCCCCTATTGAGCTGTAACGCTGGAGTCCTAGATCAGGTCGGTCTGTTCACCACATACTCTCACTGTCGCTCTCTACGAGTGCCGCTCATTTTTGAGTGCCTTCTCCCCACTTGAGCTGTACGCTGGAGTCCTAGATCAGGTCGGTCTGTTCACCACAGACTCTCACTGTCGCTCTCTACGAGTGCCGCTCATTTTTGAGTGCCTTCTCCCCACTTGAGCTGTACGCTGGAGTCCTAGATCAGGTCGGTCTGTTCACCACGTACTCTCACTGTCGCTCTCTACGAGTGTCGCTCACTTTGAGTGCTTTCCCTCTCCCCTTGAGTAGTAACGCTGGAGTCCTAGATCAGGTCGGTCTGTTCACCACTTACTCTCACCGTCAATCTTCACGAGAGAAACTGCATAAGATTCCCACTCGACAAGACAGACAGAGAGCCGTGCAAAGCATTTGGTTGCGCAGCAGAGAAGCGCTAGAAGAAGACACACACACGCACACATGTGGTGACCCCACACAAATACAACACCTCAAATCCTCATACACCTTTATCTAAAAATACTTGTTCTTTTATATTCAATTATAATTATTTGTTTGTTCAAAAAAAAAAAAAAAATGATTGTCAAAAATTTTCAATTTAATTTTCAGTTATAAAAATTTGTTCAATAAAGCAGTTGTACAAAATAAAAATATATGCTCAAAAATGAAATTTATAAAAAATAAAAAATGTCTATTGAATAAAAACTGCTGAATAAGAAAATATATATTTATTTGTGCAACAACTGTGCAACCAAACACACACCTACAAAACAACGTGTGGGCTAGCAACAAGCGTCACTTAAAACATCGTATGACAAAAGTAACGGGAGAAAATATACAAGCGCCACGAAAACTGTAATGGTAAAAATATAATACCCAAAAGGTACAGTTGTGCAGCCGCTTGTTAGCATCCAAGGAAGGGTATCGACGTCAACGCGTGTAGCCACGCCAGCCTGACGAACAACCGCACGTCAAGGTCAAGACACGCAATCGACTCCAAGAACATCAAGCGTGTGACCACGCCATCATATTTGTGATTCTACAAGTCCTCCCGTGAAGGGTCTAAAGGGGGACCGCTGGCCGCTTTTCCATCGGCCCAACTATCATTAAATTGCGAGTAAAGACGCAATCATTGTGATAGCAGAGTCCTCCCGTGAAGGGCCTAAAGGGAGACCGCTGTGCAAATCGCCAAAGGATTTGCCATCATCAACGCGTGCAACCACGCAAACAGAATAAAAGGACCTTCCAGCAAGGACATAACCAAAGCCGGACAGCCGCTGAGGATACCTCAGCTGAAAAAGATTGTAACGCCCAGGAGGTTCGTTACACCCTCATGCATTCTCTTCACTATATATACTTCTTGCACCAGCCACTGCCAGCGAAAAAAATTAAGCTTTGTGCGTAAAACTATACTTTTTAATCTCACAACTTTCACATCGAAAAACCGCGTTTTTTTCATTTACTTTTATCTTTCACAACCAAAAACCGCGTTTTTTATTATTTTCTATTCTTTTTCCGCTTTCAAAGGATACGTCCAATAACAAAACAAATGTCATTTATTGTCTTGCAATTGTCTGCCCACCTACGTCATAGTCAGACAATTTCCTTGCAGCTGACAATATTTGACAACTAATACAGATTATGAAATATTTATGACAATTGTCTGGTGTAGAGGCAGCGTAAGGGCTGCGCACAAAGCACGTGTTTCTTTTTTAAAAATATTTAATAATTATATATAATTATATTCTGTTATATTGAAAGTTATAATAAAATTCCTATTTCAAATTGGAAAATTTCAAATTCTCATTTTTTGACAGCTAATTTTATTTTTCGACACTTTTAAATATACAAATTTCTGACGCTAGGATTTTGACATATTAACATTTCTGACATTTGACAGTTTCTGATATTATACTTTTCATTTTTTGGCATTTATAAGTGACAGCTTGTTTTTGTAACCAACACAATTAAATTTCGAAAAATTAACAATTTCAATTGTTATTGTTTAGAATGTGTTAAACGAAAAACTTTTGTGTGTTATATTATTGTTTTAACATAAAAAAAAAAACATTCAAAACAATGCATTTCGTAAATGTGGATATATGAGTTAATTTTATTCAAGAACTCAAGTCTTTTAAAAAGGAACTTATGCTCCTATATAACTTATGTTTTAATAAGGTAAATACTTCTTTGTGTATTGTAAAATGGCTTTTTTATAAATAAACTTTAACATTTAAGAACATAAACAGCAATAAATTTATAAAGAATTTTGTTCGAGATTTTAGGAAAAATTTTTAGGAAATAAAAAAGTCTGTCATTTTCCTATGGTGAATGTTTTTAAACTTTATCTTTTAATTAACTTTTTTAACCCACAAAGCGGAAAAATAAAGAAGAACATAAATATGGCAAGCGTTCCAAGCACTGAATTTTTAGAAGAGTTTTCCTAAAACATGGAAATATTGAGTAAAAATATTGGTCAATTATATGAGCCTCCAAAAATGGTTTAGCGATTACGCCAATGTGTTCTGCGTGAGAATCTGCAAAGAAGTAACGTCGTCGTACATGTCCGATTGCTTAAAAACTCAGCAAAATATTGCCGTAAGTTTGTCGTCTTGCAATGTCGGCTGATACGAACGTTCGCCTGAAAGCCCCTACTGATATAAAAAAATATAGATTGTGGAGTATTGGTACTTATGAGGGGAAAATAACAGGTAGAAGGATAATTAAAGTATGAAGATTTGAGGCAAGGTATATTTAACAAGTTAGTGTCGTCTCGGAGCGGCGGGTACCGCAGCTGTCAAACACATACAATATTATAATTTGCAAATTTTGTTTTTTGTTTTGCTTTTATTCATAAAAAAAAAGCAAAAATCGAAAATTTCAAATTCTCATTGTTTGACCGTTAATTTTATTTTTCGACACTTTTAAATATACAAATTTCTGACGCTTGGATTTTGACATATTAACCTTGACAGTTTCTGACATTATACTTTTGACTTTTGGGCATTTATAAGTAACAACTTGTTTTTGTAACCAACAAAATTAAATATCGAAAAATTAACTATTTCAATTGTTATTTCTAACAAAAAATTAACAATTGCATACTGTTAATGCTATTTTAATTAAGATTGTTTTTATTTTTTTGTTAAAATCTTTAAAATTTGATTAATATATTCACAAATAACAAAAGAAAAAAAAAACAAGTGAACTACTGGATCAGAGAAGGAATTTGTAGCGAATGTCTTATGGCGAATTGAATAATTCTCAAAAAAAACTTTAAACTTTCCTAATATATAATGCACTGTAAAATTATGTACTTCACCGTTTTCCAGTGGCTGCGGCAGGCAGCACAGTATTTTTTAATTTTGACATTCCACGTCGGTGTGGTGAATCTCCTTACCCTACCTTATAATTGTATCATGTACACAGGCTTGTTTAATTTACTATTTGTTGTTTTTACGCCAACTTTCTTTATTGTTGTTTAGCATGCAAACGCAAATACGCAAACACGCTTAAATAAAAGTAGCCCTTGGACGTGTTTTTTGTGTGTCATATTTTTATGCCCTGTCTACAGCATATATAACAGCGTTGCAAAATCATTGAATACGGCAAACACATACTGAGGAGCTCACAGTTTCAAAAATAAGAAATGCTATAAATACGCTTTGTAAATATACGTTTAAACTGTGAATAGCCTAACTATTTTCTTCCGAAAAGTAAACAATTTTTACATGGAATGTTCGCTGTGATGTGATTTGGCGGGATTTCGCTCACTTTTCGGGACTTTGACCCCTTAAAGGACGGACGGGATTTTATGATTCAAAGTGGGATTTTCGTGCCCGTCAAAATAAAAAAAAAATCTTGGGTGGTAGCATTGCCCCAAAATCGGACCCGAAAATTGCTTTGGATATTTAATCTCAGATTACGTGAAGAAGTAGCATTGTCCAAAATCGGACGGATTACGTGGATGAAAACAAATTTTCACTAGAATATGAATGAAATGATTTACCATTTTTATTTAACTATCTCAATGCCTATAGTGTTTCGAGTTTTGGAAAGAGGTGGCCTACAGAGAGTCTTTAAGCACCGTTGTTTCTAAATTTAATAGTACTCCAACTTTTGTCATGTCATAACCGCACTCCAACGTCGAAGCCGAAAGGATATTCTTAATAGTAACGGATATAAAAAAAAAAAAAAACAGACTTGGAGAAGATATTTTAAGCGCTGTTTGTAATTTTAAATCTTCCTTTAGGTACCAACAAATAGACGCGGTTTCATTTAAATGTAGCGAAAAACATTTAAAGTTATTGAATTAAATTTTTGTTTTTTGTGATATTCGTCAATAACCAAACAAGTTACATGGTATTGTTTTTTTTTTTTTTATCAAAATCAATTGTTTCGTATGATTTTACATGTTATATTATTTTTTTTTTTATTTACGAGTGAAATAAATACGCTTTTTTGCTGAAAAAAAAAATTTATATACTTTTACTTATACTTTATTGGTGGGATTTTAAAGTACCTCTTAAAAACATTCTGGATTTTTCACAAGGTCTCAATCACATCACTGAATGTTCGTGTTAAAAATATCAGCTGTGCAAATTTATGAATGAAATAATTTTTTTTCCCATTTCATTGTCACGCTAGCTTTTAAAATAAAAAAATAACTTAAGATATCGATAAGGTATTGTAGCGGTCTGTTTAGCCACTAAATTAAAATATTTGGATTGGTTGTTATTAGCTTCACATAAATATCTTTTATTAATTCTCAATGATGATCACAGAGATCAATTTATAAAAGTCAAAATATAAAAGTTGGAAAAACTTCACTCAAAACTTCAATTCAAAGTCCTCATTTTTACAAATAACCTGCTGAAAATCATAAAATCATTTAGAATATAATATTTTCTTATTGCTTGCCCAAGGATATATTCATTATTATTATTTATATTTTCTTATTCAGTATGAGACAAAATAGTGGTCGGGATATATTTATATATATAACAGTTACTTAATTACTTACTTAAGGTGGTCGTAACAACCCGTGCCCGGATTTCGACCGACCTCATCAGCTCTCGCCAGGCGCCTCTGCTTTGCGCGCGCCTTCTCCAATCAGATACACCAAGTGCGGTTAGGGCTTCCTCAGCCTTCCTCGGAGGCATGGTCTCCCTCGTCGTCGTTGACCAGCGACCCTCGCCTCGAGCACCTTTTTCGCTGGAGCTTCGTCGTCCATACGATGGACATGACCCAGCGAGCGTAGTCGCTGCACAGTTATACGCCGAACTACGTCAATGTCTTCGTAGAGCTCATAAAGCTCGTGGTTCATTGGGATGCAATAGTCATCGCCGACTCGAACAGGACCGAAAATTTTGCGAAGAACTTTTCTCTCGAACACCCCCAGAGCGGCTGCGTCAGTTTGCGAAACTACCCATGCCTCAGCGCCATAAAGCAGCACAGGTAGAACGAGCGTCTTGTAGAGTGTTAGTTTTGTCGATCGAGAGAGGGCTCTCGAACTTAGTTGCTTACTGAGCCCGTAGTAGCACCTATTAGCAATTATTGTTCTTCGCTTTATCTCCAGGCTGATTTCGTTGTTGTTAGTATTAATGGCGGTGCCAAGGTATACAAACTCTTTGACTACTTCAAAGTTATAGCTGCCGGCTGAAACGTGGGAGTCTAAACGCCGCGCTCCCTTGTTTGTAGACAGCATATGCTTTGTTTTACCCTCATTTATCGTCAAACCCACTTTAGCTGATTCCTTTTCGATAGCGGCGAAAGCAGCGTTAACATCTCTCTTGGTTCTGCCAACAATATCAATATCATCAGCGTACGCAAGGAGCTGGACACCTTTATAGAAAATGGTGCCATTACGATGCACACCGGCCTTTCGTACGATCCCCTCCATGATGATGTTGAAGAGATCACAAGACAGTGGATCGCCTTGCCTGAAACCTCTTTCGGTGTTGAAGGTTTCGGAGAGGTCATTTCCTACGTTGACGGAGCTGCGTGTGTTGCTCAACGTCATTCTGCAAAGTCTAATCAGATTTGCAGGTATACCGAACTCAGACATCATTGTTGCGTATAGGCAATCCCTTCTCGGGCTATCGAACGCAGCGTTAAAACCAACAAATAGATGGTGTGTGTCAATTTGATTTTCGTGGGTTTTCTCCAGGATTTGTCGTAGCGTGAAAATCTGGTCTATGGTGGACTTACCAGGTCGAAAGTCACACTGATAAGGTCCAATCAGTGTTATTGAAATCGGCTTTAATCTTTCACACAGTACGCTTGAAAGAACCTTATATGCGATGGAAATAAGGCTGATACCTCTATAACTAGCGCAGATTGTGGGGTCTCCTTTCTTAAGTATAGGGCACAGTACACTGAGGTTCCAATCGTCGGGCATGCTTTCTGCTAGCCATATTTTGCTGATGAGCTGATGCATGTGCCTTATCAATTCATCGCCGCCGGTTTTAAACAATTCAGCTGACAGGCCGTCAGCACCCTCTTCTTTATTGTTTTTGAGTCGTTGGATAGCAACTCGAACCTCTTCATGGCTAGGGGGTGGTACTTCCACTCCGTCACTGTCGATTGGTGGCACTGAACTGCACTCTCGATGGGCGGCATTGGTGAAATCGTCGCCAGTAAGTAAATTGGAGAAGTGCTGTCTCCACAATATAAGCACACACTGTGTATCCGTATTCAGATCTCCATTTTCGTCTCTGCAAGTGGATGCACCGGGCTTGAAATCTTGGGTTAGACGCTTAACCTGTTGATAGAATTTTCGTGCATCCTTCTTGCCCTGGTATACCTCTAGTTCCTCACGCTCACGCTTTTCCTGCTCTCTTTTCTTGCGTCTGAAAATGCGCCTCTCTTCCTTCCTCTTTTCGCGGTAGTTTTCTCGCACGGCTCGCGTTGCAGCTGACTGCAGCGCTTTTATGTATACGGCGTTTTTTACTGCTGTCGCGATGCGACACTCCTGATCGTACCATTGGTTCCGAGGTTGCGGGCGCCGGAAACCAATGACTTCTTCAGCGGCAGCGCGCATGGAGTGGGATATATGCGCCTAAAGTCCGCCGGCGTCGTCGAGTCCTGAGGTTGGTTGGTTGAGCTTAACCGAGAGTTGAGCGGAGTAGGCTTCGGCAGTCCGTTGTAATTGCAGCTTAGCGACATCTAGCTTTCGTTGCATTCCTGTGCGTATGTTCTTCGCATTGCATAATCTCATGCGGATCTTGGCTGCAACAAGATAATGATAGGAGTCAGTGTTGACCCCCCGAAATGTACGCACATCTAGAACACTAGAGGCATGCCTTCCGTCGATTACCACATGATCAATTTGGTTTCGCGTTTTTTGATCCGCGGACAGCCACGTGGCCTTGTGGATGTCGAGGTGCTTAAATCTGGTGCTACTAACTACCATGTTTTGTGCCGCGGCGAAGTCGATCAGTCTTAGACCGTTGTTCGTGGAGGTCTCATGAAGACTGAACTGACCGACAGTGGGGCCAAAGATGCCTTCCCTTCCGACTTTCGCAAGGTGGTCATATACGTCCTCAAGACTAGCGTAGAAAGCGTCCTTGACGGCTTCGTCCTTTTCCTCCCTCGGGGGGTGCGCGCAAATAAGGCTAATGTAGAAAAATTGATGTGGATCGTGGCCAATCTTTCGTTCACAGGTGTGAACCGGGAAACAAGGTGGCATAGTTTTCGGCTAACGACGAATCCACATCCGAATTCGCGCTTCTCCGCATGGCAGCTGTAGTAGATATCGCAGTGTGCTTGTTTAGAGCAGCCTTGCCCTTTCCATCGCATTTCCAGGATGGCGGTGATGTCAGATTTTATTGTTTTGAGGGCTTCCGCCAGTTGTATAATGGCACCTTCCCTATAAAGGGTGCGGACATTCCAGGTGCATATCTGTAGTATATATTGCAGTGTGCTTGTTTAGAGCAGCCTTGCCCTTTCCATGGCATTTCCTGGATGGCGGTGATGTCAGATTTTATTGTTTTGAGGGCTTCCGCCAGTTGGATAATGGCATCTTCTCTATAAAGGGTCCGAACATTCCAGGTGCATATCCGTAAATCATTGTCCGTTTTCCGTTGCGGTGGTCGTCAACGTAATTGGGGTTCTTATCCGAGGCTGATTTAGTTTTCAATGGGCAGTAGTAATGTGGCGGGACCCAAAGCCTGCGCACATTCCATGTTTAAGGTCTATGGATCGACCCGCCGCTCAAGTTAGCAGTCCAGTTCCAGTTGCCCAGGGAACACCACTTGGAGGTCTGAGTCGACTTGAGACGATTTCGACATGGATAATGCTGGCCTCGCCAGGTTGAGGCGGTCAGACTCGTTGCCATGTGAAGGTTCGCCCCCTGTTCCCCTATATATAACAGTTACTCCCGTAAAATTCAGAAATGAAGTAAGTAATGTTGGAAATTGGAGTTAAAAGGTTTGCAGACTAGGCCGTATATTATTTCACCTGAAAATTATACAATGAGTTACTTAAAGGATTAATAAAATAATAATAACCTCTAAAGGTTAAAAAAATGTATTGGCTTTAAGCTGCAATGACTAGTCAAAATTAGAAATTTATGCTCAGAAATATAAGCGATGACAGACTTATAATGTTTTTTTGTTACATTAAATAATCATAATTAAAAATCACCAATCGACACTTTGTGTTTTTTGTATGGGGATCCATAGAAGTGCGGCAGATAGGGGTAGGTGTGCTTAAAAGAAATGTTGAGGGGCAAAAAATAATAGGACCAGCTCATACATTTGATCACTCTAGGGTCGATTCGGGGGAGATATGAACACTAATCGACACTTTTTGTGTTTTTTGTATGGGAACCCGAAGAAGGGTGGCAGATAGGGGAAGGTGAGTTTAAAACAATGTTCAGAAGCAAAAAAATAATAGGACCAACTCATACATTTAACTCCTCTAGTGGTCCAGTTACGGACGATAAAACCCATTTTCGGATTTTTCTTTTTTGTGTTTTTGTAGGAGGACCCCTAAGATGGTGTAGGAGGGAGAATATAAGGGTGGGTACGTTGAGAAGAAATATTGGTGGTGAAAAAATAATAGGACGTGGTCATACATTTTACCCTTCTATGGTGCACCCCGGTGGAGCTATGAATGTTTTTCATCCATTTTTCCCACTTTAGGACCTTTTTTGAGCTAGTGCAAAAATTGTAATGAATTGAATTGCAATTCCATTTTCAGATGAACTAAAACAAACAATCGCTCACTGAAATTTTCTACTGAAATTTATTGCCAGGCAAAAACCCACAATTTACGTGATATCTTGCGTTTTACAAAATACGGTCATAAATGAATGAAATGCAGAGAGCGCTCTTCAAGTCAGTTGTTTTTGAGGAGAGCAATTTATGATCGAAAACTATTAAAGAGGAATGAAAAACTTAGAATATCAAATATAATAGAAAGAAGAGATTCCAAGGAAAGACAAGAAATCAAGGAATAGAGAAGTGAGCTAGAATAGATTGCCTAAATTTTTTCGCCCGCGTTATTTCTCTTACGCTACGTGGTAAAGTATTCCACAGTTTTATGGCATTAATGAAGAAAAATCTAGAAGTATTAAGAGAGCTACACCTTGGAGCAATAAGTAGATTACATCTTTTTGATATACTGAACTGCAGTTTTTCATAAAGATAATGTGGTGTTTTTGTATGTATAATTTTATGAAGAAAGATGCAGAGTCTAGCATTGAGGTAATCAATCAGGTTGCATCCAAGTATTGCATTTCTGAATGTAGAGAGCCGGTCAAATTTTTTTTAAGCCAAATACAAAACGTGTGGCACAGTTATAAGCAATATTTAGTTTTAATTGAGAAGACGAGTCGAGTCTACTGTAAACAACTTCCGAAAATGTTATTACTGGCAAAACAAGCTGCTTCACAATCATTCGCCTAAGGTCAAGAGTACAAAGATTAGCTGACATTCTCAAATTTCGAAGGATATAAAAAACTTGACGGACAACACTATTTACATGATCAATACTTGATAGGGAGGATTTCATATAAAAAACAAGATTTACGATTTTCGATACGACACTTAGTTTATTTGTACCAATGAAGAGGTAAGGAATATTATCCAGATAACATTTATTCTTACAGATAGGCAGTACAAATGATTTGGCAGCATTTAATTGTAGTCCATTAGTATTAGCCCATTGATAGATGCTTCGTAGATCCTCGTTAAGTCTGTGGCAAAGGTTATTTAGTAGTTCAACTCTACTTGATAGATAGATCTGGATATCGTCCGCATAAGCGTGTACAGATGAATGTTTGCAAACAGCAAAGACATCATTTATAAAAATGGAGAATAAAAGGGGGCCAAGAATTGAATCTTGGGGTACACCACTTAATACAGATTTATTGTTAGATAACATAAGTCCCACTTTAGTTCCTTGTGATCTATTCGACAAGTAGCTTGATATTAGATTTGCTGCACTTTCACTAAAACCAAAGAGAGTCCTGAGTTTCTGGTATAAGTACTGGTGACTAACTTTGTCAAATGCTTTCGAAAAATCTAACAGGCAGAGCAAGGACATAGAACCAGTATCATAAATGGGCCGTAAGTCGTCCATAACCTTTACTACAGCCGAAGCACACCCATGCCCTGCACAAAAACCAGACTGAAGGGGAGACAGCAAATTATTGTCAAGAAGGAATTTATTGATTTGTTGGCTCATTAGTTTTTCGCAGACTTTAGATAGCGGGGATAATATGCTTATTGGCCTAAAGTCGTTAGGCCCAGAAGGGTTTGATTTTTTAGCCACAGATAAAACAATTGCTGATTTCCAAATTACCGGGAATGAAGAAGATATAAGGCAGCGGTTAATTATATGCGTTAACGGACTAATTATGTGTGGTAGAATTATTTTAATAAATTTAATTGGAGTACCACCTTCACCTATATCGTTTGATTTTATCTGCATAATACACTTAACAATGTCAAGCTCACTTACTGAAGTTAATTCAAAGAGTTGAGGAACATGATTATTTGTAAGGGAAATTGTGTTGTTGTTAGGGTGAGCAGTGTTTTCAATGAAAAAGTTGTTAAGTATGTCAGGATCAAGTTGGCAATCTGAGGTTGTCTTTTTACTGACTCCAAGTCTCTTAATATTGTTTCACAAATTTTTGGTCGGAAGGGAAACATTTAATTTGGCAGAGAAGTATCGAGACTTGGAGTGTTTTGTTAAGCGGACTGCATCATTCCTGGCCATTCTGTAAGCTTCCCAGTTAGCTGATGATGGGTTAATTTTCCAGAGTTTGTGTAGGCTATTTCTTTTCTTTATAGCACATTTTGTGTGAACCAGGGACAGGATGAAATTTTTTGACGTAGAGGAACATGCTTTTCAAACAAGGACTTGACAGGACCTAAAAGAGCATTAACTTTATCATCGACTGCACTGAGATGCCAACAATCAAAGAATGAAGTCAAAGACAATTCATAAAACAACGACGAATAATTAATATTTTTAAAATCACGATACGAAAACGAGGTAGAAGTCACATTTCGAGATAAATTAACATTTAATGAGCAAAAGATTAAGTCGTGATCAGAGACAAGCGAAGGGTCTGACACAATAAAATAATCTAGTAGGCTAGGAGATGTATTATTAGAGAAACGAGTAGGAACAGTATCATTGACAACAGAGACCTACTGAATATATATTGTCACACAATGATTGCTTAACAGAATCATTGTTCAAGAGATTTATATTGAAATCACCACACACCAAAATCAAATCATTACTAAGAATATAATTTGACAAGGCAGCGAACAATGGATCTACAGGAAGACACTTATTCGGGTTATACACACAAGACACAAGGATTTTAGTATTATTATCAGAAATACATATGGTGAGATACTCAATCCCTGGACCGCTTGATTTACCTAGAACTTTGGCATTTAGGTAAGATTTACAATACACAGCGACTCCACCACCTCTTTTTTCGAATCTGTCATTTCTAAAAACATTATAACTATTGACGCTGCAGATTGTATTACTTATGTTACTAGACAACCACGTTTCAGAAATACAAATAATGTCAACTGATGATTCCTCAAAAATATATCTTATAAAGTCCAGTTTAGCCATGTTTAAGCTGCGGGCGTTAAAATGGACAACACTAAGACCACCATGCTGTCTAAACGAAACCTGAATTAATGTTTTCTGGTTTTCATTAATGCCAAAAAGGACCTGCTAATATCCGACATAAGGAGTTATAAAGGGGGAGAAATATTTAGGCAAATTACAAGGAAAAAGAAGCTTAGCAAAGAGATAGGGAAGAAGATTGAATTGAAAAATTCGATTTAAAATAAAAACAAATAAAAGATACAGGAAACTAGTTCTCAGCAGCACCAACAGTCGATAAAGTATTATGTAGCTCATCAGTACTAGATACGCGAATACTATCAGCATTTTTTTCCATCCTGATAAGCACTGAGCCGCGATTGCATTATAAATTCTCCTTTCACGCTTAAGAACAATCGCAGCTTGTAAAATTTTTCGAGTTTTGGCATCCAAGCTTTCGTGAATAAAAACATTTGTGTCAAAAGCAAACCCAACATCTTTTAAATTAACAGCTGACCTGTTTCGTTTCCGATACGCTGCAAAAGCTTTTAAAATAAAATAATACAAATAATAATATAATACAATAAAAAGGCAAATGCAGTTAAAAATAATTTTTAGAATTTCTTCTCTTTCATAGGGCACTCCAAACAAAACAGTATCTGACAAAAGAGCTGGAGCAGTGTTGTGGTTGCAGTTGCTATTGAGCTGATCAGTATTCAATTTTCCAGCTGCTCACATCGAGAAGACAAAGCACAAAATTGAGTGTTTAGCGCATGACACAATGATAAGGTAGGGCCTCTTCGCTGAGTGCTCTCACGCGTCAACGAAGAGTGGATAATGAGAAGGAAGCATATATGTCAAAACGACGAATTTCGTAGAAATTGCAAATGAAGAAAATATTTTATGTTTCCAAGTTGCAACAGTGCGGTCGCGGGTGTTAAATTTGTGCTTATTTGAGTGCAGATATTATAAAAAAAGTGTAATAAAAACTATACGAGTAAAATGTGAAAGAAGTCTTCAAATTGCAAAAAAAAACCTGTAACAGTTTTAACCTAAAAACAACTGCGAAACGTGAGCATAAAGAAATTCGCTATGAACAGCTGATCTTGCCACCAATCTCGCTTTATTCTGCTTTCTACTCCATTCCTCTCTGAGTCGACCCTACCTTATAATTCTGCCATGGTTTAGCGCAAGAATTTTTGTGTTAAATTCAGTTATTTTGCTCTTTAATGCACTGACTTCCGTATCAATAACTGCCAAAAGCTTTTTTCGATACTCACAATTTCTGCACAGAGACGGGTAAACGAGCTATCAGAGTGTAGAAGTAAACGATCTTCCAATTGCTGAATCTCCGTTTAAGTGTTCTTTGTGAGTCGTTCTTCCAATTGCTGAATCTCAGATTTGTTGTTCTTTGTTAGACGTTCTTCCATTTCCAGAAGTTGAGCGCGCAGAGACCGAGATAATGCATCACCACTCTCAAGCTTTGGCGTGCCCATAATACAAGAATACAGGTAGAAGTGACAGTTCCTTGGCATACTATAAGTTGCCAAAAAAAAAAAATGCCAAGAAAGATGGCGTTCATTATAAGCTGTGCTTAATTCACATTGGCTGCATTCAGCGGAAAATTTGCTAAGTAGCTGTTGCGAGACTTTTGGGCTGAATGGTATGTAGCATAAAGCAGGGTTGGGATTATTGACGATTGATCGTCATTTCGACTTTTTTTTTTGGCTGCAATTATGACCTTACGTTTTTCTTTCAATTTTTTGTCAAAAATTATGTTTTTTGGTTAAATCGCTTTTCCTATATTATTTAAAATTTGAGATTTAAGTTCAGATTCTAATTTGATTTGTGTGCTTGGAGCAGCTATATTTCGCTGTTGAGGTAAAATTTTAGTTAGAGCAATTATCAAATGCGATAAGTCCAATAGAGAAACTGACATTTAACCCTTTCGGGACTACTGGGACTATACGTCCCACCAATAGTTAAACTTCCGTATTTTCTCTATTTTCAACGCAATTGCTTATGTAAATAGTCCCGAAAACAGATTTAAGTGTCCATTATGAAATGTAAACAAAAACATAACGGTACATGTCAGCGTACTCACACCAGCTGACAATGAATTTCACAACATCGGTGAAATTTGAGCAGTTGTGATCGATAATTAGCTGAAAGCTGTTGCTAAAGAATATTAATTTCATAGAATTGTATTGTTTTGTATAAAAAAAGTGTTTGTTTTTTAAACTTACTTGGTTGGTGGTGTTTTATGACAATATAAGGTAAGTTATAGCTGATTTCGTAAAATTGGGATATATAGTCCCAATACGTTTTTTACGTGGGATATATAGTCCCAATACGTTTTTTTTGTGGGATTAATTGTCCCAATACACATTTTAGATGGCAAAAAAGAAGCAAACCCTTGAGGAACTTGTGCGTATTGTATGCGAAGAGTCGGATTCTGATGTTGATTTTGATGATTCTGGAAGTGAATATTTGACTGAGAACTCCGATGACACCGAATCTGCCGAAGCTGACGATAATCCCAATGTGCCCTGTGAACACGACGAAAAAGATGACGAGTCACAGCCAGTTGTCCAGTGGGTAAATTTTACCGCCGATGGCCGTCAGGATTTCAATCCAAAATACCAATTCCCTACTGAACGAGATTGCAAAATACTTCTTCATCTCACTGATGAGTGCAACGAGTATAAGGTGTTTTCCAAGATATTTCCCTACAGTTTGTGCATTCGAATTGCTGAATGCACTAATTAGCGTCTAATAACTTTGAACCGTCGTGCGCAGTCAAAGCGAAACTTAACCGATCCGAATGAAATCCTTGTATTTCTGGGAGTTTCATTGATTATGCATTATAACAAGGTGCCATCTCTGAAGGACTATTGGAGCAAAAATCCATCAATGGGTAATTCAGTTATAAAAAACTGTATGTCACGAGATCGCTTTTTATTACTGGCATCAAAGCTATATTTCAATGATTGTGAAAAGCCCACTAACGTTGGCAAAGACTATTACATCTCCGATGTTGTGAACTGTCTAAAATACACATTTGCTGCTGCTCGCAGTGAGAGTTCTTTCCAGTCTATTGACGAATGTATGGTAAAATTCAAAGGCAGATCAATTATGAAGCAATATATGCCCATGAAACCAATAAAACGTGGAATAAAAATTTGGATGCGATGTGACTCGAAGACAGGATACAGTTACGATTTGAATGTTTATACTGGAAAGGAAGAAAATGCTGTGCAGTCCAACATCAGCACTCTTGGAGAGAGGGTCGTATTAAAATTGGTTTCTTCTATTCGTGAGAAAAATGTATGTTTGTCCTTTGACCGCTTCTTTACTTCAATAAATTTATTGGAAACATTTGCATTTCCCGCACTTGGAACATACATGCAAAACAGAAAGAATACACCTAAATTTATCGGAAAGTTGAAGAGAGGAGAAAGCCAACTTCAAACTAAATCTAGTGGTATTCTGGCTGCTCGATGGATGGATTCGAAAGAAGTTCTTTTAGTTTCCAATTGCCATGCGCCATCGCTTGTAGACATTGAAAGAAAGCAAAAAGACGGATCAAAGAAGAAAATCAAGTGTCCTAAAAGTATCAGCGACTATAACATTTATATGGGAGGAGTCGACTTAGCCGACCAGAAAACGGCCGTTTATGACTTTAACCGCAAGTCTCAAAAATGGTGGAAGAAAGTTTTCTACAAACTACTAATGGTTTGCGTGGTATATTCGTGGATTGTGTATACCGAATATAAGAAACAAAAAATATCGTTGAAAGATTTCCTGGTCCCTCTTGCTGAAGGCATGATTTCCGAAGGAATTAAAAGACGAGAGAAAATGCCACGTCGCCAGGGGGGAAGAACACCCAAGCGTCCAAAAACTGATAGTCTCAACGTTGGAGATCACTTGCCAGTGGAACAAGAAAAACGTTGTCGCTGCGTTCGCTGTACTTCACTTGGTATCGAGAAGCGCACAAAGATGATATGCTCAGGCTGTAACAACGCTTTGTGCTACCAATGTTTTGGACCCTTCCACAAATTAAATTCCTAATTATATTACTACAATAATATAAAACAATAAATTAAACAAATAAAAATGAATTTCCATTGAAATGTACTAATATTGTAATACTTTGGTTATTTTTTTATTATTATTGGGATCATATATCCCACAGAAAATGCTTATTGGGATCATATGTCCCACGAAAAATGCTTATTGGGATTATATGTCCCAGGATAAAAGGGCGATTTCAGGATTTCTGAGTATGCAGAACATATTTTTTTTTGACATATCTGTTAGAATATGCAAAAACTTCCACGAAAAATATCACGGTTTTCAAAATAAAACTCCGTCCCGAAAGGGTTAAAAATATTTGCCGATTTGCTCAAACTATTTCCTAATCTGGTTTCAGAAAACGAAGTCTTGATTCTGAAGTTTTATATTTAGAGTTAGTTTATATTTTCAGTGATTCAGCAGAATAAGTAGAAACTGAATATTACTGGAAAACAATTTAGTCAATTAGAAGAGGAGACTAATCTTTGGCCTTTTCTTTTATGCAAAAATTAATTTTTAAAATTTTGACCTAGCCTAATTCGTCAGCAAACGTTGGTCGCATTTTTTCTCAAATAAACTTAAATTAAACAAAAATCAGAGGCATTTTGAGCACAAAAACATTGATTTAAGAGTGAAGAATTCATCTTGTTATAATTTGGACATAAGGAAAGAATAAACAAACAAATATAATATAATACAAATTTAATTGAATCTTATAATTTTTTAACCTTATAATTACATTTATTTTATTTGATATTCATAACATGAATAAACTCCTAAAGGTCCTATTTAATTTTTCATTAAAACCTATATGTATAAATAAGTTTATGAATAAAGAAAAATTTATTGTAAAATTACGAAATTTTCAGTACGAAAATTACTTTTTTTTAATATCAAGAGAGTGATTTTAAGCTTGTTCTTCTTATCTCTTTTGAGCTAGAAAAATACGGAAACACGTTCTAGCAGCTTGTAAGTTACTAAAATCATGTACATAACCTAGCGTCTACACGTGAAAGTGAATGTTCGAAAAACTAAATACATCCAAACATTTTTACTAACACACTCACATTTTCGGACTTGCAGCCTACTTGCAGCGCTACTTGCACGTAAATTTCCTAAGCAGTGAATTTTTTTACTTGCTGCAAGTAAATGTCAGAAAAGGGGATAAAAGTGATGTTTTTGTATTGCTTTTGTGGATTTTCCATTCCATCCAAACATTAGTTACATGTTTTCCTCTTTTTTTAACTTCTTAATTTCAAGCAATACTGCAATTTCAGGGAGAACCTTCGCATTCGACGACATTTTTAAAAGAACTTCCACTTGCACATGTGGACCTGAAGCAACTTGCAGCTAATTTCGAACTTTTTCGAAGCCAATATATATTCTCCACTTGCAAGTGATTACTGGCACCTATTGTTTATGTTTTCGCTATCGTTTATGTTTCAGAGTTTGCAAAGAAGAAACACTTGCTTATAAAATATTACCTATTTAATTTTATTATTAATAGTGAGTATTGCAATAATAGTGAGTGATTATAAGTGGAAGTTAAGTAATATTTTAATTCCATGTTATTTAGCAGCAAGTATAATTATATCATGGCAAAGAAGAGACCGAGCACAATCGGCCATTGTCTGTTTTCAGAGTTTGCAATTAACCAAACATTTTCTTATTCACGTACAAATATTTACCATGTCTTGTTTCATTGAAAATATAATAAACTATTATTAAAACGGAGTTTAAGTGTTAATTGGTGAAAACATAAAAGTGCAGCAATAGAACAACCTTAATTAAATATATTTTCATTAACGAATTTCGTGTTATATTAATGGTAACCGCTCAGGGAACATATTAAGGGTATTCACTTCAACGCTGAAATTTCAGAAATGCTGAAATTTATGAAAACTTCAGTGCAATTGTTGTTGTTTTGGTTTTCCGAAGGTTGCTTAAATTTAATCATCTATTGAGTTGATGAAAAATAATCGTCGGAAATTTGCGAAGAAAAGATGTGTTCAGTAATCATAAGCGAATCTGTTTAATGAGGGTGAGTCATTGTGAATATGATAATTTCTATAAGAAAAATAGCATTTTGTCAAGTCTAGCCTACATGCTAATGAAATGGCTGCAGTTTAGAACGAAATTGCAATTCAACTAGTTTCTTTTAATTGATTTATAGTTTTAATGGCCGCTTATAAAAATTATTAAAGTATAAAGTACATATATGGTATATGTACATGCGACAAGGAGATTCTTTGTCAGCTGACATGCATCGCATCACTAACGAAATGAAGCGATGGTGATTTTAAGGTTGACAGATGCATGTGAAAAAAAACGAAACATTAAAAACGGTCGCTCACTTCAACTCATCGGAAATTTCCGATTTCTGAAATTTCAGCAGTGAAGTGTATACCCTTATTGTGTGAGTAGCAAATTTTCCGCTGAATGCAGCCAATGGGTGAATGTTCATTTGATTCACTCTTAGCTGTGTGGCATGAATAGCTGTTTTTGACCAAGGTTCATTAATATAGGTTAAGTCACTTGAGAGAACAGCACTCTTTTTCCGCCTTTGCTCGAACTGTCAAAGTAGCTGCTAGCTAAAAATTGTACAGATTAAGGTTTTTTTTCTTGACTTCCTTTTATCCATTCTGACAGTTCGACCGAGCTTCTCTCAAGTGACTTAACCTATATTAATAAACCTTGTTTTTGACAACTTATGGTATGCCTTTAGAAAAGAAAATCAACACTTATCAATGCTACCTGGGTTCTTATATCATGGGCGTGCCATCATTTTTGTTGGTATTCCGATTAGAGAGCAATTGTTGGCGTGTCACTCGGGGGGGCGTCATATGAATATAAACAATCAGCTGCTTAGAATAGCAGCAGCAGCAGTGGCAAGATGAGAACAATACTCACAATAGGTAATGAGCACCAGCACAAGTGTTCGATTTTGCAGCAGAAGAAGACGAATGGAATGACAAGAATCAGAGCTAGCGCGGGCGACTGCACAGAGTTAGTTTGAGCATAGCCGACAGCAAATTAAGTTGCTCAAGATAAGCTTCGTAGGCTATTTTAGGTTTTTAATTGTTTTTTTTTTCTCTCTGTTACTTAAACTCACACACAGTAGAAGACACGACCGACATAGTTTGAGTTAGGTAGTTCTTCGTTTTTGCCGTAAATATTTTTAGTTTTCTTGTGCGTTCAGCTTTTTGTAAATTCAATAGAATTACTTCGAGTGTTTTTGATTTTACAGTGAGTTTAAGTTCAAAAGAATATAAGCATTATTTATTCACTGATTGATGAATTCAAATTCATAATTAAAGCCTGTGACATTTAATAAGTGTCTAGATTCACATTATTTTTTTAAATACAAGATTGCTTAACGCAAAATATATCAATTTAAACGGCGCGCGCAAAACATGCTTCCGATCTCCCGATCTTCCGACAAAATACTTTATCATTCTGAGAACGTACTGCCGCGAATGTTAACACGAAGTTGACAACCCATATAAAATCTGAAAGCTATGAGAAAGATGTGAGAAAGCAAGAATTGTCAAAATGTAAACGAAGCTAAATAGTTGAAATTGTCTCGTTTATTTAATTAAAGATTGTAAAAAATTGTTATTTTTTATGTTTTTATTGATATTTAAGCAGAAAAAAATGGCTTTAAGGCAAACAACATGGACAATTAAAATATTAACTGCAAGCAGTGAATGCCATTGACAATACCGGCAGTAACGAAGAAGAGAGCACATCAATGCTGCATCTACATACCTGTATTCTTCTACCATGCTCTGAACATACATATAACAAAAGAGCGTTTTTCTTCACGAATAAGAGCCAGAACAGAACCAAAGCGGGTGGCGGATGACGGACTCGCCGTGCAGCAAAATACATGAAAATGTATGACCCCTTTTACATTGATCAAGACTTGAAGTCAAGTTTTTTTGATGTTCTCTTTTGAACTTGACGAAAGCTTTCACATTGGTCAAGACTTGAATTAAATTTCTTGTCTTCTTTCCTTGTTTTCTTAAAAAATAAAGCGAGATAGGTAGCAAGCAAACTGAATTTTAATAAATTTCTATTAGCTCATTGTTCCACTTAAACGACATTTTTGGCTATAAAAATATATTATTATTAAAAATATCTACAAAAACCTCATTAAATAAGTCACACACAAATTTTACTGCAACTGAAGTCTAACAAACTCACATTGATATGCGAAAAATAAAATAAAAAGTACTGCCAACAACGCGAAAATCACAAAAGGAACACGAAAAAATTGCCGGTACAGCTTCAAGTTTTTTTCCCCCTTCCGTCGCTTCCGATGTGCGGCGAATTGCCTACAAGCTCTGAAACTTGACTTCAAGTCTTGATCAATGTAAAAGGGGTCTATGCAGCCGCCAAAAATGAAATCGCAGTAAAAATCGATTATTATAAAGTAGGGACGACGCACAGTGAATCGACCACATACAAACGATGGACAAAAATAGAAGGAGTCGTTGGATTTTTATGAAACTTCTTACCTTAAGTAATTTAGGGTCTCTGAGCTCAAAAACTAAGTCAGATTTATTGTAAACCCAATATTTTTGCCAAAAATCGGGTATTTAAATTGAATTTCTTATAAGCATATGATTTGAATTTAATAAAAATTTTTTATAAATTTAAAATTTTTTTTTTCAGAAAATATTAAACTTTCCTAGTTTTTTATAACAAATTTAAATATTACCACTTTTGTTTTTAGTAATGCATTTAATTGGAAATGGAACTTTCATCAGAAGAGCTTTCATCTGAAAAAGATAACATATTTGCAAAATTTTCTATGTCTTCTGTCTCTTCATTATCACTTTTTTTAACTTATGCACTGAACTGGGCATGTAGTACCAACTATAGTTTTTAAGGTACAAGTCTCTCGTTTTCAGCAATAGCAAATCAAATTCTTCAATATTGATAGCCTTACCGCAAGAAAATACTTTCAATATTAAGGAAAAGTTGTACAGTAAGTCTTTACCAACTTTGTTATTTTTGCCGCAGTACTGACATCGGAAAAAGACCTTCGAGCAGTGTTTCCATTGTTTGTAGTACCATATCCTTGCTTGACTTGGTCGACAATCAGTCCCATTTCTGCTTTAAATTCTCGTTGACAACGAGTTTAGCTTAGTTTTCTTGCAAATTTAAGACTTCTTTCACATTTTATAGTGTTTTCTACAAATGTTTTTATAATATTTTCACTCAAATTATCACAAATTTAACACACGCGATAGCACAGTTTACAACTTGGAAACATTATATATTTACTTTGCTTGCAATTTCTACGAAATTCGGCGTTTTGACAACTAGCCGTCATTCTCATCTTGCACTATTCGTTGACGCGCGAGGGCACTAAACGACTCGGCCCTACTTTATAATTCTGCCATGGCGGAACTCTCTCTGAGTGGCGTAAGTGATGCCATATTTCTGCTAAGGATTAGCTGTGTTCAGTGTTTTCTTAGTTTCTTATGAGCTGACGTTTCGTTTTGTGTGACTGTGTTGCATTCATGTAAGTTCATAAGAATTATAAATATTAAATAAATTTCTCTAAAATTAAGCATTCCCACCGAAAAGCAACGCTGATCCGCCATCCGACAACCGCTCCTATTCTTGACGGATTCTATCCGCTTTGGTTCTGTTCGGGCTCTAAGGAAAGTAAAGTGAACCGTTCGTGAATTAAATAATATTTATGAGGAGGACTGTAATTTTGCTCTTCACTTGAGAGTTTCTCCAAACCTTGACTTCAAGGCATCGAAATGTCTTAAATTTTTTGTGTGTATTTGTGTTAAGCAGCGTAGTAATAAAAATACAATATTAAAGCGTTCTGTGCTTATGCGGTTACTTTTTCCGTTCATAAGCATAAGAAATGTGGTCAGCTCTTCACGAAAATGAATGTGAGCAGGTTTTTTTTTAACAAAAAATTACCCCACATTCATGACACTTCATGAGAGCAAATACAAACCCTGCTTCTACTTCTTCTAAATTTGCATTTTAACGTAAAATAATATTTATAGTTTTAAGTAGTTGCATGATATCCAATAAAGGGCTGCATGAATGTGTTTGATACAATCAAGGTTGATTTATAGGGTTGTCGCAAGGGAAAGAGCGAGTACCCATAGTTGTCAAATCAAAGTTGACAGCTCATAGAAAATCTGCAAGTGCTCTCTATTGTCATCCGTTTTTCTTTCGTAGTCATTCACAAAATTGGCTGGTTTTGACAATTATGAGTACTGAGAAGAGAGTGCGATCAGCCTTGCGACAACCTTATAAATCAACCTTGGATACAATTAAGTGCATCGAGCATTTTATTGTCTTGTTCTCTATTTACTTTATTCTATAAAGCAGTGGTCCCCAAACACACACTACTACAACTTTCAGATATTGTGCTTATGTTAGTAGCTCTCTCGCTCTCTGCACTGATAAAAATTAATCTGAATAAAATAATTATTTTGATTCGTTTTTTCTTCATTCTATTGCTAAAAAATTCTGCAAATGAACAAAACTTTTCTACATTTTCTACAAACGGAAGCATACGAAGCATAGAAAATAAATTAACAAAAACCTGAGCAGCGTGGACCTCTCCGCTTGAAGTCTCAGCGCCAACTCATGGTGTAAGAAAACCAGGTGAAAGCATTTTTTTCACTTCTCTCACAAAAATTGTACCCGCATCTGTCAAAAACAGCAGAAATAAATGTCTGCGTTTAGCAGGTACAATCATGTTTCAATCATTGGCTGCATTCAGCGGAAAATTTGCTACGTAGCTGTTGAACAACTTTCGGGCTGAATGGTATGTTGCATAAAGTGCTCGCACAACATGTCCCCTGAGCGGTCGCCATCTTAGGTAGCGAAAATATTTTTTGCTACTTCAGTTGAGCGACTTACGCTTACTTTATTTTGACAGATAAATATACCAAATATTAAATTTATTAATTACTAAATTATTAAATTGCTTAGTAGTGCTTTTAATTAAAACTATTTGTTTGAAACGTGTGCACACAACATAAAAAAAATAAATTTGAGACAAAAAGCATTTTTTGTCGAACAGCTGTTGGCCGTTTGACGTTTCGAAAAAAAAAAATAGTTCAGCAGAAAGTATCACTTTATGCATGGCAGAATAATACGGTAGGGCCGATTGGTAAGTTGTCAAAACGACGAATTTACAAGGAATTGCAAATTAAGAAAAATTTTTGTGTTTTCAAGTTCCAAGTAGTGCGGTCGCCTGCGTTAAATTTGTGATAGTTTGAGTGAAAATATTAAAACAGTGTAATAACAATTTTAAAATGTGAAAGAAGTTTTAAATTGGCAAAAAAAACCTGTAAAAATTGTAACCTAAAATCGACTGCGAAACATGAACATAAAGAAACGTGAGATGAACAGCTGATTTTGACATCCAGCCCGCTTTATTCTGCTTTCTACTTCATTCCTCTCCAAGTCAGCCCCACCTTATAATTCTGCCATGACTTTATGCTACTTCGCTACCTGAGCACTCTTTCGGATAGAATGCAGCCATTATGAGGTTATCCAGATATTTGACATATTATTATGTAAACAAAAGACACAGATATTATCGTGGACGTAGAGTGTTTTGTTTGCTATATTTCTTGATAAATTTATTTCAATCTTAGGTTTAATAAATGGAAATAAATATTTCGGAAAAATACGAATTTTTTATTTTTCCCAAGTAAAGAGCTTAATTTAATTTAAAATTTTAACAAACAAAATATATTTTTAATGTGTAATAAGTATAAAATTAGTTCAATAAATAATTCGAATTTACTATGATATTTAAAGAATCAATAGAGTTTTCATAGCACAATGACCATGCGCATTTTCTGTATATGTAAACCTGCGTAGTAGTAATATACATTTTTGTAGCTACATTCTGGCTCTACAGCACATCTTACAGCACTTAGAAGGACATATTAACACAACCATTAACTATAAAATATAGTTTTATATATAATATAAAAAAAAGTTCTGCGTTGACTGAACAAAACTAGCTATCTTTTGTCAAAAGAGAAAAAAAGTAAACATTTTTGATTTTCCCAAACACAAATGTAAAAAATCACTATTTTTATACTTTTGGTTAAAGAAACTATTTTAAACTATTTTGAAAACATTATTCTAATAAATTTTACATATAAACTGACTATATAATTTTTACTTATTTTTACTCAAATATAAAAAAAAAAAACATATATGTAATAAAAATATTCATACAAACTCTGTATGAAATCTGTACAACATTGGGAAGTTTTATTTTTCCAATATTATTTTACGTCTAAAATGTGACCATAACATTTTTAAAGCTCATAATATTTTGGTTCAACACAATCAAGTATTTCAAAAAGTTGTAGTCAAATGTATCTTTATTGGTTTGTACTATAAAAAAGTATGATATTCCGGCAACTGCGTGATTTTAATGTCCTTACAAAATTTCTCTTTTGCTCTCCTCTTCAAATAAGAATATACATTCTTGTGAGTAGACGTCAAATATCTGGACAACCTTATAATAATTGAATCATGCGGCAATGTTGTTGTCGTCGTTAATGTGTTTAAGCTATTATTCTTGTGAGTTGACGTCAAATATCTGAACAATCTAATAATGATTGAATAATGGGTACAACATGTTGAGTCTCTGATCAGGTATCAGTTTACGTTCCTTTTTTATTTCTGTGAACACAATTGTTTTAAAAGTGATCAAATAGGGGAAAAATTGTGTTTTCTCGTTATATTTTGCGTTATTTATTTCATTTGTTATAAAAGCACACTTATTCTAAAAAAGCCAAATTTTTAACTGGAAATACTCAATACGTTGAGCAAATGTATCAAAAATATAAAGTGCGGCGAAAGACAGACATTTTCCCATGTTGTGATTAGACACTGATATTTTTTCGTTCAGCAGACTTACACTAACTGGTTGCACAAAAGTTGTGCCTGCTGAACGCAGCCAATAAAATTTGGCACTAATTAACAGTTGCTCTCTCCCTGTCAGAATTTTTTGACAGACCCGGGGCAATTTAAAGTGTGGTGAAAAATTCGCTTCCACCTGGTTTTCTAACACCATGCGCCAACTTAATAAGAGAACTTCGTGGAAGAAAGCAGTGGTCTCCATTTCATAGTACGCGTATTCAAGTTCGAATTCGAATATTACACGATCACACGCGAGAAGTTCTCTTATTTAGTTGGACAAGCCTATTTGTTGTTCAGTTGCGATTCAGTTCCTAGAGTGAAAAATAAAGCCAATCCATGCACAAAGAACGCTGCGCAGTAATCCATTATCGATTAGCGTAACCATGCTATAAGAACCCAGGTAGCATTGATAAGTGTTGATTTTCTCTTCTAAAGGCATACCATAATTTACTGCATTCAGCGGAAAATTTGCTACGTAAGGCTGTGTGCTATTCGGAAACTTTTCACTCGTGGTAGGAAAGAAGTTACTGAGTTGAATACAATTTCTGTATGTTGAAATAAAATTGTAATTTTTGCTGTGCCAAAAGAACAATGAAATTTTGACAACTAGAAATTTTGACGTTTTAGATTTCGGTAGTGTATTAGCGCTAGAATTTAATTTATTTTGCAAAATTGTTGATTAAACTGAAAATGAACAGAATTTTACGCAAATATTTTCCACTTCTGGTTGCTTTGCTGTCGGAAGCACAAAGTTTTGAACTTCTTTATGACTTCATGCTTTTTTTTAATGAAAGCCGAGTAAGTACTGCTTTTGCTTTTCTGCTCCGGACAACTACCTAAAACATTATTCCTTTAAGGATATTACCTATATTTGGCTAAGAGGTTATTCCGAAATATTAAATGCCATTTTGAATGGAGACAATGCACAAACTAAAATGCATTTAAGAGTGTCTGCTAGCTCTTTTCGCAAAATTGTGGAGTTTATTCCAGCGAAGCATCATAGATGGTCAAAAGAGTATGAAGTGATTTGCTTCCTTTATTGGATGGCGTGTGGATGCAGCTATCGAGTAGCAGGTGGCTTTTTGGGATTGAGCCGCTATACTGTCCGCAATATAGTTCATAAACTACTCGATGAGTTTATAAAGCTACGACACGTTATAAACCAAGGAAATGCTGAAGATTACCAAAGAATTGGTGAAAAATTTTGTAGAAAAAGTAAAACGAGTGTTTTTAAAAATTTTATTGGTGCAATTGATGGTACCCATATTCGCATTCAATGTCCGGTCAACAAACACGATGAGTATATCAATCATAAAAAGTTCTACTCAATACAAGCGCAAGCCGTGGATGACAGTGATTATAAATTTACGAATGTGTTTATTGGGTATCCTGGTTCAGTGCATGACACGCGTGTTTTTTTAAACAGCCCAATTTACAATACAGGATCCTATCCGCCAAGTGGTTACTACCTGTTTGGTGATAGTGGTTATCCTTGTCAGGTTCAACCAGTGGCTGTTATAACGCCATTCAAAGAACCTTGCAGCGCCAATCAAAAGCGATTCAATTCGACTCATAGCAAGGCCAGAATAACCGTTGAATGCGCGTTTGGCATGTTGAAGCAAAGATGGAGAAACAGCTTTAATAGAGACTTGGAACTTAGCACCAAAAATTGTATTAAAACTGCTTTTGCTGCATTTGTGTTGCACAATATTTGTATTCTGCAGGAAGATTTCCAGCCCCTAAGCGATGCTGTTCCATTGGAAGATGAAAACCCATATCAAAGGGAAGCTGTGGCTACTGACTCTGCAGAAGACGTAATAGTGAGAAATCAATTGTTTAATCAATTCTTAGAAACATCAGCTATTTAATAACTATTTGTTCAGAAAATGTTCAATAAAGTTAACTCAACTTTGTAATCGGGGTTGTTGTAGAAACCAAGAGCTCTTGGAATCTGAATTGAAACCGACAAATATTTCGCTTAAGTCTTATGGATTCCGATTTGGCGGTATTATATTCGAAACGGATTCGGTGTCTCTTTTAGATGTCACAGAAACCTATGTTATCCGATGCCCCATAAGCGAAATATTTGTCGGTTTCAATTCTGATTCCAAGAGCTCTTGGTTTCTATAACAACCCCGAATAATTTTTTTTATATAACAAATAGCTGTGCGTAACATCAAAAAGTAATGTAATTTATTTTATTTTATTTTTTAATCTCTGAAAGTAAATTTTTAAATATTATCTTTAGCATTTTCATTAATACAAGTGATTTAAATCTACTTTAGTTTTTTCTGATTAAACTTTTGTTATTGAATTTAATAATATACTGGATTAAATTCATTTTTAGATATGTTTGTTTTACGGAACTATTCTTGAAAATTTACAATAGCAAACCAGTATTTTTCATATTTCTATGTTTATTGTAAGTTTTAGATTTCAAAACAAAATTTGAAACTCAAAAAAGAAAATTTGTCAATATATGAAAAGCTGGTGACAATTTTTATCAAAATTTATTATTTTGAGCTTCTAATTTTGTTTTGAAACCTAAAAATTACAACAAACACACAGAAATATGAAAAATACTGGTTTACTATTGTAAATTTTTAAGAAAAGGTCCGTTAATCTTCTGTTTATTATTGTTGTTGATACGGATGTTTATGAAAAACTATTGTTGATGGTGTTTTGCTTCTTGGTTTAATTAACAAATAAATAACAATAGTCTTATTCTTAAAATATAGAAACGAGAATAAAATTAATGCTAAATATAAGAAATATTCTCTGCTGCTCCGTTTGAACCCAAAATACGTGTTGTCAGAACGTAGAGCCCGAAGAAGAATGCGCCTCCAATTGTTATCCACAGGACAAGTGGCACAAAACCAGCAAACAAGCTACATTCAGCAACTGCTCAGCAATAAGATGACCTTAAAAAAAGAAAATCATTGATTATTTAGTTAGAAATAGCATTAAAATGATAACTAAGCATACCATGTTTTGAGCCAGATTCCAGTTGTATCAACTCTACCAACACTGTTAAGTACCATTCGAAATTTGTCACATACAAATATGTATGAGCTCTGAGAGCAAATCTCAATCACTCTGTATAGCAATTGATAACGATATGCTGAACCCTTAGCACGCTTCATATGACCTAGTAGGCGCTTTACAATTTTCATTAAATCCTTTTTGGATACCATGCAATTTAATGCACGCACGCAATTCAGCTTTGTAATCCAGACAAGCTAAAATTAAATCCTTATGTGCTTGAACACTTTTCAGATGTGTCTTCAAGATTTTTGACATTGCGAGCAGACCCAAATATTTGACTAAATAAAATAAAAAAAAATGCGAATAAAATCATATAATCGCGCACACACATATATTCAGCAGAGAACATCAGCAGAAGAGCCGTCAAAATATAATGATCAAGTTCAATTATTCCAGGCGCAGAAAAATTTAAAAATTAAAAAAAAACTATTGTTGAAGCATATTTTATGAGAGGTTTGATAGGTTGGATTTAGTGATGATGGGATCTGAAAGTAATTAAAATTTGCAAGAAGTGCCTCAAAATATATTCCTTGCAATACATTTGTATTTGTATTTTGTATTTATTTTAACATAAAATTAGTGCAGTAAGATACAAAAAGATCTTTCATTAGCACAACAGATAAGAATATATAATCAACCAATAACATTTAATTGAGAGATACTTAAAGATAAAGATTTAATAGAATACAATTAAAAAGATACAATAATACGATGACACATTAGATTCTTAAAGTTAGATAAATAATTATTAAATTAATGATCTTATAACATATAAATCATGAATAGAGCAAAATAGTTTAAATTATTATTATTATTACTATTATTATTAATTTAATCAGACTGATTTAGTTGCTAGAAAAATATAACATAATTGACTGAATGAATTTACTCGTACTGACGATACTTTTAACATTAAGCGGTAGTGAATTCCATAGTTTAATGGCATTGATGAAGAAAAGACGTTTAGATTGTAAACAATTATATTTAGGTAGTATAAGGTTACCGGTTCGATTTGAGGTAGAGAAGCGCAGTTTTTGAAAAAGGTATGATGGAGTCCTGTAAGTAATGAGCTTATGCAGAAAGATACAATTTCTTGCGTTCATATAACTAATAATGCCACACCCCAAAATATCCTTACTGAGAGTAGAGATATGTTCAAACCGACTCAGTCCGTAAACATATTGTAGCAATAAGTTATTATATTGATTTATAATGTCATTAGTTCATGTATATACATATCATCTTATACTATTTGTTTATTTATCTCATCGCTTGCATTCTTTATCATGTACAACCCTGTAAATAGTAGTTAAGAATATAATATTAATGCAACCGTGTAAAATTCAAAAAAGAAAGCTTCGGCAAGAAAATGTTTAAAAGGAGTCAGAATAAAAGTATGCTTTGAAAAGTGCGGACGCGTTTTATTTCACAGCGTGCTAAAATTTCAGAAGTGGGATTCGACTAAAATTTA